>CM052709.1:83616214-83645959 GCA_028551405.1 Uromys caudimaculatus | reverse complement strand
CAAGGCGGGAATATGGGGATGGGTGGTCGGGAGGGGGGTGGGAGGTGGAATTCCCTCTTAGAGTCGGGTTGGGGAGGGGATGGGGGGTATCCAAAGAGGAGACTCAGAAAAGGGGAAACATTGGAAATGTATATAAAGTATCAAAAGTAAAAAAAAGTAAAAAAAAAATAATAAAAAAATAAATAAAAAGATTCCATTATGCGTCTCTGTAAACTTCAGTGTTGGCCAAAGCTAAAATTGAAATTAGTGGTTAGACAAATTCATAGCCCAACTAGCACAATGTTTAGTACAGAGCAATTATCCAATGTTCCAGATCTGATTTAGCCCATGCTATTCTCTAAAAAATTATATGTTTATTGGAATCTCCTTTCAGAGGAAAGTTTCATACTGAAAAGTTATTTTCCAAGAGTTGAAGCAAATCCATGGATTTGAATTTTAGGACTGTTATCCACAAGTCTATCTCATTCCGCAGAAGTAACGTAGTCAAGTTGTCCATGATGCTCAGAAAGGAAGAACTGAAGTTTTAAATTGAAGTTTTAATTCTGTTCCTTCTAGCAATGTTATTCTCAATCTAAAATCATCATCATCACCAAATTTTAATGAATTATATTATGTAGTTGTCTTAGTTAAGGTTTCTATTGCTGCAACAAAATACCATGACCAGAAAGCAACTTGGAGGGGAAAGGGGTTATTTGGCTTACAATTCCACATTACTGTTCATCACCTTAATGAGGTAAGAACGGGAATATAAATAGGGCAGACTCCTAGAGGCAGGAGCTGATACAGAGGCCATGGAAGGATGGTGCTTACTGGCTTGCTTCACATGGTTGGCTCAGCCTCCTTTCCTAGAAGAACCCAGAAACACCAGGCCAGGAATCGCCAGGCACAATGGGCTGGATTCTCCCCTGCTGATCATTAATTGAGAAAAATGATTTACAGCTGGATCTCTTGGAGGCATTTCCTCAACTGAAGCTCCTTCTCTGATGACTCTAGCTTGTGTCAAGTTTACACAAAAGCCACTACAGGAAAACATCTTTCATTCATTAAAAAATTTATTTATTTACTTTATTTACATTTCAAATGTTTTCCACTTTCCAGGTCTCCCCTTCAGAAACTCCCTTCCCATCCCCCTTCCCCTGCCTCTATCAGGGTATTCCCCCACCCACCCACCCACCAACTCCTGTCTTCCCTCCCTAGCATCCCCCCTACACTGAGGCCTCTAACACCCTCAGGCCCAAGGGCCTCTCCTCCCACTGATGTCCAACAAGACCCTCCTCTGCCACATATGTGGCCAACACCATGTGTCCCTCCATGTGTATTCTTTGGTTGGTGGTCCGGTCTCCGGGACTCCAGGGGGTCTGTCCAGTTGACATTGTTGCTCCTTCCATGGGGCTGCAAAACCCCTTCTCCAACTCCTCCATCTAGGACCCCATGCTCAGTCCAATGGTTGGCTGTGTATCTGCCTCTGTATTTGTCAGGCTATGTCTGAGCCTCTCAGGAGACAGCTTATTATATCATCAGCAAGCACTTCCCAGCATCTACAATAATGTCTGGGTTTGGTGGCTGTATATGGAATGTATCCCCAGGTGAGGCAGTCTCTGGATGGCCTTTCCTTCAGTCTCTGCTTCACACTTTGTCTCCATATTTCCTCCTGTGAGTATTTTGTTCACCCTCCTAAGAAACACCGAGACATCCATATTTTGGTCTTCCTTCTTCTTAGGCTTCATATGGTCTGTGAATTGAATCTTGGGCATTCCGAACTTTTGGGCTAATATCCACTTATCAGTGAGTACATACCGTGTTTGTTCTTTTGTGACTTAGCTACCTCAATCAGTATGATAGTTTCAAGTTCCATCCATTTGCCTGCAAATTTCATGAAGTCATTGTTTTTAATAGCTGAGTAGTATTCCATTGTGTAAATGTACCACATTTTCTGTATCCATTCCTCTGTTGAGAGACATCTGGGTTGCTTCCAGCTTCTGGCTATTATAAACATGGCTGCTATGAGCATAGTGGAGCATGTGTCCTCATTACATGTTGGAATGACTTCTAGGTATATGCCCAGGACTGGTATAGCTGGATCCTCAGGTAGTATTATGTCCAATTTTCTGAGGATCCACCAAATGTTTTCTCTATGGAACTGTCTTGTTGCAGTTGTTCCCAGATAGTGGCTATTGTAGATAAGTATTTGTTTCCTCCATACCCACCCATATGTCTCATAACAACTTCCCTTTTATGAAATGTGCTATTTACCCTTTGGTAAATAATCTAGTAGTTTAATGTCTTGATCCTCTCCAAGGTGTATGTATACCTTCTATTTAAAATGGTAAACTTCATTCCAAGGCCA
The DNA here is from genome assembly GCA_028551405.1 of Uromys caudimaculatus. Lineage (NCBI taxonomy): Eukaryota > Metazoa > Chordata > Mammalia > Rodentia > Muridae > Uromys > Uromys caudimaculatus. The sequence continues at coordinate 83,643,612 of CM052709.1, read as the reverse complement.
TTTTTATATTATACATTCCACTTATTTATATGTGAAAGTTCTAATCCTTTCTTTCACTATCAACACTCGCTATGACCAGTTCTTTTTAAATTTAGCTATTCTAAAAGGCAAGTTTTGACTTGCATTTATCATTAGAATGAAGTTCTGAAAATGTTTGACAGCGAGTAATCCAGGGCTTTAGATCAGTTTAACTTTCCATCATCTGTCTTCTATTCATCCCTTCCTTTTATATATTGCTTCCTCTATAGTATACATTCTACTACACATGAGAATTACAAGTTGAATACATCTTAGATAAAATAGTGTACATTCAGGGTTTTTATTTTGCTATGTTTATATATGTCTCTATGCTCTTCTTTATGTTCATATTCTGATTACCATGCTTTACGAGTTTGGTACAAGTAAAATTAAAAGTATATTTAATGCACTGTTTCATGCTGATGTATTAACCCACATTGTCATGTTTCTTTATTATAGGTCAGCACTATATTTTACATGTGCAGAAAAATTAGAGCTCATAAAATTTGAAAATCACTTCTTAGTTAAATACAGTGTTTGATAAAGCAGTCTTTAAGAACTAAATTTTTATTCAGGACAAATTTAATACTGTTAATTATGATCTGCTAATTTTAGATATATATGTGGATTTGTGTATTATATAATTCACTTCCAGAAAAACATTCACCTTTATAAAATCAGTCCTATTGCTTAGAACAAACAAATTTCTTGTTTTCAAAGTTTCAAAGATACCCACCATTCATGTAAAAAACATATATTTTGAAATATCTCTTTAACACCCACACTAGGTACACACAAGAGAGAACAAAGGGCTTCACTGACCATCATATCTAGGCAAAATGGCCAACATTAGATTCACTGAGAGACTGTCTCAAAAATAAGATAAACAAGCACTGGGCATTGTACCACAAGCTATAATCCCAGTACTGGAGAAGCAGATTCAGGAGTATTTCTATGGGTTACAAGTCAGCCTGGTCTACATAGCAAATACAAGAACAGCCAGATATAAATGAGGACCTGAGAATTTTCTCTCCCAGGTCCCTCCCTCCCTTAATGTCTTTCTTGTTTAAACAAATGGTTGCTAGTGAATGTAACATAAATTTGTTTAATATTCCATATCTTCTCTGAATTGGATATATAAGTTTTATTTAAGTAATTCTTAAAATAAGTATTTAATGCTCAAGCTAGTATCAAATAATTTCTATTACACACATGAGACTAATTTCATAACAGACCAAAAAGGAATGGTCAATGATGAGTTATGTTTTATAAATTCATAATGGTATATATAATTATACCTCAAAGTCATTAAACTTTGAAAAGTATGGAGGTTTTAATAAATTATACAAAAATAGAAAGGTTAATACCAATATACAGTGCCTTTAGTCAAATAAGAAAAATAAAAAAGCTATTAATATGAGGAAAAAAATTAGAACAAAAATAAAACAGACAATTAAGGACTAGTAATGAGACAATTATATGTATATGTCTGTGCATGTATATGTGTGTGTGTGTGTCTTGAAACTTGTTATTTCATTTTGATTATCTCCACTGCAAACAAAAGAATCATATTTGATTTATTAATGTACTACTTTTGTCTTTTATTAAATTAAAATTTGTTAAACACTATGCTTATTCTAAACATTTTGGTGGGGACTAGGCTTGCATAAAACAGCAGAAACATTAATGAAGTAATATTAAGACAAATTTATCATGTTAAAACAGTTGCTGCCTAATTATTTTTAAGTTCTTTAAATTTCATGTTAAATTAAATTTTATTTACAAACTATTTAATAAATCTTCCTGTTCTTGACTTATTTGACAGCATTTTCTTACATTCTTTTCTTTCTTATTATATCACTTGTCATATTTCATTACCAAAGTTAAATTTAAAGTTATAAACCCCAGTTCTAACTGTTTTGAAGACAAATAGGAAGCTATCTTACTTATATTCCTACCCCTGTACGAAGAACAAGGTAGCCAATGGTATGTGATCAGTATACTGCAGTTGAATGCAGGCAAATGGAGAGGGGGGGGAGAGAGAGACACAGACACAGAGACACAGAGACAGAGAAACAGAGACAGACACAGACACAGAGATGCAGAGACAGAGAAACAGAGACAGAGACAGACAGAGAGACAGAGAAGAAGATTCATTTTTTTATTGAAAACATCTGTAAGTTTGCAAGAGGCAGAGGAACAGGGTATTCTCTATGAGAGTGTGTCTCCTATGAACATCAGAAGTTACACCTATAAAGTCACAAAACAAAGACTTTCTAAATATGAGCTAAGCAGAGTCAAGAACAATAGACCTGTTACCATGGTCAGGAGAAGATTTTATGAGGTACCAACTCAGCAGAAAGAACTACAATCAGTTAAGGAATGCTAGGAGCAAGAGAAATAATCTTCCTCAGGGAAGGGTGTATTAATAGTTTTCTCAATACTTAATGCTTAGCCGCTGAAACCTATGTACAGTAACAATATATACAGATTAACCAAGTTGTATTTATGTATTCCAGTGCGTGTGTGTGTGTGCATGTACATAGAATTTTCTCTTTATATTAATTTTTTAATTTTAATTTAATTGTCCTGAAATAGTATACAATAAATTTTAACTCTTTTGACATTTTTATTTTATTAAACTTCCATAAATGCATGTGTGTGTGTGTGTGTGTGTGTGTGTGTGTGTGTGTGTGTGTGTAAAACAACAGAACGAGACCACAAACATGAAAGAGAACAAGGAAGATTATACAGAGGGTTTGGAGCAAAGAAAGGAAAGGGGGAAGATGTAATTACAATCTTATCCAAATTAAATATTAAAGAATGAATAATTATTGCTCTTTCAGAGGACTAAGGCTTAAATTCTGGCAGTTACATAAGGAAAACCATAAGAGCCTCTAGTTCTAGAGATTTAAGGGCCACTGACCTCTGAAAACCTGCATTAATTAGTGTGGTATACAGAAACTCACAGAGGTACAGTAATACACCCCAAAACAAGTAAATACAGGGAAAATAAAGCTAAAAAAATAGATTTAATTTAAGTGGAATTCTTCATACAAATCCAAATCATAATTACAATTTTTGGAAATGGAAGGAAAAATAGAAGAACTTTCACAGAGTCACCCTCATTTACTACGGGCGGTGGGTTAGTGTGTCATGGACATACATATTCATGATGTCTAATACTGCTTACTGCTGTCTTAGTCAGGGTTTGTGTTCTTGCACAAACATTATGACCAAGAGGCAATTTGGGGAGGAAAGGATTTATTCAGCTTATACTTCCATGCTGCTGTTCATCATCAAAGGAAGTCAGGACTCGAATTCAGGCAGGTCAGGAAGCAGGAGCTGATGCAGAGGCCATGGAGGGATGTTACTTACTGGCTTGCATCCCCTGGCTTGCTCAGCTTGCTTTCTTATAGAACCCAGGACCACCAGCCCAGGGATGGCACCACCCACAATGGGCCCTCCCCCCATGATCACTAATTGAGAAAATGTCTTACAGCCGGATCTCATGGAGGCATTTCCTCAAGGGAGGCTCCTTTCTCTGTGATTACTCCAGCTTGTGTCAAGTTGAGACACAAGATCAGCTAGTTAAACTTACTTCCAAGACTTTGGAAAAAGACTTGTTTAAACAAAGCTAAAGTTGTTTATCTTTGTGTATCAGTTAAATATCTACTTGATGATTGGGCCAGTCACCAATCTATGAGTGTAGCAGATTATCATTAGGAATAATTTCATAATTTTTTATTTGTTTATTTGTTTGCTTGGTTGGTTTTGGTTTTGGTTTGTTTTGATTTTTTGTTTGTTTTGTTTTGGCTGGTTGAATTTGTGTCTATCTTAGGTGGGCTATCCATCCTCCCATTTCTGGCCATTCAGGTAGTGTAGGGCATGGCTTCCCTTTTATAGCATGACCCTCAAATTTGATCAGTCATTTGTTGGCCACTTCTCTCTGTACCACCTATATCCAGCACGTCTTACAGATGGGACAAATTATATATTATATCTATATCTATATTTATATCTATATACTATATATAAATAATGTATTGTGGCTCAGTTGGTGTCCCGGTCCTACCACTAGAAGCCTTCCTGACTGCAGAAGATGGCCAGTTCAGGCTCCATATCCACCATTATTAGGAGTCTTCACTAGAGACATTCTAGTAGATTCTAACAGTTTCCAGTGTAATAGGTACCTGCGTCTGCCACATCCATCTGCCCCCAATGCTTAGCCAGCAACTAATGTGAACATTTGCAAAGAACCACAACCAAATATTAGGCAGAATTTCTTGGAGACCCACAGTAAAAGAGAAGGAAAGATTTTAGGAGCCAAAGAGATCAATGACTCCATGAGAACATGACACACAGAGTCAGCCAAGCAGGGCTCATAGGGGCTGAGACTGAAGCAAAAATCATGGAGCCTGAATGGGTCTGAACAAGGTCCTCTGAATGTATGTTACGTTTGTATAGCTTGGTATTCTGTGGGACTCCTAATAGTGGGAATTGGGGGCTTCTCTGATTCTTTCTTCTGTTCTTGGGACCCCTTTCCTCTTACTGAGTTACCTTTGTCCAGCCTTGATATGAGGGTTTTGTGCCTAGTCTTAATTGTAACTTGTTATGCCATGTTCTGTTGATATCCTTGGGAGGCCTGCACTCTTATGAAGAGAAGCAGAGGAGGAGTGGATCTGGAGTGAGGGTACGCGGTGGGGACTAGGAGCAGCGGAAGGAGGGGAAACTACAGTCAGGATACAATAGATGAGAAAAAAATAAATAAATTTTAAAAGGAAGAAATATATAGTTGAGTTGATATAAAGCAAGACAATTTCTAAATGCTATGTATCTAAATGAGCTCTGTTACCTAATATCTGAAATATTCAGGAATCATTTTTGATTTCACAAATTCTATAATAAAGATGAAGTATTCACAAATCAGTGGAATACTCAAAAATACACACTCTCACACATGCAACGTATATACACTGTAGTGCAATGATAATTTAATGCTAAAATATTACATTTATATTTCCCTTCTTATTTATTTATGACTATACTCTCAAAGCTTTCTATAATAAATATGTAATAATAAATAAATATATATATATATATATATATATATATATATATATATATATATATATATATAAAATTCAGATGAATGTTCATAAAGATAAATACAGAATATAACTCAGGATAAAAGCATAAGCATTTGAGTGTATATTTAATATAAAATAGCAACATTTTCATTCTTGCTGTTAGAATGACATAATATGTATTAAATTATGTAGTATTTAAAGCAGAGTTTTTCTAAGGTGATTGTGTAGGAAATGTCCTTGTATTTATCCTCTTTATCTACTGGAATTTGTTGTATTGTCTTTTAGAAGTTATCAAAACTAAAAATTAGTACAACTTTAACAAAAATGTGTTTTCAAGTACATTGATACATATTTTCTAGACAGGTTCATTATTTTATTATTTCAATATCAGGATTTTTTTTTAGGAAATATTTGCTAATTTTGATAGTAAACTTGGAGTTGAATTTTTGCTTTTTTATAACATGACTAGAAATTACTTATGTATTTGTCAGGGGAGTTTTGTAATCTTTTTATTCATATTATTTCTATTTATGATCTTTATGTATTTGTATTTGCCATTATGGGTTACCTGTCATTAAAGTGCAAAAAATATACATATAAATCTGAATTTAATCCATGGAAGGTATTTTGAACTCAACTTGACAAATTGATATGCCAGATATAAATATATCATCTGAATTTTCATTTACCCACTGATCTTTTAACCAGTAGTCCTTCCTTAAACTAGATCATTGTGTAATTCAGCTAATACATTTTAGAGAGTTAGTATAAAAGGTACAAGGTAAAAATCTCTTGAATAAATCAGTTTTCTTCCCTTATGTGAGAATAACCATTTATGGCATTAAAAATAGTTGCTTCAGAACTACAAGTCACAATTTTTGAACCAGAATCTTGACATTATGAGGGAAAAAGTTCAGAGCATATCTAAGTCATTCAGAGTTCACCAAGCCCTTTGCATTTCCAATCTGACCCACATCATATTTATTGGCTATAATGACTGTGAATCACAACAAACTCAGGAACCTTCTGGAAAGGCAAGCTATCTCCCATTAATAATGCAGCAGTTAACGTTAAAGTACTGTCACCATGCTAGTTTATGATATGATAAATATGTTAAAAGTACATTGCTATACAACCACAGGAGTGTACTTGGCCATAAGTATATTTTACAACCCAATGAAAAATGGGACGAAAATGGGGAGGAAGACAGCTTTTTCTCAGAGGTGAAACAGGAGGTAATACATGCTGTAAGGCTAATGCAACACTCTGCATGTTTTTATATGCATAGGAATGATCACATGTATGCGTAGTATGCATCTGGTGAACTAATTTGTATCTGACTCTATTTGTATATGTGTGACCTAAGATTTTATGTGCTTATGTGTGAATGTACTTGAATGAAAACATAGAGTACTTGGCCTTTCTGGTTTGCAGTTTAAGTAATAATAACACAGTCAGTTGGTGAAAGATGACTAGAAAGTATTTATAGTCAGGATATTTGTAGTCAATATTTGAGGAAAAATATACAAAAATCCAAAACCTTAATGTCCATCATCATTACAAACCCTTCAACATCTATATTAGTTTTTAGCACTACTTTCACTGAGAAATTATATTTCATGAAAATTCCTTATAGGAGTTGGCGTATTTGTTTCATATTTTCCTAGTTCTATACCACAAATAACGATATCTGGTGTGTATGTATTGTGTCATGGTCTCTAATCATCAGGAGTCCAGGCATAGCTTGACTGTGTACTCTGATCAAGGTTTTATTGGGATGTCTAAAAGTAGACTGTATTAACCTCAGTAAGTACAAGGTTAGTAAAATGTATTTCCTTCATACTTTGAGATTATTATGCCTTCTGTATATTAGCTAGCTCATGGTCTGGATTCCCAGATTATGAGTGCCATCAACATATTTCATGTCCTTCAATATACACAGCTTATATAATCCATTCTTCAAGGTCCAACAGAAAATCCCTTTAATTTCATTAAGGACTGAGTTGTTCATTAAGGGACTTCCTCTGATGATTAAGGCCCACAAAGATAAATTTTGTGAATGATTTGGCTTAGTGAAAGATTAAACATACTTTAATCTGAAAGTAGTATTTAGCCTTGTCATAAAATATGGGCTCATTACAGTAATGATGTCTGATCATATTCGTGAGCTCTTACCATTTTCCAGATTGGTAGTGTCTAAATTTGGAGGTTGTTCAGCAAGCAATCCAGGTTGAGAACTCAGCTTGTCCCAGGATCTAAGCCTTTGCGACATTTTACAGTTCCTTTCTCCAATTACCAAGATCAGAATTTGTTACGGAAAGGATTACTTATTGCACTATTCGTATATTTCTTTTGCACTATATTTTTTCTTTGTTTTACTTCAGAACTTCCTACAATGCTGGGTGGGCATATACTGAAAAGCAAACAGTTTATAGAACTGTGGGCAGAAGCCTAGTTCTCCTGAGAGTCCTCGGCACTTTTGTACTTTTCAGTTTGTTAAAGCAACATTAACAAGGGACAGTAAACGCATAGGGAGGATGGAACCAGAATATGATGCTCTTAGCATGTTTATGCTTTTAGGAAATTTTCCCCTTTTCTCTTTCACCCCTCTTGACTGCCAAAACAAATCTTCTATTGTTGTTTATTTTCAAGACAGAAATTTAATTATGACATTTCCCCCTTCCATTTCCTTTATACAAACCCTCCTGAATACACTTGTCTTTTCTTCTTCACATGGTTTCATTTCTCGTTAGCACATATGTATTTGCTCATATGTTTATATGCATACTATATATATATATGTTATGTATTTATATATGTGTGTGTGTGTGTGTGTGTGTGTGTGTGTGTGTGTGTGTTCTAAATATAACCTGTTGAGTTTATAAACTGTTAATGTTGTGTCTATTCTCAGGATGTTCTCTTTCTTAAGGAAGATCACCTCTGTTGCCCCCAGGTGTATTCTGTCACCTTTATGTCTTTGTATAGGGTGGAAGCCTCATAACCTTTTCCTTTTTCTAGTTTGTCGTGCTCCTTGGTATCATCCTTGTTGATCTCTCATTTGGGCAGTCATGGTGGGAAGACTTTGCAGTAATGGTCTCTCAATTATAGCTAAAACAATAATCTACCTATTGTAAATATGGAGTAGAATAGAGTAGCAACCCCATAGCAAACTCTTCTCTCTAAGTAATGGTTATTTTCCACATGTAGTCTCCCATACTGTCGAATTTGACATAACAGTACTTTCATGAACTCAGTGCATGCTGTATACCATTCATATTTCACAATATACGTGCAATACCATGTTTCTTCATTGTGACCATTGAGAGAAACATACTGGCTTAAACAATAGTTCTTGTTTTCCAGCCATGAGAAACCCAAAGCTTGACACTGTGGAATCTGTAGAGCAACATCTCCTTTGAAGGAAAGGCTTTTGACGCTTATTGTGACTCTAGGTACTCATCTCTGCTCTAGCCCACCTCTTGTAAAGATACTTTACAAGTATCTTTACATTACATTGTAAAGCCCATCTAATTAAGAAAAAATGGCCATCTCAAGTTCTCTAAATAAATTTTATTTGCAAAAGCATTTTTAAAAAAAGATAGTATGCATAAATTCTATAGGTTAAGAGAAGGCCCATAGTGTTTGGAGAGCCAATGCTCAAGCCATTAAAAGTACAAATCTAAATTGAAGTGCTATTCTCATTTCAGTTTCATAGGATAAGAGTCTGTGTCTCAGAAATACAGCCCACCTGCCCTGTACCACAAGCACTTAGAAGTCTAGTAGGATGGGAGAAAGGTAGGTGGTACACACATTTCTAGCTCTCAGCCCATACCCTAAATATCTGACTGTACGCTATTCTCTGGAAGCATCCACCATTCCTACAGTTGCAGGAAAATCTCAGTTCAGAAGAAGATTTTACATATTTTTTCCTTATATGAGTGTAACCTGACTTTCTAAGCCTGTCAGAAATCATTTCTCCTGGTGAAAATTAGCATGAGCGTAGGAGTGAGAGCTGAATTGCTTTAAATTTGAGGATGTCAAACTGAGGGTCAAGTCATGTCTATCTTGGTTCTTTAATTAGAAGATGTCAGAATTCTGTGCTAAGAATCAAAAAGCACGATGAATCATCCAACTTGTGCTGTGATATTTGGTGGTTTTGTTGTTGACCCTTTGAACTGCACATTACAGTCATCAGAGACAACAAGAATGAAATAGCTTGAGATGCTGCAGAGAGGACCATTGTCTCCATTTCATCACCAATTCCATTGTCTTAATTTCCCACCTGACCTGAACTTTCTCTACACACAGGCTGCTAACTTGCCAATTTGGCAACTGGTCAACCCGTCTCAATTCATACATATAAAGTTTGAGTTTTCAAACTTAAAAGTGCAAATTGACCCCAAATCCTAAACTTTTTGCATAAATGCAGGATGGCAAAAGTAGAAAAATGCCATGCAGGTAGAATAAAAGAATATAGAAAATATCCTTCAGGCTAAGCAAAAAGGTACATAGGAAAGATAATACATTTTGGACTTACATGTATTTCCCAAGTATATAATTGGTATATAAAATTATTCCAAAGGTTCTGAAAAGGTGAAATGCTTTTTGTTCCAGCATTTTGAATAAGGAGGACACAAGCTATATTTTTTTGCTAATCAGAATAAATTGCATAAATTTAAAATTTTTCTGCATACCAAAGAAACTATCAACAGATCAAATAGTCCATGGAATTGAAGAAAATATTTTCAGCTATATTTGAGATAGTATATTCATATCTGGGATTTATAAAGAACTAAAAATAAAGAAGGAAAACAAATTAAACATAGAGAAACTTAAACTGTCAATCAATAAATCAACCAATGACATATAGTTTTTGAGAGAAGAAACACAAATGCCCAGAAAGTACCCTCTAACATTCATCATCTTTGGGCATCAGGAAAATGCAAATTAAAACCACTTTGAAATACCACCTCATCACAATCAGAAAGGCTAATGTTTTTGGGTCTGACAATAAATGCTTGGAAAGGTATAGAGGATATAAAGAAGGAATCTGTGTTCACTGCTTGTGAGAAGACAAAATAATACAGATGTTGTAGAAATGATAAATCAACTAAGATTTCTCAACAAATTAAAATACAACTATCATATGACCCAAGTATACCACTCTGAGACATATCCTACCACAAGCATCCATGTTTAATATTGTCCTGTCCACAAACGCAAGGACTCTGGATCAGTCTAGAGGTTTATTAACAGATGAATGGATAATAAACATATTGTAGGTATACTGAGTAAAATTTTACTTCTTTCTAAAGGAAATGAAATTTCCAAACATTGGATGAATTTAACATGTTCAGTATTCAACAAGATGACAGAAAGACTTTTGATAATCTATTTTATTTATGCAGATCCTACATTTATTACACATGTGCATGTACATAAAAGGGTATAAAAGTGAGTAAAGCCTAAAAACCAGAAAGGAAACGAAGACTAGTCAGGGAGAGGCTCTAAAAAGGCAGCTCAAAACAAAACCTCTTGACCTGAAACTATAAAGGAACTTGGGTTATAAAGAGAAAGTGAGAGTGGAAGATTTCAATAAACAGCATTTTCCCTAAAAACTGTCATAACGATTCTAAACTTTATACTAATTTTTAAATTAAAAAGCAAATGAATTTTCTTCCTGAGATTTCATTCAGCTTAATTAATAAGTCTCCTCTACAACTCTTGTAACCCCAAACCTCACCATTGAATTTTCATTTAATATATTTTATAATAATTACAGAAAAGAATATATAAAACACCAGTACAATGGGAAAAGTTAGGTTAAGGTAAAAACTTATGTTTCTGTGCTAGCCTGAGATGCTTACTGTTTCTTGACTAAGAGCATCCATCATTTGGTAGAATTTGATGTCAAAGCACCTATTTTTGATAGAAAAAAATTATGCTGTGTAATGTCAACTAAAATAAAATAACAGAATAAGATTCAACTAAAAAAATTTCAAGTATATAACATCAGCTTATCGGCAACTTTTCAAAAACTACAGCGAGAATTCTGTTGTTTTGTAAACCTTGACAGTCTCTGCCACTGCCATTGAGATATCAGATGATCAGTATCTCACAGGACATCTATGTCAGTCTCCACACTTTGCCTCACACTCTGCCCTGCACACCTGCCAAGGTTCAGAGAATATTTCAGAAGAGAAGGTAGAAATAATATATGAGCCAGAAAATGGAGAGGTGTTCTGTGAATTTCTATCTCTTGGGCAGGATATGGCTATTGCAATCATGAATTCATAGCATCTGAGACTACCTGCACAAGATCAGCACAACACTGAGCCAATTGCCACACTGGCGTAGAAGACAGAGGCTCCTGAGTCTCGTCTCTATCCAGGATTTTTAAGACAACTGATGGCACCTGGAGAAGGGACAGTCATTTTTATTTAGAGTTGTGGCCACAGGTAAATTCTCTCTGGGACAATGGATGGCCCTGCATCCATCCACATATGGGTGTTTCTAGCTGGACTCAGTCAACACAAATGAATCTAGCACAAGAGGACATGAAACTGACAGAGGGAATTGTCCAGGGGAAGTTGGTGTGAGAAACATAAATGTGATCATCACACATGGTATATGTGTAGGAAATTCTCAACAGTTTAAAAAGTAATTTAAAGTTAGATTTTAAAAACTCAGGTGACAGCAGATGCTGGCGAGGATGTGGAAAAAGAAGAACACTCCTCCATTGTTGGTGGGATTGCAAGCTGGTACAACCACTCTGGAAATCAGTTTGGCGGACCCTCAGAAAAATGGACATAATGCTACCTGAGGACCCAGCTATACCTCTCCTGGGTATATACCCAGAAGATGCTCCAACATGTAATAAAGACTCATGCTCCACTATGTTCATAGCAGCCATATTTATAATAGCCAGAAGCTGGACACAACCCAGATGTCCCTCATCAGAGGAATGGATACTCACAATGTGGTACATTTACACAATGGAGTACTACTCAGCTATTAAAAACTATGACTCAATGAAATTTGCAGGCAAATGGATGGAACTTGAAAATATCATCCTGAGTGAGATAACTCAGTCACAAAAGAACGAACATGGTATGTACTCACTGACAAGTGGATATTAGCCCAAACATTCAGAACACCCAAGTTTCACTTTACAGTAACTGCTGTACTGAGAGTGAGGTCCCAGATGGAGGAGTTAGAGAAGGTACTGAAGGAGCTGAGGGAGTCTGCAGCCCCATGGAGGGAGCAACAGTGTCAACTGGCCTGATCCTCCCTCCACCCCGGTCCTCATGGAGTTTGGACCACCAACCAAAGAATATACATGGAGGGACCCATGTTTCAGACCACATATGTGGCAGAGGAGGGCCTTGTTGTCCATCAGGGGGAGGAGAGGCCCCAGTAAAGGGGAATGTCAAGGTGGGAATATGGGAGTGGGTAGGTGGGTGGGTGGGAGGTGGAATTCTCTCATAGAGGTGGGGGAGGGGGAGGGGATAGGTAGGTTCCAAAGAGGAGACCTAGAAAGGGAGAAACATTGGAAATGTAAATAAAATATCAAAAAAAATTTTTAAAAATTTAAAAAAAAAATTTAATTCTTCAATTCTGGAAAAAAATGTAAATAAATCTTACCCATTTTGGTTTCAAAAATAAATAAATAAATAAATAAAAACATGTGAAATATATATATATCTCTATATGGAAATGTGTGCTGATTCCAAGATCGGCCCTAGAAATGTGTTCATTCCCCTCTGCCCTTAATTTCCAGATGGATTTCAGGCTTTCTCTAAGTGAATGCTCATCAGCCAGCTCCAGGGAACTTAAACTCTCAGTCAGTCATTTACTTCAATGAGTAAAGTGGTTAAGTTATAACTAAGTGTGCAATCCTATCTAAGAGAAGTGAAGAGGTTCTTAGTGAGACGCAAAGCAGTTTAAATGTATTTAAATTCAGATGATTAGTGGAGTTGTCCAGGGACCATAGGGACTTCTGTTGAATAAAAAGTAAAAAGGAACTGGCCTGCTGTTTTCCACAGATAGCTCACACTTAAAACACAAAGTAATTAAATGTTTTAATTTTGATCCCTGTGGTGCCTCTCCTTTAGAGCACGCAGCGGGGAGGAGGAGCATAATTGGCACCATTTGGAAGGTTGAATGCCTAGGGTTGTAACAAGTCTTTGTTGCTAAAAAATGACAGTTTTTTTTTTCTTTTTAGTTTAATATCTTGCTATACTTAACTGTAGTTCCTTCCAGCTGTAATTACTGAGCAGAAAGAATGTCCTGCCTCACCTTCAAAGAACAACCTGAAAGTGTGTTTGTCATTTGGAAACAGGTCACTTGTTCACCTGTAAACATCTCCATGTTCACCTATGCAGAAACCATGTCTGAAATGATTTTGCTTTGCTCGGTTACTCTCTAAGTACGTTTGTTTTTATCCAACAAAATCATGTGCCTAAACAAAATTACAAATGGTTTTTATAGCTTTATTTTATCCTAAAATACAACAAGGTACACTAATTCACAAGGAATACTGAAGTTCCTTTATGGTTTCCCTGATGTCCTCACGAAGGTAGACCTTTGGTCCAGGCTCGAGTTCCAGAAAACAGTAAAAGGCAGAATATATTTGATTTTTGTTTTTACAGTAACAATAATGACAAAAAAATTTTCATAAGAAAGATCATGTACCCCCAAACTTTATCCTAAAGCAATGCCTTGTATGTTTGTGACATTCATTTCTTTCCCAAAAGCTTGGTCAGGCTAGACAACTGCTTGCATACTGACTATATTTCTATTGTATTGACGATATTCCCTTATAAATCTTTGGAGATTTTATAATTGATTAATATATTATTTTTATTTTCTTTCAACTTCTACAACCATAAACATCTGACTCTATTTTACAATGCCTACTTTGAAGATGCATAGTGCATGTGAAATAGGTCAAATTATGTTTTTTAATATTTTTAAAATTTATTATTATATTTTTATATAGGTTGACATATAACCCTTGTCCTGTGGTAGACATGTGGAAGTCAGAGGACAGCTTTGTGGAGCTGGTTCTTGTCTATCTTTTTTGTGAGTTGTGAACACTGAATTCAAGCAGTCATGCTTACATAGCAGGTACCTTTACTAGGCGAACCACCTCACAAGTCTGTGATTTAATATTTACATGAGTGTACTTCCATTTGATTTCATCAATTCTGAATTATTTCTCTATTACTATATCGGTTACGTGGTATTAAACTAAAAGGATAAAAATCTTGACTTTAGACCTCACTGAATTTTGCCTCATTTATCTTAGGTACACAGTGAGTACATGTTTTCCTCAGTTATCAGGCAGAATAGTCATAAACCATAGAAAGAATATAAGCACACAGTGTGGATAAAGTAGCTTAATGGTTACTTTCAACATGAGACTGTGATGCAGAGTAATCAGAGCTAGTCACTCAGAAGCATCAGGAATGAGAGATCTTCTCAGTCCATGTTTGGAGGCTAGCATTACCAGAGCCAAATCTGATAATGCAGAGTCTGCTTTTGTTACAAAGCATTGGCTATTTACTTGGCTCTTCAAATACCAAACAAGCAGCTACAAATAGAAGAAGCACTTGACATCTCTGCATTCCTATTATGTCGGTCTTGTTTGGTTTAAACGTTTGGCTTACATTCCTGCTTAATAACTCATATATGAGTAACAGTCATTTAAGGAGTGTTTTTCAAAAGGTAGTTAAATTCCCTTTCAGAGTGAAAACGCCCAAAGGTACCTATGGTATTTTCAACAGATTTCCAACTGTCAACATTTAAAGCCTCCTGTTCTACACTCCTTGGAGTAGAGAGATGTGCCTAGAGTATTTAGCAATTGTCCTAAACCTTTCAAATGTGCATGCAAAAATAATAGAACTGATTAATACAGTTAAAATGCAAATAGACAAACCCAAGCAAATAGACAAACCCAAGTGGTGACTCTGCATGCCCTGCCTATCCGTCAGTGACAATTTTCTCAACTCTGGAAAACAGAAACAAAGAAAATCTGTTTTTCAGAAAATACTTAAATTAAGAGAGGGTGACAGTTGGTAAAAATGTTTGCTGTGCAAGCCTGATCAACTGAGTTCAGAGTCCCTGAAACCATTGAGGAACTCAGGCAGGCTGCCATGTGTCTGTGATCTAAGTTTTGTGGAGAAATGGGAGGTAGGGATAAAGGATCCCCCAGCATGCTGCAGGTCAGCTAGCCTTCAGTATGCAGGGCACCAGCAAGAGACAAGAGGAAGCCTGGCTCAAACAAGGTGTCAGGCAGGGATTCCCCACAGCTATCTACTGACTCCATATGCATGCCTGCAGCCGCACACACATATATATGTATATATCCACAAATCACATCAACACCCAAAAATAAAATATATAAGCAAGTCGCACTAAAAATGAAAATTCACTAGAAAAGACTCACAAAGAAAGACAGGAGAGGATTCAGTTCTAGGATGATAGAAAATTTACCCAATAAAAAATAACGGGAAAGAAGCAACAAACAAAATATAATCAATGATCACAACAATTTGGACATCTACCCGGAGTGCCTAAGTGTTCCTCCTTCACCAGCTCCACGTGAAGCCTTGGCTTTCATTTGTATGTTGACCCCTTCAGGATGGAGTAAAATGAAATCTCAAAGTACTTTTAATGTATGTTTCCCTGATGGTTGAAGATATTAAATGTATTTTTAAATGTTTCTCAACCATTCATATATCATCTTATGGGGATTCTGAGTTTAGTTTCCCATTTTCATTTTTATTGGATGTTTTGTTTTATTTTGTTTTACCCTCTCTAGAGGTAGTAAGCAGCTGCAAAGAACTCACAGCAATTGTGGCACACGAGCTGACTTGTTCTGCTCTAACCAGACAGCAGGGTCAAGGGGAGGATGTGGCCACAAAACCTCATCAGTAGCTGGGGAGATGTTGACATGTGGTAGCTGCTAGGACAAGGAAAGTTTGGTTTTAATGATGCGATTCTTGGTAGATGCAGGAGAATTCAGAGCAGCAGAGCAGTGCAAACTGGACTCTATGAAAAACAGAAAGAAAATGAGGAAGAAAACTCAAGTGAGAAAGTTGGGCTGACAGGGAGAGAAGGGTAAGGGAGGGGAACACCAGAGATGTGGGGGAGGGGTGATTGTTAGCAAGACTCACTGTGTTAAATTCTTAAAGATTCAAGAAAAACATTATTTAAAATACAATTAATAAAATGAAAAGATATACGTATCAATAAGTGACTTGTATGTAAGTGGATTATATTCACCAATCAGGAACTATAGGCATACTGGATACATTAAAAAAAAAAAAAACAAAAAAAACAACTCCAACTGTATCCTGCTGATAAGAAACCAATTTTATTGCTATAGGTATATATGACTAAAATTTAAAAGGTTGGAAAAATAAATGTATAGAGTTAAATCCCACAAGTAAGTGGGAAAAGCTGTACTACTATGAGGTAAAACATACTAAATTTCAAAATATAATAAAATGTGGTGAATTTTTCATTGTTATAAAAGAATCACTTTAGCAAGAATACACAGTAATTATTGATACGTATACGTACTACATGAAACCACAGAAAGTTCTGAAGAGAATATTATAAGAAATAATAGAGCAGGTGGTGGTGGTCGGGTCTTTACTCTCAGCACTTGGGAGGCAGAGGTGAGTGGATCTGAGCTTGAGGCCAGCCTGGTCTACAGATTGAGGTACAGGTCAGTAAGGCCGACACAGAGAAACCCTGTCTCAAAAAACCAAGATCTAAAAACTAAAAACCAAGAAGAAGAAGAAGAAGAAGAAGAAGAAGAAGAAGAAGAAGAAGAAGAAGAAGAAGAAGAAGAAGAAGAAGAAGAAGAAGAAGAAGAAAGAGGAAGAGGAAAGAGGAAGAGGAAGAGGAGGAAGAAGAGGAGGAGGAACACAAAGAGGAAGAAGAGGAGAAAAAGATAAAAAGAAGAGAAAGAAAAGAGAAAAAGAAAAAGAAAAGAAATGAAAAGAAGAGAGCAATAATGGAAAGCTTGGTATGACATCATATATCTGCAATATCAACTCTTGAGAGGTAGTGACAGCAGTTCAGAGGTACTAGGTTATCTTCTGTTACACAGACAGTTGATAGTCACCTTGGATGACATGAGACTCCATGTCAAACAAAAACATAATTAAAACTGGTCAGGATCGATTCTCTGACAATAAAAGTTTTCTCACCTACCCCCGCACTCTCCTCTTTCTTTGCTGGTGCATTATAAAATGGAAGAGCCATTTGGACACGTCTCAGTAGTACTTCAAAATGATGTACATGAATGTCAGCATAAACAGACATGTGCTGGTTTGGATGGGAAATACCCTTTGTAAACATGAGTATTTGAATATTCCTCAATTGTTGGTCCTATTTGGGGCAACATATTTGGAGGAAACACATCTGGGCACAGTCTTTGATATAAAAAGCCCCAGCCTGTTTCCAGCTCACTCTCTCTGCTTGGTGTCATGGTTGAAGGTATGGGCTCTCAGTTTCATGCTCTGTCCACCAATCCTGCCAACCATGACGTAATCTTATCCCTTTGGAACCGTTACCTCATATAAACCCTTTCTTCTTGAAAAATTTATAATGTTTTATCACATCAACAGAAAGGTAACTAACATACCAATAAGTCTACATTTAGTAAAGTAAGTAAAATGAAAAGAAATGTCTATACACGATATACATTATACCCCCAAATAATTATATTAGTAAAGCTGCTAAAAGACACTAAAGTGAAAGCAAACTGAATGAATGCTGCAAAGTGATTAGTTTCACAACATAACAATGATATGTGTAAAAGTGGATAAAAATCCTAATTTCCTTGTTTTAATCATTACATAATGTATATACTTATAAAAATGTCACTTTGTGTAGAATGAATAGGCAAAAAGCGACTTTTCAATTTTGCATTAATATTTTAACTTTGTTTTAATATTTTAATGCTTTTTTAATATTTAAATGAAATAGTTATACATTGGTAATATGTTTGTATCTTGTGTTATGTAAAATAATATACTCACAAAACTCCAGACCATATTAACAACTTATATTAAATTTCAATATTAAGACAATACATAAAGGCAATGATAGTAGTGCCCAGAGCTCTGGGAAAGAAGGGGGTGTAAGAAATAACTCATAAAAGTCAAAGGATTGGTTTAGAATATTTTTTAAAAAGCTTTGAAATGAGATCGTGGTAATATTTTATAATCATAGAGTCTATATATTGAAGACTTTAAGTTCATCATATATTAATTATACTTCAGTAGAACATATTAATAAATTAAATGAAAAATGTAAATCTCATTTGAACTATAATACTGAACATAAAGATATTTTAAAAATAGTTAAACAAACCACTCCCAAAGATATATTTATAATTTATATGTATATAAATATACATTACATTATATATTATTTATATATTCTCATGAAAAATATACTAGACAAATTAAATAAGGCTACAAGTATGCTTCATTAAATTATAAAAAATAAATTGTACTTTGTGTCTTCCCAACCAAAATCAAATAAAACTAAAAAGAATTGAACTACATATAAGCACACTGAATGCAAATTGAATAATTCACTTTGAAATGAACATTGAGAAATTAATTATATTTTAAATAAAATGTAAAATTTTTACAATGTATCAAAAGTTGTAAAGAAGCAAGAGCAAAGTTAAGAGTAATGTACAGAGCAATAAATGCATGCATCAAGAAGAAAATGATCTCAAGCAACCCATGAACATTCCTCAAGGATGCAAAAAAAATCTCAAGTCCATATTGCTTAGAAAGAAGGAAATTATAAAAATTAAAGCATAAATAAAGAATAAGTAGGAAACATATTGCAAGGACATCCAGATTAGAAAAGGAAATCTTTAGTTATTCGTGTTTGGAGATTACGTAATTTTAAACATATTAAAACCCAATACACTCACACAAAACCTATTTATCTTATAAATAAATATAAGTGAAGTTACAAGATACAAATTCAACCTGAATTAGTAGCAATTCTAGAGATGAAAAACGACCTTTCTGTGAAAGAAATTGAGAAAGCGATTTGATTTATGCTAGTTACAAAGGAATAAACATTTAATAACAAAATTTAAGTAAGGCAGTGAAGTAGCTTGGCAATGAACATGACAGAACACTATTGAAATAAATTGCCTAAGACACAAAGAAAAACAAAGATATACCTTGCTCATGAATCAGAATAATTTCAAACAAATACACTGCTCAAAGCAATCTGGGAAGTCAATGCAATTCATCAAAATACTGAACTTCTTTCACAATAGAAATCTGAATCAAAACTCATCAAATATCTAATGTGAAACCTGAAATGCTGAGTCTGCTGGAGGAAAACATAATCAGTACCAAACACATCACGAGTGTAGGACAGGACCTCCTGAATAGAACTTGATATGCCCCAAAATTAAGGCAAATAATAAACAAGAAGACATCATGAAACTAAAATCTTCTGCAAAGCAAAAGAAACAGGCAAAAGGATGAAGAGGAAGACCATAAAATGGGAGGGAATCTTAGTCAACTATACAACTGTCAAAAGCTTAATATCCAGAATATTCAAAGAACTCAAAAGCAAAGAGTCAAGAAAAAAAAAAAAAAGTCCCATTTGAAAAGAACGACTGAAAGTAACTCAAAAATGTTCATCACTAGCAATTAGGGAATGCAAAACAAAACAACTTCGAGATTTAGTCTTCCCGTAGTCAGAATGGCCGTGATCAATGGAACAATAGACAACAAATTCTGGGAAGGATGTGGTGGGTTAAAGCAACAGATGTGCTCCTCCTTTACACACACACAAACATACACACACATACACACACACACACACACACACAGGCAAACACACCTGCATACACACACACAGAGGCACTCGCACAAGTACACATGCACACACACACATACACAAACTATATGTACACACATCAATCTGTCTTCAGGCCCTGGGCTCAGGATGAGAGACCAGAAGACCAGGGATGCTGGTGGGTTCACTTCTCAAAAAAAAGAAAAAGAAAAAAAAAATCTAAGGATAGAAACAAATGCATCAGAGAAAACAAAATTCTGATATCAAATATCTTTGTTAATGAAAAAAGTGCATCAATACCCACTCCCAATGAATCTACAAAGCATAATTATAATGTCAGTGTAAATGTAAAATAAATACGTTTCTGATACTGAACAAAGAAACAAAAAAATAATACACTCCTATGGCTATGCCAAAGTTTTATTGAAATAATCAGGTCACAGGTTTGCCCCTCCTCTCTCACTCTCTATTGTGTCACGTATGAATTCCCAGGGTAATGTTGTTTTATTCATTCATAACTCACTAATCAATTAACTGATACACATTTACTAACTATTGATACAATGTCTCATGTGCTCCTGGGACAGGTGAAAGTTCTGCACACACCAGAGTCTGAATAAAGTCTAACATAGTCCTCCTCACATAGTCTTCCTTCTTGATCTTCTCTTTACCCATATCCTTCCTTTACTCATGACTCAACTCAAGGTTAGTATGTTTCTAACTATATAATATTTATATAAAATTATATAATACTATATATTATATAATTTATTATATAGTGATAATTTGATAATTATGGGGATGGTGTCCTACTATAGAAGCAAGTTAATATCACATAAATCACACCTAATAGTGTCCGGAAACAAAATACTTAGGATTTGCTATACACAATTTTTTTTCTGTATACTCACCTAAATCAAGTGATTCCCAATTCCTTTGACAACAAAATTTCATCTTTTGTTTTAGCTCCCATGTTCTAAAACAGTGCCTTCCTGTGTTTGTTGAAACTAAGTGAACTGAATTGAAATGTTTAAAACACCCATTTCAAACTTCTTCTACCCAAACTGTAAGCTATCTGGAAACTTACTAAGAATTCCCTGTTTGGGATTTCTTGTTTCTGGCTTGAACTCTTTGAATGCATTCCAGCAAAATCCTCCTTAACAATTGTGACAGAAGCTTGAAACAAGAACAGAGGTTTAAATATAGAAAACAATAGTCCTTTGGATTTGGTTTCCTGAATTCTTTTAATAGTTTCAAGTGAAAGAAGATCTTGAATGCAACATACCAGATACATTGTACAATGGCATTTGCTCAAGAAAAATGAACATGCAAATTACAAATTTATAATCTCAGAAATGCTATTGATTTGGCTAAACTATTTCTTAAACTAATTTTTTGTTCATAATGCATGAATTAATAAATAACAAATCAAAATATATTTACATGCTAAATAATTATTCTGATCTTCCAGGGTAGTTATCAATACCAAAATCACCTAGTATAAGAACAGAAAAATAATCTTTAAAAATTACCTTGACTCTATAAATCTTCTGTATTATCACCTCCTATTCTGGCAAATTATCTAGATCTGTAACTGAAATAATGCCAGGAATGCAAGACGATGGAGATGCCTAGAACTGCTAGAAGGGTAATGGCATTGTCGTGGGAAGAGAACTCATCCACCAAGTTGTATATCATTCTCAAACTTTTGTCTCACCACCAGGCTAAATTAAGGGATTGCTAAGAACTAAGTATGTCAAAAAAGGCAAAAGAAATCTATGCATTTATTTGTTACAAATATTATTGTTATTACATATGTAATTATATATAATATATATCATTAAGGTTATATATGTATATGTCATCAAGGTGATTCATACTGTAATAAGACGGAAAACCAAAACTTGTGGGATCTGCTTTTTACAGCTCTATACTTTAAAAAGCAAAGCCTGGCTTCACCTCTGGGATCTGCAATCAGGACATTTAGAAACCTGAAGCAGGAGGTAGGTCAAGGCCAGTGTCAGCCCAGTTGAGCAATGTTGAGAGATACCATTGAGATGGGGGGCTGGAGTGTAGGGGGAGTAGAGGGAGAGAAAGAGAGAATATTAAACAGTAAGCATAAAATTACAGATGTTTCCAGGCAAAGTACCTGTAACAAGGAGACTTGAGATATTAAGCTTCAAAGACAAACATGAGTGAATCAGGCAAAATGCAAAAGAATATTATTTTATTTTGCTTTTTGGAAATATTATTCTTACATGTATTCCCATAAGCAGAAGGAAAACAATCAATTCTCCTAGGATCTAACAAAATAGCCAAAGTCATTTCTCCAAAATAAGTCCTTAGGATTTTGTCTATTAGTATGCAGGGTGGCCTTGGACTTCAGATTTTCCTGAGTAATCTCATGTTGTGCATGTCTCTTTAGCTTCCATTTTAATAGATTACTTCCTGAAGACTGAAAATTTCATGTCTCTAATTCCTTAACATTCATTCTTAATGCTAAATATTCATGAAAATGCCACATTACATATCAAAACAAACCCATAGGTTTTTAAATTAAGGAAATAATAAGGTAGAGGTTGAATTAGGATAATTTGTCTAAAGCAACTTCAGATATAATAAGTGCAGGTTCCTTTTGCTTTTATTTATGTGTTTTTTAGATTTTCGTATGTGAATACTGTATTTAAATCATTTTCACCCCTCCCTCTCTTCCCACCGTTTATCTGTCCTGCTTCTTTATCTTAAATTCCTGGTTTCTTATTCTTTAACTATTATATTTCAAACACACATACACACATGCACACACAGACACATACCACATGTGTGCCAATTTGCATATGCATTTCTATCTATATGACTTTATAAATATAATCTATTGAGTACCTTTAGTAGTTATATGTGTGTGTGTGTGTGTGTTTTGAGATGACCACTTTGGATTGAGTAATCTATTGCAGGGGAGTTTATCTTCAGAGAGGATTTAGTTTTCCTCTACTAGCAGCCATTAATTTCCTGTAGCTCTTCATTTAGTAGTGTGATCTTGTGAGATTTCCCTCTTCTATGTTGGAATGCTAGCTAGTTTTGTTATTTTTTTTCAGGTCTTAGCAAATGCAAAGTCAAACAGATTAGTATAACATTTTCAAGCTGGTTTAGGTAATTATACATAACATTGTATGAACTTTGGTGGCTCCAAGAAACAGATGATAAAACAAATAATTTATCACAATTGGAAGAACTGTAGAACAGCTATAGGAAAGATGGGGAAAAAAGGAATTAAGAACAAAGTAGCATTTATTGCTTCTGTTGCTGATATGTTTAAACATATAGTATAGTGTTAGCTTTATCCTCTATTTGAAACATTAATTAGTTAATTTCCTTACTCACTATGCAAAAATATTTTGAGGATGCACTGAGTGCATAATATACAGATCTGCTCACTATGCTGGCAAATAGAACAGGATAACAGGCAAAAGTATGCCTTACTGCAGCTTGTAAGCTTATATTCAAATACACTTAATTTAGATTCAGTTGGGACAAAAGGGTTATGATCATGCAGCAGTGAACTATGACAGTGAATTAGGTACATGAAGACTGAATTGTTATTATGGTATTTCAGTGATGTTTATATCTAGAAATAATATGCTATAACAATAGGACAAATATTCCATCTACATATGCAGTGGTTACCATGGTTGGCCATCATGTTTCCGGTGGGACAGGTAAGTTTGCGTTCATACATCTTCTCAGCATTTTCCATAGAAACCATTTCATGAAAGCATTTGTAGTCAGGATTAGAATATTAGAATTTGGTCCTTAATTCATAAGAATATGATACAATTTGTAAAAATAATCACTTTCCACTGGTCTATAAAGTTTAGCTTAACACTGGAGTGATAAGAAAACCACCCTAGGCACAGTGGTCAGCACAGTATGTGAGAATGCACAGAAGCATTTCCTCACACAGTTTTGCATGCAGTAACACTCTGATGTTGCTTTCTCAGTTGTGGGCAGGATGTGTTTTAGTAAATGGCCACAAGGTACATGATCATTTGAGTGTAAGCCTTCACAGTGTTTTCCACAGATAAACATTTTAAACACTGATGAAGGAGGAAGGAAATTGGGTAAGAGTTTGCTTTTTAAAAGCCATCAGCTTTGAATAGATATTATCCCCAAGAAGAGGAAATTGCATCTGTGTAGCTGAAACTGAACTAATTCTGTTTACTTCCTGCTTCTGGCCTTTCTAAAACAGAGAGGAGAAAATCTTTTCAGCCCTTCTCGAATGTCCACAAGCTAGAATTGTCTTGAAGTTTAAAAACAATAGCAACAATAACAAAAACCACCGGCCACACAACTAGTTAAATGTATATAGTTACCACAGATACTGATAGACTACAGCTTACAGGAAAGCCTATAGGCATGCAGAAACATAATTGCATAAAGTGATGGGCCAGCTTTGACAAATTCTGATAAATACCGCAGAAGAGGTGTTATCATCTATGATGAATCTAAATTACAAAGTGTATTCACTCCGTCCACAGTTGTGCTAAGCAAACACCTGGGGGATGGGAAGCTCCTATAAACCTTAATAATGACTCACAACAGAGGTTACTCTACCTATTTTAAGTTGGTGAATCTGAATTCCAAAATGTACTCAATGTCTCTTGCTTCAGAGAATATAACTAGCATTAATTAACCAGAGAGTCAGAGACATGGTTAAGAGCTCTCAAATTCCAAAAGCAGTTATTTTCACACTTAGGTAAGCTACTTTCTTCAGACAGTTTGGACAGAATTTCATCATGATTTGCCTGTATAATCCCAACCTTTATCAGTAGTACTTGATTGAGAGAAGAAAAACATGTAAAGAGTGTATTTTTTTGTTGTTGTTGCTATTTCATTTCATTTTGCATTGATCCTTTTCTAATATCCTATTAATACTGATACCAAGGAGAATGTGAGTATAGGACACTGAAACCTGCTGGGCAAATGTCCTGTTTTGTATTGGTTCATGACACACCTCTCTCTCTCTCTCTCTCTCTCTCTCTCTCTCTCCAAACTCATTAGAAAGTCCATGTCAGAAAGATGTTGATGGTTCCATATGTGTGGAATTTATGTTATCAGTACTTCTTCATGATGAGTAATTTAAACTGTTATACTGTGGTCAAAAAGTAAGTCTTAAGTTTTAGTTTATGTGGAACTACAAATCAAATGGGCCAATGGTAAGAGGAAGACAACATCCTTCCACAAAGACATTTCTGATTTGCTTGCATCTGCTAATTGTAAATATCAATTTGCCCTGTCAGTCATTTTGAAATTTTCCAATACCATTGTTTGTAAAGTTAGAGTCTGCTGCTCTTAGTGATTTTATACTAATTCTATGATCTATTAAAATGTATTTTATACCTTCAACGGTGAAAGATCTTCAATAAATATGTAGTGCCTTTTAAAAAATCGAAAACAATGTTAGCACACAGGAAATCACTTCGCTTGATATTGGGCCAGCCCCTCTCCACTTGCTTAAATATGCTTTGGAAAAATTGTATTCAACTTCGTATGAGTGTAAAACACAGTGATTTCCAGTCAGTGTACTGCGTTGTTCGACACAGGCACTACATAAATCTGCTCAACAACATAAGCACGGTGCCTCAGAGCACTCTCACGAATTAAATCGCCTGTTTCCCGGAGAGAGGAAAGTAAAGAACAAAATTAATAGTACAGCAACTGTATCTCAGTGGGGAACAACCCTCCAGCCTGAGCCATTGCAGAAGTGAAGTTAAGGACTCCGATTTTAGTATGAATGCAGAAGTGCCTATGAAGTCTCCAAAGTGGGGGAGGGCTGATTTCGTAGCATGTTGCTAATTAGCCTACGTAAGAGAGATGAAAGTCATGTAAAAAGCTAATTAAGTGAAATGGATGTGCATAATCTTTGTCTTCATTTTGAGCACAGCCAAAGAAACTCCAGCTCCCAGAAGCATGCTCCCACTAGCTGGGTGCTGATAAGCAGCATCGATTTCACGCTCTGGTGGTTTGGCAAACCTAGCCATCCATGGCAAGTCTGTCTTGAGAGACACTTCCTTTTGATAGACTGTCAGGTGTGTTAAAATGTGTGAAAAATTTGATAGGAGCCCCATTTTATTATCTGTCTAATTATAACTCTCTAAGGCTGCAGCCCTTGGCTGATTCAGAAGTGAGCTCAGTTACCATTTTACCCACAGTGTAGAATTCCAGTAGGAAGTTGAGAACCACTGGCTGCCTTGTTAAGTGTGTATTAAGTGGACAGCTCTTCTCACTATGTTTTGATTTACTTTATCTTAGCCCTATGAAGAATATTTCAGTGTATGTATTCTATAGAACTCACCTATCAAAAAGCTTGAAAATATCCCAAATTTGATGACACTCATATTAAGTTTCAGCAAACTGAAAAAATCTGAAAATGAGCAGAACTAAAAAAATCTGTAGGGTTTTATGGGTTTCCTTTTGTGTATATACTAGAGGAAAACCCAAACCAAGTTTCAAGGAAGCTGAGAGTCATTGTCAGAAAACATTTAAAGCAGAACAGTGACTGTTGAGTTCTTTCTACACACTGGCAATTATGCTGACTACTGAGTGCCATCTACACAGGGAAGCTTCCTCCTGCAGCAGATAGGAACAAATACAGAGACCCACAGCCAGAATCCACTCAGAGAGTGATAGACCTCGAAACACTGAGCCCTAAAAGGGATGTTTCTATCAAATCCCTCCTCTCTGAGTTTAATGAACTCAGCAGCAGAGGAGGGGTAAAGGACATAAGGACCAGACAGATGAAAGACACCAAAAAAAAAAAAAAAAAAAAAAGCAAGATTCTCTATACCAGTTGTTCTCAGCTTCCTAATGCTGAGAATCTTTAATGCAGTTCCTCATGTCGTGGTGATCCCCAGCTGTCATATTATTTTGTTGCTACTTCATAACTGTAATTTTGCTACTCTTATGAATCATAATGTATATATATAATATGCAGGATATCTGATATAGGACCCCTCCAAACGGTTCATCACCCACAGGTTGAGAACCACTGCTCCAAATCAACATGAGTTCTCAATGGACTCACAGAGCCTGAAGCAGCATGCATAGATCCTACACAGTCAGCTAATGATTCTAACTTAAACCCAATTCACAAGTGATTAAGAATGGCCTTGCAGTCTTTTCCTCAGTGAATGGTCAAGCTATGTCTCTAGCTCTAGAACCAGAGTAACCAGAGCACTGAAGAAGAAACTAAGACCAAAAAGTACCTATTAAGAAGCCAAAATATGAGCGACGGCCGGAGACCTCAGCTTGGGCCACAGGGCCCCACAGCTAATCAGCGCCGGGACAAAGATCCCTCGCCGGAGATTGCAAGACCCAGCAGAGGGCCAAAGACACGCCCCACAGCTCACCAGACCACAGAGACTGACCGCCAGC
>CM052709.1:83582891-83615714 GCA_028551405.1 Uromys caudimaculatus | reverse complement strand
AAAAAAAAAAAAAAAAGAAGCCAAAATATTACTGAGATACCTGGAATAGATTATGTTACTGCAGAAGAAAGGTGGTTATTTCGATCTCCATAAAGAATGCGCAGAAGGTATCATTTATGCTTGTCTTGACTAGAAACTATCTTAAGTACATTCCTGCAGCCTGAAAGACTGACATATCATATTCTGGCAACAAAGCTGTGTGAACAGGTGGTTGAAGCCCATGTCTGGATGGGCCTTAAAGTTTCCTCAGACGCACATAGGTCATGGAAAGAAAACTATTTTTTTCTCCACACTGACGCCTGTGTCTCTCAGTTTTAAATTGAATAAACATTCTAGTTTCATAAAACGAGAAAGGGACTAGGGGATTAGAGCAAAGAGATTTTCGGGTAAGGGAATGAGTAGAGTGTTGGAATCCATTACTTTGAAAGTGGAATGAGGAGTACTGGGAGGGAAAAAGCAAAGCAGTTGTGGAGGGAACAGCGAAAGAAGCAACCAAAAAGAGTTGTGGATAAAGATCTCTTAAGGAAACATGATACTTTTTATAATAATAAAAATTGAATTTTAATAAATGAAAAAAACTGAGCTCCATAGGCAGGTGTAGCCAGGCACCAAATCTACAGGATGTCTTATTGAGTCAGTCCTAGGTCCCTCA
The DNA here is from genome assembly GCA_028551405.1 of Uromys caudimaculatus. Lineage (NCBI taxonomy): Eukaryota > Metazoa > Chordata > Mammalia > Rodentia > Muridae > Uromys > Uromys caudimaculatus. Next base: position 83,615,062 of record CM052709.1, on the reverse strand, counting down.
TCTTACAATTCTCCTTCACCCTGAGGCCCCGCATGGAGCCACGCTCACATGCTTAGACTGGCCCCGTTCCCTACACCATCTCTTCAGGTCCAGGTTTTGTAGGGAAGAGAATTGGTGTGCATTTCTGGTAAATCTGCCCAGTCCCTAAGCCCTCCTGAAGTTCCCATGCATGCCCAAATTCAGATGGGAACTTCTCCAGTGTGTTCTTTTAGACAAGAAATTTCATACTGTAGGTCCTTCCCACAGTGCACCAGTTACCACTGAATTAGAATCACTGCTAGTGATGCCCCATCTTCCTCCTGTGATCTGAAATCAACCAGGTTTGCACAATAGTAACACAGACCCAAACCTGTATGTGCTCTGACAGTGAGGACGTTCCCTTACTGTTTGTATTTCTTTTCTGTATTAATTTAACCAGAACACACCCCTTCTCACTCTCTTCTAATGTAATATCAAGAAACATTATTCCATGAATGACATGTTGGGAGATTCTGATCTCTAGATTTAAGACATTGCATGCTCTGAGAACCGACTCTTCTTCAGCTTATATGATCATCTAATATTGCTGGATGAAAAATACCCTCCTCCACTCACACTCCCATCTAGTTTTGTCTGCACAGATCCAGCATGTATGTTCATTACATCTGCTCCCCAGAAGGATGAGTCCTTCATACAGGTCATGAGCTTACCCTGTGTCCTGCTGTCCTCCCTGGTGTTTGCTCCCTGCTCTCTTCTCAGAGGTCACTTCACTGTGATGATGCTGCACACTTTCCCACAGTCTACAAGTCAACCCAGGCAGTGAAAGAAAGCAGAGGGCCTGGGAAGCACCCCTAGTGGAGCCACATAAGCTGGCCAGAGTCAAATCTGTGTTATGTGAAAGAAAGAACATTCTACTCTGAGGACATAAAAAGCCAGCTCTTTGCTACCCTTCCACAAGGTCATAGATGGTTAAGCTGCAAACAGAACAGCATCAACAGGAACAAATATAACCACTAATGTAACCCATAATTAATCCCTTTATTTAGTGCAGTTGTTACTAAAGGATTTATTACCACAATCAGAAAAAAAAAAAAGATTGCCCTCCTTCCTGTGCAATTCATACCCTCTCTCAGGCTGCGTAAAACTCCTACAACATGGCTTTAGGGGCTTACTGTGCGCCTGTTTCTCCAACTATCTTGGAATCCCCTCCCACTCACCTTTATTTCTGAATTGGAAAGAATTTACAGCCTGTCAGCTATATTAAAATACTGTTTAGTATAGACCAATGTTTGAAGACTCGTTCAACAAAATTTAATCCAAGAAAAATATTTTTACTTGGAAATATCCCATTCTTTAAAATAACTTAGCAAAAACTTCAATTAAAGTAAAGGACATGATTATATTAACACTAGTGCTTGAAATATTTAAAGAGATAGGCTGTATATGGTTTAAATAAAAATTTGACTATATTATGACTTTAGTTCCTTTCCAGCATTTTCATTTTGTTTTAGTGGTGCAAGTTACGTCATGATGCTGACTCCTCTAAGTGTACTGGTTTGGCTGTCCTGTGAAATGGTTTTAGCATCACAGACTTCATCACTCATATCCACAGGACAAAAGGAGAAGCTCACCTTTCTTAAAGTGCTAGCATGGCCAGTCTGCCTCCTGATTGATACAACTGTAGTATATCTCTAGGTATCCAAATGTAAAATAATAAGTGGCTTAGGTGTGGACTGCCAATTTTAATGAATAAAGGATCATGTTGGGTGGTTTGGACAAGCCTACTGGCAGAGATAAGAGTGGGGTTAGTGCATGGGGTATCATACATGGGTTGGGTAAAGGCATTGTGGTTGTCTCTTCATAATACTTTTAAAATGTTTGTAATTCTTCAAAAATTTCCTAAAATGTGTTTGGAACATTTTCATTCTTCATCTCCCACTTTTTTCCAGATCTACCCACATGCTCTATTCAACCAACATGTGTGTGTGAGTGTATGTGTGTGTATTTATGTATGTATGTAGGTATGTAGGTACGCGTGCTTACGTACATGCATGCTTACATACGTACATGCATGCATACCTGAATGTCTGAGTCTGTTTGTGTGTGTGTGTGTGTGTGTGTGTGTGTGTGTGTGTGTGTGCTCTTTTGTTCTTTCTTTGATCATCCATCAAGGCCAATATGTGCTTTTAAATTATCTAGGATTATTGTGGCCTTCCACTGAACTATATTTGACTCATCTGACATGGAAGAAGAAAGCTCCTGCTCTTTGCCTGCTTGCCCTCACTCTGAATGGCAAGTTAATCCTTTCACTGCTATTAGAGCCTTCTACTTTGGGATTTCAAATACAAATACAGAAGACCCTCTGAGATGTCTAGCCTCATGGGCTGAACAACTACTGGTTTCTTGAATTGCGTATGGGTTTCCAGCCATTGTTGGACTATATGGACCACAGTCTGTAAGCCACTCTAATAAATCCAATATGCAAATAAATATAAATACACAAAATTGTACATAATATTGCTTATATAATACATAAATCCACTATATATACCTATTTATATATTATATATACTATATATATAAAATAAATGACCTAGTTATACATATATATGTGTGTGTATACATATATAAACATATATATATACATATATATGTGTATATATATATATATACACACACATACATACACACACACCCTGGCTTATTGAGAGATTCAAAAATTAATTAAAGAATAATTACATCACATATTTCCTTCCTTTTTCTTCAAACCCCCATGTCACTTGCTTCCAACTCCTCTCAATTATTCCTACACACGCATACACACAAGCAGAAGCACATACACACCCGCACACACATGCATATTTACTTGACTAGTGCAGGAGTAGTTGAATAAAATTTAGTTTAGCAATATAAACTTTTAAATGTATTTCTTTTGATGGATAACTAGACTCTAACAGAAATAATAAATGTAACCAAAATGCATGCTTTTGCTCTTAAAATGACCCTAACCTGATGATATGTATGTGTTAGGGAAACCTGACTTTTATTTCCACAGATGCTGCTTTTTTTCAGTAATTTAGTCAAAGATAATAAGATCACTTTATCTTCTGTGTTAAATGGGACTATTGTTTGAGTCATTCGCTTATTAGCATGAAAGTGTGGGCTTTATGTCTACTTTATAAAACATTTGACAGGATATTTTACTAAGGCCCAGAAAGATGAAGACTGCATGTTCTCTGTTCTCACTCCTATGTGGATACTAGCTTTGATTTCTTTTAAATTTATTTATGTCCTTAACCTGGAGTACATGTGATAACCAGCAAACTAGAAATAGGTCACTCATCTGGCTGGCTTAAGGGAAAGGGAGGATAGTAAAATGTGGGTAAATGAAAGAGGAAAGGTGGTGTAGCAATGACAGAAAAGCTCAAGCATAGAAGAAGTATGAGGAAGGGGAACTGGGGTGTTGTCCTGTAGCTTAAACAACATAGACAAATGAAAAGCTGCACGAAAACCTATGAACTTACAACCCAAGGAGAAGATCAAGAGGAGAAGATGCTGGGGCATGGGTAAATGAAACTAGAGGGGAGTATACTCAGAGTAAAAGATGTAGTAGAATAGGGTTACAGAAAGAAGAGAAACTAGGAAAGGGCTAGACAAAACTAAGAATAAATGAAGAAGACCTGTGTGTGTGTGTGTGTGTGTGTGTGTGTGTGTGTGTGTGTGTGTGTGTGTGTGTGTGTGTGTATAGGGGGCTCCACGCATTATCTGTACTAAAGGGAATTTGAAAAGAAATAGTTTGCATGAATGAGCAAGGCTTCTGTCAGAAGACATATTATTTTAATTTACATATATATATGTGTGTGTGTATATATACATATATATATATAAAACAATCCAGGCATCACCCCCCCATCCTGGTCCCCCCTACCACAGTTCCTCATCCCATTCCTCTTCCACCTTGTCTCTGAGAGGATGCTCCCCTCCACCAGACCTCTCCTATTCCTAGAGCCTCAAGTCTCTGGAGAGTTAGTTGCATCTTCTCCCACTGAGGCCGGACTAGGCAGTTCCTCTGCTGTATATGTGCCAGGGTCCTTGGAGGAGCTTTTGTATGCTGCCTGGTTGATGGTTCAGCCTCTGGGAGCTCCCAGGGATCAGGGTTAGTTGAGATTGTTGGTTTTACTATGGGGTCACTCTCCCCTTCAACTTCTTCAATCCTTCCCCTAATTCAACCATAGGGGTCTCTGACTTCAGTCCATTGGTTGGCTGTAACTATCTGCTTCTGTCTCATTCAGCTGCTGGTAGGGTCTCTCAGAAGCTCCTGTCTGTAAGCATATCATAGCATCAGAAATAGTGTCAGGTCTTGGTGCCCTCCCATGAGATGGATCCCAAGTTGGGCCAATCACTGAACCACCTTTCCTTCAGTTTCTTCTCCATTTTTGTCCCTGCAGTTCTTTTAGACAGGCACAATTCTGGGTCAGAATTTGATTATGGATTGGTAACCCTTCCCCCCAACTTGAGGCCCTGTCGGTCTACTGGACATGGACTCTTCAAGTTCCTTCTCCCCACTGTTTGGCTTTTCGGCTATGCCCCCTCCCCACTGAGCCTTGAGAATCTCTCACCTCCCAGGTCTCTGGTACTGTCTAGAAGGTCCAAGACAGCATATTTCCATTCAGTCTGCTGGCCCTCTGTGCTTCTCTCATGTCCTCTCCTTGGAAGATATGTTATTCACTGAAAATCTCCGTGCCAGGCATGGGTTACCACCTTAAAAGTAATTTGTCAGGGCAACTCCAGAGCTCCTCCTATGCCCCAGTGAAGAATATAGGCTATTGTCATTGCTCTTGGTTGGCCACGATAAATAGCTGGTAAGACATTATTGCTGAAGATACCACTTAATTTGGATGTGTACAATAGAGACATCAATCTTAAGCTGGCCACATGATTCTCCCAGGTATATCTAGGTTACATAGTGCGAAGAGGTGGAATGTAGGATGCTGCAGAAGAAAAGAAATCAGTAGTCTTAACCAGTTCTGGATAACCAGTATTCATGCTACAATACTGACCTCATGCCAAAGATGTAACCAGAGCGTCAACATTGATATGATGATTATGGGTAACCGAACCTCTTTAAAATTTGGTATGAGGCTGTCTCTGTAAGATGGGTTTCATGCCTGATACTATACTGTAAAATTGATATAAAGCCTATGATTGTAGAGATCATAGAGTTATGGGGGCTATTGCTAAATAATTATGCTGCCAACTTAATTATTAGGTATGTTTATACCCAGATGTTTGTGCTTCACTCAACCCTGCTCCCAGACACTCCTTTTGATATAGGTATTCCTTGGGTGCAGAGATTCAGAACTGGTCTAAGTATAAAATATAAATAACTCTATATGCTTAATTAAAAGTACATCAACTACACCAACCTACCACCATCAGGGAATGTTGGTGAAAACAAGACTGATGTAAGAACTGAGAGATAGGAAGGAGAGCTTTGAAATATTGATTTCTGTTCTCGACATAGTTGTTGCTTGCATCAACACATAGAGGCTATGGTTCACTGCATATGATCAACACCATATCAAACCAGAGAAAAGTTCCAGCATGGTTGAGGAGAGGCTTTGGAGTCTCTACCCATGTCAGAGAATCTATTAGCAGTTGATGTTTGCTGAGGGAGAGAGAGCCACTCTCTTTGGGAGATATGGGCATTGATAGATTGCTTATGCCCCAGTGAACAGCCACATAGTCACATGCATATGGGGTTGATCTCAAAGGGGTAACTAAAACCAAAAATAATAAAATAAAAAGAAGACTCGAGGTTGCCAAGGAGTTGGGCATGGGGCAGTAGGAAGAGTTGCAAGAAGGTAGTGGTGGATTGGTATATGTGTTTGGTTAATATTCAATTTAGACATATAGGGAACTGTCAAAGAATACAAATATTATTGAATTAAAGATTGTAAATAACCAATACTGAAAATGAGACTATAATCTCTTTTTAAATTTTTGATTCTATTACATGTGAAACCACAATTTTATTCTGAAAATGAACTGTAAAGCCTTCTCTTACTTCTTTCTGAAAATACAATATAAACTTGGTAATGTCAAACATCTTACCATCAGAGCTGCTGAAACCCTGTTCAGAATCAGCACGGAAATCAACCCCAAAGCATCGTCTTTCTAATTGATCTCCCAGTTTCAAATCTTTCTGTGGCAATTGTTGCTTGCTACAGAGCCAAAAGCATTGTCCATCTTGAGCTCAGAAGCATATTTTAGTCTGAGACAATATAGTGTTCAAAATAAAACCTCTCCAGAGGGAGAAATGTATGAATGGAGGAAAAAATGTTGTAACTATTGGCTTGCATGAATCAGATTTAATACATATTCTCATACCCCTGAACCACCAAGAGGATTTTTACATCTATATTCTTACAGACTAATTTTTCATTCCCATCAATACTCAAGCAATTAGTGTAGTAAATGAACTTGTATGATATTTTGTAGATAAAAATAAATAGGCTTAATATTTTCTTAATGGATTTATTCAAATTGTCTCAGATATCTTGGCCAGTTTCACACCTATGTTCTTCTACTCTCTGGCTGTCACGTTTGTAGGCACTATGCAGACGTGATTAATAGGTGATTGTCTGTTTTTATTTCTCTTAAACTCCTTTTCTGGGAAGCTTCTGAAAAACCTTTTAAAGTCCACAGAAGTAACTATTGTGTCTTGCATGCCTTTTCCTCATTAAAGAGGATTATCTGCAAATTATCTTAAATGCATCCTATATGTTCAACATGCATTGTACTGGTATCATATAAAAGATAAAAATACATAATAACATTATAATATAGGGCTTTTTATTTACAAATTCTAACCCAGAGTTTTATAAACAATATAACCTTTCTCCTAGCCCAACTCCCCCTCTTTCCCTTTTACTTCCTTATGAGTATCCAGAACCTTCATTCTAGTAACACATCTTGACCCAAACCCACAAAAATAAGCTTCCTGAAATGTAAGGTGCTGACTGGGAGGATCAGTGACAAGAAATAAAGAAGTCAAAAATGTGGAAAACTCCTCTGCTCAAAGGCTGGGGCTGCCTTCCCCCATTTGTTCAACCATTGCAGTTATTTTCAAAGTCAAGAACTTACTTGATAACTGTGCTAACCATACAGGGATGGGGGTTGGTCAAGGTCAACAGAGAGGTACACCAGACAATAAGAATACAGGATACCTCAGACACAGGAAGGTAGGTGTGTCCTAAAGTGGGCCTTAGGACTGATAAGCACAGTCCAAGAAGGAGAGTCAGATCCACAGAAACCATAGCCTTGCCTCTTTTGAGACACTACCATCATCCTCAGATTGGAACTTGCCAAATCCACCAATGAAAAAGGAGCTAATGTTTCTTTTGCCCTTTTATCAGGGCCTATAAGAGAGCCTTAAATCAGTCAGGCTCCCAAAAAATATCTAACAGTTTATGTTATAACCACAGCTAGGAAATATATAAAGACTCTATAAAACCCAAATGGAGATTGTCTTTGGAGCCTTAAATTACTGAGGTAATAATTATATTACTTGAACAACTGTAGGATATGTAAGACTATGTATGGATTCAACTCCTACCACCACAAACCAAAACACAAATATAACCTCATTTACATAAGAAAAACTATTATCCAAAAAGCCAATGATAACAAGTCTTGGCTGAAACCTTGTAGAAAGAGAAACTTTGCATGATGTTGATAGGAATGTAAATTAGTACACTCACTATGGACAAAACCTGAAAGTTCCTTAAAAAAATTGCAAATAGAAGTACAAGACAATTCAGTAATCCAATCTGTACAGACGTATAGAGTGACAGTGGGTAAATATAAAGCAAACAGTAGTCAGTTTTGTTTGTTGCAACACGTTTCCCAATAGGTAGGAAACAGAGGCAATCATCAACTAATAATCAAAGGGAATGTGGGATGCATCTACAATTAAATAATACTTCCTAGAAAAAATAAAATTGTAGCGATTGAATTCAGCCAGGGAAAGAAAGATACACAGTGCACGAATGCATTCATATGTAGAGAATTTTAAGAATGAACCTTAAGTTAATAGAAACTGAGCATTGAATGGTGGTTTTAGAGCCTGGGTAGTAGTAAAACAGAAGGGCAGAAAGGTGTTTAATGGTCGGCACTGAATTAAAGAGGAACAAAGGACGCTGCTGAGTTATTGCAGAGTGGAGCATTAGAGCCAACAACCAGGCAATATACATTATACAAAATCTAGGAGAAAGGATACTGAATGCTTTACCATAAAAATAATTAATATCTAAGAAAATATATTTAACTGATTTAAAAATATAAATGTATGTATGTTTTAAATACATAATACATTATATATTTATATATACATATATATTATATCAGTTGACTTTTAAAAATTAAAATGGATAATAGACTCAGAACTTTCATTAGTGTTCTCTAACGTGGAGTGTCATTGATTCATCAAAGAATTCTATGGTTTCATCAGGTGTTCACATCTGTCACAGAGAAACGTGCGGAATGTTGTGACCTCCCCAATGAATACAGAACATTCCCTATTGCTCTGGCTCCTCATATTGTTCACAATCCCAAGATCAGCTGTTGTGTGACACATAATAATGGATCTGATGCATGGAAATGACTGTCAATTACTTTATAGCTGCACATAGATAATGCATTATATGTTAATGTATCTTGTTCCTTGTAAGTGTATGTGTGTTTTAAATACATAATGCACTATATATGTATATATATACATATATATGTATCAGTTGACTTTAAAAAATTTAAATGGCTATTAGAATAAGAAATTTATTAGTGTTCTCTAACATGGGACTTCATTGGACCTGATGCATTGAAATGACTGTCAATTACTTTGCAACTGCACATAGATAATGCATTATATGTTAAATATATCGTATTCCTTGTAATAAAAAGGAGATCTGGGGTAAATGTAATAATTTGTTCCTTCCTTCCTTCATTTTTCTTTAGATAAATCGCCTTGCTTCTCTTCTGGGAGAGTGCTATTATAAGCTATTGATGTTATTAACCCCATCCTTAAACTAATAGAGTAAGGGAAATCATATATGATAAATAAGATTATATATATATAATAAAGAATGCATAAAATCTAGGAATGATGTAAAGCTACTCAGGGTTAGAAGTTTACACTAAATGTCTCCAAGATAATTGAAGGAAAAGTCTTCTTCCTTTCCACTCCATCCTCTCCTTTTCTATTACGCTGCCAAATTGAAACTGTGAAATCATAATTCCAAACAAACTGCGTACACGTTTTATCTGATGAAACACCTTGCTGAATAGAACTAAAGAACAACTCAGAACCAAGAGAAGAAAGAAATTGCTGTGGTGCTGTAGCATTTGTAGAAGCGGTCATGCATAAAGACAGCTCTGCCCAGGGTTGATATTTAAATTAGAACACCTCTTTTATAGTTAACACAGTGGAAGTCTGTCTTTTTGAACTTGGGACTTTTAGTTTTACTTTTCACCGGTTCCAAACAGACTTATGACTCTTTTTAGTGGATGGTCTGAATGCTATTTTACACCAGCTTCCTTACGGTTGTAACCCCGAAGCAAACTTACTTAACTAACAGGCACAATCTTACTTAACTAACAGGCAGGTCCATCCTGGAATTAATATAGTTACTGATTGAAACACTGGAACCTTCTTTTGGCAGAGGAATAGGATAGCAAAGACAAGTGTTTGTGAAAAGTGAGCTCAAGTATACCTAGTAGCTGCAAAACAACAGAATGTCTCCCAGCACAGCAGCACTAAGCCTCTGGAGACAGAGATGACAGAATTCTCCACTCTTACTACATGAACAGCACAAAATAAACGTGTTAGGGTTTTGTCAAGGAAATCAAAATAAAAGAATAAAGAAGAAAAGAAAACAAGAAAATGTTGAACATCTTGACTTAATTTGTAGGAAACATGTATTTGGCAAGCAAACAATTCAAAACAAAACTTACGGACTACTTTAGTTGGAAGCCAGCTGTGTTTGAATGAGATCTGGAAACTTCATTCAGAGGATAGCCTGACTGACTGTGCAGTTTACCAAAATAAAACATTATCACTGATGAGAGGTCTCTGTGTGCCTTTCGGTGGAAACAAGCACAGTGCTCAGCCTCAGGAGTTTACATGATGCCCTTTGTTGGGCTCCTATGGGAATCACGTGTGGGGAGAAGGGGCAAATAAAAATTACTCCTCATGCCCACAGTTACAGCCTGACATTACACAAATGTGAGATGCTCAGAGGGTTGGGGATAATGGTCATGTAGTATTTACTTGGGCAAATAATGGTAAGAAAGGCATGCTTCTTATTAAACATGTTCCAACTGACAGTGAAGACTGAACTAAGCACCAGTTACCATGGAAACCTCACAGGAAAACCTTTGATGGGGCTGCTACCATGTCTGAACAATATCAGAGCATAGAATTGGAGAACATTTATGTGGTTTTATGTAAAAAATTTTACAGGGAATGGTTGGCCTCCATTATTTGTCCATAAAATAATCCCTCTAAAATCCATGCCCCAATGTGGGTATGAAAATTTAAGACAGCAACAACAACAGGTATATTAAACTTCCTTACATTAATCCTTTTTAACTTATAAAATATATCATTAGCATGATTAGATCGTGTAATTTCCACTTAGAAATGCATGGGTATAAAGACAGTAGGCAAATCCGTGTCTACACTCACATTACACATACAAAGTACATTCCTTAAGATGAGTTTATATCGAATTCTTATTTCAATATACAAATCAGAAAAAGATTGCATATCTGTTTCCTGAACTTTGGCAAGGATGGATTATTGTTTTGAAATAATTCCAAAGGAAGAAACAATGGGAGAGCTAAAAGGCCACATATTTTTCTCCTTCGGCATTTGGATCTGGTGCGTCTCCTGAAGACACATACTTGTACGCTCGTTTACAAGTGTCAGGTTATGCGAAAAGTCAACCCCTGTTATATGACTATTTGAATGTGTGTTTAATAGTACAGTACATAAAACAATATCTCTCTAACATTTTTAATCTGAGGAAATAAAACCCAAACAAAACAAAATTAAACCAAAATAAATGTCAATTTTCACTGAAAATTTGGCAGTTTTATTACTCCTTTTCATTTTCTGCAGTTCACAGTTCACAACTCTCGTCCCTTGATTTTATGCAATTACTTCTCTATGACGATTCGCTAGTCTTTCTATACATCCCCATATGCATGCTTTGGGGACATGTATGCTCATTTTACCGTATTTATATAGCTAATGATTTTCTTTTCCCTTAGACTTTCTTGTGATTCACTTCTGGCTCCACTTATTCTCTGTATAGCTTCTTCCTACTCCATAATCACACATTCTTGGATTCATGACTTCTTCTTATAGCATAAATAATAATATATATAGTACTATATATTTTATATATATTCTTAAAAACAGAATTATTAAACTTTCTTACACTAATGGTTTAACCTACAACAGTATAAAATATATATCAATTGAATATAAGCCTAATTATTCTAATTATATTTGCATATGTGTGTTTGTAAGTATGTGTATGTCCATATCCATATCCATTTACATTTACATTTACATATATACATTTACATTTACATATATACATTTACATTTACATATAAGTACATTCCATTCTAGTATTTCTCTGTGCCAAGAATTTACACTAATGAACTACCACAGCACACTCCACTTCCTGTCTCCATCATACTGACCTATCACCAGGACACTTGGAATGCTATGCATTTCTATTTTAACAACACGTCAACTAAACAATGACTTGTTAAGACTATAGGTGAGTAACTCTGCTACAGATTCTATCACTCATACAGTCGTGAAGGTTCCAAAGGTAGTTATACATTCATCATCTCATAGAAAACTAAGAATATGAGCTTATAAAACTTATTATTTGCACTCACATTAAATAGTGTAAATATTGACATCTGAGATTAGGTGGAAACAGATCCAAAGGCAATAACATATGGCATAATATTGTAATTAGACTGTCTTGGACTCAGTCTAAAAGAGGTTTCGGTAGGAAACATGATTCAAATCACTGGTTTGAAGTAAAAAAATTTTTTCTTCTGTTTATTTTCTTTAACTTTGGAGAGACCTTCTATTATTCACTGAAAAGTGGAAATGCATACTATCATCAAGGAAGGACTGAAGATTTCCTGAGATGATTCCTACTTCAGAGATGATTTTGAATTACTGTTCCAATCTCCAAACAAAACCATAAAACTGTGTGTTTCATAAAAGTATTATATACTGAAAAAGAAACATTAGAGACCATAAAAAGGAAAGGAGCAAAGCTTTGTTTACCTTCATTTTTGATAAAAATTGACGTTGCTTCACTTTTAGACAGACTTTATAATAAAAAAATACCTTTAAAGTATGACTTCATAATCTAATAATACCTGACACTGAAACAAAAGACCACTGGCAATGACTTTAAAAACTGCAAAAGAATTTCAAAACACTACTCCCCATCCTAAGCCCTGAGTGGGACCATACAGATGTGCTCCTTCAGTCACCAGCCAGCTGTCATTTGGGGTTATTCATTTGCTTGCACAACTCATGCTTGTTTGTTTCGTGACATGTCTACATGTGGAGAGCTCTGTCTTGCTGCTGGGTTTCCTGGCACTGGATAAGGATGTCACATCGCTTATAACTATGCTATATGAGTCTTCTATCTACAATTGAACCATTTGTTATTCATAATATTCTCTGTGCTCTCTCTCTCCCAATTTTTTAAATCAAAGGTAAACATCAGGTTAAGCTATAATGAATGCAGATCTAAAGATATGAACAGGGCTTTCATTCTGCATCCTCCATAATGAGAATTTTACATTGGTGTTTTCCGAATGTAAAATCAACTCGACCCATTGATAAAGTCTACCACTTCCTCAGTAGCAACAGGAGAACATGGAAGTCTTTCCACACCAAACTCTTCCATTAGTGTTTCCAAATTCATTTGTTTCCAATGAATGGTTTGCACTATTATTGGTGCTTACTTGACTATACTTTCCCAAAGAGAGCTCTGGAAGTACTGTTCATTACTTTGTAATTACTCCACTCACTAAACTGTGCCAATTGGCTTTAAAAATTATCTGCCTCTTGTATTTTTAGACAGTTTCTATATAAAAAAAATAATAAACCACTCAGTTTAATGTCAGAGTTAAAAGTTTCAATTTGCCAACCAAATTGGTAGTTACAAATCTGGACTTTGATTTATTTAACCAGCTATTCTGAACTGGTCTCTGAATTTTGTTCTACAGTTTGCATATCGATTAAATGAGGGTGGCACACATTTCCTAATTTAAGTGAAGTTTTGATAAGCTAATGCATAAAGAGTATCTGGTATATTTGTTTGCACATAGAATCTTGACAAACATTCATGTTTCTATGTATGCGAAAGCTAATACTGTATTAGACAGATGTATTGTTGATTATATCATTTTCTTCAAACCAGTCATCTTTCATGAGTAAAACCATGTCGAGTTTTTCAGAAGTGCATGCATATGTACAGTGGTCAATGTAATTCATCCTCTGTTTACTGTATTATTTTATCAGTAAATGTGACTACTTTTCCAATTTTTAACCAAATGATGTATTGTGCAAGCTACCAAGAATAAAGCGATCAAATAAGTTTGTCCTAAGAAGGAAATAGAGAATGATAACTTGTGGCAAGAACCAGATCTTAAATAAGGTTCTGATGGAGGATAACTTGCTGCCTTGACCTTGAAACAATCAACACAGAACTTTTAAAGTGCTAGATAAAGTTTATGTGAAATGTTTATTTCCCTCTAAGTCATTCAACTTTCAATGTCATAACTACCACACAAAGTCTAGAAATGACTTTGAAAGTTTAAGAGGGAACAACTTTCAGAGAAAAGTGCTGAGCCAATATTTACTGGGATTCATATTTTGTGCTATGTCCTGAAATATGTACTTCAAGAGTGCATAAAACATGGAGAGTAAGGGGACATATAGGGAGTGAAACTGACATAATCTAAATGACTTCTATGTTTATATGGCCATATAAGTCATCATCTATAACATTTGATTATTGAAACAGAACCCTCACTATGTTGAACTGCATGAAATATTAGTTCACTTATGAAAATATGATCAATATCAAGCAACAAAGAAACTTGAATGATATCTGTATTGCAAAGGTCCTCATGCTTGCACGCAATGCACACACACACACATGAATACATACTCACTCATGCACACATGTACACACACACACACACACACACACACACACACACACACACACACACCATGATAACGTGCTGAAGTTTCCTTGTGTGGTCTCATTCAGGCAGGTGACTGCTCTGAGTATAAACTGCAATGTCTGGTGACAACTTGTCTCTCTACACGTGCAGTGTAAATGCACTTCTTCAAAGCTATTCCATTTTCCCAGAGTGCAGGTAAGAGTTCATACAAACCACAGAACTCACAATTGGACTTTTCTTTGGGAATTTCCTTCTGTTTATTTTTCCCCTAAATTTTAAATGCTTTTCTCTGCTTCTTTACAACAACCTCTGAAAAGGACTTAATCTTAGGAAGCAAAATACAAGAGGAAAATGTCTTATAGTTGTCATTGACATTAAAAGATGCAAGGGCAAACTAAGATTTAAAAAAAGATAAAAATCTAGACTTTAAGAAGTTGAACAGTATTTTATTTTTATACTTCAATTACAAAAGTAGAATTAACATCTCAACAAATTATATTTACATATGATAGGTTTTATTATAATATGTAAATAAAATTATGTATATAGATATAGATATAGATATAGATATAGATATAGATATAGATATAGATATAGATATAGATATAGATATAGATATAGATATAGATATAGATATAGATATAGATATAGATATAATAGATGGTCTCCTCTGTGATTTAGATAATAATTCAATTTAACAGGCAAAAAGTTTGTTCATGTTGCTTAAATACTAATAATATAACTTAAAAAATAAACAAAACCCAGAAACTAGGTTTTTTTCACTACATTGTAGGATATTCGAAAATCTTTAAGGAAAATGTTATTATCCTGAACTGAAAACCTAGTATGAAAACCAGGCAGTCAAGAGCAATGTTCTGAATCACATCACAGGTTTGCTTTCTGAGGAAATGTTAATGCTACAAACCACCAGAAACAGTAGCCTACTCTGGGTACCACCTTGCATCTTGCAACCTCTATGGCTCAAAAGTGTGTGGGATGGGTTTTTCTTATAGTTAGAACCAATGTGGTTTGCTAGCTGACAGAAAAGGAGAGAAAGCATAAGTCTTGTAATTTCAATTTCACTAACAAAGACAAATAATTAGCAAAATTTATGTGGTGAGTAAATTGCTAAATATTAAACGGGATCATATAATGGCTGGCCAAAGTCAAACACGGTGGCTTCTATATTGAATAAAATGCAGCTTAGCTACAATAACTTTAATAAAAACAGGGATTTCACTAAAATGTGTTAAATTGGAAATGTGTTAGTTCACTTGAGAGTGGCAACTGACAGAATGGCTTTTGGGAAAATCATTCCTAAAGCACTGGATCTCCTCTTGCTTGCAGAATAGAAATTACTGGCTCTTGGTTAAAATGCCATGTGAATTAATTTTCAGCCTCATTTCTTCTCTGGCTAAGCATAAAGGCAATTTTCAAAAAGTGAAAAATGGCCTAATATGTGTTGGCACAAATCTTTTGAGAAATGAAAATATTAGCAACTTCCACAATTCAACTCCAGATTTCACCAGCTAACACAGTGCTGTTGAGACTTCTCAACATGGGCTTTGTAGATTCAAAGACAAAAAGTATTGATTTTTTCCATAAATTTTGACTTTTTTTACCGTCTGAGTTTCTTGCAATTGCTGCAGTGTAACAATAAGCCTACACATTAAATTCAGCCATGGAAAACCTTTTCACTAGGAGTACAGTATGTGACTTCATAATACTCTTTTCAGATTAATGGTCTTCTCTTTATCCATTTTTATTGAAAACAGTCTCTTCTCTTGTACAAGACATCCAGACCACAGCTTCTCCTCCTCCCGTTCCTCTTACCCAATCTCTCCTCTAGCTCTACTTCCCTTCCATTTCCCTTCAGAAAAGAGCAGGTCTCCAAGAGAAAGCAGCCAAACGGGATGAAACAAGATATAATAAGACAAGGCAGAAGTCCTCATATCAAGGATAGAGAAGGCAACCCAATAGGAAGAAATGAGCCCCAAGAGCAGGCAAAGCGTCAGAGATATACCTTCTCCCACTCTTGGGAATCCCTGAAAAGCTAACAACCATAAAACATACTCAGAGAACCTGGTGCAGGACCCATACAGGCTTGGGCTTCTTTGCTTCAATCTCTGTGAAGGCACGTGAGCCCTGCTTAGCTGATTTTTGTGGGCCATGCTCTCCTGGTGTCTTCCAACCTCTCTGAAAATCTTCCCTCACCTCTTCCATGGAGCTCCCTGTGCTTCCAGGGAAAGACCTGATGGAGACATCCAATTTAGACTCTCTCTGCCTAAAGCTGGCTGTGGACCTTGTGCTCACCCCCATCAATTTGGTATTTTTGCTAAGTAATGGTTACTATTGCTTTATCCCACAGTTACCAGACAATAAGTAAATAATAATCTCCCTAAAATAATTTGTACAAATAGGGTTTGTGTGTGGGTGTGTGTGTAGCTTAAGCAATTGTTAAGATTGTGATGACATAGGTATACTTCAGCTTGTAAAAGTGGGTCATAAGTGACATGGCAGTGACACCCCTTGAATATTTCATATAATGCTGTACTAGTGAGAGAAATTGGCAGACATTCTTTTCTAGGTAATTGTTTGGCATCAACTTATACACGGAAAATGAATCTAAAATAAAGCCAGTATTTTAAGTCAATACATATCCCCTAGGAAAAGGAGAGCTTTCTCTTACCTCATGGTTTGATGCCATTTACTTTAGAGTCAGGTAACAAGTTGGTTTAATCACTAATTATTCTCAAAGAACAAAAGTCCACCTAATACTCGACTACTATATTGCCGAATTGGTCTTCACAATCACTCTGCAATGGAGAGATGCGGGAAACTTGGGAAGGGGGAGACTGAAAATAAGTAACTCTAAAATTAAAATTTTTAAAACATTTTTTTAAAAATATGCTCTTTGATTTCTATTTTAAAATAAATGTCACAAATAATTTTCTGTCACTTTTATTTATTTATTTTTGGTTTTTTGAGACAGGGTTTCTCTGTGTAGCCCTGGCTGTCCTGGAACTCACTCTGTAGACCAGGCTGGCCTCAAACTCAGAAATCTGCCTGCCTCTGCCTCCCAAGTGCTGGGGTTAAAGGTGTGCACCACCACTGCCTGGCTTATTTAAAAAAACAAAAAACAAAAAACAAAAAAACTGGACAATATGTTAGCTAATTATATTTCCCTAAGCTGACATGTGGCTCTGAACAAGTCTTTTACCCATTCAAATTATTAACTATTTGAAATAATTCTATTAGGTTGTTGACAGAGGCATGGAAGACTACAATTCCTTTTGGCCAAGTATTCTTACCTATTTTGTAAGTAAGAGATGTATTGTACTACATCTGTGATAAAGGGCCATGACCAGAAAATAAGATATCTTAAAAGCAATACATGAAAGGACCTGAATATAATAAGCAAACTATTTCCCAGAATAAAATATAAGCATACTTATAGAACTAAAAAAGCAAGTAAGAACATGATTATAAAATGTGGCATTAATTATACTCAAAAATGGATAATGGATACAGAAGAAATAAGACATTATCATCATCATTTTAGTTTTTTAATTACAGTAACATTTTTCATTTCAACATGAAAAAGTGATGTGTTTATAGATGTTTGTTAACATTAATATTTTTGTTTAAACCAAAGATTTAAAGATTTTTATAATGCATTTTAAAAACAATTTTGTATTTGTGAAAAGTTTTGTTTTGTCAAGATTTAAAGATGCAGTAAACATATAGACAGCTCTGTATCATGCTTCTTCAGTTCAGTGGGAAAATGAGGTATTCACAAAATAATTCAAAAATAAGATATAATGAGTAAAGTGTTCTTATACTGGGGACTTCTTACATGTATATCATTCTGCCATTTGTGGATAAATGAGTAGACTTCTATCTTCATCCAAGTTTTGCTGTTTGAAGGCATTTATTATGCTTCAATAAGTAAGATACAAAGAAAAAAGTGAATATTAAAACTGGATATTTATTACATGCATAAAAAGATATGCATAATATAGTGTACTTAAGAGAGATGATATAATTTCAGAAACACATATTTATTTTTGTATCTAAGATTGTTACAGTACAGTATTATTTCGAAGTGTTTGGTTTCAGACCCTGAGATATTCGGTTTAGGTGTATAGTTTACATACCAAAGCAGACCTGTCCTCTAGGTTCTCCCAGCATCCCTTAGTCCCTACCTGGCATACCCAACACCCAACCCAGAACTTCACAGCTCAGGGGCTTAGCTGTCCTTCCCCAAGAGGCTCTTTGCTATATAATCCAGACATTTTGGTTTCCTTTTCTTCCCCTTTATTCCTTCACACTGTAGTGATTTCTCTCTTTTTCTTTCTTTTTCTCTTCTTCTTCCTCTTCCTCTTCCTCCTTCTTTTTCTCTTTCTCTTTCCCTTCCCTCTCCACTCTGCTGCCCTTCCTATGGCGACTCCCCTGGCTTCCTTCGCTGGGGCCAGTGACCTAATCAGCCCAAGAGCAGCTTCCCAATAAAATTGTGTTTATACATATTTTAATCTGGCTTGAACTGGCTCATTTTACTGGTGAGAAATGACTTATTACTCAGAGTCTTTAAAATAGTAGTTATGGTCATAAGAAACAAATGGACTAAACTTGTGCTAAAGGGGGGTCAAAGTAGTCAGACCTTCTAAGTTTTCATCACTCTGACAAAATATCAGGCAGGTGTCTTACCTCACGGTAGAAAAAAAAATCAAAATCAAAACAAAACAAAACAAAACAAAAAAAACAAAACAAAAAAAAAACACCACCATCACCATCACCAAAAACCACCAAAATAGAACCCCAGGAACAAATTGGGTCCCTGTATCTTACAAAGCCATGTTTCAAATAATCTAAATTGGTTCTACTTAAGACCTATCTCCTAAAGGGACTACCATTTCCCAACAATGCCACTGAGTGGGGACCAAGCAAGCCCTAGGCATAACATGATTTTGAGAAACATTTAATATCAAAACCAAAACCACTCTTGCACTGTAAAACAGTGTAAGTTGTATGCTGTAGAATTCTAGAGGAATCATTATTAGAAAAATTACATACTATGTGGTTCATAAATGGTGACCGTAAATAAATAAATACATAAATACATAAATAAATACATAAATAATAAAAGGAAAAACTATCTCAATTTGTTTTGGTAAGGAGATAGACATTCATACAGGCATACAAGGGGTTTAGAATCTCAAATAGACATTGCAGGAAAAGAAACTCTCCATGCCTAAATTGCCAAAAAGTATAGAACAAGAGCAAATGCCCAATGCTATAAGAGAAAGGAAAGTCACACACAGTGTCAGATTCATCAGAAGCATAACAGATTTCTCAAGTGGCGATCAAAGGCCAGGCAGGCATGGAAAGATGTATTTCAGCCCTGAAAGCACACAATGGGTAGTCAAGGTTACTACATCCAACAAAACTGTCCTTCAAAACTAAAAGACAATTCAAGGTCTTTCAAGGGCATGTAAACTAAAAGATTTCATGCCCACTAAGCAATTACAGAGGACTCCTACACAGAAAAGGAATCAAAAGAAGCAAATGTGCAGGAAACACAATAAATAACATAGTGCATAAAGGAGCAAAAATTAGTGATCAAACAATATTAACTCATTCTATTGCTAGTGTTCTAAAGGCTAAAAAGTTGAAAGAAATGAATAGACTGTTCAAACCAATAAAAACAAGAAAATGAAAGGAAATACGTTTCTAATCATAGTCATCACTGTAAGTAGCCTCCGAACTCCAATTAAAAGGCACTGTCTTATTAGATAAAAGCTTGAGCCCAAGTGTTCATTATCTTCAAGAAACCCATGACATTGCAGAGGCTTTCACGGCCTGAAAGTAAAAATATCAAAAGTGATATTTGAAGCACATAAAATAGAAGCCAATTATAGAAGTAAAAAGGAATGTGTTCATCAAAACAGCATTTAAGCCAGGATTAATTAGAAGCGACAATTCTAACTGAAATGGAACACCGGTGGCATCACAATACCTGAATTGAAAATATGCTGCAGATCCATAATAATAGAGACAATGTTCATTGGAACAAAAACAACAACAGCAAAAGCTCAAATGCAAACAGACAAACAAGACAAAACCACAGGATCCAATGCAATAAAATGAAGGACTGGAGTGGGGATGGTGGCCTGTGGATTTGCTTGAACACCCATATGATTATCTACAAAGCAGCCCAAAACATACAGTGTACCAATACCATCCCTTTCAGCAAGAGATGCTGGGAACACTTGATACACCCATGTAGGGAAAATGATGCTTGATTTCTGTGTCTCTCCCTATACAAAATTCAAAATAGATGAAGACCTCTGTAGCAGAATATTCCTGTCCAATTAATTTGAATATTAATACAACTAGAAGCCTGTGATTGGACAGGGAAGAGGGAAGTGGAGCTAAGAGTTGCAGAAACAGGAAGAGATACAGGAGGAGGAGAAGGAAGCAAGATGGAGGATGAACAGGATGATTCAAATTCTGTGTGGCTTTAAATAGCCACGGGTGGCTATACTAGAATATGGGGATAGAATAATTAGGATGACTTGCCTAGTCTAGGTGGGCAACTTGTATCATTATCAAGTGGCCCTGAATTTATTGTGTGGGCATCTTGTGAATTGAGAATTTATTGATATATAAATCTGACTGATTAATTATAAGCTCCTAGAGTTTTGATTTACTGGGTTATTGGGTATTGTGACAGCTAACGGCATGGTGGGTAGTCATTGCATGGGGCGGGCATTGCAGTGACCCTCCAAGGGAACTTAGCAAGTCGTGTGGAGACATTTCTGGAGCTCCAGGCCAGAGAGTCTGTGGAGATGAGAACACCCTACTGGTGACATGTGGTCCACTGGTGCCTGGCATAGGGAGGGTTGTTAGTCTTTTTAATTTTTCCCGCAACAGATCTCAATCTAAAGTAGAAAATGTTTTAACTGATAAATGAAAATCAAGATGTTGGCATAATAATGTCCTCCTAAATGATTTCAGTCACACAGAAACTTAGAATATAATGATTTATATTATATTAAAAATCTTCTATAAAGCAAAGGAAATAACAGTGACTAAAAAGTCAAAAGAATAGGAAACTCTTCTGACAGGATTAATATCAAGTTGCTTCTAGCATTTTCTTTGTATTTTTGACAAATTAGCTATTACGTGGCTTGGAAAGTTTCTTTTCTGGTAACATTTATTGAGAATTACAAACCTCTTATACATCTGCGCGTGTGTCTATATCTTTACAAAACATCAGAAAATTGTCTCCTTTAATTCTTTCTACCTTGAAGAGTTCAAATGATTTAGCAAGAAAAGAACAAATAAATCAATAAATAGCTAAAAGAGTTGAATAGCCAACAATCAAAAGAAATACAAATGTTCAATATATGTGCTAAAGATAAGCTTGTTTTTTAGGAATTTGGGAAAGTCAAATAAAATTCCACTGAAATTCTATCTCAATTAGAATGGCTATTATAAAAGTACTTATATCCCCTGTTAAGAATGTGTGTAAGGGTGTGAATAAAGAATGCACTGTTAGTGGGAATGTGAATTATCACTACTTTTATGTTGAATAGTATGAACAATTCTCAAAAGTTAAAAATAAAACCAGCATGTGATCTAGTTATCACACTTTTGGATTTACATCAAAAGATAAGAAAGTCAACCCAGAAGAAGAAATGTCTGCCTATTTATGTTTATTAAGGTAATATTCGCAATTTCCTTTAGATGGCCTGCTAAAGAAGAACAGATAAGCTATTATTAAATAAACAAAATGCAGTTTTGTTCAACCATAAAGAATGAAATAATGTTAAGTGAAATAAGCCAGATATGGGCAAAAAAGTAACAAATATTTCTCCTTGTACGTAGAATGGGTCAAGCAAAGTTGCATCAAAATAGAAGATAGGACTCTAAGAAAAGCAAACTGAGGGGAAGAAGAAGAGAGAGAATAAGAAGATGATGGGGGTGTAAGTTACATTAAAACACAATAGAAAAAGAAATATAAAAACAAAGACTATTAATCTGAACAACTAATATCAGTTAATAATTGTAAAAATATTATCTCTATACAATCATAAAATCTTTAGTCTGTTAGGATATTATCAAAAAATTAGACCACAATTATTTTCCTTCAAATTTTTTCTACATGAATGGTGATTGAAAAAGTCTACTATTTAAACAAATATGTTCAACAGAATGAAAATGTGGCCACTTTGAGTGCAGGGATTCATTATGATACATAACTGGACTGAACAAAACCACTGAGGACCTCTGGACACGTGCTCTTCATCACACTGAAATACTTCTATGATGACATCAGTATGTGTCTCTCCCCTAATCTGTGATGTGGAAATCCCATCCAGTGTTACCTCAGACTAGTCCTGTGGTTGGCAATTTTACTTAATGTAACTTGACACATCAAAGCAACTGTCTTTGTATGCAAGGAAAAAATTTCCATTAAATCTGGAGCTTCCACTGGGAATTATACTAATTAGTCTACATCCATATGATTACATACACCATAATTGGTTCTGACAAAACATTCACTCAGGTGAATGCCAACAGGATATTGTCTTCTTGAACTTTAAATATCTTCAGAAATATTTTTGCAGCAAAGTCAATCTATGTCAGTGAAAGAATTGGAAATATCATTTTGATCAAGGCAGACAGATTCTCATAGAACTTAACAGAATAGGAATAAACTCTAAAAAATATTTCAATTAGCATTTATAATTAATTTAGTTTCTGTCAACCAAAGCCCCTATATATAAACTTATATTTTTATAATAATCAAATTCATAATCAAATCCCAGCATAAATCAACAGTTTGCAGTCCAGTTTGTTCATGCTTATTTTTTTCATAGCTATAAACGGCATTTTATCTGATCACTGAGAGTGAGGACTTTGCTATTTATATATATTTGCTTCAGGGAGCATGAAGATAGAGTAAATCAAATAACATGCTACTACAGGGCATAACATCGAATTGTAAAGAAAGGTAAGTTAGAGAGTGAATGTAACCCAAACAGAAATTCTGATAAATATAATGTCAAAGTTTCAATTTAAAACTTAAAAATAAATTTAAATCAACAGCTTCATTACTTTTGTTCTCATTCTTATATACAGGATGTCAAAGTCTTGCATTAGACATTGTCTGTGGTCTATTACTGTATTACATCCCTTTGTCACTCTGGGAATAAACCATATCACATGCATCATGTAAGAATGATCTACTTTTATTTCATTAAAAGTGCACTTAAATTTCATCCAGTTTCCTTTTACTCAGTCCTAAAATCCCTTAGAAGTGACAGTGATAAATGCCCTTTTGCTGTTAATGGACCTAGGTAGGATTAGAGAGCTGCTACTTTCAGTCTCATCCCCATCCTTCAAGAAGGTACAGAGGATAAATATTAAGCTAATGGTGAAGGTTCAATGATTTAATAAGTGATGCCTGCAAAGCGAGTTAACCTTAAATGCATAAAGAGCTTTTAGATGATTATACACATGGAAGTTCTTAAAGATTTTGTGCCAGGAGTTACATAGCTATGTATTGCTTCCTATAGGTTTTTCACATCATCTCTAAGCTCTATGATGTCCCTCATCATAAACCAGTAAGCCTAAAGTCTCCTCTTAGTTCACTGAGCCACTAGAAGCACTTAATCATACTGGACAAATGTGCTAATTGGCCTGCTGATGGAACTTTAATTCATAGCAGGCCAATCAGAAGCATTTGTAAAACACTCTTAATTCTATTGGAATTCAGCATGGAGTTGAGAGTCTCAGAGACCTCAATCTATGGATCTGGCAATACTTTCAGTTAGACAGTGTCAACACAGGATTGATGTATAAACTGCAAATTTTTCCATAATAACTAAAAATAAATACAAAAGAAAACAGTGCCTAGTGATTTTAATTTCCTTCCTAAGCAAACTTCTATTTATAATTCAAAAGGTGCCTTATGTAGAAGTATTCAAGATCAATAATTTAAATTCTCTGGTCTCAAAAAAAAAAAAAAAAAAAAAAAAAAAAAAACCAAAAACCCAGCATTGATAATGGAACAGCAACATTGAAATACTTTTTGTGTTTTGAGATACTGGCAGCTAAGACATGTAGTTCACAATGCACTGATTTGAACATAATATGAGATTTTGCTTTAATATTTAAATAACAAGAGTAAAAAGTAAGGTTGGCATTTTGAAACCAACACTCTTGGGAAGGTTTTCAGTGATCTATAATCTAGCCCTCAAATTTGCCTTTGGGGAATCACTGACTATCTTTATAATAATTGGTTTGTATCATGGTGATAAAGTATATAATGCACACACTTCACGCCTTTAATAGTTTGTAAAGTGTTTTATTCAATACCGCCTGATCACCTAAAGTCTTGTCAAGGGATACGCTCTCTGAAATAATCCTTCACACGCTGACTATCACGGTGAAACGTCTGAGCATGACTGGATGGCACAAGTAGCAGTTTCCTCTGGAATTCATATTTCACAGCAGTCAAACTTTCCTTCAAAGACACCAAACATAATTTATTTTTCAAGGAAGACATACACTATTTTTACAGAGCTACAAACAGAATTTAAAAGACAACTGAGCAGACAAGATTCATGAATTCTTGTCACTAAACCTTAAAGTTAACCGAGTTTTGGAAGATGTATTCATTCTAGGTTATATGACTGCAGCTTCTATGTAGATTTCTGCAATAAGAGTTTCAGGTGTTTTCATGGGGTTTGGGGATAGAATCCAGTGCTCTGGACTAGAGGGAACGTACTACCTTTATCTGCAATGTCCAAGTATCAGAGTTGGGTCAGGTTAAGGTATAGTGACAGAAGAAAACTAATTGTGAACCTGACTTCCTATTCAAGATTCAGTAGCACCAAATTAGCACTCCAAATCAGCTATAATAAGAGCACAGAGACATGGAAATCAGTAACCTACTACTCAGAGCTATTTTAGCAGATAGCAAAAAAGTATGGGCCCTGCCAATATGTCAGTATTGTGAGAACACCAACACACCTTTAGATACAACCTGAAAATGCTGGTCACAATGAACTCTGAAACAAAAGCAGTGTTACCCATGAGGCAGAAACAAGAGAACCAGTATTTTATGCCCTTGAAACGTATCATTTATTCCAGCATCATGCAATGAAGTGATTCTTTAACTGCCAGACAATCCAGAGGGCTTGTTTCACCTTTTGCTGTAACTAACAGTCACTTAGAGTCTTGGTAAATTCAATGCTAAGAAAAGAGACAGTGACAGACAGGCATATGGAGCAATGAGGCCACTGGGTTTTATTGCCCTTGTGGAAATCAATCGTAGAAAATAAAAAATAAAAAATAAAATTGGAAAGTGGCAATGCACTCCTTTTTCTCCATCACTTTTTCTCTAGATGATGAAGTCAAACCAGCCTGGTGGTCTCGTCTTCCTTGGTTCTGTTGTAAGAACTTTAAGAAGTTTAATTGCTTTCATATGTGAACAGTAGGGGAAGATGGAGACATAATAGAAGAGTCAAAAAATAACTGATTGTAAAGCTAATAATTTAATAATTACTTTTTTTACTTGTGAAAAGAAATACATTTGCCAGAGGCTTGATCATTACAGCAACTCTAATTTCAGTATATTTTATTTTATGAACATGGTGCTGTGTTTGATAGATGTTCTCTGCCCTCATAATAACCTATATCTTTATTTGAAGATTATTTTCCTAGAATTCTGTAAGAATGTTTTATATCAGTGATGTGAAGGCATACTAAAAGAGTAGATCCCTCTTGAAAACCCTTCCAACTATGAGAAATATATAATTTTTAAGATTTATTAAATTAATTATGTAGTGTTCTGAAACAAAAGTATAAAAGTCAGTATTATATTTGGGATTGTAAATGTCAAAACATGTCCAAATATTACAAGCATTTCTCACAGTGAACACAGGAGTTGATGCTGAATTCTTCAAGAGGTAGGTTTTGAACAGACACTAAGGGATTCAAACAAAGTGTACTATTGGAGGTACTTTAGGGGACCCCAGGTCTGTCCTAATTCTTTTTATTCCATCACCAGGAAATAAGTGGCTTGGCTTTGCCATGTTTCCTATCATGGTGCTTGCCCCAACCAGAGTGACAGACTTAAGTGCACATAGGCCAGCATCCCCAAGACCATGAGCCAAAGCAGCCCATTCTGTGGATAAGTGAATTATTTCAGGTATTGGTGCTATTGATGGAAAGCTCCCTAACAGCATTTATTTCATTTTGAAATTCTTATCTTTCTCTAATACCGCCTCAGAGGAATGACATTAAAAATGGATCCAGAAAATTGTAGTTGGTATTAAAGTCACACAAAATAAATTTATAAAAAAAAATCTTTCCTCTCAGTTTTACCCCTCTATGATAAGAAAAATAAAGAAAAGCTTCATTCACCAAACATTTTCTAAAAGGGGAATGTGCTAGTTTGACTGAGAAATGTTCTCCATAGACTAGGCATTTGAACACCTGATCCCAGTTGTTACCTTTGTTTAAGGAAGTTGTGGAACCATTGAGAGGTGGAGCCTTATTGGTTGAACTATATCGCTTGAGACAGGATTTTACTGTTTATAGTTTCACTCCATGCCTGTTTGCTCTACCTGTGGTAAGTGTTTGCAAGTGAGGATGAGTCCTCAGCTTCTTGCTCCAGGCATCATGCTTGTTGCTTGCTGCCCTGCCTTTTCACCATGCTGGGCTCATCCCTCTGAAATCACAGCAAAATAAGTTATTTCTTCCACAGTTTGCTTAGGGTCATGATATTTCATCATAGAGGTGGAAAAATAACTAACATAGTGGGTAAAATGAAAATGTGCAGTGTCGTGGGATCTAAGAAATTTTGGAACAAAAGTTTCTTCACTGAAAAAAAATTTGTATTAATCCACAAGTGTAATATCTACACTTTAGAAATGTGAGAAGGCTGTGAAATAAAATTTGATTTTATTTCAGAGAAGAGAATAAAAATGCGAGAAAATGAGTTTATTAATAATCATCTCCTTCAATGATATTTATGCTAGCTGTATTATTTGATTCAAAGAAAAAAGAATATTAAATAGTTCATAAATAAAAGCATATTGTATTGAGCATAAGAAATACATCAAACACCTATACATGGCAAGCAATGTCATTTGAAGTGCATGATATAAAATTCAAAGTTTATATACCATGAGTAAAATCCTGTGGTAGTAGTAGTACTTTCAGAATGTAGTTTGTTAGAATTCTTGAAGCCATTAGATTATTAGATTAGGCCTAATACTAAAGATACATACTACAGTCTTTCCTTCTAATGTCTTTCCTGTGATCCTGAAGTTTGCTTCTTAAAAGATATAATAATAATATTTAATAAAATCTGAGCCACCAAATTATTCATACTTCAAAATTAATCTAATACAGAAGAAAATATAGGATAAAGTTGAATATGTAGACAAAGGAAAGAGTTTCTGAACAGACCATAATAACACAAGTGTTACAACCAAAAACTGACATGTGACTGTGAATCTAAAAATCTTCTCTTCATCAAATGAACATCATTTGAGTGAAGAAAGAGCTTCCAGAATAGGATAATGTCTTTACCAGCTACACCTATCACATACTCATATTTATAATATACAAAGAATTCAGAAACTAAACATCAAGATGACAAATACCCCAATGTAAAAATGGGACATGGAAAGAAACAGAGAATTCTTAAAGTATCTGAACAACATTTTAAAAGTGCTCTAGTACACTAGCCATCAGGGAAATACAAAGGAAAACTACTTTGATATTTCATCTTACTGCGCTCAGAATGTCTAATAGAAAAAAATTGTCATATGATGATGACACAGCATTAAACCTACTACCAGTGACTTACTGTTATAACCATAAGTAAAAGCATCTCTCAGCCCTCATCACAGAAGCTTCTATTTGCAGTTTATGGTGATTAAGACAGAGACTTGCAAGTGATCAAGGTACAGAAAATAAGAGATTGTGGAATAGTCCATTGTAAATAGTGAAACAGTAACACTAATTCACTCCTAGTGGAAGGGCAAACAATAGTGAAAGTTTAGAGTATCCTAGAAAAGCTAGAAATATACATACTATATGATCCAGCTATATACCACGTGTGGGCATATGCACAAAGATTTTCATACCTGTATTAGTTAGGGTTTTACTGCTATGAACAGATACCATGACCAAGGCAAGTCTTATAAAGGAAAACATTTAATTGGGGCTGGCTTATAGATTCAGAAGTTCAGTCCATTATCATCAAGGTGGGAGCATGGCAGCATCCAGGCAGGCATGGTCCAGGAGAGTCTGAGAGGTTCACATCTTCATTTGAAGGCCATAGGAGAAGATGCACAGGCAGCTAGGACTAGGGTATTAAAGTCCACACCCACAGTGGCACATTTACTCCAACAAGGCTATACCTCCTAATAGTGCCACTCCCTAGTCCAAGTGTATGAAAACCATCACATTTCACTCCCTGGCCCCCATAGGCTTGTTCAAACATATGAGTCTATGGGGCCACAGTTAAACATATCATAATGCAAAATACATTTAGTCAAACTTCAAAAGTCCCCATAATCTATAGTAGTCTCAACAATGTAAAAATCCAAATTTCAAAGTCTCTTCTGAGATTCATCCAATCACTTAATTGTAATACCCAAAGCAAGAAAGGAAACAAGCTAGACAAAGTCCAGGCTCTGCATTTCCATGTCTGATGTCAAAGTGGTCTTCAGATCTCCAGCCCCTTTTGCATCTTTGTTGACAGCAACAAACTTCTTTCTCCTGGTCTGGTTCCACTCCCAGTTAGGAGCTTTCTTCAGGAGATAGCTCCCAGCTCTGGCATCTCGAACATCTTGGGGTCTCCAAGGCGACTTCAATGTTACAGATTTTTGTTTCAATGTCTGGCATCTACACATGATCTTCTGGGCTCCTCCAAAGGGCTTGGGTCACTTGTCCAGACATAGAGAGACAAAACTTCATGTGTTCTTTCATGTGAAGGTGTTAGCTATGCCTCTTCTGATATGTATGTTGCATTTGAAATACCCATGCAGGTCATAAAATCAATAGGTGCCAGAAGGGAGCAGCTTTGAATGGAAAGGGTATCCTCATATGCTAAAGATCATATGAGAAAGTGAATATGGATAGATAGTTCCTGCACCTCTTCTAACCTCTATATCCAGCAGATGTCCCGTGTTCTTCTCCAGGATCTGAGCCTTGTGAGTCTGCCTTACTCTGTCCAACCATGCACTCATCCCAACCCATCAGCCTTAGCCGTGGTGCCATATGCAGTTCCACAGCTATTTTGACTACCTTCATGCCTCCCAACCAATGGATGTATGCTATGAACCACTCTCCCTAACCACCTAACCACTGGTCCATCCCACAACCTACAGCATTTCCACATTCCACATCTGGATCAAGAGGTTCCTCTGGCACATCATCTAATCCTCTCTGCCCACATAACTTCATTTCACCCATTTCCAGTCCAACCTATCTGCACAGCCTCTCTTCTGTCCCAAATTGTCCATATCAGTCTTAGAACTAACAAAAGAAGTCCACATGTCCAGATACAATTGCAAAACTACCAAGAAAATGAAGCATGAAGCCAGACTCTTCTCTCCAAAAACTACCAGTCCTGTCGAAATGTTTTCCAATGAGGAGTAACTAGGTGAACCCCACAATGCAGAATTTAAAAGAATTATCATCTATCATCGACTTTGTCAAAGAATTGAAGGAATTTAATGAAGACACAAAGAGATATCTCAATAAAAATTAAGGACAAATAACTAAAGCAGAATAAAGGAGCAAGTGATGCCCAGGGAAACACAAACATAAGACTGATGAAATGGCAAAGACAAAAAAGGACTTTAAAAATGGAATTAAATAAGGAGCTATAGATGTTGAAGAAGACTCAAGCTAAAACTAACATGAAATATAAAAACCTTCTAACACAACTAGAAAACAAAGAGGAAGGACTCACAAGCAAAATAAATCAAGCAGAAAACTGAATGTCAAGACTCAAACACATAAAGGAACTAGGCCTAATAAATAAATAAATACATACATACATACATACATACATACATACATACATAAATTTTTAAAGTAAAAAAAAAATTAGCAAACCCACGTTCTTGACAAAATTCGACTACTCTTCATGGAAAAATCAGGCCCATACCTAAACATAGTAAAAGCAATATAAAACAAACCAGTAGCCAACATCAAATTGGTGGAGAGAAACTTGAAGCAATCTCACTAAAATCAGGGACTAGACAAGGCTGCCCCCTCTCTCCCTACCTATACAATATAGTACTCAAAGTTCTAGCCAATTAGAAACAAATTAAAGACAATTAGATAACAAAAGGAAGTCAAAGGGATATGAATAGGAAAGGAAAAGGTCAAAATATCACTATTTGTAAATGATATGATCGTATACTTAAGTGACCCCAAAAATTCCACCAGAGAACTTCTAAAGCTGATAAACAACTTCAGCAAAGTGGCTGTATATAAAATTAACTCAAACAAATCAGTAGCCTTTCTCTACTTAAAGAATAAACAGGATGAGAAAGAAATTAGGGAAATGACACAATAATCAAAACTAATATAAAATACCTTGATGTGACTCTAATCAAGCAAGTAAAAGATCTGTATGACAAGAATTTCAAGTCTCTGAAGAAAGAAATTGAAGAAGACCTCAGAAGATGGAAAGATCTCCCATGCTCATGGATTGGCAGGATTAATATAGTAAGAATGGCCCTCTTGCAGAAAGCAATCTACAGGTTCAATGCAATCCCCATCAAAATTCCAAGCCAATTCATCACAGAGTTAGAGCATTTGGAATAACAAAAACCCCATGATAGAAAAAGTATTCTCAACAATAAAAGAACTTCTGGGAGAATCACCTTCCCTGACAACAAGCTGTATTACAAAGCAATAGTGATAAAAACTGTATGGTATTTGTACAAAGATAGGTAGGTAGATCAATGGAATGAAATTGAAGACTCAGAAATGAATCCACACACCTATGGTCACTTGATCTTTGACAAAGGAGCTAAAACCACCCAGTGGAAAAAGGACAGCATTTTCAACAAATGGTGCTTGTTCAACTGGCAGTCAGCATGTTGAAGAATGCACTTTGATCAATTCTTATCTTCTTGTACAAAGCTCAAATCAGAGTGGATCAAGGACCTTCACATAAAACCAGATACACTGAAACTAATAAAAGAGAAAATGGGAAAAAGCCTTGAACACATGGGCACAGGGGAAATTTTCCTGAATATAAGACCAATGGCTAATGCTCTAAGGTCAACATTGGACAAGTGGGACCTCATAAAATTTCAAAGCTTCTGTAAGGCAAAGGTCACTGTCAATAGTACAAAACAACAACCAACAGACTGGGAAAAGATCTTAACCAATCTTACGTCTGATAGAGGGCTAATATCCAATATATACAAAGGACTCAAGAAGTTAGAAACTCGAAGCAATCCCACTAAAATCAGGGACTAGGCAAGGCTGCCCTCTCTCTCCATATCTATTCAATATAGTAATTGAAGTTCTAGCTAGAGCAATTAGACAACAAAAGGAGGTCAAAAGGATACAAATTGGAAAGGAAGAAATCAAAATATCACTCTTTGCAGATGATATGATCGTATACTTAAGTGACCCGAAAACCTCCACCAGAGAACTGCTGCAGCTGATTAACAACTTCAACAAAGTGGCCGGATATAAAATTAACTCAAACAAATCAGTAGTCTTCCTATACTCGAAGGATAAACAGGCTAAGAAAGAAATTAGGGAAATGACACACTTCACAATTGTCACAAACAATATAAAGTATCTTGGTGTGACTCTAACAAAACAAGTGA
>CM052709.1:83542094-83582391 GCA_028551405.1 Uromys caudimaculatus | reverse complement strand
ACTTATGGTCACGTGATTTTCGACAAAGGAGCTAAAACCACCCAGTAGAAAAAAGACAGCATTTTCAACAAATGGTGCTGGTTCAACTGGCGGTCTACATGTAGAAGAATGAGAACTGATCCATTCCTATCTCCCTGTACAAAGCTCAAGTCCAAGTGGATAAAGGACCTCCACATAAAACCAGATACACTGAATCTAATAGAAGAGAAAGTGGGGGAAAGTCTCGAACACCTGGGTACAGGGGGAAAGTTCCTGAACTGAACACCAATGGCTTATGCTCTAAGATCAAGAATCGACAAATGAGACCTCATGAAATTACAAAGCTTCTGTAAGGCAAAGGACACTGTCAATAGGACATAACGGCAACCAACAGATTGGGAAAAGATCTTTACCAATCCTACATCTGATAGAGGGCTAATATCCAATATATACAAATATAAACAATATATACAAATATATACAATGAACTCAAGAAGTCAGACTCCAGAGAATCAAATAACCCTATTAAAAATGGAATACAGAGCTAAACACAAAATTCTCAACTGAGGAATATCAAATGGCAAAGAAGCACCTAAAGTAATGTTCAATATCCTTAGTCATCAAGGAAATGCAAATCAAACAACCCTGAGATTCCACCTCACACCAATCAGAATGGCTAAAATAAAAAATTCAGGTGAGAGCAGATGCTAGCTAGAATACGGAGAAAGAGGAACACTTTTCCATTGTTGGTGGGATTGGAAGCTTTTACAACCACTGTGGAAATCAGTCTGGCAGTTCAACAGAAAATTGGACCTGAGGACCCAGCTATAGCACTCCTGGGCATATACCCAGAAGATGCTCCAACATGCAATAAGGACACATGCTCCACCATGTTCATAGCAGCCATATTTATAATAACCAGAAGCTGGAAAGAACCCAGATGTCCTTCAACAGAGGGATGGATACAGAAAATGTGATACATTTACTAATGAAGTACTAATTAGCTATTAAAAACAATGAATTCATGAAATCCTTAGGCAAATGAATGGAAATAGAAAGTATCATCCTGTGTGAGGTAATGCAGTCACAAAAGAACGCACATGGTATGCACTCACTGATAAGTTTATATTAGCCCAAAAGCTCAGAATACCAACGATACAATTCACAGACCACATGAAGTTCAAGGAGAAGGAAGACCAAATTGCGGATGCTTCAGTCTTTCTTTGAAGGGGGAACAAAATACTGACAGGAGGAAATATGGAGACAAAGTGTGGAGCAGAGACTGAAGGAAAGGCCATCTAGTGACTGCCCCAACTGGAGATCTATCTCATATACAGACACCAATCCCAGACACTATTGTGGATGCCAAGAAGTGCTTGTTTACAGGAGCCTGATATATCTGTCTCCTGAGAGGCTCGGCCAGAGCCTGACAAATACAGAGGTGAATGCTCGCAGCCAAACATGGGACTGAGCACGGGTCCCCAATGAAGGAGTTAAAGAAAAGACTGAAGGAGCTGAAGGGGTTTGCAACATAACAGGAAGAACAACAATATCAACCAGCCAGACCCCCTACCCCCCAAATCTCCCAGAGACTAAACCACCAACCAAAGATTACACATGGAGTGCCCATGGCTCCAGCCGCATATGTAGCAGAGGATGGCCTTGTTGGGCATCAATGGGAGGAGAGGTCCTTGGTCCTGGGGAGGCTCTATGCACCAGTGTAGGGGAATTCGAGGGGTAGGGGAGGCAGGAGAAGGTGGATGGATAGGGGAGCACCCTCATAGAAGCAGGGAAGGGGGGTGGAATAGGGGGTTTCTGGAGAGAAAACCAAGAAATGGGGTAACATTTGAAATCTAAATACATAAAATATCCAAGTAAAAAAGTAGCAAATCAATGTAAAACGTAGACATTGAATTTAAAGTCATAGTTAAGCGAAAAGAATCTCAAGTCAATTGCAGAGACCACATCTTCAACAACATAAGGGCAGAAAACTTCCTGAAACCAAGAAAAGACACACGCATACAGATATAAGAAGCCTACATAACAACAAATACATAAGACAAAAAAAATCCTTACATGATATCACAGTTAAAACACTAAGTATATATAACAGAGTGTATTACAGGCTGAAAGAGAAAAAAACAACAACAACAAAAAAAAATATATACATAAAAAGGAAAACCCATCAGAATAATAGCAGACTCCTCAATAAAGTCTTTGAAAGTTTTATGAACCTGAAACAGTACATTCCACATCCGATAAGACAAAGAGAGCCAGCCTAAACTAAAATATACCCAGGAAACCTATCTGCCATAATTTAGGATGAAAACCTTACCATGTTTTAAACAGCCTATAAAAGTTTACATCCACTCAGAGAAAGATAGAGGTGGCTTGCTGGCACTGACTACTGAGCTCTGAAGTGTCTGAGAGAGGTCCGCGGAGGTTCCAGGGGAGATGAGGCAGCTGAAAAGGACTCTGCAAAGCCTGCAATTGCTCCAGAACATCAAAGTAGGGGAAAAGGCAAGTCTTAGGGAAAGATGCTTTTACAGTGTGGACTCAGGAAATCAGGAGGAAAGATGGTGGAACAAACCAATGCTTGGAAAATGATGAATCTATACCTTCTGCTGTCATGTCTGAGCCAGCAAGCTACAAGCACAAAAGTCCTTCCTGATGGACCTGGAATGGGACTACAGGCACTGAAGACAGAGAGACATGTGGCCCCTGGACCTTTTACAGAAACAGATCATTGATGAATGGGGCAGGACCTTGGTTGACCGATTTGCTCCTGGCATGGAGCCTGGATGCAGCTTCAGCCTGTGCTGTTTGTCCTCGGGGAGATTGAGAGTGCTGGGCAGCTGTGCTACACACAGGATACAAGCACACAGGTTGATCTGAGAGCCTCTGGGCAGCCATCATTGAGCATAGGGAGATGTGCAAAAGCCAGGAGCTTGCACAGAACCTGCCAGGGATGGAAACCCTGCCTGGACTCAATATTATCCTAACGCTGGGCAACAGCAGGATATCCAAAACAAGTCTCAGCAATGATCCAGTGTTTATGGTGCACAGTTGCTGAATCAAGAGCCAGTGGCTTGATAGGTCATAAGCTGTAGTAACAAACCTATTACTACAGTTCTGCAATGTGAACATAGTTGTTAACCAATTCCTAATGATTTATCCTTATAGCCATAGATTAGTGCATCTTTCAACCCTCATCAGA
This sequence comes from Uromys caudimaculatus, assembly GCA_028551405.1. Lineage (NCBI taxonomy): Eukaryota > Metazoa > Chordata > Mammalia > Rodentia > Muridae > Uromys > Uromys caudimaculatus. Next base: position 83,579,195 of record CM052709.1, on the reverse strand, counting down.
GAAGTTTCTATTTGTGGGAGTGGTGACTGACACAGAGACTCACAACTGATCAAGATACAAACAATAAGAGACAATGTAATATTCAGCCTTAAACAAAACAGCCTTGTCACACCCCTTTCTCCCAAGTCTCCACAATCATTAGAAGAGAGCAGGCATAAAGAATGTAAGAGCAAAATGCCATGATGACTACAAGAAAGAAGTGTCTTCTAGACACAGCAGAATATTTATATGGATGAACCCATGACAGTTGTGAAAGCATGAATGAGACCTGTGAAAGCAAAGCCAGATAAAAGCCCACCCTAGAGACTCAAGTTAGGCAATATATCCCACCCCTAGCTATAAGGCTATTTGCAACTAAAGCTGCTTAGATAGGGAACATTAATTCTCTTTAGGCGCGTAGCCCTGGTGTTGAAGCCCACACATCCAAGAATATTTGAGAAGCACAAGTTGGTCTTAATGAGTTTAAAGATAAGTAAAAGAAGGCAAACTTTTGTATGGGTAAAGGAGGTAGCATGTCTGGTAGGAGTTGGAAATTGAATGTGATCAAAATGGTTGAGAGTGAAAGACTGTGTATGCAGACAAGGCTCCTATGATGTAGACAAGGTTCATGTGAGCAAAGACTGTGCATGCAGACAAGGCTCACATGAACTAAGCCTGTGTATGCAGACAAGGCGTATGTGAGCTAAGACTATGAATGCACACAGGCTCAGTGATACAGACAAGGCTCTCTTGAACTAAGACAATGCATGCAAACTAGGCTCAAGTGAGCTAAGAAGGAAACAGGTCTCTGCAAGTGATAAGCAGCCTCATCTGGGACTTCTTTGAAGTGTGACTAGAAAGGCTATAAAATGGAAGTTTCTGAAACTTAGAAAAATAATGTCATTCTGGAACTCAGAGGGGTGAAAGCAGAAACACACTGTGCTACTCCAGACAATATCTACATACATAGAAGTGGTCCTGGTGTTGGGAGAACAATATGACTATGACTTGCCTAACATAAATAGACAAAGTAAATTAAAGTGATGGAAAAAGCCAGGCACAATTCTAAGAGCTGGGAGTACCAAGAAACTGAGAAACTGAACAAGTCTTTAACTAGGGTCAAGGTGACTTAAGGAACTAGAGATGTATATATCTATGGTCCCCCCATGTTGTTGTTCCTAACCCAGAATTCTGTTGTATGTTAGTGGCTCACTCACTGAATATGTGTACTGTAGATGCAATGCAGCAGTGAGCTTCATGGAATAAAGCCATGATCAATAAATATAGGTCACAGAGTATTACCAATAGATTTACTGCAGCTCAGAGACTTTCTTTTAATGACAACTCCGTATGACCAGGTCAGGTGCTATAGGAATATTGGAGATCTAATATCTGTGTTTTGCAGTAATCTCTATTTATATTTCAGTTGCAGCATGTTGCAATGTCACGACGACTTTAGAGCATGTCTCCTACCTTTATGCCTATGTTCTGATTGAAAAGGCACAATGTAACACAGAAGTACAAATAACAGCACTCCAGCCACATAAGCTGGAAGACTAACTTCAGATCTTCACCTATGTATCCACTCTCTGTAATCAAATCCTACATTCTCATCCCCAGCTCTGAAGCAGACAACCTGCTGCAGCCTGCCTGCCCAAGCTCTAGGAGATCATGTACATCTTCCCCTCCAAACTTTCTTCCATCCAGGTATTGCTTTATTCCAGCCCGCAGCTCCAGCAAGCATTCCCTGGGAACTCAGAGGTCACTCTGTCCTGGGAAGCAGGCAACCTAGCTACAGATCTTCACCTCTCCTTCCTCTCTTCCCAATCCAGTCTCCCAGGCTCGTTTCCAACTCTGCAACAGAGCACCTGCTGCAAGCGCCCTTCCTGCCCCTTCCTCCTCCTCCAGTGGATCACATAGCTCTTTCCCTCTTAACTTTCATCCCGACACTCATTGCTTTATTAAAGCCCCCAGTCCAGAAGATGTTCTGTGGGACCTATAGGTCCTCTGGCCACAGAAGCAAATAGGACAACTGAAAATATTCACATCTCCTTCCATTCCTCCCAGTCTAAGCAGTGTCTTCCCTAGATCTGTTGAATACCACCTAGTAAACCCTCTCTTCACTTTCTGTTCCCATTCCAACGGGCTATACTGATCCTGGTGGAACAGCCTGCTTTCCCTACTTACGTGGAACCCCTTAACCCCCACATCCTAGCTAATAACCATTCTTAATTATAAGCTCCTAATCCCTATACACACGTGTTATCCAGAACCCCAGTAGCCATGTCTATCAGGATCCCAGAAGAATTTTCTACCAAGAAAACAACTACCACACTATCCTAAAAAACAGAAAGGGTACAAGGAACAAAATGCCCACATAATAAAGACAAGAACAGATATCAGCGCCTAGAATTACAGTCTCCCCAAAGCTAGATGCCTGGGCACCAGCATAAAAATACAACCAAAAGCAACCTGGAAGATTGTCACCACTAGAGCCCAGGATTCTACTACAAAGACTCTGGATATTGCAACATAGCTGAAGAACAAGAAAATGACATTAAAAGATCCTTTATGAATATAATAGATGTCCTTAAATTGGAAAAGAATAAGTCCCTTAAAGAAATCTATAAGAGTGTGTGTGTGTGTGTGTGTGCGTGCATGCACACACACACACACACACACAAATTAAGGAAAATATGGAAATCAAAAAATAAAATACAAACTTGAAAAAGAACCCCAGAGGCAAACCTCACCAACTGAATACAAGATATGGAAGTAAAATCTCAGCTGAGATTTTTATATCGAAGACAAGATTAAAAAACAACAACAACAACAACAAAAATCCTTCATCAAAGAAAATGTTAAATATAAGAAAAGGAAAATCCTGACACAAAACATCTAGAAAATCCAAGACACTGTGAAAAATACCAAATCTAAGAATAATAGGAATAGAGAAAAGTGAAGAAACCAATGTCTAAAGCACAGAAACTATTTCAACAAAATCATTTAATAAAGTTTTATAAACTAAAAAGAAGCTACCCATCAAGGTAAAAAAACAAAAACAAACAAAACAAAACAAAAAAACAACAACAACAAAAAAACCATACAAAGCAGCAATTAAACTGGAGAAAAAAGAAACTCCTCTTGGCACGTAATAATCAAAACATTAAATTTACACAGCAAAGTAAGATTATAAAATTCTGCAAGAGAAAAAGACCAAGTAACATATATAAAGGCAGACCTATGAAAATAACACCTTATTTCTCAATGGAGACTCTAAAGCCTGAAAGGCCTGTCCAGATGTTCTACAGACTCTAAGACAACATAAAAGCCAGCCTAGACTATGAAACTCAAGAAAATATTTAATCACAATAGATGGAGTAAATAACACTTTGCATGATAAAACCCAATTTACCAAATATCTGTCTTCAAACCCAGCCCTACAGAAGGTAGAAGAAGGATAACTAAAAACTAAAGAGGTTAACCATACCCACTAAAACACGGGGAATGGGTAATGCCAGATCAAAACAGGAAACACACAGACACACACACACACACACACACACACACACACACACATACACACACACTTACCACCACCATAACAAAATAACAGGAATAAAAACATTGCTCATTGGTAATCTCTCAACACCAATAGTCTCAATTTCCTAGTCAAAAAGTTCATACTAACAGAATGGATGTGAAAACAGGGTCAATTCTTCTGCATCCAAGGAACACCAAGGATAAGAATCACCACAAAGTAAAATGACAGAAAAAGGGTATTCCAAGCAAATAGACCTAAAGCCCAAGCTTCTGTAGCCATCTTAATATCTGATAGGCTTCAAATCAATACTAATCAAGAGTCAGGGAGGGATACTGCATACCCATCAAAGGAAAAATTCACCAAGATGACATTTCAATTATTCACATCTATGAACCAAACAAAAGGGCACCCAAGCTTGTAAAAGAACCATTACTACAGCTTAAATTACATATTGACCCTCATACACTGTAACTTGGAGACTTCAGAATCCTACTCTCACCAATGGACAGGTCATCCAGACAAAAACTTAATATAGAAATGTTGTAGCTAACTGCATATGTAACAGAGGTTGGTCTTATCTGGCATCAGTAGGATAAGAGGTCCTCAGTCCTGTGGAGACTCAATGCCCCAGTGTAGGTGAATGCTAGGGCAGTGAGGCAGGAGTTGATAGGTGGGTGGGGGAGCTCCCTCATAGAAGGAGGGAAAAGGGAGGATGGGATAGGGGCTTTGTGGATGGGAAACCAGGAAGGGGGATAACATTTGAAATGTAAATAAATAAAATAGCCAATAAAAAAATAAATAAGAAAATTTTAAAAAGAAAATGTATGGCAAAAAAATAAAAATAAAAAAAGAACTGTCTGAGATAGCTGACATTATAAACTAATGAATCTAACATGCTTACAGAATATTTCACCCAGACACAAAAGGATATACCTGCTTCTCAGCACTTCATGGAACCTACTCCAGTATTGACCACATACTCAGACACAAAGCAAGTCTCAACAGATACAAGAAAATTGAAATAACAGCCTGCCTTCTTTCTGATCATTGTGCATTAAAGCTAACAACAGAAAGCTTACAACTCATGGAAACCGAACAACTCTCTACTGAATGAAAAAAAAAAAAGCCTCAGGACAGAAATTAAAAGAAATTTAAGACTTCCTAGAATTGAATGGATATGAAACATTACAGACCCAAACTAATGGGACAAAACGAAGGTGGTTGTAAAAAAGCAAGTCTATAGCATAACTGCCTACATAAAATAGAGAGAAACAAAGAAAGAAAGAATGAAAGAAAGAAAGAAAGAGTCACTTACTCATAACAAGATATATGAAAGAATTAGAACATAAGGAAGAAATCCCTCCCCAAAGGAGTAAACAGCAAGAAATAATGAAACTAGGGCTGAAATCAATAAAATAGAACAACAACAACGACGACAACAACAACAACAAATGAAAAAGAAAAAGAAAAGAAAAACAGATTTCATAAGAGACCAGTCCTGAAGCTTTCTGCTTGATCGAAGGCTGTGATATCTTGTGCTTTGCTCTCCAGCCCTGTGGTGTTTGTTCTTCTGATTACAAAATAGCTGCCTATTTTATGTCCTCTGGCCTCACACTGCATAAATGCTCCAATATATCATGTAAGATGCATAACCACATGTATTCAGACATGTGCCACATACCTTTACCATGTTGTGACATCTATTAGAATGTAAATGAACAACATTTTGCCTTTTTTGGCACTGGAGTTACAAAAATGTTGTTTTCCTTGTTGTGATCAATATTTTGAAGAATTTAGTCCAACTATATTGTAGTATATCTAAAATCCTAGATGTTGATGCTCCCATAAAACTGTATTATTATAAAGCATTTAATTGAAATTGAATAACAATAGACTTGCCTTTACATTGCATTATTAGAGACATGATCAGATTTTCAGTTTATCTCACTCTGCATGTGTGTGTGTGTGTGTGTGTGTGTGTGTGTGTGTGTGTGTGATGAAGTAATCTAGCAGTACTTATCTTAGACATCCACACACATCCTGTATTCTCTCTTTATGTAAGTTTGAAGGAAAGAGAATATAAACAATCTAAATACAATGTCTACTGTCCTTTAAGCAGAGTCCAGATATCTTCTGCTGGGCAGCAAAGATCTCCTGACTAAATATTCATATACCTGTGTCAGGGTCACCTTTGCTGATGATATACAGATAAAATGTTTGGCTAATAGTCATTAGTTAAAAATTTGTGCATTATAAGTGCACCAAATCCGTTCCTTTTTACTTAATTATGCAGTGGATTCCTGTTAGCAATGACAAAGCATATTTCCAGCTGCTCAGGGATGCCATGAAAATTAGACTCACATTTACCTGACAGTTCTTCGTAATCTCCTAACCTTGAATAGCAGACCAGTTAGCATGGGAAAATATTTCATCTGTATCGATCTCTCCATCTGTTCATCCATCAATCCATCCATCCGTCCGTCCATCCATCCATCCATCCATCTATCTATCTATCTAATCTATCATCCACCTATCCATCTCTCATCTATCCATAATCTATCTATCTATCTATCTATCTATCTATCTATCTATCTATCTATCTATCTGTTTATTTATTCACTTTAAGTGGAAGAAGTTTGACAGTTTCAAACCTGAATTCTGTAGGCACTCACTAGTTCACTCATGCTGTCTCCTATCCGTGGTGTGTGTATGTGTGTGTGTGTGTGTGTGTGTGTGTGTGTGTGTTGGTAAATTAAATTAGATATTACTGTTTCAGGTTAGAAAGGCAACAACAGGAACAAAGACTTTTCACTGTCTCTGATTATCTCAATACTTGTGTTGCTGGCATGGTAGCTGCTCTTCCTACAAGTAAATGACAATTTTGAAATTTATGCTCATTAAGGTTATTTTTTATATAATCATTCATAACTCGATGTAAGAATAATACAGAATCCTTTTCCGTATTATCCTTATTTTGACTAATTGTACCTTGGAGCGTTTTAACTAGAGGCTCATTTCCTTTCATTCTGAATTCTTGTTTTAGATAAATTCCCATGTCATTCTTTTCTTAATAAGATTTTCAAAGTTATGCATGTATTTCTGAATGATCTGCTGTATACCATATGAATGCCAATACCCAGAGTCTGGGAAGTTGCAACAGATTTCCTGGACCTGGCATTACAGGCAGTTGTGAGCTACTGAGAGGGAGTACTGAGCACCTAACTGGCATTGCTAACCCCTGAATCATTCTTTGATGCTTGAACACACATATTTTTTTCTTGATTTTAAAAACACTACCTGGAGTAGGTAAGCTCTTTATTAGGTTACAGTATAGAATTATCCATTTAGGCTCAAAAATAGACATAGCTTTTAATTCATCAAAAATTTTGGAACTTCTATCCATAGAAGTTTGCAAACATGGGGTTTTATTTATAGCTACTTTATTGTAATTCAGAATACATTCTGTTCCCTTTTAACACCCTGCATAAAACTAATGAAGATAATTTTAATGTCATTTATTATTTCCAAACTAAAAATGTATCACATAATATTGCATTGTAACAATACTTTTTATACCACTACTACCTTATCTCGTAAATTTCCAAATGTGGTTCTTCACATATTTCAAATATTTTTCAGATGTAGGGAGAGAGTTTTACAGAGGTTGCAGAGAGAACAAGCTAGACCCAGGTGAAGACAGAGCTAGTCAAAGATGAAAAGGAGCCAGGAGATTAGAACCAATTACCAGACTTAGTCTGAGGCCAAGCAGACCAGTTCAGTCGGAAGCTAAGTGAAGCCAATTTGAATCAGTCAGATTGGAGAGGAGTTTGAGTCGGAACAGCTGAGTTGGAACAGCCAGCCAGAGCTCAGAAAGAAAAAGAAAGGGTGAGCTTGTTCATCAGTAAGCTTCCCAGACAACAATTCCATATAGATAATAAAAGTTACTTTTACATTCAGGAAATAAAGACATGAAACAGTTATTTTAGACAAGCTTCCAGATTCCAGAAAATAATACTTTCCCATTAGAGCATATGACTTACTTGCATTCACTTTTGTAGTTATGTGCCTCAGCAAGGCCATGAACACAAATACACAAATTAAATTCTGGAAGTGAATGACACTGTAATATCCAATTCACCTTTCAACTTGTAGACCCAATTGTGTTTGACATAATGATCAGTCTGCTTTGTGCTTTTGCCGTAGCACAATAGTTAAACTGAACAGTAACCACAGTCATGGCTCAGTATTCCCTGTGAAAAATTAAAGTTGCTGTCTCTCTTACATGTTCTGTCTGGTTTGTGAGATGTACAGAGAGCCTAAAAATCTCTCATGAGGAACAAAGAACAAATACAAGCAACTGCACAAACTGTTTGTGTGTGTAGTTTGTGTCAGCATAGAGCATAGATATTAAAAACGTTTTATCAGTCTTTGTTTGTTGTTTGCATGTATGCTCATTAATCATCTTAGTCTATTCTTATATATATAAAGAACCTATATATGTAAATTACAAAATGTAAAAACATACATATGTAACAAACAAATATACCAATAAATTACACACATGTATATAACTGGTTTATGCTATTATAGTACATGACAAGTCCCAAGCCCTGCAAGATGAACTAGAATCAAAACCATGTTTGGGAGGCAAGCCACAGTACAGGGAGGCTGCATACAGTCCATGGGGGGCAGTACAGAATACAGACGTGACAATGCACAGTACAGCCCTGAAGATCGGCACGATTAAAAGAACTTTTCTTCTGCTTATTTCTCAAGTGATTTCAGGTTAAATACTCAGGATAACACAGGTTCATGTCATGGGTTTCTTGAATCCTGTCATTTTCATCCCTGTTCCTAAAGAAGGTGTGTTAGTTACTTTTTTTTTTTTTTCTTTCTTCTGTGATAAAATGCCATGACCAAAAGCATCTTACGGAAGAAAGAGTTTATTTTGGCTTTTGGTTCCAGCTGAGTAAGAGTCCACCATAGTGGGAAGGCACTACAGGGAGTGGTTGGCGTGACAACAAAAAAAAACCGAAGCTGAGAGATCATAGCTTCAATCACAGAGCATGAAGCAAAGAGCACAAACTGGGAGTGTAGAAAGGCTTGGAACTCTCCCTCTGTTCTCTGTTAGACTCCCTTAACCAACTCTGGACCTCGGCACTACCTTTCCAAACAGCGCCACCAACTGGTAACAAAGTGATCAGACGCCTGCGCCTATAGAGGACATTTCATTCTTTCTCTCATATACTGCATCTTGACTGCAGTTTTTCCTTGTTCCCCTTCCCCAGTTTCTCCTTTCCACCTGCCCTCTCCCCCAGATCCACCCCCCTCCTTATAAAAAAAAGACCTTCCAGGGACATCAACTAAATATGGCACAACGAGCTACAATAAGACTATTGTACATACTCTTATTTCAAAGTTGGTCGAGGCAACCAGGCAAGAATAAAAGAGTTCCACAACTAGGCAAAACAGTCAGATTTAGCCCCGGATCCTACTGTTCAGAGTTCCACAAGAACACCGAGCTACTCAGCGGTAACATATATGCGGAGGACCTAGGTCAGATCTCTATAGGCTCCCTGTTCTCTGAGAGCCCCATGAGTCCAGTTCAGTTGATTCTGTGGGCCATGTTCTGGTGTGTGCCTGGCCCTCTGGTTCCTCTGCCTAATGTTTCACTATAGGACTATAAATCCGCTCCATCAGTTGTTGGATGAAATCTCTCTGGTCTCTTTGATGATGATTCTTCTAGGTAGAAGACATTTCTTTGTTAAACAATCAAGCTACCACACCGATGAAAGCATTGATATCGAAAGCCTCGGAATCAGGGGAAGTTGTTTTGTTCAGGATCCCGTGTATCTCGGGCTGGTATTGAATCACTAGGTAGCTGAGGATGACCTTGAGCTGAGAGATCTTCCTGTCTTTATGCACATGTTCTGGAATTCCAGGGGTTCACCACCATTCCCAGCTGATGCTGAATTTCACTCACAAGTTTCTCATCCCCATTCTGACAGGAAGAGCTCTCAGTTCTTCACACTTTGCATCCTACGTCTATGAAGCTATGAAGGCTTTGGCTAAGGTAATCGAAGGTAAGGTCCATGTCTGAAAAATAAGATTAACTCTTGGGTTTTAAAGTGCAAAACTCCCCTTGCTTGATTGGTTTTATTTTTTTAAATTGAATACTTTCTTTATTTACATTTCAAATGTTATCCCCTTTCCCGTAGCGGGCAACAAGAAGTACATTTCAGACAAAAGTTCAACCAAAACTTAGAGTCCTCTGGGAAACCCTTAAACACACCTTCTTTCCTATTATTTTCCTCTAAAGCATACTGAGAAAATAGCAGTAAACTAAGCCACCTTTTTGATAAACATTTGTGAAATATATAATAGACCGAGAGCTGAGTGTAGAACTGCTCCATTCATAGCATGCAGTAATAATTTTTACCATAGAATATGTTAAAAATTATTTCATTATCTCTAGAAAATAATGATAAAATATTCCCCAAAGGATATATAAGTGAGTGCCCGGGATAACAACAGCACCCTTTTGTGCATACTGACATAGAAGCCATACTGCTAGGGTATCGTAGCAAGTTTAAAATTCAAACTGGAGAAAATCATCAACAATACAGTTTATTTTAAATTTTAAAAACTCAGACAGGGCTAGAGAGATGGCTTAGCTGTTAAGAGCACTGGTTGCTCTTCTAGCAGACCTGTGTTCAATTCCCAGCTCATAACTGTCTGTAACTCCATTTCCAGGGCCCTGATACCCTCACATAGACATACATGCAGGCAAAACACCAATGTGCCTAAAATCAAAATAAATAAAATTTAAAAACAGAAGATAATAGAGTGAAGAAAGGTATTCTAAACTCTAGGGCTTAGTTTACTATTTTTCTTACGCCTATTTAGTCAATAGAAGCTGTGGCTGTAAAGATGATCGATCGTCTGTCTTCTCGGTTAGTAGTAAAGCTGCATAAAGATTTCCTAACATTCAAATGTGCCTCACTTTCCTGGAAGGAATCAAAGTGCGCTCAGTGGAAGTAGCGGATTTTCTGCCTGCTGTATATGAGCACAGAGTCGCTTTTTCATGCCAAGCAGATGCTGACTGCTGGGCTGACAGAAGCAGGAGTGTTTTGAGAAGAGGTCTAAAATCACAGGCAGAATACTCATCGCATCTAGAATCGAGAAGGAAAACTACAACGAATGAATGAATGAATGATTGAATGAATGAATGGTCATCCTTGCTGTTCTCAGACAGATGTGTCATGTTTTCATGCAGGTCATCCACAAACACCCATGTGACAAGAGCATCCTGATACGATGTTGGGAAACACCCTCCCCTTAGCTGTCGGCAGTGCTTTAAAAGAAGAGTCTTACAAATGAATTCTGAGACAGGCAGGTTTCTGAGTTCGAGGCCAGCCTGGTCTACAGAGTGAGTTCCAGGACAGCCAAGGCTATACAGAGAAACCCTGTCTCGAAAAACCAAAAAAAAAAAAAAAAAAAAAAGAATTCTGAGAGTAATGTTGATGCTTGGAGAGTGCTCTTATACAGTTCACTTTGCTTTGAGAATGAAGCCCCAGTTCAACTTCACATTTGAGTGACTTGGAATGGACCCAGATGTCTTGCTATTCATACGGTGTTCTGGAAAAGAATTAAGACAGACGTTTGAAGACATAGTTAGATTTTTAAAAGTCCATTAGGCTATTACAAAACCTAAGGTTTGATGCATCTTGACTTAAGTCTATAAAATTGTACTCCCATTCCTAAAATTGTTCTGAGTCTATAGGAGGACTTGTCCACTTCGAATATGAAGCCTTCAATTTTCTATAGCAAGGTCAAAATAAGACTGGGAAAAACAGGATTCTCTATTTTTTAAGAAAACAAAATTGCAATTCTCTATATTTTTGAGTGTACTGCTTCATACAAAATTGTATTTGACATGTTACATCAGTTGCAGCTATTTAAGACAGAAAAATGTACAAATTCTTTAAAATTATAGGAATCAGTATTTTTAAAGTTTATGGATTAACTAAGGAGGGTATAGTTGTACCAGAGGTAAATGTGAGCCAACATCATGGTATTTTCTTAAAATATATTCACTCTTCCTGCAGGATTTGTCATCTGAAGTAAGAAGAAACTAAGTTGACTCCTACTGGTGTGGACCCTGTCTGAGGGGAAGAGAAACACCCTCAGACATTATTCATTCGCCTCCTGGGTTGGTTTGAGGGCATGACAAAAATGGTGGATGGAAAACTTGAGAAACCGGACCCTGGAACAGGTATAATAAGGACGACTAACAGAGCATCCCTAAGACTAAAAGGTCAAGAAGGAGACTTCTTCGGCAGCCTGACCTTTGTGCCGGTTAAAGGAATTGACTGATTCCTTATGTGTTATGAATTGCCAAATGTATGTCTGAAAAACGAAAACCCAAATGTTCTTCCTACTGTCACAAAAACAAAGCGGCAGCGATAAAACTGGCAACACTGGGGTTTCAAGCTTTGCAAAATGCCTGTATATTTGTCCAGCTCAAGTTGTCAAGACACAGCAAAACTCCCGTTCATCACCATAGGACGAAACTGCATGCTACCATCACACCTAGGACCGTCTCCTCAGTGGGCATGCACAGGCAATAGAGTGGTTTTTGATAGGTTATATCTTTGCCGGTGAATAAAGGCAGGTTTATTGGGAAACTGTTCTCAGGTGAGGTCACTGGCCCCAAGGATTGAGGTCAGGGGAGTCGCCATGGGGAGGGCACATGTGAAGAGAAGGAAGAAAAGGAGGAGAAGAGAGACCGAAATGTCCCGATTATATAATAGGGAAGAGACTGCAGGAGAGGCAGCCCAGCTCCTATGCCAGAACATTCAGGGTTGTGGGCAGGGTATGCCAGACAGAGTCTGGGGGATGCTGAGAGAACCTGGAGGCCAAGTCTCTTTCCTTTGGCCTGGGGTCTGAGGCTAAGCAGTTTTATGGAGGGTATTTACCTGTTGGGGGCCATTTTCTTTCCATTGGCTCCTTTGTGAGGACGTCACTAGAACTGTTTTAGCGCCACCTTCTCAGGAACCAGTTGACCAATACAGCTCATAATACTTGGAGAAGCTGGAACTGCAGAAGTGCAGACAGCAGGAGGGTGAGATCGTAGACATGGAGTGATCACTGTTTCCAAGAAAGCTGTAGGCCTGCAAAATCGACCAAACTCAGAGATATTCTTCAGCTCAGAGCTACCCACGTCCATATTTTCCCTTAAGACATGGAATTTATCCTCACAAATTGACAGCTTCTTTTTTTTTTTTTTTTTTTTTTTTACCAAGAACTTAATTTAATAGCATAATATATGTTTAAAAGTATATTCAGAAACTTTTTTTAAAACAAAACTATAAAGGTCAGTAATATTTGCCGACATGGAGAGCTTAAGTTTACATTCTGGTCAAATAACAGTAAAAAAGAAACGGACAGAACTATTCAGAATAAAATGTACACAGAAGCCTTACATCCAATACAATCACATGGATAAAAGGTAATGGATTTTAAAAATTGTACATTTATTTTTGTTTATATGTATATAGGAGTGTGTAACTGAGTGAGTGCATGCCTGAGTGTGTGTTGTGTGATGTGTGTGGGGTGTGTGTGGGGTGTGGTGTGTGTGTGTGTGTGTGTGTGTGTGTGCTTTGTGTGTGTGGTGTATGGTGTGTATGTATGTGTGATGTGTGTTTGTGTGTGTGTGTGTGTGAGGGTATGTGTGTGTGATATATGTGGGGTGTGGTGTTTGTGTGTGTGCATGTGTGTAGTGTGTGTTTGTGTATGTGTGAGGTCTTTGTGTGTGTATGTGTCTGGTATGGTATGTGTTGTGTGTGGTGTGGTGTGTGTGTATGTGTGGTGTGTGTGTGTGTATGTGTGTGTGTGTGTGTGTGTGTGTGTGTGTGTGAGGGTGTGTGTGTGGTGTGTGTGGTGTGTGTTTGTGTGTGTGTGTGTGCACGCGTGTGTGTGTGTGTGTGTGTGTGTGTGTGTGTTTTATACACATGTACATGGGAATCATTTCTCTTTATCTACCATGTAGTTTTTGGCTTAAGTTCAGCCAAGCATTCTGACAGACAGTAGGACATGGTGACACACAACTACAGTTGCAGTACTTGGGATATTGATGCAAGAGTGTTTAAAGGTATGCGCCAGCCTGTACTATAGAGACTACAAAATAAAAAATGAATCCATCAATAAATCAACAGATAAATTCGACTCAGCATTCCAAGTGTGCCTCAATCCCTCCAGTCTCCTCGCACTCACGTTCCAGTCCCATCAAGCTACTGTACTCGATGTACAGAGCCCATCCTGAGGTACCGAGGCTTTGCTTCAGCTTTTTCCAGTCTAAGTATTCTAATGTCTGTTATGATATCATCACTTTTAAACTCCATTTCTAAAAGGTCATCTCATTCATAATGATATTTAAAATGTTTGAATCCTTTAGTTTAATAAAAATCAAATTTTCCTTGTCTTCCCATTTTAACTCTCCTTTCATCTTGAGGATGGCTGAACTGGGAGACTGAGTGAAGAAGGTTTAGAAAAACACTACAAAGTGAAGTAACTTCTTTCTCAAAGACTTAGTGACATTTAAATTTTCATTTGATTTTCTTTCAAAGTCACTTCATCATTCTTCAATTTGATAAGTGCTTATCCTGAGCCAAATATTGGACTATAACTTGAAAATAGTATCCACACTATAAACTTTAGTATATAATAGAAAAGAAGAATTGGATCACTGCTACGATTGATAATAATTTCTAAAAAGAAGTCTATGGCATATAAGATGGCATTTTTATAAGACCCTGAATACATAATTTTTTCAAGATTCAAGTGGTTGAGCTCAGTGAAAGATATGTTTCAATCTTACCCATCACAAAGGTACCTGTTAGACAGCCAGCAAAAGCAAACAAACAGATAAATACAACAAATAAATACTATAAAACTATACAAGTATGTTTACTTGCTGTGAAAATTAAATCTTCGTTGCCAACTTAACTGGACATATAATAGAACCACATAAGAGCTAAAGTCTCTGGGTATGTCTACCAGACATGGGGAAGGAGCCTGCAGCTCCACAAAAAGAAGAAAGCAGAGCACCAGAATTCATATATCTTTCTCTCCCCCTCTCCCTCTCCCTCTCCCTCTCCCTCTCCCTCTCCCTCTCCCTCTCCCACTCTTCCTATTCCCCCTATCTCTCTTATTCATGCCTACCCTGAGCCCAGGTGCCATACTTACCTACCATGATAACTCTACTCTCTAAACATGAACCAAAGTAAATCCTTCTTAAGTTGATTTTATTAGGTGTCTTATGACTACAAAGATAAAAGTAACTAACAAGGAAAATCACTGTCAACGAGTGTTGGTGTGGCTGTGAGAAACCTAACACCCGAGTTTGTAGGACTTTGGAACCAGAGTCTCTGAAGAACTTAAACCTGTGTGATGGAGAACAGCAAGGACACGAGACTTTCTGCAGATAACTTGGGAGACTAGAACTCAGAAATGCAGACATTGGAACTCTGGCTCATGAGGTATCAGTATGGAACAAGGAGTCGAGAGGCCGTTCAAGTTGTACACAATTAAGGAATCTGCTTGCAGTTTGTGATCTGAGGACTTAAGTGAGGCTGCATTTAGCAGTAATGGATGAATTTGTAAAGAAGAGGAAACTTCAAATCAGGATGTCATCTAAACTGTGGCTTGGCTATTGCTCACTGCTTTTATTTAGATCTACAACGAGAAAGAAAAATATGTATTAGTTGAGAGATTTTGCAAGCCTAGGAATGTGCATAAATTTGAAGTTGTGGACTTGGTAGAAAAAGGCAAAGTGCCTGCAATTGTTAAAGACATCATCTAATAAGACTAAACGGTGGCTACACACTGGGGGAAAAGCAAAGGTTTCCTTAGGACAAGTACTACATACAGAAGGCTCCAACTTGGAAAAATACTTTTTTTTTTTTTAAATAGGAGAGATTAAAACAAAAGGATTTCTCTTTCTCAAATGGTCACATTGGGAAAAGTTTTCACCTACAGGGTAAGTCTCAAATGCATACAAAGGCCACAGCAACTGTACTCCAACGTGACCAAGGGGCATATTGTT
Source organism: Uromys caudimaculatus (assembly GCA_028551405.1). Lineage (NCBI taxonomy): Eukaryota > Metazoa > Chordata > Mammalia > Rodentia > Muridae > Uromys > Uromys caudimaculatus. Next base: position 83,563,566 of record CM052709.1, on the reverse strand, counting down.
TTATTTTTCTTACAAAATTTGTCACAGCAATGAGAGAACAAAACCAGCAAAAACAGAGCCCTCAGCATGCTATTTTTGTTTCTAAATTTCATGCAAGTGAGAATTTCACATTGTATGGTACAGTTGTCCTCTGTGAGTAATATAAAATTTAAAACTAAAATTCTATTGCTATCTAATCATTTGCACAGATGTGTTTTTAAATCAGTGGAATATCCAGCTATAATTCTTACGATATGAAAGTCTCGTGATAGTGTATACATATCACAAATAATTTCCTTCCTGAATCAATGTTTGAAAATGGTTTTGTGCTGGGTACATAGTATGAGTGTGCAGTAAGCACTAAAAATGTATGTCTAGGTTAAAGCTTAGTAGGTTTTCAAAAAAATCTGTTGAAAATCTCTACAAACAGTGGTCATTTCATAAACAAATAAAATATGTAAAAGCTTAAAGTGGAATTACTGGAGAAATTATGGAACTGGAACATGTCAAGAATTCTAAAAATGTATTGATCAATTATCTGACCTTGAATGAAACAATTAACGTTTCTGTGCTATCACCTAATCATCTGCAAGAATGGCTACCTACATGTTTTTATTGGAAAGCAGTTGTTGTATATTATGTCCTGTGAAAGGTAAATGTTTTGGCAAATTTAACAAATATTAACACGGTTTTAAAGTGTCAATAGTTTTATTAAAACAACCATAAGGTAAAATTATGATTATTAAAAATGATGGCGTACTTAAAAATGTGTATTAAGCATTTCCCTTTGGCAAATTATGACAAATCTGAGCATTACAAATTATAGCATGCAATGACTTCCTTTATGCAAAGTCTGCACATGGATACAAGCTATTTATAAGTGGTCTTGACATTACAGTTGACACAGGAGAGCTCTGATGTACCTGAGATTCAAAGTGCTTCTATGTCAGCCTTCTCCAACATTCTTAGATTATATAGTTCACTCCCAAAGAAGGTCCTTTAGTAAAAATATAAACATTTAATTATTTCATTACTTCATTAATGCTATACAAATGCCCTGTAACCTGGTGTTAAGAAAGCTTATGACAGTGACTTTGGAGCAGCCAGTGTGTTCAAAGGGTCTGCATAGATACTGCAGCGTACAAAAAATTCCTATGAGATCCTGAGTGACAGATCTACAGAAAAACACAGCATTTCCTCTCAGGAAAAAAACTTTCTTTGAAGTTTCTGATTTGCTTCTCGGGAATTGTTGCTGTTCTTTTCAGCATCAGCATATGGTTAATGAAGAATGAGGCAGGGAGTCTGTGAGGAAAACAACACATCCTAAAGATATTAAAAGCAGAAGATAGACACACACACACACACACACACACACACACACAGAGAGAGAGAGAGAGAGAGAGAGAGAGAGAGAGAATGTATAGAGACAGATGAATATATAGTTCTCAATATTTCTGTCATATACTACAACTATGAGCCCAGCACCTGGGAGATAATTCTGTGATAAAGGCATTTGCTGATAATTTTGATGACCTGAATTGTATTCCTAAAGCCCACATGATACAAAGAAAGAACTGACTTCCAAGTGTGTGCTGTGGCACTTGCACTTACACATACATATGCACTAACAAACAAACAAATATAAAACTAAGTTAGCATATGAGAGTAGCGATAATGACTTCATAAAATAATGTAATTTAACACCTGACATTGGTATATTATGTAATTAAATGGTATGACTGCTATAAATGTCACCTAAGACCAGTATATTATGGAAGCAATTTAAATTAGTAGAGTCTGGGTAGTCAAGCAAAGAAATCAGAGCTTCACATTTTGGGTAAGTGCTTTTGTTCAATCAAATCTTCAACATCAAACTCATTTTAAAAATCTACCTGGATGCCAGGCAGTGGTGGTGCACGCCTTTAATCCCAGCACTTGGGAGGCAGAGGCAGGTGGATTTCTGAGTTCCAGGCCAGTCTGGTCTACAGAGTGAGTTCCAGGACAGCCAGGGCTACACAGAGAAGCCCTGTCTTGAAAAACCAAAAAAAAAAAAAGAAAAAAAAAATCTACCTGGAGCCAGGCAATGGTGGTACACACCTTTAATCCCAGCACTTGGGAGGCAGAGGCAGGTGGATTTTTAAGTTCAAGGCCATCCTGGTCTACAAATTGAGTTTCAGGACAGCCAGGACTACACAGAGAAACCTTGTCTTGAAAAAGAAAAAGAAAAAAAAATCTACCTGGAAATCCAATTGTATCAAACTGTTATTGTTTTTTTTGTTTGTTTGTTTTGTTTTTAGTGGAATTCACACAAAAGCTTGTCAGATAGTGGAAAGGTAGTCTAAATAAATATGCATTGATCACTTTCTTCTTTGTTGCTATATATTTTGGTTAACAAAAATAGATTTTTTTATGTAATAACCAAACATTAACACACACACTTTCTAAAATGTAAATAATGTATAAAAAAGTGATTTAATATTCATTTATGACATCAAATTTCTAATACATTTGTACTGTTAAATGAAGCATTTTGTGGGTAGATTGATTCATGATCACTAGCAGATCTATAGAAAGAAAGACTGCCAACGGCCCTCACTTTGTAGACTAGAATCTAAGTACCAAGAAAAATGTATTAAATAACCCAGTATATATGCTGTTGAGTAGATCATCAACTATAGCTGTACTGTAGCTAGAGGTAGAATAACAAATATTTGAAAGAGCTCTTATTTAGAGAGGATTTATAAGCCTAGTTTTAACAGTAAAGAAATCAAGACAAAATAAATTTTTACATTTTGAAAAATGCAAACAATCCAGATGTCCCCCAACAGAAGAATGGATGCAGAAAATGTGGTTCATTTACACAATGGAATACTACTCAGCTATTAAGAACGAGGACATCCTGAGTTTTGCAGGCAAATGGGTGGAACTAGAAAATATCCTGAGTGAGGTAACTCAGACCCAAAACCACATGCATGGTATGTACTCACTAATAAGTGAATATTAGCCCCTGCCTCAAAAAATGCAGAATACCCAAGATACAGTCCACAGAACTCAAAAAGGTCAACAAGCTGAAGGGCCCAAGTGAAGATGTCTCAGTCCCACTTGGGAGGGAGAAGAATGCAATCACAAGTGGGGAGGGAGGGAGGGACCTGGGAGGGAAAGTGGACTGGGGGTGGGGAAGAGGGGAACCTGATCTGGTATTGTGTGAGGGAAAAGGACTGAAACCCTGAGGACCAGCAGGAAGAATGGAAACAGGCAACTTCCTGGAGGTAGGAGGTGGGGGGAGGGACCCTCCAAAATGTACCAGAGACCTGGAAGGTGAGAGACCCTCAAGATTCAGAGGGAGGGACCTTAGATAAAAATGCCCAACAGTAGGGAGAGCCCACCTCCAGCAGGAAGACAGAGCATCAAATGAGGAAGGGGGTTGTCAGCCCACAGTCAAATATCTGACCCATAATTGTTTCTGTCTGAAAGAACTGCAGAAATGGAAATGGAGAGGAGCCTGAGGAAAAGGAGGTCCAGTGACAGGTCCAAAGTGGGATCCAGCTCAAGGAGAGGCTCCAAGACCTGACACTATTACTGAGGCTATGGAGTACTCACAAAAATGGACCCAGCATGATTGCACTCCTGAAGACCCAAGGAGCAGCTGAAAGAGTCAGATGCATATATTTGCACCCAACCAATTAGCAGAAGCTGCTGACCCCTGTGGTTGAATTAGGGAAAGGCTGAAAAAAGCTGAGGAAGAGTGCGACCCTATAGGAAGACCAGCAGTCTCAACCTGGATCCCCTAGATCTCTCAGACACTGGATCACCAACCAGGCAGCATACTACAGCTGATATGAGGCCCCCAACACACATACAGCAGAGGACTTCCGGGCCTGGGTTCAATCAGAGATGATGTACATAACTCTCAAGAGACTGGAGGCCCCAGGGAGTTTAAAGATCAGGTGGGCGGGGACATCCTCAGGGAGTCAGGGGATTGGGGAGGAGGTATGGGATATGGAACAGTCAGGGGGTGGACTGGGGTGGAATATAATCTGGAGTGTAATAAATAATAAGTAAATAAATAAAATAAAATTTAAAAAAAGAAAAATGAAGTATTTTAAGGAAACTAAACAATAATTTAAGGACCAAAATTCAAGCACATATACCTATATATTTGACTTTGAATAGGAAATCCCTATAGAAGATCTTTACATATGTTCTCCACATAGAGGCAGAGTTCCAACGAACTACTTTCCACATTCATTGATGATACTTTCATTTAGTCTAGTTACTGGCTTTCTATAATAATTTCATAATGGATTTATTTTGTTTATTTGTAGTCCTGACTCAACTATATACCGAGATATGAACCTACATCAATTTGTTTTTTACTGAGCTTTGACCATCTCAATCAAACACTACTGAATACATTCATAGTCATTTTGGAGAATTTAAGAGATAGATGTTTCTCTGTGATGAATGTTTATAACGTTCTGTCATGGCTTCCTCGCATCTTCACTTACGTTTTAGTATTTCACAGATACCATGTGTCCTCCTGCCTCCTAGTAGCTCCCATGTACAATTCTAGTCTTGTAATTGTCTCCGTAATTGGTTAAGTAGTCAAACCCAGGCCGTCCATCCTGAGCTTCCAGCTTCTCACGGCATTCTGTGGCACCCATCATTCCATCGTTGTCATTTCCGATTATGTATCACTTCATTCAAGACAGTTATTTCCAAGTACTCGAGTTATCTTCAGTGTTCTACATGTTAGATTTCCAAACTATTAAAGGGCTTAATAAATATTAATTATAATTGTTTAATTAAAATTACAGCTATAAAACACTAGAAAGAAATTTTATGATAACATATGCTATGTTTATATATAAGTATATTATATGCCAACTGACAGGTGAGATGTACACAAACTCCAATTATGCTGAGTTGAACCTTATAATTTTCCTAGTAACTGCACTTAAAGCTTATACATATATTTTTTTGTTTATGAAATGAACACTGTACCTAGATTTCCAACACACTTTGAAAACCCATTAAATTTTAACCTAGGTATACATTTTGAGTACTTCTTGCACACTCTAATACTGTATGCTCAGTACAAAACTTTTTTAAAATTTTACTTAGAGAAAAATAGGAACTTGAGCAGTGACGGCAGGGACAAGCTTTATCAGCAGAATAAACTAGATTGAAGAGAGAATACAGGCAATGAAGGTTATGATAGAGGGAATGGATGTATAAGTCAAAGAAAATATTAAATACAGGAAGCTCCTGTCATAAAACATCTAGGAAGTACGGGACACCCTGAAAAGAACAAACCTAAGAATTAAAGGCATAGATGAAGGAGAGAAATCTCATCTTAAAGGCTCAGAAAATGTTTTTAACAAAGTAATAGAAGAAAAATGTTATATCTATGAAACTCCTGACATAAAATATCCAAGAAATCCAGGACACCCTGAAAAGAACAAACCTAAGAATTATAACTATAGAGGAAGGAGGAGAATCTCACCTCAAAGGCCCAGACATTGTTCTTAACAATAATAGAAGAAAAATTTCTTAGCCTAAAGAAGGAAATGCCTAAAACAGTGCAAGAAGCACACAGAATCAAATAGTTTAGACCAGAAAAGAAAATCCCTTTGCCATCCAATAACCAAAGCATTAAACATACAGAGTAAAGAAAGGATATTAAAAACTGCAAGATAAAGATCAAGTAACATATAAAGATAGATGTGATAAAATAAAACTTGATTTCTCATTGGAGACTCTCAAAGTCAGAAGAGCTGCAAACTCTAAGACACTGTAGATAGCTACCCAGACTATGACACCCAGCAACAGCCACTATAGAAATCACCATGGTGGTTCCTCAGAAAAATGGAAATCATTCTACCTCAAGACCCATATATCTATCCTACCACAAAGATACCTACTCAACCATGTTCACTGCGAGTTTATAATAGCCAGAAACTGAAAATATCCTAGATAAGCCTCAACAGAAGAATGGACAAATGTTCTGCATTAATACAATAGAGTATTGCTTAGCTGTTAAAAAAATGACATCATAAAGTTTAGAGGCGAATTGATTCTTAAAAATCATCCCGAGTGAGGTAATCCAGACACAGAAAGATAGATATGGCACATATTCACTTATAGGGGATATTAACCATTAATTAAGTGATAACCAACTACAATTTGTAGACCCTGAGAGTTCTAGGAAAAAATGCATGGATCTCTCTGGAAGGAGAAAAAAATAGATTTTACAGGTATATTGGAATGAGTGAGAAAAACAGTGGAGAAATTATGTAGTGGAGAGATGGGGTTGAGGGAGAAAATTCAGGGAAGGACAGCTGGAATCAGGGGAATGTTCTGGGAATGTCTGGAAACAGGGCAATGGAATCTTCCTAGAATCTCTAAAGTATTCCTAATGAAGACTCCTAGTAATGGGGAATATAAAGTCTCAACTTTTGTAGCTAGGCAAGGCTTCCGGGGGCTAAACTAGGTTGCACACAATTGAATTGTTGGCCAAGGAGATCCGATGAAAATCCCCAACCAGCCCAGGCTGGTGCTATCCATAAACTGAGAGCAGGGCCCTACTGCTGAGAACAGCATACACACAACACATTGAATATGGTGAAGTGAAGCGGGTGCCTACATGGAGCCTTCATTTCAAAGTCCGAGTCTCCTTGCCGTGAGAAGGTACTCTGCAGGCTACCAAATGAGAAACGTGGACACCAACCCAACCACAAAACCTTTGACTGACAATCCGACATGCCTCCAAAATATGATAGGACAATGGTGGCACAGAACCTGTGGGAGCAGCCAACCGATGTTTGATTTGACTCCACAATAGAGAACCCATACTCCACACTGCTTTGGTAACCTAGAAACAGAGACTAGATAGCCCAGAGACTTGGGGTAAAACCAAGCACTACTCTTCTAAAAAAATCAATTAAATGAATTTTAATGATATCCTGCTATACACATAGATCAGTGCCTTGCATCAAAAAAGTTTTCTCTGGAAGCAGATGGGAAGAGATGTGCAGACCCACAGCCAGACATCTGTGGGGAAAGAGTCTATTTGAAGGTCTTTGTCAATTCCCTCCTTTCTGAACTCATGGATTCTCATGAAAGAGGCAGTAGATTTACAGCCTTGTAAATCCAGAGGAGATAGAGGACAGCAGTAGAATAAGGCCCTCTGAATCAATTGAGCAATGTCTGTATGAGTTCAGAGACTGAAGCGAAAATCCAGATCTGTAGGGGCCTGAACTAGGTTCTCTGTGTATATATCATAGCTATTAGCTCATTTTTTTATGGGACTCTTGAATGAAACTACAAGTGAGTATCTGACTCTACATTTTTGGTTGCCATGTCTAACCATCGACATGATAGGTTTTGCTTCATTGTATTGTATTTTATTTTTTCATGTATGATTGTTATCTCTTAGAAGCCTGTTCTTTATTTTTATTTATATGAGTACACTGTAGCTGTCTTCAGACTCACCAGAAGAGGGCATCAGATCCTGCTACAGATGGTTGTGAGCCACCATGTGGTTGCTGGGAAACGGAACTCAGGACCTCTGGAAGAGCAGTTAGTTCTCTTATCCGCTGAACCCCATGGAGGGAGCAACAGTGTCAACTGGCCTGACACACCCCCCCGGGGGTCCTCCTGGAGGCTGGACCACCAACCAAAGAATACACATGGAGGGACCCAAGGTTCGGACCACATATGTGGCAGAGGAGGGTCTTGTTGGCCATCAGGGGGAGGAGAGGCCCCAGTAAAGGGGAATGTCAAGGTGGGAATATGGGAGTGGGTGGGTGGGAGGGTGGGAGGTGGAATTCCCTCATAGAGGTGGGGGAGGGGAAAGGGATAGGGGGTTTCCAAAGAGGAGACCTAGAAAGGGGGAAACATTGGAAATGTAAATAAAGTATCAATAAATAAAAAAATTTTTTAAAAAAGCCTGTTCTTTCATTATGAGAGACAGAAAGGGAGTGAATCTGGAGGGGAGAGGAGGTGGGGAGGAGCTAGAAGGAGTGAGAAAGGCAGCTATGATTAGGATATATTGTATGAGAAAAGAATATACCTTTACAAATAAGATATTGTTATTATATATCTTATTATGTTTTATAACATTTGACTGTGGCAATTTTTTGCCGATTAACCCCCTGTTCCTTGTTTCAGATGATCAATTACCCACCACTGGAAACATCGTCATAGAGATGACTGTTGGACTATATTCGAAGATTCTGCATTTCCTTTGAACATTTCCATGCGGTTGGCTCTTTCTCTTTCAGTTTAAAGCTTAATATTTCAAAACAAGTGGCTTTCTAAAGCTAGCACATCTTGTTTCCTTCACCATCAGTAACTTTCCAGTCATAGCCACTCAGTGGCTAAGTTCCTCTTTTTAAAAATAATATAGTCAGAAGTTCAAGTTTAACAACTTACTCAAAAAAATCAAACTATGTGCATCCCACTTCATGCCTCATTAGCAGCAATAAAAACCCCGAGATCAGAGTGTTGCTTGCAGCATTTTGACGCTGCATTAGAGAGAATAGTGTCCAACCTGCTTTTGGAACTTTACAGAGATGCTGTGACAGTAATAATCCATTCTTTTCTCTTCTGTGAAGAAAGCAGATCTGATTTTTAGGATACTCCAAAGCGTACAAATGTGCACTGAAAACATTACAGCGAATCCAAAAGAACCTTTCCTAATCACAGTTGTGGAGGGGATTCAGTGTGGTTTCCACCACAAAGATAGTACAAAGTTCACGGGCCATTAGCCACATCTGTTCCCCGTCTTCTGGGTGGAAAATGGGTTATATACATCTATCCCTTGGGAGACACAGCCCTACATGGTTAACATTAAAGGTTGCTCTAGTGCTCCTCTGTAAACTCAAGGCCCTCTGTGCTTCCTACGCTTAAGGAACTGGAGTCTCACTGTAAGAGGAACATTAAGAGAGAAGCCTCACATTTTTTTATGATCTGGCCTGTGTTTCTTCATCTCTCTGCTCTCGCATCTCTCATCATCTCAGAGGTTAGCAAGCAACCCACTCCTCCTGCAACTAGAGCTGAGGATTACCCTTGCCACCCACGCCTTCCTGTTTATGACGGGCTGTATCCTCAAACCATGAGCTGAAATAAACCTCTCATTCCTTCAATCAGTGTTTGTTTCCAGCCACAAAATTACATCTGTTGCTATAAATGTAGTCTTGATACCATTATTAGACACAATGTAACCATCTGTGTTTTCTGATGACCCTAGGCAAACTTGTGAAAAGATTATTCAACACTAAGAGGGTTGTGGCCCACAGGTTGAGAACCACTGTCTTAAACAAAGCTATAATTATTTTAATGAACCGAATAACATTAAATATTATGTTATGGCTATATAATGATAGGTTATATATGTCATATATATGACCAAGCTTACTAATGCTATGAAGTTAGGAAAAATGATTTCTTTGGGACTATCCTATGAAGTTCTTTAAGATCAGCAACATACGGTTGTATATGTTCTGTACTGTGGAAAAGGTAGTCATTTGAAGAAAGTGGGGAAGGGTTAAAATGCACCTTTGTTATGTCATAAGCTGAGTTCTTCAAAAAGGTGCATGTTCTTAGGATAGTCTGCATGTTTCAAAGGTTAATGTACTAAAACCTAAAAAGTTGTAATTATTTAGACTTTTTCATCTATGGTGAAACCTCAAATATAATTTTTTTAAAATGAATAAGAATAAGGACAATGGATCTCAGAGGATTTGAGAGCTGGTTACCAGTGGCTTAGGAAGGTGAGCAAAAGGTCTGTCAGTGGATATTAATCACAGCTAAGAGAAGCAAGGAAATCTGATATGCTATCATTACAAGATAAGAGTAATGAATGAATTACATTGCAAAACGCTGGAAAGATTTTTGACAATTTTCACTATGAGAAAATGATAATATCTGGAGAGATATATGCATTTATGCACATTAAACAACACTCAGTGTATACATTTATTAAAGCAACAGTTTAACATTGGTGTGTGCTTATCACCCTAGTGTGTGGGACGCTGTGCAGCAAGACTGAGAATTTAAGTATCAGCCAGAGGTAAGGCTCCTTTAAAAACTATTTTAAAAATTCCTAATGTTAAAAGTTTTAGTTTTCTATTGTAAACTGAATAGATTTTTTAAAATTAATACAGAGACTCTTAAATATTTTCTTTTTTATTTATTAGAAAATTAGCATCTAGGCGTGTATTGGACTTAGCATATATAGTTGTATTGTATGCAAAAAGATTAACAAATAAGCTGGTAATTTAAAATAAAACTCCTAAAAAATTGTACTTTTGGACAGATAGTAAAAGAAAACCCAGTTATCCACATTCCTGTTTCTTTATTACATGTCTTGAAATTTGATATGAATTAAAAAGGTTAAAATAAGGAAATACAAACCGTAAAGTATGTTTTGATAACAGATTTCAAGTGGGTGATTACTTCTGTGTCTTTCAACACAGACAATCTTTGGTATTTTCTTAGTCTCATACTTTAAGTTTCTTATTTTTTCTCCCATTGAGTGGAGACTTCTCACTTTCTCTCCCCATCAGTCATTTGAAAGGAAAATTTATGTGACTGGTGCTGCCCAGAGTATTAAATAATTCTCTTGGTTTTATGAAGGTAAAGTTGACAAACATTATACATATTTTATATGCTACATATGGTATTTTAATATACATAGATATATGCCCACACTTCTGACACTGTGACATAACATTATCATCAGCAAATGCACAAGAATTAAACCAAGTAGCAAAAAACTCACACACACACACACACACAATTACACACAACCAGCATCAATACCTTAAATTTATAATTTTATGTTAGGCCACATTCATACCTATTTTTGACTGTATATATCCCTGGGATCCAGAATGCATATGTATGCCAAGATTCAATTAAATGCAAAACAACTGCCATATCATCTCCTATATTTAACTTTGTGTATTTAAGTAAGTTATGAGAAAATATTAGCTCTACTACTTTATAACCTTCCATATTATAATAGAATAATATTAACAATGGTCCCCATGGAATGTGTTAGGTCCTCCGACCACCTTCATCCTCCCTGGGCTTCTGCATTTTATTTTCTCTCCAAGGTCCTGATAGATAACAATTCACTCTCTCCACGATTCTGACTTAAAATAACAAATTAAGACCAATAGGTCAGTTTTCATATGTGAGCACCACAGTACAAACGTGGAGGTCAGAGGACTACTTTTGAGAGTTTGTTTTGTGCTTCCTTTATGTGAGTCCCAGGGATTAAGCTCAAGCAACATACTTGGCTGCAAGGGTGGTCATATCTCAGACATTCTCTGCCTTTTAAAAGTATATTAAATGAATAATTGCATGTCCTTCCATGCCTGGCTTATCTCAGTTAGTATATGCTCTTCTAGATCAGAGGTTCTCAAGCTGTGATTTGTGACCCCTTTGGGGGTTGAATGACCCTTTCCCAGAGACTGATGACGAAGACCATTGGGAACCACAGGTACTTACATTATGATTGATAACCAAAGCAAAATTACACTCACACAGTAGCAACGAAAGTGATTTTATGGTCAGGGTTCACGACAACATGAAGAACTACATTCAAGGGTCACAGCATTACAAAAGTTGACAACTACTTTTCTAGACTCATCTATAATTTTATAAATAGTAAGATCTCTTCCATTTGCCTGATAAACAACTACCGGGTGTATTTCTATGTGTATATGTATCAAAATTTTACTACTTTATCACTAAATTGGCATTAATTTTTTTTCCATATCTTGGCAATTTGAATAAACCTGTAAGGAATGGGAGTGTAGATACCTTTAGAAAATGGTTGCTTAACTTTCTTTAGACAAATTACCCCAAAGAAGAATATCTTTTATTTAAATGGTTTGAGGGCCCTTCTAAATGACCATGTCTTCCCACTGACAATGTTCAGTGGCACTTTCCCCAACCCGATCAACATTTTTTGTTTTTTTCTTTGTTTGTTTGTTTTTGTTTTTTTGAGACAGGTTTCTGTGTGTAACCTTGGCTGTCCTAGAACTAGCTCTGTAGACCAGACTGGACTCAAACTTATAGAAATCACCTGCCTTTGCCTCTCAAGTACTGGGATAAAAGGTGTGTACCTCCACTTCCCAGCCAACATTTCTTGTTCATTTAGATAAAAGCCTTCCTGAGCATTGAGAGGTGATAGTTTGTTGCAATTTTGATTTGCATATTGAATATTTCTTTTTAAAAAAATACCAGCTGTTCACTGTTATGTTTTCTTTGGGAAATTATCTACTTGTAACTTTTGCTCACTTGAATAATCAGCTTGTTCCTAGCTGTTAAACTATTTTGATGTTTTATATGTTTTGATATCAATCACATAATTACTATATGGTTTACAAATAATTTTTGCTATTCCCCAAACCATCCCTTTAGTCTCTCTCTCTCTCTCTCTCTCTCTCTCTCTCTCTCTCTCTCTCTCTCTCTCTCTCTCTTTAGGGAAGCTTTCTAAGTGTGCTGCTATCCGGTTTTCCTTTTCTTTTGATGACTGTGTCTTGGACAGTTACTTTTGAGCTTTGAGTCTCTAAGGAACGATTTTTAAAAGCATGGGCTTCTCATAACTTTGCAGTGGTCTCATGGAGGTCAACAGCATCACCTTTGGCAGATAGATTCTCACTATGGTGTGATTTCTGTTGGTCTGAGCTTCAGGAGCCTTTGAGATTCTAAGTGTCACAGAGCGTCAAGTCTCTGTAGCTCCCCAGTTCTTACCAATGAAAAGAAACATGGAATAAATGCTACTGTTGCTGCTCTTACTTTCACTGTGACAATTAAATCAGTGCAGGTGGCCAGGCAGTGATGGTGCACACCTTTAATCCCAGCACTTGGGAGGCAGAGGCAGGCAGATTTCTGAGTTCAAGGCCAGCCTGGTCTACAGAGTGAGTTCCAGGACAGCCAGGACTATACAGAGAAACCCTGTTTTGAAAAAAAAAATCAGTGCAGGAAAAATGATTTTACAAACCACTTAAAAATAAATTGACAAGGCTAAAGGGCTCTCTTTTAGTGATAGAAACACGTTCTAATTTGTTGTTAAAATTCTTCATGACTCTGAATCTAATAATACTCACCCTTCTGTTCCAAGAAGGGGAAAAAAAGCGAATTGTGAAATGCTACCAGGTTGTTTCCTCATTGTGTAGTACTTGAATGACCACAAAAACATGTTGATTTATATCCAATGCACTTTTCCAAAAGCACCTACTCATGCTTGTCATTGGGCTAAGCTTGATAATAAAGTATCACATATTTTTTTTACAAAATTAGAGAGAAATACAAGCATATATTATAATACTGATAGTATAATATAAAACGCTAAATTATGGTATTATCTACCTATTGTGAAGGGAACACACACTTCAGGTATAATGTCAAATGTCTTTCTTCTGTTCAAATTAGAAACTGTGGGGAATGCTATTGGAGTCAAAGGCCCTCTTAACAAGGAAATACTATCTGCAGGAGGAGTATACTCCAGATCAGAAAAACAAAACGTTAACAATGGAAGAACATATGAATCTGTATTTTTTATAGCTTTCGATCTGTTTTCATGAAGCCAGCGTGTTCTATATTTTTTAGGAGCTACATAAAGTAGACTAAGATGCCTGCAGACCCAGGGTGAGATGGCACAGGCAGCAAGAATAAAGGGGAGAAAAATAAAGGCCAATCATGGCACTCTGAGCAGTTTCTCAACAGGATCTGTTCTTTAGCACTCATTTTCCTGCTCACCATGAGTAGCACTTTGCCAGAAACTACAGTCTTGATTATGCAAGCTATTAGCGATCACATAGAGAGACAAAGCAGTGTGTTCTGAAGTGACAGCCAGGCTAGCTACTCTCCACCAGGGCTAGATTGGGTGGTGATTTTCTATTTCATTGCTTACTGGAAAACGTGCAGACTGCCAAATACATCTTAGGCTCAAAAACTAGAGCTGAAGGAAGAAACATAGAGAATGCTCACAAGCAATGGTCAGACTGTCCAGACTTGTGATAACGCTCAAAACGTATTGAGATTGTACCTCTTCCTTTCCATGTTTATTAATATTTGCTCTCAGTTTCTCTGTTTCACAATCTTAGGTAGCTTTTTCAAGGCCTTTGAAGCTGCTGCATATATTTGATATGTAACTATATAGAATATTTGATGTGTCTAATGGCACAATGAAGTAAATCTGGTTGAGGTACAATGATGAGAATTATCAGTGAATTATATTAATGTTTACCTTTTAACACCATTCAAAAATAATAAAACTTAATGAATAAAATTAAATAATTCTAAAGGACATTAAAATGAGCTTTCTGATATTTTGAAACATTCTCTTATATTAAAATTATATATATATATATATATAGTCATGACATAATCGTAATTAAATATACATTTATTAAAGGACTTAAAGATTCCTGCAAGTGATATGTTAGTAGAATGACTTGAATTATGCTTAATATGATAAAAGTTAACATTTAATTGAAGATACAACAGATGCATTTTTCTGACAATTTTCTGTGATGCGTTGATATTCTTGTAACTTCCATATATGTATTTGTTTTATCTGTTTGTCAGTCTCCAATCCAAATATGTTCTAGTCATTTATGAGACTCGAGTGTTTGGATTGCAATTATCACCACGAGATTAGATTTCATATGAAAAAAGATCATACAATATTTTTGTAGTTTCCTTTATTAATGAAACTACAGGGCATGTCTATTTTGTCAAGTTTCCTGTGATTTCTGTCAGCTATATTAGATGTGTAAAAAAAGAACAGCTTGATTTTAAAGTGAATATTGAACTCCACACTGTTGGGGAAAAATCTTGTTTTGACTTGTACAAGAAATATATTTACTATGTAAAAAACAGCTGAAAAGAAATCACACAACATCATTGCAAGAAGCCCTTGTTAGACCAAGACTTCACAGCAATCCTGTTAGAGCAAAATTCTCAAATTAAAAAATTGTTGATTCTTGGTAAGAAAAATATTATATATCCTAAAAAATTAATTTACTTTCTTTCTGTTGGGTTTATTTGATTTCTGTTATAATGAGACCAACTGTATGGAGATATAGAACTGAAGTCCCTATCTTGGGATAGTCAGTTATAGTTAGTAAGCACAGCTGATAGGTCCCACAAGCACCTAAGCCATGTGTGAACAGATTTCTCCAGTACTAAGATACTGAGTGTTTCCTCTTTTAATTTTTAAACAACATATGAATACAGTAAATCAACCCTCAATTTCAGTTATAGAATTTTTAACTAGAACAAAAACTATATTTAAAAATCCATGACTACTGTGTCAAATTAGTGAGCTAAAACAACAGAGTTCTTACAGTTTCACAGGTCAGTAGTTGTAAATAGATCTTACAGGAACAAAAAGTAGCTCTAAAGACCATCTACATGTCTAGATCGATGGCGGCCTCCTTCTCCACTTGAGAAACTAGTTGTTATATAGTCTCCTCAATGCATGTGCTCTCTCTCTCTATCTCCTCTCCCTCCTCATACATAGTATCCACACAGCTGCTTTAACTCTCTTATCTCAGTCTTAAGGGTTGCAATTAAAATGTCTGTATATACAAACCTGGAATTATAATTAATAGCAAACAATGAACAATAAATTTTACACAAATTCCCCTTCAGCAATTTAAGATATATTCTCACATACCCAACTGGTAATATAAATGTCATTCCCTATGAAGTGCCTTTCGACATCATTGACTTCTTTTTTTAAGTATGGCTTTGATAATTCCTTGAGATGTTTGGATACTCATATTTATAATTTTATTCATTAATTAAAAGCATGAGAATATTTGTCTCAGACTGTAAACTGTTCTTTGATATCATCTGTGGAAGTGTTCTTGATAATGTTTTATTGATGTTCCAACTATGGGTATAAATTAACTTTAAATTCTTCTCTAACGTGATGAGAAATGGAAGAGTCTGAAGAAGACACATTGCGATGGGGTGACGGAAGGTCGTGAGGTAGGTGGAAAAACATCTTACAACCTTTTCATCCAATAATAACCTACAGCACAGACAAAAGCATTTCCAATTTTGTAGCTTAAATAATGGAGGCTTGGAGTTTAAATGATGCCACTGGGCTTTAAAAACAATATCTGAATAGCTTAAGTGGCTCTTTCATTACACTCCGCTGCCAAATGTGGTGATATTGCTGAAAAGATGTCCAGTGTTATCCCTCTAGCCCTTTATCCTACAAAATCCAATTTAGTTGACCTGTCACGTTGTATGAATAGTGAATGAGCTAGCCTAAGAAGAGATATATTACAAAGTAAGCAATCTTTATTTCAGATAAAGTACACTCCCCAACATACACTTACACACATTTTCTGACCACTTTAGCAAATAAAAAGCAACTAGAATCCCACAAAATGATAACGATATATATTGGATATTTCTGAAAATATCTTAAAATGTACATAAACTAAATCCATAGAACAGACACAAAATTATGGATGGAAAATAATTTTCAATACAAAGTAAAATACTTTGAAAGCAAGTTTAAAAGTATTTTCCACAAACTGTACAAATAAAGGGGCAAGGTCTTACATTGGGTATGTACCTAAAACTTCCTGTCAATTATACTTCCTGCCATTATGAGGACACTTCAGTGTGATGTCATTGTTACTCACTGATGACTATGAATGACGACTTTTAAGCATATTAATTACTGTTTTAAAAGGGATTCACATCAGATGTTTGTTGCAAGAGGGCATTTTCTTAGGGGTTGTGGGAACAAAGACTTATGTAGGAGAGTTGTGGGTTCCATACAGATAAGTACGTAAGAGGGTAGTTACCAATTCCAGGATATTTGTGGATTTTTAGTGGTCTGGCTCTCTGACTTACAGATTAGAAAGATTTTTAAAGTTAAGTTCATTCTACGGGAATTTCAAACACGTGTTTGAGGAATTCTGAACATACTCATTCCTGCCTTCCCTTTTCTTCCCACCACTGACGAATACCTTCCTCTGTCCAAATTCCTCTCACGTTTATGTTTTTTATTTTGAAACCTAGTGACTTTGACCATGATCACCCATATAAGCATCTACATCCTGGCTAAAACTTGACAGGGTCATTTGGAAGGGGGGAGGGTAATTCAATTAAGAAAATGCCCTCACCAAACTGACCTATGAGCAAGCCTGTAGTGCATTTTCCTGACTGATGGCTGATAAAGAGAGCCTAGCTCACTGTGAGTGGTTGGTGGTCCTAGGCTCTATAAGAAAGCAGGCTCAGTAAACCTTGGAAATCAAACCAGCAAATAGTACTCCCATGTCACCTCTGTATCAGTTCCTACCTACCTCTATGTTCCTGTTCCAATCAAATTCCTGCCCTGACTTCCTTTAGTGATGAAATATTATCTGGAAGTGTAAGCAAAAAAAAAAAAATCCTTTTCCAAGTTGTTTTTGGTCATGGTGATTATTATATTTTTTATTAATCATTTCTTTTGGTTTTTTTGAGATTATAATTATATCATTTTCCCTTTCCCATTTCTCCCACCAAACATTTCAACAAACCCCTTCTTGCTGTGTTTTTCAAATCCATTTTGTTTTTTCTTTCTTTCTCTTTTTTCCCTATTAATCATATAGCTACAAAAGAAACTAAGACAATAGGTATGAAGTTATCCAGAAGAGTACAAGGGATTTACCAGGAACTACTCTGATGATAACGACCTTCCCATATCCCAGAAGTTAGCAACAGCCAATAATACCTTTCTGCCTCTCCCACATAGAAGACTGGACTTTGACAGACACATTCCTCTAATGTCCCAAACAGCCAGCCTTGCTTCTATGAGTCCATGATTGCAAAGGTCATTTCATTGCTAGAAGCCACCACTCCCCAGCCCTTTCACTCCCATCATCTGGCTCATACATTTTTTTCTACCCTCACTTTTATGATGTTCCAGAAGCCTCAGGGGGGCTGACATAGATGCCCTATTTAGAGGTAAGCAGTAATGAATCGCTTATCCTCAGAACCGTGAGCAATCACAAGTCTACGCATTCACACCAGTTCTATAGAAAGAGAGAAAGAAAGAGAGAGAGAGAGAAAGAGAGAAAGAAAGAAAGAAAGAAAGAAAGAAAGAAAGAAAGAAAGAAAGAAAGAAAGAAAGAAAGAAGGAAGGAAGGAAGGAAGGAAGGAAGGAAGGAAGGAAGGAAGGAAGGAAGGAAAGAAAGAAAAAATAAAGGAAAGGAAGGAAGGAAGGAAGGAAGGAAGGAAGGAAGGAAGGAAGGAAGGAAGGAAGGAAGGAAGGAAGGAAGGAAGGAAGGAAGGAAGGAAGGAAGTCAGGCAAGCTTCTCTGATGAAGGATAGGAGCACGCTCTGTCTAGGAATAGAAACAAAACCTTTAAAGAGCCAGTTTGAGAACGTGACCTCTCAGCCTTGGGCTGTTGACACGTACAAACTCCCCAAATCATACATTTTTACTTCTATTTTGACCGGAAAAGCTAATTATCTCATAAATTATTAAGAAAAAAGCCTCCAGGAATATGAGTTACAGGTGGTAAGGCCTAATTACCCTCACAGAATTAGGGTCAATAATGGAAGGTAACTTTAACCCAGAGAGCAGAAGGATGAGACAGACATTATCTGGGAGACAGTTTTAGCCCTGTTAGCTTCAGGCTCACATGCTGTCTTCATCTTCAACATGACTACTTCTGTGTTCCTTAGCTGCATGACTACCAAAATTAGTCATTAAAGGAAATCAGTTAAAAGCAAGTGAAACTACAGTACTTTCTTAGGTTTTCCCTTAGTAATGATTTTATTTATTCAATGGTGTACAGACTATAGAGGATGTTCTCTCGGTACAAGGCCTGTTCAATTGGTTAGCCAGTTCTCACTATTAAGGAAGGTGCTTCATGACACACAGCATAACACATAGTACTATGGCTTTGATTAAGTTAGCAGAGCTCATTCAAGTAAAAAAAAAAAAAGTCATAAAAACATTGAAAGAATTAAATTAATTTGGAGAAAAAAAAATCTAATTTCTAAAAGCTAAAGTTCTAAATCTTAACCACACCATTATCTTTATCATTAAAGCAGAAAGGGATAGAACAGACCTTAATGTCTCATGCCTTCCATCCCAGTACTCAGGAAACAGATGCAGACAGATCTCTTGAGTTTGAGAACAGTACGGTCTACAGAGTGAGTTCGAGGACAGCTAAGGTTACACAGAGAAGCCTTGTCTTGACAAACCAACAATAAATAAAGTTTAAAAATTTTAAAAATAATAAATAAAATAAAATAATAACAAAATTAATAAAAATAAATAGAAAGGTATGATAGCACAAATAAAATCTCTACAACAAGAATAGAAGCTTAGATGATTAAAAATAACTATAAAGCTTGAATAAACTGTTAGCTCAGACAAAAAATTGCATATTCGTATTCTGACCCTATCACACCCTCTCACCAAACAGAAAAGAACACAAACTCATGTTGAGCTTTGGTGGATATTTGCCAAGAAGAGAAGAGGGCAGATGTGAAAGAGAGGGATAAAAGGACATAGGGGATTAGGGGTGATTTAACTTCAATTTAACTGGACATAAAATACTACCATAAAGGCTAAGGAAATAAGCACACTGCTTTTGAGCACAATTCTGAATACCTTCATTGGAAAACTGTGTGAGGATCAAAAGAGAATGCTTAAAAATCTCTCTTAACAGCTTTATTGCTAGTCAAAAGGTTGGTTCATTCAAAAATGTTGTTACAATTTCATAACCATTTTGTCCACATTGTAAAACAAGGAAAATAGTAAGCTATGGTTAATAGTGACCAAGAGAATTCATTTTAAGAAAAAAGAAGTGAGATTATAAAACCAATAATAACAGTAAAATCTCTTCTTATTTAGTACGACATGTCAAAATAAGCTTGAGATATATATATATATATATATATATATATATATATATATATATATATATATATATATATATATGGAGAGAGAGAGACCATAATATATATGGAGAGAGAGAGAGAGAGAGAGAGAGACCATAATTTGGAGCCCTAAACGATCCAGTCCCTCTATGAGCAATGAGAAACCCAGTTATAGCATCCACCATGTACTTGGCTAAGCCATGAACCAGGGCTAGTGAACACATGCCAAGATTAAAGCAGAGAAAATAGAAGATGGGACTTGAACCCTCGCTGTTGGAGAGAATAAGATGCTTAATAGGACGTGCTGTACAAAGCACAGAAATGTCAGTGGGAGAGAGCTCCCACTGCCCAAGCATAGAATAATTAGAGTCTTCAGCGGCAGGACTTAATATGTAACAATAGTAAATGAAAATCCACACTTCACAGTGACATTAGAGGAAGAGAAAAGACAAAATTATGTTGTTTGTAGGCAGAGGATAGAGATAGTTAAACTGCAACATAAATGTTGCAGAGTCTAGATACAGAAACTAATGCATCCCTAGAACACACCCATCAATTCTTTGAGACATACAAAGCTCTACTTGTCACATTTAACACTTCCCCAAAAATAAAAGGTTAAAATTATCTAAGTTATAAAATGGTTACAAAATAATTATACATTGAAAATCAGTCATGTTTCCAACTGGAACAAATACTGAACTCTGAAATCTGATTACTAAAAAAAATGATTTAAATATATATGACTTAATGAAATATTTGCAATGAGGTCTATAACGTAATACAATTACAATGACATACTAATAGAACATTTTCATAATGATGATTATATCTAGTGTAACAAATAAGCTGTCCAAAAGCTAATAAAGCAAATATTTCTATCATATCATAAAATATTTAATACGACAATGTATATCATTTCAGAAAGGATTACTAAAGGATATTTGAGACTTTGTGCATTCAACTTAATCTATTTATTCCTAATAAATAATACAATCAGATATTCTTCAGTGCTCAGGCAAATTAAAAATCTCTTTTCATTCTAGAATGAAGAGATTATAAATCCAGACCACTGGCATCAAGGGAGCTCATGAGTTCAGGGAGTTTATTTAGCTGTAAAAGTCAAGATCATGCTGTTTAAATAATTGATGCATCTGTGTAGTTGTTGAGAAAGCTCCAAATATCCTGTTTACAATTGTTGCTAAGAAACTGCAGTTTCTCTGGGAAAATCTTGATATGCTCTGAGAATTGTCTTTTTATAATAAATTGGTTATACGTTGATAAAATTGTCATCGTATAATGTCTTATAACTATATATACTTATATCTGTAATTTTATGAAATCTCCTTACTCAAAATCAGTGATTTCTTTTCCCAGATTTACATATTCTAGATTAGAAAAAAATGCCAAGGAGATGACAGAAGTGAACCTGTATTAGAGTTATCTGTACATACCCATGTGCGTGTGCTTCTACGAGTGCGTGTGTGCGTGTGCAAAGAGCTCGCTGCCCGCCTTGCCTTGGAGGGCCCTTCCAAGAAAAGCTATCGACTAGGTTCAAAGTTCCCGCCAG
>CM052709.1:83525310-83541594 GCA_028551405.1 Uromys caudimaculatus | reverse complement strand
ATTTGATTTGTTTTTTAATTTTGAAGAATTTTACATATTGATTTCTAGAGTGGCTACAGCAGTTTTCATTCCTACCAATAGTGATGAGTGTTCCTCTTTTTCTACACCATCACCAGCATTTGTTGTCAGTTGTTTTGTTGATTGTGGCCATTGCGACTTTGGTGACTATTCTTAGCTATTTTTATTGTATAGCTCTATAACGAATCTTGAAATCTGGAATAACAAAACAATCACTCCAATAATCCCCCCCATAGGAATGCTTCAGGAATTAATTTCTTCATCCTCAATGAGAATGTAGTATTACAGTTCTTATTCTTTTGTTGAGTATCTCCATAGGACTTTCTGTAATGGCGGCAGCTATTTTACAAACAAGGATAATTGTCATAAAGAAGATCAACACCAAAATAAAATGCAGTTAGTCTAGGCTGCTCTGTCAGCTCTATACGGGCTCCTTCCTACAGCATGGGTCTCAAGTTGGACCAATCGTTGGTTGGCCATTCCCACAATTTCTGTATCACCTTTTCCCAGAAAATCTTATAGGCAAGACATATCATAGGTCAAAGGCTTTGTGGGTGGGCTGCTGACCCAGTCCCTCCACTGGAAACCTTGCCTGATTACAGAAGATAGCCAATTCAGGTTTCATACTCCTCATTGCTAGGAGTCTCAGCTAGGGTCACCTTGTAGATCACAGGGAGTTTCCATTTCACCAGGTTGCTAACTTGCCCCTGAAGTGCCCCTGTAATTCTAGTCTTCTTTCCCCCTCAACCCCCACACTTGTTTCCTCCCGTTCCCATCCCTACCCATCCCAAGTGCACCCATGAACTATTCTGTTCTGCCTTCCCAGGGAGATCCATGCATCCCTCCTTGAGCCTTCCTTATATATGGCCTAGCCAGGCCTGTGGATTCTAAATGACAATCCTTTACTTTACAGCGAATTTCTACTTTTATGTGAGTACAAATCATATTTGTGTTTCTGGGTTTGAGTTACTTCACTCATGCTGATTTGTTTCAAGTTCCTTCCATTTGCCTGCAAATTTCATTTTATTCTTTTTAAAAGTTGAGTGATTATCCATTGTGTAAGTTAAAGAACATCTACATTATTTCAAGTTTCTGGCTATTATCAACTAAGCTACTATGTACATAGATGAGCAAGTGTCCTTGTTGTAGGGTAGAACATTCTCCTGGGTAAATACCCAGGAGTGGTATAGCTTTGTCTTGAGGTAGATTTATTCCAAATTTTCTGAGACACAGCCTTATTGACTTCCAAAGTGTCTATACATGTTTGCACTCCAACTAGCACTGGAGAAGGGCCATGAACCAGAGCCTGGATATATCCAAGAGACCTAGGATAGAGCCAAACATGGCTGACAAAAATAATAGTTAAATAATAATGATAATAATAATAGTTAATAAAATGATTCACAATGATATTCTGCTATACTTATACACTGGAGCCTAGCATAATCATCATTAGAGAGGCTTCACCTAACATCTGATAGGAGTAGATTAAGAGACCCACAGTCAAACATTAGGCAGAGCTTGGGGAATCCTACAGAAGAGGGCAAGGAAAGGTTGTAGGAGCCAGGGGGATCAAAGACACCACAAGGGAATGACTTACAGAATCAACTATCCAGGGATCAAATGGGCTCATAGAGACTGAACTGACAACCAGGGAGCCTGTATGTGTCTGACCATGGAGTTGTGTTGCTTGTTTTTCTTCT
The DNA here is from genome assembly GCA_028551405.1 of Uromys caudimaculatus. Taxonomy (NCBI): domain Eukaryota; kingdom Metazoa; phylum Chordata; class Mammalia; order Rodentia; family Muridae; genus Uromys; species Uromys caudimaculatus. The sequence continues at coordinate 83,539,873 of CM052709.1, read as the reverse complement.
GGGACACCTAATAGTAGGAGGAGGGTCTGTCTCTGATTCTTTTGCCTGCTTTTGGGACCTTTACTTTCTGGGCTGCCTCATCCAGCCTTAATATGAGGGTATATGTATAGTCTTAATGTAACTTGTTATGCTGTTTGGTTGGTGTCCCTGGGAGGCCTGCTTTTTTGTGAAGGGAAAGAAGAAAGAGTAAATCTGGGGGAAAGGAGAGTTGGGGAGGAGAAACTGGAAGGACAGGGGCGAGGGGAAACTCCAGTTGGGATGTAATACATGGGAGAAAAACATGCAAACAAATAAATAAATAGATATTTATTATTCAGGACAAAAATATATAGGCTGCTGTGAACTACAAAGTTAAGCAGCTTTAGGATAATGTATGTGATATATATATGTATGTGTATATATATTTGTGTGTGTGTGTGTGTGTGTGTATATATATATATATATATATATATATATATATATATATATATATATAATTTGTTTACATTTCAAATGATATCTCCCTTCTGGTTACCCCTCCACTTCCCCTCTATCCAATCACCCCTCTTCCCCCTCCCCTTTGCTTCTCTGAAGGAGATCCAATCTGCTTTATTAAGCTGATTTGAGATTTTGTTTTACCTACCATGAAGCTGAAGATATTGAATAGTATGTGATGGTATGTCTTGTTCCTTTTAATAGGGAAGATGAGTGACTCTGGATTAGACGCCATGTAGACTACACTCTCACCAGTCACCACACTTTGCTGCTGGCCCAGTCTGCACCTCTGTTCTGTCACACTGTTAATGTGCCCTGCACTCCCTGAGAGAGTTGGCCACTGTATTTTTCTTAAGCATCTCCCTTCCTCAGCTCTGGTGTCGGCCGGCACTCCTGAGAACCTATTCTGGATCTCCTCAGGCATTTATAAATTTACATGCTTTTCCCTGAGTTATAGGAGACTATATATTCTTTTTTTTTATACAGAATATAGCTTTATTTATAGAATCTTACTAATAAAACATTTATAGTTTACATGACATAAGTTATTTTATTCTCTAATTCTTCTCATAACACCTGAGTTATTTAAAAAATTACTGTGATAGGACTATGAATAAAATCCTCTTTCTTTTTGCAAAAAAATCATCCAGCTTATCTGCAGCTCTTTGGAAGAGGGTTCACTAACACGGGATCCTAGGTGATCCAGACAGAGAGAAGTCTTTTAAAGCCCAAGTGAAGGGTACTGGAGAATGCTCCCCCTGCTGACCCTAAATATCAATATCGGAGGGCAAGGATGGAGGACTGAAGGTGAGATCAGAGATGAGATGCTGAGTGACAGAACCCAAGGCCTGGCTAAGGGCTCCTCTGTGTGACAAGCACTTTCCTTGCTAGTGTTAACAGGGGACAGAAGCTATGGGCAGTAAGCTCAGGGGAGAAATGCCTGCTAAGCAGCTCCTCGCCCCTTCCACCTCTAATATGTACAGATGCTTAAAACAGCAAGTTCAACATTTAAAAGTCAAAAAAAGGTCAGTGGCCACATTTTCAACTCAAGGGGCGAATCTGTCATCAACAGCAATGGATAATAAGTTGGATGACTGGAGCATGGCTCCCACTCCCCACTTGTGTCTGACTGATGCCGGCCTTCTGCTCTGAAGAAGCCCCAGGATTTCCTTTCAAGGCAGCTGCCTACACCAAATTCTTGGGTTCATGGGAAGAGTGGATGACAAGCACTCTATCTCATGTTTAAGACTCTTTTTAAGCTCTTTTAAACAAACTAAGCCACCATCCTACTCCAGCATAAGGATATTTAAAGAAGAACATGAACTATGGCAGATTCTAAAGTTAAAAATAAAATACATGAAATAGGTAAAGCAGAATCTTTCAACCTTTCGTGGGGGCGGCTCTGGTGGTACTGGGAATGAAATTCAGGGTGTCACATACACACTGGACAAAAGCTTTACCATTGAGCCATACTCTCAGACCTACAATCATAAATTTTATGTTTTAATCTTTATTCTGTCTTACTGACACAGGAGCTTGCTATGTAGCCCAGACTGGCCTGCAATTCACTATGAAGCCTAGGCTGATATAAAACTTGAGCCTGCTGACTCTGCCTCCTATGGGCTGAGATTACAAGTGTGTGCCACACAGCCTGCTAAGTCTTACATTTTGAGTGACAACTTCTGCTAGCCACTGAGGTAGTTGTAAGAGAAATAAAAAAGAAAAGATGATACTTGTCTTCAAACACTATCAACAACCATGATGATAACATAAAAGCTTGGATTCTAACTTTGAAGGAACTGGTTCGCTGAGACCATAAATTCTTATGATCCTTTTAAAATTTCATTTTGGGCACAAATACATTATACACTTACTTTTTCACCAATGTTTAACATAATGAGTTAAACATATACCCTTAGGATCTACTCACAATTCCTGTACATTGAAAGTTTCCAGACAGGGATTTTATAATTTCTCTTCTGCAATGTGAACAATCTCAGTAAATGATTTTTGCCCCCAAAGTATTATCTTTATGTCGATATTTGATTTGACATGATTAGGATGCATATTTCAAGTCTCTCTAGAAAAGTGCTGCACATCTGATGAATGCTTACCAGTACTTTGTTTCTCCAAGCAGATAGTGATTAAATGAATATTCTGTGGGAGACAAATGGTTCAGTGGCAAAGAGCTCTTTCTCTTACAGAGAGAATCTGGGTTAAATTCCCAGCAGCCACATGGTGGCTTACAACTGTCTATAATTCCAGCTCTAGGAGATCCAGTGCCCTCTTCTACATCCACAAACACCTAGCCCAGATATGGTACACATAAATGCATGCAAGCAAAACACTTGCACACAAAGTAAACAAAAAGATGGATTAAATAGACAGATGATAGATGAGGGTAGGCAGGTAGATAGAAAGATAGATAGATAGATAGAAAGATAGATAGATGATGGATACACAGATAAATAGATGATAGATACATGGATGAATGGATAGATAAATAGGTAAACAGATACATAGGTACATCAATACATTGATACATAGATAGATGAACTGACAGAGGATAGATAGATGATAGATAGAAAGATCGATAGATAAAGATAAAGTAGTTGATAGATATATGGATAAATGGATAGATAGACCCACTGACAGTCAGACAGACAGACAGATGTTAGATAGATAGACAGACAGACAGACAGATTTAAATGAACATTTACAACCTCTGAGTTCTTGACCTATAACGAATGACTCACTCAGCCATCACTTCAAGATTCTAAATTTCACTTGAGCAAAAAAAAAGGCATTAAAATCTAAGAATTATATCCCATCTGCTTTATCATATTGAGTATTGCAATTGAGAATATTATGAAGGATTCAGTCATTGAAGCAACATCTGTGGCAGCGTTGGCTCCTACCCTTTCCATCTTCTTGATCCAGTTAATTGGCCCTGTTGACTGCCCGTGTCAACTTGTATCAGGTTTCATTCACTTAACCCATTTTCTCTTGCCAGAATTTCTGTATTAGACTGTGCCTATTTCTTTAGAAAGCCCCATAACTACTTTCTGCATCCATCTATACTAATACCACAGCAAATAGAGCCTTTAAAATGCAAATAGATTGAATCACCAACTGCCAAAAAATTTCCCATAGGTCCTCATGCATGTCAGCTACAATGAAACCAAGATTCTTGCCAGTTCTTAATTGTTCTGTACAGCCCAGCCATGATGCTATCCTAGCTTTGTACCAGTTTGTTTTTAGTAAGTAGTGTAGTGTAAGCCACCATGACACCTTTGAGTTCAAAGTTCCTATAGCAATTCAAATTGGCTCCCATCTGAGGAACACTGAGTTAGCAATCCCCTGAGAAAGATTCCCCACTGATTTTTCAAATATCTAACTCTTTTCCTACATATCTCATTTTATATACACTGTTTGAGAAGCATGTCTTGAATACTGTATAGAGCAGTTTATTTTGTTCCTATCAGAGATTTACTAACACAAAAACTTGGTATTTCAAAATATTTGTCATAACTGGCAATCATCTTACTGAACTTGTGTGTGTGCTTGTCTGTTCTGTTACTGGAATACACACTCCATGCGGCTGCATTTCTTTTCAATCTTCTTGCCTTTATGTGCACAGCAGGGTTTCTATGAAATTGCTGTGGCACTGATGTCTAAGTGTTGAGACAAAGTGAGGTTATTTATCATCCAAGGATACAGGTGAAGTGGTATTGTTTCTCCAGAAAATCTTTAGTAGTCTCAAAAATAGACTCAACTGCTGCCGAATACCCCAAGGAAATTTTCTTCCAGAATTTAAATTTTTATGCAACCTGTTTAATATTCTAACACAGAATTACTTACATTTATGCAAACCATGCCTCATTCTAGAAAGAAATATCAAGATTCTGAATAACTATTTATGATAATATAGACAATATTTTAAGTTGAGAAGAACTGAACTTTGATTTTTTTTTACAAGCTAAGATATAAAGGTCATCACTTGATGAGAATTTACTTCAAAGAGACACTTTCCTGAAAACTATTTTTCTTTTTTCTTTTTTAAAGGTTTATTTATTTCATTTATATGAGTACATTGTAGCTGTCTTCAGACACACCAGAAGTGGGCATCTGATCCCATTACGGATGGTTGTGAGCCACCATGTGGTTGCTGGGAATTGAAGTCAGGACCTTTGGAAGAGCAGTCAGTGCTCTTAACCACTGAGCCATCACTCCAGCCCTGAAAACTATTTTTCTTATCATGTATTGTTATTACATTCAAGAATATGCCATAGTTATTATCATCCAAGGATTTCCAAGTAATGATACTGAAATTTTAACAGTTTACTAACAATGTTCCCACGATGAGGAAGGAATAGATGTTCACAATGTCCTCTGTGTGGAGTCTCTTATGTTGTAGTTGTCATGTGTTGTATTGCTTTTCAGCAGGGTTGGGAGCACAAGACATCTAGGTACAGAAGCCCCTACTTTTATCCTGGTTTAGCATCCATAGAGCGCTTGTGTGTGTGTAAACTAAAGACTTGCATAATGTTAAAAACTGTAGCCCTTGGTGTGTTAGTCAGGGTTGCTATTCCTGCACAAACCTCATGACCAAGAAGCAAGTTGGGGAAGAAAGGGTTTATTCAGCTTACTCTTCCACATCACTATTCATCACCAAAGGAAGTCAGGACTGGAACTCAAGCAGGTCAGGGAGCAGGAGCTGATGCAGAGGCCATGGAGGGATGTTCCTTACTGACTGGCTTGCTTGCTTCTCCTGGCTTGCTCAGCCTGCTTTCTTATAGAACCCAAGACTACCAGCCCACAGATGGCACCACTCACAAGGGGCCCTCCCCCCTTGATCACTAATTGAGAAAATGCCTTACCGCTGGATCTCATGGAGGCATTTTCTCAACTGAAACTCCTTTCTCTGTGATAACTCCAGCTTCTGTCAAGTTGACACACAGAACTAGCCAGTACACCTGGATATCTTGCCAAGAGCAGTCTGGAAGTAGCACAGAGCAAAATTAAGCAGCCTCTAGGCAAGGAGATGTGAACGTCTAGCATCTATCATTTCAAAGATAAGCTTTCAGGGCAGCTTGTTACAGTTTCTGCTTTTCTGTTTTCAGTGGCCTAGGAGTACAGTGAGAAGCTTGGAGCAGGATTTCCTTTTGAATAGTTTTTCTCTCTCTGGCCATTCTGGAGATTTTATGAGTTGTTTGCAATTTAAGTTAGCTGAAATGTATTGTTATTGGACCTAATTGCCTTGATCGATTTAGTAATTGCTATAAGAAGTTGTTATAAATAATGGATAACAAATCGTGGATCTGTCCTAATGGAAAATGTGTAGAGATGAAATTGGATGTTTTGATATTAGACAGTAGAAATAGAATTACGTTTGATGTACAGTGAAAAACAGAATTAAAATCTTACCTGCTGTACCACATGAAGCACATGGTATGCCAGTGAATGCAGCCTTGGAAAGAGAATTGACAGAATGTTGGGTGGAGCCAGTTTGGCACTGTTAGGAAACTCTGGATGGGAGAAGGGGCCCACAGGCACAGATGGGGGAAATGCCACTTTAGTAAGAGAAGTACTTTCTGCCCACAGCTTGACATCTGTTTTTGCAGATAATCCTATAATTCAGATCTCTAGAAGATTAAGAGCTAAAAGCTCTGCCAGGACTCTAAATAGAAACCATTGTGAGGCTAGCAAATGGCAGCCTTCAGAGGAGAGGTAAAATGGGAAGAGGCCAGGCAAATTCAGATCGTATCAAGGAAGAAATGAGAGTAATGGTTTGTTTCCCTCCCCATACTGTCTTCTAATGGACTCAGCCGATGGCCAGTACACGGAGGAAGGGGAAGTGGGCAGTGTAAATGCCAGTCAATAAAAAGAACACTTAGTGTGAAGATACCCAGTCAGAAGTGTAGAGCAGTTAGGTGTCAGTGCTTCATCAAACACGTACCTAACAGATCCCGAGGTTCCCTATCACAACTACAGCAGTTTTGAAGATGTACAAAAGTCTGAGGCATTAGGTCTTTAACTATCTCAAAGGATAGAGCCCAGGGAGTGGGGAGCCTGGCCAAAGGGGGTGAGGAATACCCTCTAAGAGACAGGGGAGGAGAAATTGGAGGAGGAACTGTGCTGTGGGAAGGCATACTGGGAAGGGGACAACAACTGGACTATAAAATAATAAATGTAATAAAAAAAAAGAGAACCAAACAGAAAAAAATATTCCATTTACTTTATACATGTATGCATACATCCAGACTTTTAAATGATGTATTTTTGTAAAACATGCCTTCAAATGTTCACAAAAACTGAAAATCATTGTAGGATAAAGCTGGGAAATGAAAGACAGGGGCCTCTATTGGTAATATGGCACGCTGCCAAGCATACAACTTAAATTCTATCTAAATAGGACCGGACACTATTGTGAGGAGAGAAAGTGGAATTGTAAGGGTCCGAAAGTTTCTGAAGGAAGACCCTAGACTAGGATAGTAAGCAAAGTGCAGGCCTTCTTAGAGGGGATTAGGGGAATTTTCTAGAAGGATTAAGTAATCAAAAAATCATTGATGGGTACTAGGGGGTAACGGGGGTCAGCTTCTGAAGTAGAAACTTAGGAGTTCTTTGAAAAGTCAGTTGGATAGAGTTTTGCTGGGGCAAACATGTGAAGAAATATTTAGCTGAAGTGGACACAGGTGAAGTTGATCTGCATTTGTCAGGACTCCATAGAGAGAAACACACCAAAAAAACTTCTGGTGGTGTGCTGCAGTTTCTTACCACTTCTGTGGACTCAGGCTGATTGGCAGAGCGATATCAGCTGAGACAGATGCATGTGCTAAGGCAAGATACATGCTGGGGCAAGACCTGTGGAGGACCCATGATGTTTGGAGGGTAGAAATAGGACTCACAGGACAGTGATGGAGGCTGAGCTAGGCTTGCTTATAGAGCTAGCTGTACAATGCTTGTGGGTCTTGCCTCTTGGCTGATCTTCGCTTCCCTGAGAGAGGCACAGCTGAGGATTTGTCCTGGTGTCCTTCTGGGTCCCTCCTGTTGACTTGTGCCAAGGCTGAGGCCTAACTGTCTCTGCCAGGTAGTGTCACCATTGCTGGTTCGTGTCTGCTATCCCGACTCTACCAAACTGGACTTGTGGTGTATTGTGTGAAGTGTTTGCAAGTGGATCAACGTGTGGACTGAACGGCGGACTTCCAGACAACACGGATGGGAGTTGCTCTAAAGACCCTTTCTAAACAGGTCCACTTCCCTTGTATCCTTTCTTTCCCACTCCTCTGGTGGGTGATAGGCTACAAGGAGGTTAAAGCATTTAAGAACCAAATTAAAAAATAGCTTTTGAAAAATTAAAGTTATAGGCTTCTAATCTGCTTGTTGCAGGGGTCAGTGGTCTGCATTCCTATGTCATGAACATTTAACCACAGGATGAGATAGAACTGACCAGCACAGAAGGCCCATCCTGAGATAAGATCTTTCCTCATTCTTGTGGTTACCCAGTCTGTTCTTTGGAAAGGGTTTTATGACTTTTTTCTGGATTTTATGGTCTTTTCCTGGAACCGGTGCCTTATGGCCCTCTTCTTGAAATCAGGCCTGGTCCTTAAATGGAGACAAATGGGATAGTTTTTTCTTGCTTTTGTTGCTGTTTGTTTTTGTTTTTTTAGTGACAATGAACTCAAACAAAAATCTGTTCTCCCCCCTTGTGTGCAGCTCCTTCTCTGAAGGAGATACCTCTGATCATTGATAAAGTGCAAGAATGCTAAGAATTTCTGCACAATCTGATTTTTTTTAACTCTATGTACAATTCCCAAAGGCAGACACAGTACAATTTTTATTTATCATGTATAAATCCCTCCCTCTATCAAGACTTGGGATTCAATTACTCTCTTCATAAATGAAGGAATAATTTAATGATTAAATTGAATAATTAAATACAGCAGAAATCATATCTGAGAACTGAGATATCATATAAATGTTTCCAATGGCAAAAAATAAAATTACATACTGTAACATGCACCCATAAGACAGAAAGCATACAAAGAAGTATACTTAAAGCTATAACTCTAGTACCTGGAGATTGAGGCAGGAAGACTTCCATTAATCTCATGAGCTTTACAGTGATTTCCAGGCTAGCCTGGCCTTGTATGAGACCCTGTCTCAAAACACACACACACACACACACACACACACACACACACACACACACACACACAAACCAGAAACATGAAAAATGAAAAATAGTTCTGATAATTTATATACCATGGACAAAAGTGCCAACTACTATCTATTGGATCCATAGTATAATCTAAAGACAGTATTAAAGGGACAATGTTCGTAGTTTTTAAGGAGAATTTAGAGGACAAAGACTATAAGTCACAAAATTGGACACATTTTCCCATCTTTCCCAGTAGCAGACCTTCTCTCAAAGTAGGAAATGCATCAGAGCAAAATACAGTCTTAGAGTGTTTTCAATAATGTGTAACATTATAACGGTAAGGCAGGGTTCTGCTCAATAGTGCACTTAGAAAAACTTTTAACGACAACTCTGGGGCAGAGACAAACAAACAAACAAAGCAAACTCCTATGCATATCAATTTCTGCTAGACGAAAGGCAGGAAGGCATCAAGACTGTAAGCCCCCAAACAGAGATCACCTCCAGGGAAAACAGAAACCATAGTGATATCATTGTCTGATGGCGTAAACCCCAGTAAGAATGGAAGAGGAGGCTCAGATTTCTATCAACATAAAGCAGACTCAGTTATTCAAAATCAAACATAGGCCTTAGAGCTCAGTGTCAGTCGCCTAGAGGAAAGACCAAGTGGCAAAAGATTCCATCCCTAGGAGCCCCAGTAGGACCCAACCAAATAGGTGATGTGTGCTGAGGAATGAGTGTGACAGAAAGAGCTAATAATTAAGTGCTGCTTCAACATTACCAAGAGAACAAATATCAAATGTTTTCATGACGAAGTACTAAGTATTAGAGGTGAGAGGCAGAATAAGGCATTCAATTTAGCAATTAAACATTATATTAAAGCAAAATGTCATTTAGTATTCCATAGAAAGACATAGCATAACTTTTTAATAGTCCCTCCAGTACCTCCAGTCAAAAGTATCCTTTTATAATAATTTGAATTTTAATTAACATCAAACCTGTGTATCTCCTTTGGACTGTTGACTGTTGAAGAGAAAAGGTCATTTATCTCTTTTGTTTATATCATTTTGTTACAGAGAATCATGTTTGAGGAATTGCATTAAGTACCATAACTGCATCCAAGCCCATCGTCTTCCCTATAAGTTTAAATACATAATTACTAGTGTTTAATCCAAGGTTTAAATGAGATACAATTTGGGGAACACTGGAGAAGATTGGCCTGTTTTGCAGGAATTGAAGTTATAAATCCTGATAGACAGCCTACTTTAGTGGTCTCCAAAAATGGACACCACTGGATTCCTTCTGTATGTGTATCTTGCTTCTCCCATGATGAGTGAGTGTAGCCTTAGATTCTTTTCAAAACCTTCTTTATTTAGGGTTCTTAAAGACTTCAACCCCCCCTTCTAACCCACTGACCAGAGGTAGGGGAAGAAGGTTAATAGGAAAAAGGTGTTGTGGACCTGTTCAGAAGTAGTTCTTTGGGGCGATTCCAGTCCTCCTTGTCAGATACCAGCAGTCCAGTTCAACAGCAGACTACAAACACAGAGCAGTAGCAGTGACACAATCCAGCAGAAACTGCAAGGCTCCTCCAAATCAGCAGGAGTCAGCAGAAGCAGCCAGAATCAACCAGAATACCACAAGAAATGTGTCTTTGACACATTTCTCTCTATGAAGTGAAGACCAAGAAAAACCTGCAAAGACCAGCACAACACTGCACAATGCAGCAATGCAAGAGCATCCTGTCACTATTTGTGGTGCTCCATTTATATTGTTTCTAAACATCACAGTCTTCTCAACTAACTGTTTTCACAAACATCACATGCCCTCTCCCAAGACAGCTTCCAGAAAAAAAATCACACGACACAACTGAGTTATTAAGGAAACCAGAAATTTCTACTTCATATCCCCATTTCCGTTAAAAAACAAAACTAAACAGCAACAACAAAACAGCCCTTGTCTTTTTCTCTAACATTAACAATCTACACACAATAGAAATAAATTATGAGAACCATAAATCTCAAGATACAATAATCAAACAAAATAACCTTAAATTTCAATCACTAATCAATAGTCAAACAATACAATCTTAAATTTCTATCAGGATATAATAATCTATGTCAAGTAAAATAGATAAGACTAGTATTTTATTTGTGTTATTATTCTTCCCCCTTTCTCTCTTTTTTCTATTATTAGATACAGAATAGAGACCCATGACTTAAACTTTTTTTTCCCCTCTGACCATAACCAATAACCACCAACCATTCTAGATAATAGATATAACACATCAAATGACCAAAACATCCATCACACCTTTAGGAAGTAGGAGAGTCATATTTCTAAAATTACTTGTCTGGAAACAAAGATAACTTTTGGGTACCCTATGGCATATTTGCTAAATCCCTCAAAACCTAGCTGTATCTCTTTCTGTCTGTATTGTCTGTCCAGTTTGTGTGCTGTTCGATCTCTGTAATATCCAGTCTCTGTTTTCTGTCCAGTCTTTGTGTGATCAATCAGTTGGGCTAGCCCTTTTGAAATTGATTTGCATGCATATTTTAGAGAGGTCCGGGACTGGGATTGTCTGTGAGAATGAATCTCCTGGGCTATTTGCTCGGTGAAGACATTCATGTCTCAGCTGATAAGAGATTTTCCCTGGTAAAATCTAATTGTTATCAGTTTTGTTGGTATCCATATTTATTCATTCCCTGTAGGTACATAAGCATAACCACATCCCCAGTAAAACTACTGCAGGTTTCCACTCCAATATCAACACATCCTTATAGTCTATTGGTTGGCTTAGTTCCCTCAGTTGTTTTTTTTTTGTTTGTTTGTTTTTGTTGATTTTTTTTGATAACCCAGTGTCTCTCAGCTGCTGTTATTTCCTTTTTCACCATTATTAAGAGAATTGAGAGTTAATAAAGTATTATTTAGTCTTTTCGTGTTTTCTTTAAAACTCCTTTTTGTTTAATAAGCATCTCTTTTAAGGTACAATTGGCTCTTTCTATAACTGCCTCTACTGTGGGATTGTGTAGCATACCAGTAATGTATTTTATATCATAATATGCAAAGAATTGCTTAATCTTGTTGGATACATATGCAGGAACATTATCAGTCTTAATTTGGACAGGTATCCTCCAAATTGCTATTATTTCTACTAAGTGGGTAATAACACAATCAGTCTTTTCAGAACTAAAAGCAATTGCCCATTGAAACCCTGAATACCTGTAAATGGTATGGTGTATATACCATTGTTTTCCAAATTCTGCAAAATGAAAAGCATCTATTTGCCAGAGCTCATTTCTTTTGGTACCCCTAGAGTTATTACCAGCAAGTAGCAGGGTTTGCTTATATTGAATGAGAATATTTTTATTTTTATTTCTTTGACTTGTTGCTAGGTGATAGAAAAATTTTCTTTAAACTTTTCCCATTAACATAAGAGTTCTCATGAAATTTCAAGGCTTCTAACACATTAATTGGTCAATTTTCTCATTTCCTCATGCCAGTGGGCCTGGCAAACCAGTATAGGACCAAATATGAGTAATTTATAATGGATAGTTTCCTCTTCTGATGGCCTGTTACAATTATATAAATAACAAAGTTAATCCTGAGTTATCAGGAACAAATTCAGCAGTCTCTATATGACCAAGAACTTACTACAAGCTTTTTGCCAATCCTCAGTAATCACCCATAATTACATAATCTCAACATTAGTAAGAGGTACTACAATTTCAGCTAGATCTATTCCTGACAATTGATGAAATTTTATTCTATCTTTTATAATTCAGAAATCTTTTCTAGATATGTCTTCAATTTTTTAAATTGTTTATGAGCTAAGAAAATCCATTCCATAATATGATCTTCCCTTTCCACAATGAACCTAGGAGAATGAGTTGAAGGCAAAATAACCAAAATACAAGCAAGTTTGGAGTCAGTATGATCCACATATGCTTCTCTGTTCTACAAGAATTAACTTTTTCTACTCCAGCCATTAGACATCTTGGACTGTTTAAATTTCAATCTCCTTGTAATGACATTTCTTTAAACTTTTCCCATTAACATAAGAGTTCTCATGAAATTTCGAGGCTTAATCCAATTATAGGCCTCAGCCAGTTAATATTTCCCATTTATTTTTGAAAATGGTTAAGTTTGAAATTGGTCTCTACAGATCTGTATCTTTAGTGCTCGAATTTTTTTGTTGACTGATTTTTATAATCCAACTATCCTTTTTTTTTTTTTTTTCCTGGAGCAATCTGCAACCCACAGCATGGCAGGATTCTTTTGTTTCTTTAAACATTTTCTCTAAAGTATCTTTATCAAAATCAGCCAACTCAATGCCATCCATGTAACGATGAATTATAGACTGGGGAAACTGCCTATAAATTATTTCTAATGGTTGCTAGACAAAATATTGACAAATAGTTGGACTATTTAATATTCCTCGTAAAAGTACCTTTCAACGGTATCTTTTTATTGGACCACTGTTGTTCAAGTGTCTACAATTTTTCTTTTGTTATGGGCTATTGCTCTTACCACACAGGTCTGTTTGATAACAATTTTAGGTACAAAGACTGTTGGTATGTCAGCAGTGGCCCCTTTTATACATTTGAAAACTCAGTTTCTTTGATGTCCAGTTTCTCAACAATAGGCACAGGTTATGATTGTTCTCGATCACCTGTTATCAATGCCTTTCCCAGGAGCATCTACCATATCATCTCTAGTTTCCTTATTTGCTCCAGAAATTCAGGGATATTAATCTGAGTACCTCACTGCTGTGAAAGATCCCTTACCCATAAATTTTTGGGTATGTCAGCTACATAAGGTCTTGACTTCCCTTTGCCCTTCTGGTCCCACACAGGTAATCCATTGGACATTTTGTCTTATTTGTGACAATTTACCAATTCCAATAAATGTGTGTAAACCTTCTGGAGGGGCCAATTTGGATTCCAAGAATTTGGGGAAAGTATACTAATGTCAGCTCCTGTATCCACCAAACTTTCTATTCCAACACCATTCATTTGTACCATTAATTTTTGTCTCTAATCATTAATCACTGTTTTCCAGAACACTTACTTTCCAGGACTCACAAAAGCCCATTCTTTCTGTTGGAGCGACCTTACCCTTGGTGTAAGGAAACAACTTCTGAGCAATTCTAGTCCCTGCATAAATTCACATCTCCTTTTTCACATATTCCATGATTCTAATTTCTTCCTTGCTATCTGAATCTACTATACATAGATACACAATAAATCCTTGAGAAATTAAGATACTTCTTCCCAAGATTATCTCTACTGTCCCCAATGGTAAGGGACCAGTGGTTAACTTGTAACATTCAACTTTTGGGGATAGGGTGTATCGATAGCCAGACCAAAGCTGAGCTGCACTTCATTCTGTAGTATGTTTAAGATCAAAAAGACTTAGTTTTGATTTTCTTGTCTGCTTGGTACCTTGCTGGTCTGTTTGGTTGACAAAAGGAAGATGGCTCATATTGTTTGCTGCAGGGCCTCAAGCTGTCAGGCCCCTTGGCGACAAGGGATAACCTCGTATGTCTCTTTTAGACCCACAATCCTTAAACCCATGTTTACCCTTTCCACAGTGGCTACAATGCCCTGGAAGCCTTTGCATTTCATAGTAGTCAGAACCTACTTGTTCTCTTCTACAAACACCATATTCTCCGCATCTGCTATTTTTGAGCTCTGAATCCTTTAGCCTTATAATTTCTTTGGAAATGGCCAAATTCACCACACAAAGCATCGAACATTTTGATTTTTGAGACTTCTAGCTATGGCTTGCCCTATCCTATGGGCATAAGACTTCTGAAACCAGAAAAACATCACATGACTCAACTTATTTGTTAAAAAATATAGAAATTTCCACTTCAAACATGTAGACTGTAGTTTCTTTCACTTGATTCTAAATTAATCTTAGTGACAGGTT
>CM052709.1:83446988-83524810 GCA_028551405.1 Uromys caudimaculatus | reverse complement strand
TAAGAGAGAGGGTGAGGGGACTCCAGGGGAGAGGGAACCAAAGTGGGGGTAAGGTCAGGCAGAATGTACTATATCCATATATGAAACTGTCAAAGAGTACATTTCATCAAGTAACAGATTTCTGTGCCGTCTGATTTATATGAGTCTAGATTCTAACTTGCGTTCACAAGAAATTCCGTGTTCTCTTGGCATATCGTTCCTACCTTCTGGAACCTCTGTTGCCTCTCTCATCCCATCTGCATTGATTCTAGCTCATATACCCTTGTAATTTTGTTTATCCAAACACCTTAGGAAAGATCTCCCTAAGCTGTGGGACTAGATCTGAATGGAGAGCACAGCTATGCCATGAAACAGCAAACTTCTCGTCTTACAGTTCTATCAGGAAGTACTATTTGCAAATCAAATAAGCAAAATAACAAAATCATTTCAGAGTGTAAAACTAAAAGCAAGTTTACTAAATATTTCTCAAAACAAACATAAGCAAATATATGCTAAGGTAATGCATACTGCAAGAATAAAACATTTCAAGCAAACACTGCAAAGAAATCTGCAGAGAGAGCTCACGGTAGGGACCGGATGCTGTTGTTTATATCCATTTGAGCAAAGCCTTGTAAATGAAATCCATGGCTTGGGCGGGCAGGACAAAGAACTTCATTAAACAGATCCCAATACAATCTGCTAGAATAAAGCCTGCAAAATGACAGTGGACGTCAACTGTCTGGACACAGGACTGCACCCTGACACACTGTGGCGACGTACCGTCTAGGATGATTGGCATCGAACAGCGTGTTGTCGTCATCCTCATCATCCTGCTCTAACGGTGTCAACTCCATGTTCTCTATGTTAGTGTCCAGAACACCGTATCTCCTAGTTTTGCGGTTTCTCCTTCTCATCCTAGTAAAACAACCAAAGAAAGAAATACAATTATTTTAATATAGCCTTATCTTTACTTTATATGTAACTGTAAATTAAAGAAATTAGTAGGTGTTTCCTACCAAGCACACCCTCAGTACAAAACTGATTAAAATTCGGGCATACTAATACAATCAATTTAGCATGAAGGATTCCTGGTAATTCATTAAATAAACTCATTCCTATATATTCATGTGATATCAACATTTCTCCTGTCTGGCATACTCTCTTAAACCTCTGTGAACTAAAGCTGAGCGATGTTTGTTATTTTTATTTATGTGTATACGTATATGTATGTGAATATGTGTAAGTGAATAAACTGTGGGAGGATGCCACACAAGCCAGAGGGAAGAGGATGCCACATGCTACATCCCTGCAGCTGTAGCGACAGTTGGTTCTGAAATGCCCCACATGGGTCCTGGAAACAACCCAATGTCCTGTGGAAGAACAGCAGGAATCTTAATTGCTGAGCTCTCTCTCCAGCACCAAGAGGTAATTTCGTAAGCCCTCCTTCAGATACTAAATCTTTCTGAAGTACTCTAGTTCCAGCCTTTATCTCACGTCCTAACTAAGCAATGTTATTACCACCCAAAACCTACATATTGGAAGTCCTAGACATATACTTTGATTTAACCTAGACTACACATCAGAATCATCTGAGAAGTTTAAAATGATCATACTTGGGGCATAAGTCAACCAAAAATTTCAGGAATAGAAATTCAGCATCACTAAGCTGAGTGATTTCTGACTCAGTGATCCAAACTATGAGGATGTATTCAAAACCTAAGAATAAAAGACGATAATGTCAACACTATGTACAAGACATACCGTGGGGCTTTGACAGGCTCTGGTTGGAGATTAGAAACAAGACAGAAAACATTTGAGCAAGTGATCACAAATGAAATTCATTTTACTTAACTTATAATTTACTCAGCGTAACATACTGTTAACTGATATTTAGAATATTAACTTCAGCTCCAATGGCAGAGTACTAAGAGCCTCCTCAAAAGTAACTGAGAACCCTGAAAGACAAAGTGCCTGTATATTTATGCAATCATGCATACATTAAAATCAGTGCTTGCACCGTATTAACCAATAGATACTATATTAGTTTTTTGAGTATAAAATGTCTATGCTCAGCTATCAAAATTTGTAAACTATTACTACATCTGGAGAAATATATAATTTCCATAGGTCATTTCTTATGGACCTATCTTTATATCTACCTAAAGGTGATAAAGTAATAAGCTAGTCTCAGAACAGTACTTAACATCACATATTTAACCAATGTAAAGCATAATAAATGCTTTAACCAGAAAAAACAAGACAGTGTAAAGTGTAAGGTAGCATTATATAGTAAGAAATTGCAAGCTTAAACTAGCAAATTACAAAGCAAAATGTGTTGCTGTATAAATCAACACACAGACATTTGCACACATTCTCACACATAATATAAAACACAATCCTATGTTTTTGCTTCTATTTTGGTTTTATGGGCCAATATGATTTCTGTCACATATCTGTCTTAATACTTTGTTTTGTTTATAGTCCTTAAAAAGTCTTCTGTTTAGGACTTTACAAGAACTTGCTGGCAGATGGGATTTAGCTTGTTTACCAAGTTAAATTTAGACTTCTTAAAGTACTTAACAGAAAAGCTATCAACGCTACTTAGGAAAAAAGAAAAAATTTAAGGGAAGTAAGTAGTTCCCTATTGGTCCCTTTTCACTTAATGACTGTAATTAAGGTGCTACTTAGATATCTGTGATGATTTGCATGCTCTCACACAGTGAGCTAAAACTTACAAGCACAGATTGTAGATACTGACAGTCCTGCTAGAGCCTCTTTCTCTTTGGCAATTCTTTCAGTGCCTTTTCTAAATCACATGACTTCCCAGTCTAGAGTTTCAGTCACCGAGGAACTTGATGTCATGTGAACGTATCTTTGGTTACAAACCGACTACTCCCAGGTCATGTACAACAAATGAACAGCACATAGTATCCTGGACTGATTCAGCTAATGCTTTAACTATAATCCAAGTCATCACAAGTTGAATGATGGCTTAATCTTCAGCAAACAGATAAATGCATCTGTCTAACATTCCAACCCGTTCCTAGGTGTGGTATAAACATCAGGGTGCACTGATTTAGGAATTCCAGTTTATATATAATCTGGGTATATTCTCTCTATAGTTTAAATTGTAGATTTATTCAGCAATATATGTAAATACTATCTTTCAAAAATTTCTTAAAAAGAACGTATTTATACATAGAGACAGAACAGTTAAGTGCTAAATATTAATTAGTGGGAGATGCATCTTGATTAAAATAAATTTACCAATTAATATATGTATTAACTTATATAAAAAACAAAACTTAAAAGTCTTATATTAATAGAATAACTTGAAATGTTACTTCTCTAAAACTGTCTTTCCTCATTCCAGTGGTATACCCAATGATGCTTACATGGTCATGACAGCCACTGTTAACAACCAGGTTTCTTCACTGGCCTGCCCCAGGGACCCAGAAACAACAGGATAGATCATTGCTAGTTGCCAAGATGTGACACATCTCCACTACACTAGCCACTGTCACCACAAGTCATATGTCCTCCCCATGGGATGTGCATGCCCTTAGAGAAAGCCAGTGCCCCCTCTCCCTACTCTCTTCCTCCGTACACTCTCACCCACAAGCAGTGTCAGTATACCACCCTCCCCCAAGAAACCTGTCACAAGAGAGCTGTTGTATGCTCTGACTTTGTGGCATTCGGAGCTTAGATCATAGGAGTTATACACCATAAAATTATCAACTGCTGTATAAACAGTGCTATCTGTAGTAGCATTTCTGAAGGAAAATAAAAAAACATAAAATTTTAAAATCACTGTGATGACCCAAAGAACTATTTAAAATATTAAGCATAAAATAAAATGTACATTTTAATAAAGAAAAATATTAAGGTAAAAATGCTATTTTTTCTTCTACTATCCAGTTTACATTATTTTTCAATCAAAATCTAAATGAGGCTTTAAAACCACTTCTTATATTCTTTGCTCTCATACTGATAAATGTTCTAATAATTATATACATATGTAGTCACTAATATGCACACATTTCATTTAGGCATAATAAACACCTATTGCAACAAGAAGGTATATTTTGTTGGTGCCTAATAAATATTAGGAATATTATCTAAAATAAGCATAAAAGTATAGAACACTGAACTGGCAGAAAAAGACAGCGAAACAGTAATCTATACTGAGGTACATTTAATCACAGCATAAGTCATTCAAGTGGCTGTCTTAACATAGATGCAGATTCCTTCATGTTTCACTGAATATATTCAGTTCAGCCAGAACTATCTTTGTTTCAATAATATTCATCAGTCATTTATAGAATCAAAAGTACTAAAGTAAGCTTGATAAAATTTTATGTGAAAACATTTGAAGCCACATAAACACAACACAATAAAACTCCATTTCACTTTACTACTCTATGGAAATGAGAACACCTGACTTGGTTCACAAATATGTTTCTTTTCCTTTTAATGGAGTATGTGTCAGGACTATATTAAGTATGAACTAATCTAAATAGCAGAAAATGTGCTTTATGATACAATCAAGCTAGAATGAGAAATATGTAAATCACTCACTCAGGCATACACATCCTCATATGCACTCTGTATGAGCTTAGGCATAAAGCAAAATGGACCTGAGTATATAAATACATAAGCATATATTTATATGCTTGTATTTTTATACAAATAAAACTTTTTATCATTACTTTGCCATAAAAGTAACAAAGAATTAACGTAGCAATTTGTAAATAAGAATTAATCTGAAGCAATTTCTGTAATAATAATAAAGGAAGTAACATTCGTGACCTACGATGCTAGCTCTCTACAATTTCCATCACGGAATCAAACCTGGATGTGCTGCACAATAAACTCTAAATCGACATCTCTCTTTTCGCCTCCTTCCATTTCTATAACCAAACACACCAGGTGTCAGTTGAAATTCTTCTAGAAAAAGGTAACTAATAACAGGTTATAGTGGTATGTAGACTGAACAAAGGATTAAGGGAAGGCCCACATGTCACCGAAATATATTAACAGAGGTTAGAGCATTCATGTTCTACTATCTGGAAAGAGAGCTCAGGAATCAAAGACCTGCTCTCCATGGCAGATAAGTAGTTATCAACACAGTAAGAGTTGAGATGGTCCACAGTTGCCTACATCTCAACTCTCCAAAGGTGGAGTCAAGAGAAGTAAGAGGTCACAGCCTGGCTCGGTTATACATTGAATTAGAGGCCAGTCTGGGCTACATGCAACCATGTCTCAGAACAACATAAACAAACTAACCAACCAAAACCAGAAAAAACACCAACAACAAAGAATTCATTAAGCAGGGAACTGATGAGAAAGCAAGATACTCTAAACAAAGAGAAAGGGAACAGGGAGGAGTGATGCTGCCAAAGCCGAAGCGCGCACTGTTGTATGCACTGCTAACAGTAGACGTGAGGACGCATGCCAGGAGTCCTCCTAAGGCTAGGCTCACTTAACTCAGCGTGCTGCAATTAGAAGCCAGGCTATGAGGAGCAGTATAAAGGATGAGGACATAGGGACATACCAGATAAGGTCAGGCATGTGCAGGGAGGGATGCCATGGACAAACAGGGACATTTTAATGCAAAAGCTCTGAGGAGCCCTGCCTAGGTTACTCCTGCCCATCCATGTTAGAGACTCCTCCCTGTCTCCTCAGATTCTGCTTTCCGCATTCCTTCAAATGTTCCTTCTCTATTGCTCTTTCCCAGAATTGTCATTTAAACATAAGTGGACAGTTTATTCTTGAATGCACATTTTTATATAGTGATCCAAAACTTCTCTCTTCCTATAGGAAACACAGCTTAGAGTGAGCACTGTAGAAGCCAAACTCAATCATGTGGGCCTATTTTCTTCAACAGAAGGAACTGACTGAAGACTGGTATTCTAGAACACAGAGTGGAAGTGGTCAAAGAACCAATTCTATCCAATTCTACTAGGAGTCAGCCTCCGCCTGAATCCCCCCACATCCTGAGCATAGTTTAGGCTTTGTCTCAGGGACTGGAACCCATCCTTATGAAAGAGGTCCCATATACTTTGCATCCTCCACCAATAAAATCTATCCTTCGGCTTCTTACAAAACCTAGCCCTGAGCTCTACCCACCAATAAAACTCATTCTTATTACAAAGGTCACCAGTGCTTTGCTACTTTGCAGCTAGGGCTAAAGCTTTGTTGTGATCATTGTCACATTTGGAAACCTTTTCCAAAGTTTCACTGTATTTAAATATGTAAGAATAAACCAGAGGAGCAAAACCGGAAGTTGACTGAAAGGCAGAACTGACAGGACTTTTATTTTTCACCTTGTCTACATCATCTCCCTGACATCTCCCTAGACAGT
Source organism: Uromys caudimaculatus (assembly GCA_028551405.1). Taxonomy (NCBI): domain Eukaryota; kingdom Metazoa; phylum Chordata; class Mammalia; order Rodentia; family Muridae; genus Uromys; species Uromys caudimaculatus. Next base: position 83,518,467 of record CM052709.1, on the reverse strand, counting down.
TATGATTGTTAACAGTAACACACACTAACAGTAACAATGATAGTAATAATAAACAACTAAAAAAATGAAAGCTCAAAAAGATTAGCATTAATTATAGTACACAACTGTAATCCCAGTACTAAGGAGATGAAAGATGGAAGATCAAGTAGTCAAGTCCAGCCTCTACTATATAGGGAATTTGAGACCAGCCTGAGCTACATGATCCACAACATTATCTTAAAAAAGAAACTCTCCTTTCTGGTCTGGGCCTGTGCCCAGAGCAGACCATGGGTGCGAACTCCTCAGCCAGTCCCACAACACCCAGAGGAAGCTCCATTCCTAGGCACTCTAACACGCCCAGGATCATAGGATCAGAGGTAAGGATACAACATCTGTCCCAACACAGGAGTAACTGGGACCAGCAGGATCCAGGGTCCCAGGTACCCCACCGGACCAGTGGCACGGTTTCCTTCAGGTCTGGGTCAGTGCCCTGAGCAGACCTTGGGCACAAACTCCTCAGCCAGTTCCACAATTCCCAGAGGAAGCTCAACTCCCAGGTGCTCTAACACATCCAGGATCCCAGGGGCTTGGTCACACCAGGATCTCAGAATCACAGGATCCCAGAGTCACAAGATCCCAGAGACAGCTGGTCTCTGAGGAGTTCTGACACAACCAGGATCACAGGAAGGACAGGATCCAGTCAGATAAAGGGAGGGCAGGTAACACTAGAGATAACCAGATGGCAGGAGGCAAGCACAAGAATATAAGCAACACAAACCAAGGTTACCTTACATCATCAGAATTCTCCCACCATAGCAAATCCTGGATACACTATCACACCAGAAAAGCAAGATTTGGATCTAAAATCACTTCTTATAATGATGATAGAGGACTTTAAAAAGGACATAAATAACTCCCTTATGGAAATACAGGAGAACATAGGTAAACAGCTAGAAGTCCTTAAAGAGAAAACACAAAAATCCCTTAAAGAATTACAGGAAAACACAACCAAACAGGTGAAGGAATTGAACAAAACCATCCAGGATCTAAAAATGGAAATAGAAACAATTAAGAAATCACAAAGGGAGACAACCCGGAGTTAGAAAACCTAGGAAATAGAGAGGGAGTCATAGATGCAAGCATCACCAACAGAATACAACAGATAGAAGAGAGAATCTCAGGTGCAGAAGATACCATAGGTAACACTGACACACCAGTCAAAGAAAATGAAGAATGCAAAACGCTCCTAACACAAAACATCCAGGAAATCCAGAACACAATGAGAAGACCAAACCTAAGGATAATAGGTATAGAAAAGAGCAAAGATTCCCAACTTAAAGGGCCAGTAAATATCTTCAACAAAATTATAGAAGAAAACTTTCCTAACCTAAAGAAAGAGATGTCCATGAACATACAAGAAGCCTACAGAACTCCAAATAGACTGGACCAGAAAAGAAATTCCTCCCGTCACATAATAATCAAAACACCAAACGCACTAAACAAAGAAAGAATATTAAAAGCAGTTTGGGAAAAAGGTCAAGTAACATATAAAGGCAGACCCATCAGAATTATACCAGACTTCCCACCAGAGACTATGAAAGCTAGAAGAACCTTGGCAGATGTCATACAGATCCTAAGAGAAAAGAAATGCCAACCCAGGCTACTATACCCAGCAAAACTCTCAATTACAATAGACAGAGAAAACAAGATATTCCATGACAAAACCAAATTTATGCACTATCTTTCTACAAATCTAGCCCTACAAAGGATAATAGATGGAAAAACACCAACACAAGGAGGGAAACTTCACCCTATGAAAAGCAAGAAAGTAATCTTCTTTCAACAAACCCAAAAGAAGATAGCCACACGAACATAAAAGTAACATAAAAAATAACAGGAAGCAACAATCACTTTTCCTTAATATCTCTTAACATCAATGGACTCCCCCAATAAAAAGCCATAGACTAAGAGACTAAATATGTAAACAGGACTCAGCATTTTGCTGCATACAGGAAATGCACCTCAGTTACAAAGACAGACACTACCTCAGAGTAAAAGGTTGGAAAGCAATTTTCCAAGCAAATAAATGGTCCCAAGAAACAAGCTGGAGTAGCCAGTCTAATATTGAATAAAATCAACTTTCAACCAAAAGTTATCACAAAAGATAAGGAAGGACACTTCATAGTAGTCTAATAGAAATATTTAAGGGGTAACTTCAGCAAATGTTACAGGTATCTGATGAATCTCGGTGTAATGGCCTTGGGAAACACAAAGGAATGCTGCTCTTTGCTCAAAGTGAAGCTAGCATATCTTCAAGAGAGAACACTGAAGGTATTTGAATTTTATGGTCACATTATGGAGGTGAGTCCTGTATATTTTAGAAGACTAATATTTATTTTCTCTGAATTTAGTCAGAAGTTGTCAACTTATTTCTAGTTGAGTGTGACAGTAGTAAGGTTTTCAAAACCTACTGAAAACAGGTAACATTAAAGGTATGATTTATGAGATTAGGTTGTGTGCTATTTTGACTGAAGTCAACTTTCCTTTGTCATTTCAAAGGAGAAAAAATGAATGGCCTATAATTTCCAATTGCATAATGTTTTTATAATGTGATTTAATTTAATCATATTTATAATGTGAAATTGTAAGACGATAATATTGGCTGCTAAAGTCTTAGCCTAGAAAATAGCATTTTAATTATTATAGAAATGTCTACAAGTAATTTTATAATTTATTACTTCTGTAATTAATTTTGATGTTTCTCATAATTCACCATTGTATATAATACTGTGATAGATATCCCACAGTACATAATATTTTTGTCAACATAAATTCCTAGAAATAAGTTTACTACATAAAACTTTATGCACAATTTAAAAAAAGATAAGCTAACCAATCTTATTCATAACTTCAACTCTTCCCATTTGTATTCTGTACTCCCAAAGACAACTGAGAGTTTACCAACCTTTGGATAGAGTATCAATCAGCAAAAAGTTATCAATTTGTCAACAGGAATGTAATTACCATTAGAATGCATTAAACAAAAAAAAAATGTAAGCATTTTATGTTTAAAAGATTATATTCTAACCTCAGACAACTAGATGAAGAAAAAACTGACAATAAGCTGAGATCTAGTTCAAAAATCACTGACATGTTTTTTTGTTGTTGCTCTGGGATTTTTTGTTTGGTTGTTCTTTTTGTTTTTGTTTTGTTTTTGCTAAATCTAATGGACAGTTTTCACCTGAACTCAATAAAGCTACTCTTTGAAGAAAGAAAAAAGAAAGAAAGAAGCTCTCAAAAGTATTATGTTTAAATTATAGGAGAAATAAGGTAGATTTTCAGATCACATTGAAATATAAGGAAAACAATAACCTTTATCGCCCTGAAAATTCAGTACATGGTTGTTACCTGGCAGGATCTGTCCTACTCGATTAGGTAGATCCTTAACTAATCCTAGCAGTCAGATACCAGTACTTTCCCTGATTCACAAACCTGAGCTGAACTTTTGAGTACAGCATGGAATCTGCACGTCTAGGTGGGAGTACACAGCAAACAGGGCTGTGTGCTGTCTTCTGTTCCCCTACCCAGGTGCATTTCAGTGTAGCCTGTTAGGAAGGCAGCCTCCTTGCTGCTCAAATCCCCAACACGGTCTGGTTTCTTGTTTCTTTCTTTCTTTTGACTGCTTGATATCTCAAAATTCTAGGAAATCCCATCACTTAGCCAGCCTTGCCTTGCCTTACCTTGCATTACCCTTGCCCTCCCTCCCTCTCTCCCTCCCTCCCTCCTTCCCTTCCTTCCTTCATGTTTTGTAGGAAGAGAAGGGTGAGAAAGGATATTTCTGCTGAAAAGTTCAATGAAATAACTACTATTGCTCCTAGTAGAGTATTTACACCCTCAATCTGCTCAGGCCTACTTTCTTTGCTAAATATTTGGATGTAAGCACTATGCTTCTTTCTGTATGAAATGTGTTAAGTAAAATAGTCACTCTTCTCTAGTTTTTCTCAATCTTCTCCAGTAATTTCAGTCCACACTGGTGACTGACAGGCTACAATGTCTCATCACTGATATCATCACTCCTGGTCCTATTTGGACATCTTGAGAGAAGGCCGCACAGCATATTATTTCACAATATGCATAAACATTTGGGGAAGTTTCATCCCTCAAAAGAAATATACAATTTTTTGAGGAGTCACATTTGTTAAATATATTTTAATGCACTTTCATCTCTCTTGATACAAAACCAGAGCACAAATGACACTTTCAAAGGATATCTAAACAATTAGATAAATTCTTTAAAAATGTAGAACTTCTCATCTTAGCTACTGCTAGTTCTTATTACAAGGCCTAGTACTGGCAGGCACACAGCAGCACTTACTAAATTAATGGCAGTGACTAACGACTATAAATAGCTATGCAGGCTTTCTATCTGTATCACTGTCTAAACTGAATTTCCATCAATGACTTAATTTTATAATTGGTGGTAAAACTCATTCAGTAACTCGTCTTCTTAAGAAAGCAGACAAGAAGCTGGGCATGGTAGCAAACAGTTTTAATTCCAGTAGACACAGGCAGGTACGGATCTGAGTCTAATACTGCCATGCTCTACATACCAAGTGCTAAGCCGTCTAGGGTGGCATAGTGAGACTCCAAATGATAGATAAAGAGAGAGACAGAGATAGAGAGATCGGTAGGCAGGCAGACACAGACAGACAGACAAATAGATGGCAGACAGATAGATAGAAATAAAAAAGGAACAGACAAACAGGACAATGTATAGCAGTAGTAGTTGCTTTAAAATACATCCATTCTCTGACTATATCTAGCAAACCAAGAAAATCTTTGAAGGAAGGAATGTAGCCTTAACATAACATACTAAATTATTTTCAGTTTAGCACAGTAATGAATATCAATAAATACTAAAGTTGTCTTACTCTTTTATTTTGTGAAGTTAAAAAAGTAAACATTCACTAAAACTCATATTTTACACAGAGACATACCAGCTTCATCTCTTCATAAACCAGGTGGCCATTTCATGCAAACTCTCACCCTAAGTAAGATAGATTTGTTAAAAGAGACTGTAGTCACGGGATACGTTGGGTTCAGGCAGAGCTGAATTTGGGCAGGTCCTATGTATGCGCTCCAGATAAGCCACTTAACCTTGTGCAGGCTCAACTGCCTTCAGAAGAATATCACCTACTTTGAGGACTTTTGCAAGAATTAAAATAGAAAATGTACTCATATTATGTAACATGGTATATGACACGCATCAATCAGTGATTTATTCTAACTAGCTTATGCACATGGCAGGTAAAAATCTCAAAAGTAGTGTTTTTGTTACAAGTTCAGGTTCTTTGAAGGAAGCCTCATATTAGCTTTAAAGGTCCAGAAAATGGTTAAAATTATATTACTGCTGTGCAGTTTCTGTATGCTAAGCATTAATAGGACCCAGACATAATTTTTATAATTCTATTTTTAACTGCGGTACAATTATTGTACATACCTAGAGTCCCTATCAGCCAAAGAAGCCCAGTTGGCAAGGTAAAACTGAACCACTCGCAATGAGGGAGACGGTAAGGAGGGGACTGCACTTTTTAATTATCTGTGAACTGTTTGATAAATGTCCCTGTGCTCCTCCAGGCTGTGAGTGCCAAGGGGGCAGTAATGCTGATTTATTTCAAAATGATACTGTGATTGCCCAGTGTGCACAGCTGAATAAATATTGACTGGCTGAATGAGGACAATCAATGCTAAATTTGGTGCCCTCTGCCATCACTTCAAAGAGTTCTTTATCTCTATTTCATAGAGTTCTGTGACTGGAGAAGTCAAGGAACTCCCTAAAGAAGGAAAAGTAGATGCATCACAATGAAAAAACACACCATAGCATGACAGAAGAGAGAGAGAAAAAAAAAAAAAGAATGTTTGCTTTAAGACAAAAACAATTAATCATAAAGTTATAATAGAAACTTTTTAATATAATCAGCATATACCCTTAAAATTGTAATAACCCTCTATAGTTGTTTTCTGGCCTTACACAATTTACTATAGAAAGAAAGTCATACAAAGAAGAAAGAAATTAAGTAGTAATTGAGTATTTCTTTTTCTATCAGCCAGTAGCAAATACCCTGTAAGTTTCTAATCCTCACCACTTACCTATTCAGCAACATAAAGCATGACCCAAGGCCCATCACCAAACGTTATGCTCTCTATACGCTGTGCACAGAGCCGCAAAGTTTAGCAGCGGGCATACAGCATGCGACAGAACAGACAAGAAGCATTTTCAGAGAGAGGCTGTATTCCTAACGTTTACTTTGCTCCTACAGTACTCCAGTGACCTCAAGTTCCTCCACAGGAAGAAAGTCGGTGCTTGGAATAACTCTATACTAGCAGAATAAGTTATTTCTATCCAAATAATTGTGATGCCGAGTTAGATTAAGACACAATATTTTCAAAGTCTCATAATAGAGTTTGATATAATAAAATTTTACAGTGAAAGTAACCAGTTGCACCCCATATCATCGGTTATAGAAATGATCCAGGAACGGACTCCCTTGGCACACATAAGCAGCTCTGGTTCTCTGTCACACATATTTTGGGAAAGGCGCCAAAGTGAGCAACCACCATAATGAGGATAAAGAACACAATCTGGAAGTAAAGAGAGTGAGTTCTGGCTATACCCAGATTTACTTAGCATCAATCAAGCTTTGGATGTTAGACAGCCAACTAAATGTAGACCTTGGACTACACCCACGTGTTAGGCAATGCCTGGCGTGTGAAGTTCTTATCAGCTGCAGTTCTGAATCTGGCTCCTCTCATACAGCATGATGAGGAATCGGCGGAGAGAATCAGAAAAGGCTGAGTTCTTTCAAGTTGTATGAAAGGAACACAGAAAAGCAATGGCAGTAATCATTTATATAGAAGATTCCAGATAAGGAGGAACAAAAATAAAAACACAAAAACAAGAAGCATATCAAGAAAATGATCAGTATAACCATGCTTTCTATGTATCAAGGATGATACGGTCCTCACGGGCATTACACGCAATATTAAATAAAAATTGCATGGTAAAAATGACTTAATTTTCCTTTAAGATTCTAAACATCAAGAAGTCCCACTTTGGCGGTCATAAGCGTTTAATAACTTCTCAGCACTAACATCCCAGTGACAAAGTAGGTGTGGATTTTCTGACTTTGTAAATCAACAGTTTCCAGTTCAATGATATTATGTGAGGGGCTTTCAAATGCTTTTCATTCCTTTACATTCTTAAAACTCATTACGGGCTCTGGGAGGATATATATGTGGATTCTAACCTATCGATGAAATCTGAACAAATAAAATACTTGATTTAAAAACTTATTCTTAAGTTAGCTGTTCATAACACCAAAAGTAGTAAAAAAAAATGAGTTTTTTCCTTCAAAATCTATTTAACATTTGGCCTAAACCACATATAAAAAATAGAAAGGGGGGGAAACCCGAAATTTTCAAATTTGTGTCTACATCCACTCATCTGTAATATTTGGTTAATAGATACAAAGAAACTCCACCCTCAAAAGCATATCAACTTGGAAATGAAGGGAGCAATTTAATACCCTTTTCTGATTCCTTTTTTAAGAATATATACAACACTAAAATTTGACAAGATTTATTTTCTTAATATTAGTTTCAATGTAGAATTTCAAGACTTACCAGTAAATATTTTGTATTTAATAGACTTGTAAGATAATGTATTATTTGGAAAACAGTTGCTAATTTGGAAAACTGTAGCTAATTAAGATGTGTAAAAGGAACAAATTCTGTAAGATTCTTTGGACCACATAGTTAGAAACACTGTACCTTTTTAATCAATCACTTAAGACAAGTCTTGTTGGTTTTCCATTCACAAGGACTTTTTTAAAAAACTAAATTTTGGTTTGAGGATTTAAAGCCATATTAAATAATAGTAGTGTGTAGTTATGGGGAAAGTGTGAAGTAATTTGGAAAACAGGAAATAAACAAATACAAATCTCATAAATACCATCTGCTCTTATTGTAGGCAAAGGGAAACCATTAGTTTTTCACAGCTGTTCTCTTGGCTAGCCCCTTCTGGTGGGGTCTTCCTCTATTTCACACCTCTCCAGAGATGTGGTACCCAATTAATTTAGTACAACTTACTTAGGGATAGATTAAGGGCACCATCTTAGAAACACGATTGGTAAATTTTGCAAAAGTCAAATACCCATCAGGACTTTTTGCGCTACTTTTACGGTACCCTGTCTCACAAATAGGAGTGTATTCTAACAGGCAAAACGCTGACCTGTTAGTTACATCAACTGCAGAGTAGAAAGGGAAGTACTGCACAGCAGTGTAATCAAAAGTTCAGGGGACAGGAGAGCACTTCCACTTCAGGGTATATTAAGGCAGAGGCAAGCCTCAGAGAGCAAGATGTTGGGAGTAGGTTACTGATTTCTAAACGAAAGGCAATAGCTTGTGTCACCAGCTAAGGTAGAACAGACCATTAAGACAGTCAACCAGATGGTCTTAGATTCCAGCCCGTGATGCTGGGGGCGGGGGAAGGGGGTGAGTCAAGCCCAGGTCACAGACTTTCTCCTTGCTTCACCTGTCAGCCAGCTCTAGGCTGCAGAGGGTGCCCATGGAGGCTGTGCCTCACCTGACGGTCCTGACCACGAAGTACACCATCACCGCGGCGGTCACCATCACCAACACGGTCAGGGCCCGCTGGGTCATGGGCTTGTCGCTAGGATTGGGGCTCACAGCCAGGCTGCCACCCAGGGAGTTTTCTCCGGCAGGCCCCTCAAGGCCGTCCGCCTCAGACCCCGCCCCGGGGATGCTGCCATTTCGGCTCTCAGCGCCTCGCGGCCTGGCAGCTTCACCCTGAGTTTGGCCCCGCGGCTGGGTCGCGGTGGGGCCCGGAGGCAGCGGCGACAGCGTGCGCGGCCCGGTCTCCGGAGGCTTGTACTCCTGCGCCTCCCTGACACCAGTCGACGGTACCGCCCCGGACCGGCTGAGCGCGGGAAGCAACAGCAGCACGAAGGCCGGAGCCAGGAAGTGGCAAGGCCCGGAGCAGCCGCGCGGGATCGGCATGGTCTCCACGCCGGCCTCTCAGCACGCCGCAGCCTCCGGGCCGGCCTTCCGGTCCGCAGCGCCGACCATGGGCGCGCCGTAACCGCAGAGCCGACTCTCCGGAGGAGAGCGAGTGGCTGAGACTGCGCCAGGCGGCTTCGGCGGCGGCGGCAGCGGCAGCCTGCCGGAACTACCGGAAGTTCGTACATCTCCGCAGCCACTGCTGCTACGGACGCCTCCGGTTGCTAATATATAGGGGCGGGCCACGCTCAGTGACGTCAGAGGCTCGAACCTATTGCGCACTCCTGGCTGTGGGACACTCTGGGCGGTCCAATCTAGGTTTTCCATTTTTCAGGAGTATGCCTAATAGTGAAAAGGCTGGGCCAGAATGGGTAACCTGAACAAGATGAACAATTGTGCCTTCAGTTCTTTCCAAATGGGAAAACTGGAGCAATAGGAAATTCGATTTAATTTCCTTGATGTCAAACTTCATAACTACATCTAATCAGTAAACACTTGGTCTCAGTTCCCTCAGGAGTATTACAAACTTTAAAGAGAGCTTTTTCTAACTTTAAGGGTTCTGATTTTTTCTTGGAATCTTTTTTTCTTTCTTTTCTTTCTATTTTTTTTTTTTTTTTTTTTTTTTTTTTGAAAATGTAGCGTTGTTTATTCAGGTTCTCCCACTTTAAAATGTAAATATTTGTAAAAACCCTCTTGTCAGTTTCCAGGGACCTACAGTCATCCTTTTGAAATATAACCAACAAGAAAATAGTGTCCCTGTTTACTAGTTTTTGCTATGGGCTGGCTTAAGCTGCAACTACACCTGAATTTATAGAAGACAGAAAGTTTGCATATTAACTTAACAAATACATGGGGCTGTGATCTGCCTACTCAATTTTACTTTACACAACTTGAGCTCAAAGTTTTGTTCTCTTACAATTGAATAAAGTTGCCTTTATCTGAGGATTTCCATCAAGTAGCACTGAGACAAAGCAGTCATCTGCCTGGGGCATTGGAGCAGGGCTTGAGTATAAATATGGTTAGACATCATTAAGTACTGTCCAGCGTTGGTAAATGCTATTAGAATGGTTAGTTTTTTCTTGAACTTTCTTTCAGTCTTTTTATAAACAGATCTTTATTATAAACATCTGTCAAGAGCCAGCTGTTTAAGGGTCTGGTCCTAGCAGCTATCAGGATCACTCTGAAGACACTGAAGTAGCTACAGAAGACCTCTAAAATCACAGCTGAAAATGCTCTGCACCAGTCTTAAAATGCAGTATGACGCAAGACAAGTATCTGTGAATTCTACTTAATTCTGCAGCCATTTTCAACCAAGAGCTGAAGTATTTCCCTTGTGAGGGCTAATGAAACTTCATTTTATGCTAAGCATCCAACTTGATACCCACTAGCCATTTGTCTCTGACTCCAGTCCCTGGAAGATAAGTTCCCAGTAACCTTGACTCATTGACCACACACAGAAAGACACAGTCATGACATTAGGATATGACTAGCTGCTTTTTTTAATTGTGTAATTTACTTATGCAGATACCCAAAGATTGTTTTGCCTTACCCACTTAAGTTTGGCAGAGCAGACCAGTTTTTGGTTGCTTGCATAAATATTAAAGATCTTGTAGTTTTGTCTTTAAGAAACCCTTCCCCACACCACTCCTTACAACCTGTCTGAGATTGGGCTTTAAGGCTATTTGTCCTGCTAGCAGATAATCAATAAATCTTTTAATTCTAATTTAATTGACTCTATGGTATTTTCCCAGGGGTCAAAAAAAATTCATAACACCCTCTTGGCCAACAAGAGATCTCTCTGGTTGGTACAAACACAATCCTTCATTTCCATGAGGTGTTCTGCTATAATTTGTGCAAATATACTCTCATTTGCCCACAGGTCTGCTGTAATCTGTATAGACATTCTTGTAATACCTGGGTTTTGTTTGTTTGTTTGTTTGTTTTTTGTTTTTGGCTGTTTTAAGTAGATTGTTGAGCTCGATTTTTGAGCCACCAGGGGATAGTCTTCTGTGTTGTACTGAGTTTTGTGCAATATTGGGTACAGTGGCTTCCTCTATATTATCTTTCCTTGCTGAATTCTTTATCTTTATCACTATTGGAGCTGGATGAACTATAAGATGAGGAAAGGAAGAGTCATAGCAGCTGCAATGGTTCATATAGGTTTGGTTCCCATAGACTCTTGTGTTTTAATGCTTGACCACAGGGAGTAGCATTATTAGGAGGTGTGGCCTTGTTGGAATAGGTGTGGCCTTATTGGAGGAAGTATGTTACTGTGAAGGCAGGCTTTGAGGTATGTTATCTTGTTTAATCGAAAATACAACACTATTGTTCTTAATTTACAACTAAGAAAACTGAGATAGAAGATAATTTTGCTAAAACACGTGTGACTAATAATATTGCTAAATACAGATCCCTTGTTGTTCCAGCAAACAGATTATTTACTGCTTTGTTATTATATTTGCCCAATTAAATATGCATATGACTTGATTCTAGCTTATTGTCTCAATCTGCTGTTCCTGGGATAATAGACCATAACCAGTAACCATAAAATCATAGTGGTATAATCCAAGTAAATCTTTCTTTTTCATATATGCATGATTAAAATCTTGCACCTGTCTGTGCTTGGTTCTAGGCTACCTGTTTAATTCATTTATACCAGGTAACTTCTTATATTCTTCCAGGGTCAGAGTACTAAAGATATCATATTCTTTTCAAGGGTAGTATCAAGTAGAAGAGTAGTGGAGAACAGATATAGAGAGGAACAATCTGTTTGTTTGTTTGTTTGTTTGTTTGTTTGTTTGTTTTCAATGAGGAAAATAAAAAGTAACCTAAAAGAGAAATCTCAATTGATGCTGTCAATTGTACTTGTTCAGTGGAAGTTAGTACAGTTGACATGAATGTCTCTAGTTTTTGAGGAATCTCAGGAGTTCAGCATTTAAAAGGACATGTTTGGGTCTCCAATACATGTTTATGTCAGTAGGGAAAAAAAAAAAAAACTTTATATTGACAGGCCTTCCGCTGCCAGTTGAATCATCCATAGGAAAAAAATCTTTAATAACTATTCTCCAAGGTCAAAATCTTCATGCTTGTCCATTAATGGTAAGGTTTAGCTTTATTGGTCATGTGTTCCTACTATACTTCGTGGAAACAATGTCACATAGTTATTTTATACTGCTTTTTAAAAACATTTTAAATTCTTATTTTTTAACGTGTGTGTGTGTGTGTGTGTGTGTGTGTGTGTCTGTGTGTTGTATGAGATAACGGGGGCATTAATTCTCTCTATGTCTGACACTGCAAACCTAAACCTTCTGGGTTTGTGCATTCTATTAACCCAGTCCCACAAAGTTCTGTGTCTATCTCATATTCTCCTCTCCAGACTGTTGAAATTTATCCCATCTGGATGACCGCATTCCTTTGCAATCTTCCCCACCCTCCCTATCCTCTGCTTCTATTTGTTTTACTTCATCTTTGATGATGTCCCTGGAGGGAGTGATACAGGTTTTCTCTTTTGGGAAGTTACTTATTCTCAAATCTTTGACCAGTTGGGTTTCCCTGTGCCAACAATCAAAAGGAAGCAAACAGAAGATTACCTGTGCAAGAATGACACCAGTCCAGTTTCTGTCTCTGCCATTTCTTCCCTACAATCGGGAGGTCTTCCCCATTAATTTCACACTGGGCAATGTCCCCATGAGATAAATGAATGACCTTCACAAAGATAAAAATCAATAGTCCAGTGAATAAAATATGTGAAGAACACAGAACCTTCTGGTAATGGTCTAGCAGACTGTATTAAAACTAGAAGGTAAAAGCAGAATGGAAATGTCACAGAAAGAATTAAGAACAATAAGAAAAGAATCCTGCTTGAATTGATAGAGCATTTTCAAATAAGAATAGTATCTAAATAGTATCTAAATATGAATAGTATCTAAAGAGATGGAAACACCACAAATGGGCTGTGGTCCTAAAAAGAACAAACAAGGAAACATCACAATTATTTTGTATCTTCATAGAACAATATACACATGGAAGAAACCTTTAGTTAAATCATAGCTCTGTTTTCACAATGGATAGAATCCAATGTGCTTCTAGGCAGCAAAATCCAGTGAGGCTTGTTTACATATCCCTCAGACCTTTGCAGAGAACTAGTCAACTGCAGATCTATTTTACTCCAGCTTTTAGAGGAGATGGAGCTAGGAGATTGACAACTATCAATTATGTGAAAGTTTGAGCCTCTGGAGAAAATAGTTCTATAGGAATTATTGTGTTTATTTAAAGAATGAAATGATCTAAGAAAAATAAAGAGGGTGACATTCCTGCAATTGTAGAGAAAAAATTATGGTTAAATAAGTACACATTGAAGTGCCCAAGAGAGAAGAATATTCGTAGTAAATTCAACAGTTTTTAAAACTGATAGATAGTAAATTTGAAACCACACAGAGACAATCCCCAGCCTGATGTAACACAGCCTGGGTAGGGAGCAAGCCTGAGATGAAGTCTGCCTTGTGTCACATGGCACAGTCAGGGCATAGCACTCCTGGGATGACCCCACACACAATAGACACTCCAGGTACCACTAAGATGAACAAGTAAGTGGAAAAGAAAAACAGAAGGATGTGTACACAGTGAAGAGAAGTGAAACTGAAGACCCAAGAGTTGTGAAGAACACCATGATTTGAATGGCCAACAAAGTCACCCATGCTAAAATCTAGCCAGCACGCCCTCTGAGGGCCCTGTCCATGGTCCTGCAGCAGCATAGGTCTTTTACCACCAAAGGCCTGGCAGATGGCCCTGGTTCTAGGCTGGTGCCTGGAGCCATGTTGATGTCAGAGGGCTGTGCAGAGCTGGCCCCACCTCTTGCCTGAACCTCACAGAAGAGCTGGCCTTATAGTCCTGATCCTCACCAGCTTCAGTACTAGAGCTGGCTCTGGTTGCAGGCAAGGGGGTTTGCATTTGAGCCAGCCCTGAGGGTCTGAGTGCTGGAGAGCTGGCCCAGACCCTTGCATGCTGCAGCACCTAGGAGAACAGGCCTTGACATCACAATAGAGCTGCCTCTGGTGACAGGTGCAGGTGAGCGAGCCCCCCCCCCCCCCAGCTTGCCTTGTCTTTAGAGCTGTCTCTGGTGTTGTGTGTTCAGGAGAGCTGGTGAACTGACCAACTCAGCTACCAAGCAGGCTCAGATCCAGGGCTTTGCCTTGGCTCACCTCAACATCTACCAGTCTGTGAATCAGGTGGAATGCATTTAGGTATGGGTCCTACAGATACAATGTGGCAGTATCTGCATGATACAGGAAAACAAAAGGATCCCTATGAGGGTCCAGTATTGATAGTGTAGCAAAAGCCAGAGACCTTGAACCAGAAAAAAGGACTCATTGCAATGAACATTTGCTAATGAAGAAGTCTTCAAAAGGTATTAAGTGAACACAATGTGACATATTACAGCTTTCACAGTGAGATTTTTCTTGGGGGTGGTGCTTGTTGGAAAGGCAGAGGGTGGGTATAAAGGGACAGGGAGATGAATGGGATTGGGGTGTATGATATGAAATTCACAAAGAATCAGTGAAAAGTTAAATTAAAAAAATACAGAAAAATGGACATAATACTACCTGAGGACCCAGCTATACTGCTCCTGGGCATATACCCAGAAGATGCTCCAACATGTAATAAAGACACATGCTCCACTATGTTCATAGCAGCCATATTTATAATAGCCAGAAGCTGGAAACAATCCAGATGCCCCTCAACAGAGGAATGGATACAGAAAATGCGGTACATTTACACAATGGAATACTACGCAGCTATTAAAAACAATGACTTAATGAAATTTGCAGGCAAATGGATGGAACTTGAAAATATCATCCTGAGCGAGGTTGATAAGGGGGAAAAGAACGAACATGGTATGTACTCACTGATAAGTGGATATTAGCCCAGAAGTTTGGACTATCCAAGATTCAATTCACAGCAATGGTAGGACTGAGTGTGGAGTCCCAAATGGAGGGGTTGGAGAAGGGACTGAAGGAGCTGAGGGAGTTTGCAGCCCCATGGAGGGAGCAACAGTGTCAACTGGCCTGACCCCACCGTGCTCCAGGAAACTGGACCACCAACCAAAGAATACACATGGAGGGACACATGGTGCTGGCCACATATATGGCAGAGGAGGGCCTTGTTGACCATCAGTGGGAGGAGAGGCCCTTGGGCCTGAGGGTGTTAGATGCCCCAGTATAGGGGAATGCCAGGGAGGGAAGACAGGGTGGGTGGGTGGGGGAATACCCTCTGTCTTAGTCAGAGTTTCTATTCCTACACAAGCATCATGACCAAGATGCAAGTTGGGGAGGAAAGGGTTTATTCAGCTTACACTTCCATGCTGCTGTTCATCACCAAAGGAAGTCAGGACTGGAACTCAAGCAGGTCAAGGAGCAGGAGCTGATGCAGAAGCCATGGAGAAATGTTGCTTACTGACTTGCTTGCTTCTCCTGGCTTGCTCAGCCTGCTTTCTTATAGAGCTCAAGACTCCCAGCCCACAGATGGTACCACTCACAAGGGGCCCTCCCCCTTGATCACTAATTGAGAAAATACCTTACAGCTGGATCTCATGGAGGCATTGTCTCCTTTCTCTGTGATAACTCCAGCTTGTGTCAAGTTGACACACAAAACTAGCCAGTACACCCTCATAGAAGCAGGGGGAGGGGGGATGGCACAGGGGGTTTCCAAAAGGGAGACCTGAGAAGGGGAAAACATTTGAAATGTAAATAATCAGAAAATAAAAAATAAAAATAAAGAAAAGAAATAAAAACAATCATTAAAAAAAGCAAGGAAGCTACTTTTGCTATGATATCATAGCTGACTGCAGGTGCACAGTTGAGGGGGGTGCATGAAAGGCTTCTCTGACAGCTTATACTCTCCCCTGCCCTGCTAAAATTCATGGCCCAGACAGGAAGCCACTGAAAAGAACTTAAAAAAAAAAAAACTCAGTGTTACTCTGCCTAATTGATTTTTACCACCACTGGGCTTTGTAAAACAGTATTTACGAACATATATCACTACCCACTACCCACTATAAACTTACAGGTGGCATTTTTGTGCCTAACAGAATGTCTTATACACGCTCAGCATTCATGAAGTATTTACTGAGTTGAATGGAAATAAAGTTAATTTATAATAAAACATGAGAAAACTATAAATGCAAGCTTCAGAAAAGTCAGAGAGGAGTGTGCTAGAGAAATGAAAAAGTATCCTTATATTTACACATCAGAGTCACATGTGACACTGAAAGCCAGCAAAACCTGCAAGCACAAATGAAGCAGCACAGTCTCTCAGAAGAGGCAGCAGAAGAGACTTCAGCAGTGTTGTTAACATGGGAAAAGAAACCAAATGATACAGTTTTGAAATCCAGATCCCAATCGCCTCGACTATCCTTGAAAATGGTGATAAAAACAAAGATATTTCTAACAGAACTTAGTATGAGAAACTTCCATTTCAGAAGATAACATGACAACAAATGCTAAAGACTGTTTTTCAGACTGAGTGTAAAGATGGAAACTTTAAGTTAACTGACGGTAAAGACAGCAACTGACAATGGGGGCAGTGTGTGGATAGAAAGACCTACTTTTAACTCTCTTCCAATTGGTTAAAAGAACTAAACCACTGTACAAAATAATATTACCCAGCTATATTTATTGTACATCAAAGTACATTATGGTCACAGCACACACGAGATGGCTTCATCCCATCTGTGAAATAAATGAAGGAATATAAAATGATGAACATTCACTGAGGAACACGTTATTTGCCTGAGCAGTTACTCGCCCCCTCGCAAGGGTTTTACAGCATCACATGTAAAGCCTTAAGTGGTACATGAGAAACATAAAATCCCAAACATTGAAGTAGAATGATATTTATGCCATATAGTGTTAAAGTGATAAAGAATATTGCTATATGTCCAGAAGATAGTAAAAATTAGTGAAAATAGCTATTTCCAAGAAAAGGCAATCTGTATAACTACAAATAAAAATACCTTTGGGAGACAGTACTAGCAGTGCTCATGAAAATAGAATCTTATCAAAACACACACATAATAATATTAAAGAGAACTTAATTATGTAAAATATAAGGTACCTCCACTCTTGTAAGAATTTCCAAAATCCCAACTCTATAGGCCAAATATTATACATATAAAATTATTTTATATATAGCAATTAATTTATATAAGGTTTTATATAAAAATAGCTTGTGTAAAATTACCTGTAGATTTAACACACCAAAACACCCCCCTTTATTTGTGACACTATATTAAATATACTCCTTAATTTTTGTTTCATTTTTATTGGGTTTTGTTTTATTGAGGTCAAATTTCACTGAACTGAACTCTGTACATTTCAAAAGGAATGTATCCTTCTGCTTCTCTCTCTGAGTACTGGGGGGAGTATTACGAACTATCACACACATCTTTCATAACATGGTTTTCTTGAAATATCTTTCAATAATTGTGCTACCTAATTATTCCTAAAGTAACTGTATGAAATTGGTCTTAATTAAGAGTATGGCTAAGTCTGTCTCTCTTACAGACTAAAAGATATAAAGTCCCCATTGGTTTAAAACTCAAGTACCCTCTCTTATCTCTTTCTCTTGCCTCTCTCTTACATCTCTTATCTCTTACCTCTCCCCATTCCCTTCCCCCCTCTCTCCACGGGGTCATGGCCGGCCTCCACCTCTCTACTTCTCTACTCTCTTCCTCTCTCTGCCTTTCTCTGCCTCTACTACCCTCTTAGCTCCCATACCCATGCCTAAATAAATTCTATTTTTATACTAAAAAATAAAATTAAATAAATAAATAAATAAATAAATAAATAAAACTCAAGTACCTAAAACAGGGGCAGCTATTAAATAGCAAATAGGTTTATTTATTTATTGATTGATTGATTCATTCATTCTTTCATTCATTCATTCAGATATCTATGCATTCTATAATCTATTCTGGCCTGGAACTCACTGTGTAAGTCAGCCATATCTTTAACTTAACAACTCTCCTGACTCAACCTCCCAAGAGCTGAGGTTAGAGGAATGAGCCACCACTGCCAATTGAAACAGCAAATAGGCCTTGCTACAGATGGTAATTGTAGAAGTCTACTGGAGACAATAGCCAGAATATGATCAGGAACACAAGAAACTGTTTTCTGAGCAGACAGGCTTAAAGGAGTATAGCTCCCATTATTGCTTTTATTGCTACTCTAGGAGGCCAAGGCTTTTAAGGAATGAGAGTGTTAATGAATTCTATGGAGTGTTTCCTTTTTAATTTAATTTTTAACATATTCACTTTACATCCTGCTCACTACCTTCCTCCTGTTCATCTCTGTTGTGGGAAATATTTTAAAAAGAATGTATATATAGCATGTTCCCGGGCTATTCCCTGGTTCTCTCAGTCCCGGTGGGCTGGCCAGCCATGCACTGGTGAGCAATGGCCGAGCTGCTTTTATCTCATGGAGAGCTCCATGATCTCTCCACCCAACTCACTAGGTTCCCACTGGCGGGTCACTACCACGCCAGCCCCAAGCTTCAATACCCCCATGACCTCTGTGGTGCACATCAGGAAAACCCACACTTTGCTCTGTACCTTTCTCTCTGGAACCCAGATGAGCCACAGCGTGAAGGAAAACGCAACACAAACTTAGCTCAGAAATAATGGTAACTCAATCTCTGGGTGCAAAACTAAAACCTAATCTTGTAAGCCTTGTCAAAATCTGATTCCTCTGGTGCTGAATCCCTGCAGATCCACCATAATACCAGTACACTCTAGTAGCTATATCTTACCTACATACTGTCCCCGTTCCAAAAGGACCTTCTCTCTATCCTCCTCCTCTCTTCCTCTCTCCAACCTGGAGGTCCCCCTACATGCCCAGTGATTGGCTCCTTTATTCATTAGGGGACTGGTTCACAAAAGTCACAGGTGTCTGAAGCCCCTCACAGGAGGGCAGAATTAGCAGAATACAAAAAGCTCCACGGCTATCCACAACACTTCCCTCTTCCTGTTCTAATAAAAGAAAAAAAAAACCTTTCTCTCAAATATAGAGCACAATTATTACCATTTTGTAATTTATAAAGTATAGATAGACCTAACACCCAGCCCATCAATTTTGTCATTAAGACAGAACACTGTCATCTATCCCAAATTAAAAGACTATGATTCTACCTTGACTTATGTCCTGGCTTTAGATTGTACACCATCCGAAAACCATCCTCTCAAATCTGTTCTCTCAAAGTAAATAGCCTGGGTTGGCTAAGAGACTATAAGTAATTTTTCAACCCCACCAGAAATCTGAGCATGAACAAATGTATAGGAAGCCTAACACAGCTTCCAGAACTGAGACAAACTGTAGAGACAGGTGCCTACCTATACAGCCCCAGTCAGTCAGGAAGCTGGAGCATCTGTCTTCAGCCTTCTGGCCCAGGGTCATCTGACAGACCTCTGAGAAACAGGAAATTAAGGACTAGCCTATTCTGCCTCGGCAGAACTAAGCTGTCCTAACCTGTAAATTGTGTCCTTTCAAGAACAATACAGGTCTGCAGGAAAAATGAGGCAATTCTTGCCTAATGGTTGTCTCACCACAACTGGAGCAACTCTATTGATGATCAGTTTCTTCTTTGAATCCAAGAAAGGGAATGCTGTCAGGAGCAGACTTGTCTCAACAACTAGTGAATAAACAACTTTAAATGTCACATTCTCTGGATTTCTGACATTTTTGGAAATCATCTATCTATGTAAAGTAATCTGAACTGTTCTCCATTAACTACTCTCAGCTATTTCTAACTAAAACCTTGAAAACACCCTAACAATAAACTCAGAGCCATGAATTTGCTATTTGGCTCTTAACAGACTTAATTATCTCAGGTCAGTTTACAGTTATAGAAGGACTGGGTCTAAGCCCTGTACTTTTAAAATATTTGTATCAATAGGTGAAATTTATGACAATTGAAAACCTTTATTTTGCATCAAAATAAATTCTGTACCAAAATAAAAGATTATGACTTCAACTTAGTAACAAATATAAACATTTCTACCAATAGAGATTATGGCTATACAATCAATTCTAGCTATTTCCTCCCTGTTCCAAATATGACCATTCTAAATTCCATAGAAAGGCAGCTTATAATAACCACCCCCAGCCCCAAAGCCCAGGGAACTGAGACAACGACTCTCCATAACTTCTTCAAGCTGAATATGGGCATTGAGATATTTTTGAAGGGGAGGGAGGAAGGGTATGGAAAAGAGAGGAGTTGGTTGGCCTTAAGAAGGCCACACCAATGATCATTAATGTCTCTGATGTCTGTGTCCTGACTGGATCTAGCTGAAAATTCATGAGATCAGGAGCTCAAGCAGGTCAGTTTAGCATGTCTGATGATGGATCTCACCAACACTGTACATTCTGCAATATATAAATCTCAAGACAAAATATAAGTAACACCAAGATAATTTTTGTTTGATTCTCTGGAATCTAGACATCTGAAGGTCTCCCTTCATCATATCTGATCCATATAACTATGGAAGGTGTAAATATCTTAATCATCTTTTCCAAAAACACAAAGACAAAACCTTTTTCCCAAATCAGCATATCCTTGAGCCAGTAATCAGAAAACCCTTTATTTAGACCTCTCTCCCAGAGGAATAGTATAACCACAAAATTCAAAATCACACCCATTTCTTAGATCTTTTTATTTTTCAAAACAGGAGGAAACACTCAAAATTCCCTTGGAGCCCACGTTAGAGAGAATATGACTATCCTGTGGTTAAACAATCTTCTACCAACTTTCTGTTCAGCTCTCTACCTAGAGCAGCCATCTTGTTACACCAATTATCTGTTGATCTCTCTATCTGGAGCCACATACATTAATAATTAATATCTGATATAGTATCAAAGCAGGCAATGATTACCACTGCACTCTCTACTCTGGAGTCAGTGACTAATTTTAGCTATCTTAGTTCCAAACCGTGGGTGAAATTCCCCACGTGATTCAGACAGAATCTTTATATAACTCTTTCCTAAAGGCAAATAATCCCAACATTATAAATTCACAGTTCCATTCCTCTCTTCCTTAAGAAGTAGGCAACTTCATTCTTCCCATGACTCAGAGCAGTCTGCAATTCCCCACAGCTGGGAATCTCACAGCCTGCTTTGTTTCAATTCCTGCTCTTGAGTCCACATGAATCATCAGCACTACCCAGCTACTCTCTAAAAAAAAAAAAATATATATATATATATATATATATATAAAACACTGACTCTTAGGCTAATAAACTTAAATTTCTAGTGGATCCACTCCCAGCCACCCCTTGGTTTGCCACCTGTTGTAGGAAATATTTTAAAAAGAATGTATATATAGCATGTTTCCAGGTTATTCCCTGGTTCTCTCAGTCCCTGGTGGGTTGGCCAGCCATGCACTGGTGAGCAATGGCCGAGCTGCTTTTATCTCATGGAGCTCTGACTCAGAGCTCCATGATCTCTCTATCCAGCTCACTAGGATCTCACTGGTGGGTCACTACCACACCAGCCCCATGCTTCAATACCCTCATGGCCTCTGTGGTGCACATCAGGCAAACCCACACTTTGCTGCTGTACCTTTCTCTCTGGAACCCAGATGACCCGCAGTATGAAGGAAAACACAACACAAACTTAGCTCAGAAACAATAGTAACTCAATCTCTGGGTGCAATAACTAAAACCTAATCTTGTAAGCCTTATCAAAATCTGATTCCTCTGGTGATGAATCTTTGCGGATCCACAATGATACCAGGAGATTCTAGTAGTTACATCTTACTTACATGTTGTCCCTGTTCCAAAAGGACCTTCTCTCTCCTCCTCCTCCTCTCTTCCTCTCTCCGACCTGGAAGTCCCCCTACATGCCCAGTGATAGGCTCCTTTATTCATTAGGGGATTGGTTCACAAGAAATCACAGGTGTAATTCATTCCTTGTCTGAGGCCCCTTCCTCTCCCTCCCCCTTCCCTTCTCCACAGAGTAGGTGGGGATCCCCCTAGGTATTCACCACACATACTGGCACTTCAGGTCTCTGGGAAGCTAGGCACTTCCTCTCCCACAGAAGCTAGACAAGGCAGCTCAGCTAGTAGTCCATATCCGACATATAGGCAACAGTTTCTGGGATAGCCCTGGCTCCAGTTGTTCAGGACCCACATGAAAGTTAAGCTACATATCTGCTAGATATGGGCAGGAAAGTCTAGGTCCAGTCAATGTATGTTCTATGGTTGGTGGTTCAGGCACTGAAAACCTCAAGGGACCTGGTTAGATGTTTCTGTTGATCTTCCTGTGGAGTTCTTATCCCTTTCGGGCCTGTCATCCTTTCTCCTATTCTTTCTATGGAATGGTTTACTGTACTGAAGTTAAGGAACAGTAGACTGGCAATGAATCTAAATGAAGTCACTATTAGCTTTGGGAAGAAAGCCATTGAGACTTCATTAGAGAAGGGTATTGTGACATGTCTTTACTGCACATCAATCTTTCTTAGCATCTGTACCATTTGCAGTATTTAAAGAAGAAAAAAGCATCCAGCTCTAGTGTCACAAGCTTGTAATCCTGGCCACTAGGCTGAGGCAAGAGATTGAAAAAGTTCCAAGCTATCTGTTCACTACAGAGGACTTCAGTGAGAGGTGGAGGAGAGAGAGAGAGAAGAGAGAGAGAGAGAGAGAGAGAGAGAGAGAGAGAGAGAGAGAGAGAGAGAGAGATTCACTCACTGTTAAACTGAATCTTCTGAAGTCTAAAAGTCTTTGGGATTATAGGCCATGGGTCCTATAATCTATTAATAGTCATGTCTGAACCTGCAATCTGTAGGACATCAACAGTAAGTTAGGGTTTAGAGTTTGATGTTTACAAGGTTAAGATATGGTATAAAATTTATGTTTTACAGAAACTCACCAAGACAATTGGGTATGAATATATTTGGTAACATTTTCCCTAATATATGTTGAACACATATATTTTGCTTACAAACTTTAGGAAAGAAATTTATACTAAAATGAACCAACGTGACAAATCAGATTTAAACAAAAAGAACAACTTGCCACAATTAATGCATAGGTAGTCATTTAGAATATTGTCACCTGCCGAGCTAAATGGTTACTGGTTTTCTTTCATTTTCTGTGCCTGTGAAAACTATATGAGGACAAAGGATCAACAGGGAGTTCTAGGTAGTCTACATTAAGATTCTGTTTGAATCTTTCTCATAACAAACTCAACAAAAATTTGAACCATCAAATTGGGTGTCTCCAAAGATGATTGGATAAAAAAAGAAAGAAAAGGATCAAAGGCTAATGTGAAGGAAAATAGAAAAATACCATTTGAAATGAGAGCTCATTAACGATGCTTAATGATTAGTGTGCATGCTTGGTTTAGCTTTCCTTCATCATATATATATATATGTATATATATATATATATATATATATATATATATATATAATTGTTCATAAATATATCACATTAAGGAAGCTATACTACTTAGCTCCATCCCCATATTTAGATTTAAAATAAGCACATTTCATTTTGATGTAATTATTTTAAAAGAAAAATAGTGGTATAATTATGTGTTAATTTACATATGAAAAGGTAGAAAACCACTAATTTTATAATTAAAACCTTTATGTAACAAAATGCAGAATTTTTGGAATATAACATTCTAAGTACTTTCATTAAATTTAAATTTCAGATGCCTGTTATCGTTTCTCATAACATGATATCTCTGAGCATAAAAAAATGAATCTTAGTAGAATATAAGAATTTAGCTATAAAATAAATATCTAGAGGCTTAATTTATCACATAATAAGTATAATTAATTGTAAATGTGTTGCTTGTCTCAAATAGGAGAAATTAAGAATTAACAATGTACACACTCATAAAAATGCTATCAAAGACAGTTTATCAGTTTAATAGTGGTAATCTCCAACAGATTTTTATCCATAAAAAAATCACATAACATCACTTTGTGGTTACTAAATTCATAATTTTTGCATGTAAATTCTGTTCCAGTGAATTAAAGAAACAAAATGAATAAATAAATAAAATGAATGTATAAAAGAATAAGGCACTTCTCAATCAAACAAGACATTCTTATGTCAATTTACATTAAACTTGACCCTAAGGCAATATTCCCGCAAAACACAGCAGTGTCACATGAGTGAAAGTTTTATGTTTCTAAATGCTGGTGCTCCAAAAATTTATACATTTAAAGATAAATTGCTTTGAGTGAGAAGGTTTATAGATGAAGACGTTGCTTCTGAAACAATTTTGAGGAAACTGAATGCAACTTCAATTTAATTTAGAATGTCAGGGTACTTGAACTGAGAAAGCTATGAAGTTTATTTTGCAAAGCAAAATGGAATGAAAATTGTTTTCATAGCAGTGGTGAAGTGACATTTCCAGGCATACGATATTATTGAAGAGGAAGTTTCTGTAGAGGAAATATAATTTCATTCTGGAAGAGAACTTTACTTTGAGACAACAATATTAAATGTTTGTAGACTATGGCTTCTTGGATTATTCAAACTCCAGCAGAAAAATTGAAGTATGCTGAAAGCTAGGGTGCTTGCCTTTTAAGTGTGAGTTCCGATGGACCATGTTCAACAAAGCAAAAATAAATAAATATATAAAAAGGCAAATTACAGCAACGTATTAGGAGTTCATTTCTGGCGTTAGAGAATGCTTTCTTACTGCTGTTGTTAAAAGTAAACACGTTAAAGGGAAAATGAGTAGCGTGGAAGGATTAAAAACTCAGATTTTAGATCACTCTAGTAAAATGCAATGCACTATAAAACCATTGCTCATGACATAAGATACAAAAAACACGCAAATTTAAAAAATCTGATATTTTAAAAATGTATTTATGTTTAAAGAAAATTATACCAATCACTTTTTTTTCCTCCTTTTTTATTTTTGATACTTTATATACATTTCCAATGTTTCCCCTTTTCTGAGTCTCCTCTATGGATACCCCCCATCCCCTCCCCAACCCGCCTCTAGGAGGGAATTCCACCTCCCACCCCCCTCCCGACCACCCATCCCCATATTCCCGCCTTGACATTCCGCTTTACTGAGGCCTCTAACATCCTCAGGCCCATGGGCCTTTCCTCTCCCCCTGATGGCCATCGAGGTCATCCTCTGCCACATATGTGGTCCCAATCACTTTTGGTGTGTTTTAAGTCCAATTAGGAACTGCTTGTTGCCACTAAAATAGGTTTGACAGCAATTGCACCTTTTGTACACATCTTGACATGCTGGTAATTATGGTGGTTCATAGGTGTTGCAGATAGGTAGGGCTGTTCAATTCTTTTTATCCCTTGGAATTTTGCAAAGTATGATAAGCAAAATGAGTGACAAATTCTCATGAGGCAGTGAAGAAAAAGAAACTCATTCACTGTTACTGGAAATGCAAATTGGTGAATCTGTTTTACTAATTAGTGTGGAGCATCATCCAAAAAACAAACAAAACAAAACCAAAAAGCTAACTATAAATGAATTTACCTTGTGATCCAACTATACCACTCCCTGACATATGCCCGAACAGCTCTACGCCTTGTGCAGATTCTTGGTCGGCCATAGCCACTCTTACCTTATTCACGCTAATCATCAGTGGAAACAACATAAATGCTCTCCAATAAATACGTGGCTAACTGAAACGTGCTACATACAAACAGTGGAGTACCATTCAGCTCTAAAGAAGCACGAAATCATGAAAATTTCAGTAAATATACGGACATGAAAATATGATATTGAGTGGGATAACCCAGACACAGAAAGACAAATGCCATATTTCTGTCTTACCTGTGATTCCTAGCTCCAAATCCTCAGAGTAACTACAGAATCCAGGAAGGTATAAAGGGACCATAGGTGGTGGTGAGGTTTAAGAGGGGAACAACAGAATACAGATAACATGACATCAACACTGAAGGGACAGGAATGGCGCGTCTTCCGGGAAGAAGGAAGGGAAGTCAATACAAAAGGAGAAGGGGAATTAGGGAACAATAACATCAATGTTATTTGGTTAAAACGTGAAGAAATCGTGTTAGTTTATATTTACCTAAAATTATACATAATACCTTGTAAGTGAATGTGTGCACACATGTGCGCGCGTGCAAACACACACACGCACACACACACACACGCACACACACACACATATAAACACATACACATACCTATACTTATATGTTAAAGCATAGCTACTTGGTCTAAGCTGTCAGTGCTTCCCACAAGAGCTGTAGACTAACAGAAATCCCAGTATCAGGTATGAGAACCCTACTTTCAAATGATGGTTGGGGTAGTCTCTATGACTCCCAAAACAATACGATTTAATACAGTTTAGATATCAGCCTTGGTTGCATCTTGGAGGTTGAAAATGGGTCCCTGTTACTACTGACATTGAATTCTTAGGATGTAGAACTCAAATGAGATTTTTTTTTGTTTCAACGTCAGTGAGTTGAGTAGTGGAATCCATTCAGAAGATGCACAGGACTGTCTAACTTAGTTGACTGTCATAAATGAGATGAATTGTTCAACATTGCAACTGTTTTCTTACTGGTAGCTGCTTAAAGTAACCACTTCATGTTCTGGTCATTGTCAGAGATCCAATAAAAGGCTGCATAAAAATGAGGCTTCTTGTTTTATTTATACAGGGGATTGTCAGCACCCTCCATCAGCCCAGGAGGAAGGTTTATAAACTCCAGTCTCTATTCCAAGACAATGGAAATTGTATCTGTAACAAGGAAGCACAAAATGGGAGAGTTAGAGATTGCAGTGTTGGCCAACTACCTTTGCAGTTTTGTTTTATAGAAACTTAATCGTATCATAGTTAGACAACTCTTCTCTATCTCCCTAGCACAAAGATATTTTTCTAGTTTTGTACTTTTTAAATGGCGATTAAAATGATAGAGTGCTAGTCATTTCTTATTCTTTCTAACCTGAGGCATAGATTGTCCCCAAATTACTTGCCCCACTGAAGTTGATTTCTACCTATTCAAGTACTCAGAATAATATTCAATGTACCATATGACATTTAGCTTAATTCTCAGTCTGTTAAGTACCAAGATAGAGCATTTGTTATTTGATAATATGATGTTTTTTGTGTGTTTATAAAATATTTTTCTTTCCTTTTATACGTTATGGTTTTGCTAATTTCCTTAGTTTTATTTCCCTATTATAAAATATGAAGAGCATAAATTGATTTTATTCAGTAAATTTATTTTATTTTAATTGTTATATTTATAAATAATATCTGTCATAATTAGTTTTTCTTACTATGTATATTAGAATTTCTTATTGGATTTTTTTGCTTTTAAAAATTTTTGTTAATAGAGAAGTACTTTTCCAGTTTTCCTTTTATTACTTTACTATTTCTGTGTGTATTTTCTTTATGGCAGGCATACTTGATGTTTAGGGAACATTTTATAACTACATATTTTCAGAAATATAATGCTTTCTATCTATTCTTTTGATATAACTTGTTTTCTTGTTCTTAAATGTTTCCTTTATTTTTAAATGATAGCAGGGCGCCATTGGTATAGATTCATTATCTATCATGAATGCAGTACTCTGGTGGGAAGTGTGTGAAGGCGAAGTATATGGGGAGTCTATATATTTTCTTTCCTTTTGCTATGCCATAAAAGAAACTAAGAACAGCAAATACAATGGAATATACAATCTACTGGAGTTTGTTTTTTCTCTTTTTTTTTTCTTTTTTTTTTTTTAGTAGCTATTTTCTTTATTTAAATTTCAAATATTATCCCATTTCCTGGTTTCCAATCCAAAAACCCCTATCCCATCCCGCCCCCCTTCCCCTGCTTCTATTAGGGTGTTCCCCCACTCACCCACTCCCGCTTCCCCAGACTGGCATTCCTTTACACTGGGGCATCAAGCCTTCACAGGACCAAGGGCCTCTCCTCTCATTGATGTCAGACAAAGCCATCCTCTGCTACATATGCGGCTGGAGCCATGGGTCACTCCATGTGTACTCTTTGGTTGGTGGTTTAGTCCTTGGGAGGTCAGGGGGTCTGGTTGGTTGATACTGTTCTTTCTCCTATGGGACTGCAAACCCCTTCAGCTCCTTCAGACTTTTCTCAAACTCCTCCATTGGGGACCTCGTGCTCAGTCCAATGGTTGGCTTCGAGCGTCTGCCTCTGTATTTGTCAGGCTCTGGCAAAGCCTCTCAGGAGACAGCTATATCAGGCTCCTGTCAGCAAGCACTTCTTGGCATCCACAATAGTGTCTGGATTTGGTGACTGTATATGGGATGGTTCCCCAGGTGGGGCAGTCTCTGGATGGCCTTTTCTTCAGTGTCTGTTCCACACTTTGTCTCTGTATTTCCTCCCATGAGTATTTTGTTCCCCCTTCTAAGAAGGACTGAAGCATCCACACTTTGGTCTTCCTTCTTCTTAAGCCTCATGTGGTCTATGAATTGTATCTTGGGTATTCTGAGCTTTTGGGCTAATATCCACTTATAAGTGAGTGCATAATATGTGTGTTCTTTTGTGACTGGGTTACCTCACTCAGGATGATATCTTCTAGTTCCATCCATTTGCCTAAGAAATTCATGAATTCATTTTTTTAATAGCTGAGTAGTCCTCCATTGTGTAAATGAACCACATTTTCTGTATCCATTCCTCTGTTGAAGGACATCTGGGTTCTTTCCAATTTCTGGCTATGACAAGAACTTCAAGTCTCTGAGGAAAGAAATCAAAGAAGATCTCAGAAGATGGAAATATCTCCCATGCTTGTGGATTGGCATGATTAACATAGTAAAAATGGCCATCTTGTCGAAAGCAATCTACAGAATCAATGCAATTCCCATCAAAATTCCAACTCAATTCTTCATGGGTTTGTTATTTTATTTCATGTTATTTTTTGCTCATAGTGATCAAAAGGATTTCTAATCATCAAATATTGCCCATGTGAAAGTTGAGCATGCCAACCAAAACAGTAAAAATTTCTTTAATAAAAATAAAACAATAAACAAAATCAGCATTTTTCTTTGTTGGAAGTTAATAAACAATTAATTTTATTCTGCATACCAAGTGGAGTAACATTTCCAAACAGAAGCAGAATTCTAATAAGGACAGGAATCTCTGCAAAATCATTTGCTTCACTGAATTCAGGATCAGCAAACATATTTTTTACAGCAATGTTAGGAGACTCTGAAACTGTCATTGCATTGTTGATTATTTTCATTGTCCATTTGTCTTTGCTGTTCCTGCATTTTAAAATGTCACAGTTAGAGCTAATTTAGAGCACAAAAAATTGTACTTACCAATAGTGAGCTAAGTTTCAATTCAGTAGTCATATCATATTTGGTCAATAGCCAGCAACTGCCACTAGTAACAAGTGAATCATCTACAAGAAATGCCAAGTCAGTAAAAGAAACAAATCAGTGGAAGATAAAGGTGTCTGAAGTTAGCAGAGGAAAATCAATAAGGGAAAAAGAGCCAATATCTTAAAGTGAATGAAGAGAGCAGCTATGAGAATTACACCTGTCCCATTAAGCCAAACACTCAAGCATGTCTAACTTTCACTAATTGTTGTTATTTTAAGCCCCCTTTAAATTCATTGTGTGTGAGAACACATTGGAAAATGTGTGTCACATTTTATTGTCCCTTCATAAATACAGACTTGGAGCAAGACCTACTCTTGCAAACTCTTCCTGTACTGTAATCTGATGGTCAATTCAGAGCACATTATTTTCATTAGGCTAATTCAGATCGAATAAACAATAGTATCTGTGTACTAGAATGGAGACCTAGTGTTTTACCTCAGAGTCCACAGAAAGAGCTGGATCATTACATGGACCCTAGGAGAGTAATTGTAACTTGTGACAAAGTTGGAGACTCTGGAACCTCAAAGGTGGAGGCTTAGTACTCAGCCACTGTATTAACTTTCTTTCATTAAGAACACTATTTTGCTCAGTCTTGATATAAGGACTTTGCCTCGTCTTATTTTATCTTGTTTTGTTGTGTTTGCTTATTGTCTCTTGGAGACCTGCTCCTTTCTGAAGGGAAACAGTGTTGGGGTGGATGGGAGAAGAAGAGTTGGCAGGGACCTGGGAGGAGTGGAAGGAGGACAAATTGGACTTGGGATACATTGTATGAGAGAAACATTCTATTTTCAATTTGAAAAAGTAGGTAATGAAATAAAGACTACAAAAATTTAAATAGGAATATATATATATCGGTTCTGATAAACCAACATATTTTTCTTTTATAAAACCATTGTGTTGAATAGAGAAAATTCATGAAACACACACACACACACACACACACACACACACACACACACACGGACACACACACACAAAACAACAACAAAAACAACAACAACCCCCAAGGTTCTTCTGGAATTTTGAGCATACGCCTGTTTCTAAAAGTACTATTACTTTGTGATTCTTGTGAATGATCATATCAGAGACATATATATCTATTACAACCTATGACATAGAAAGGCAATTAATGTCACCAAGTCATCTTTTCTAAAGATGGAGACTTGGAGGATGATTAAAAAAAAAATAGTGAGCTTTCTTTCTTTTCTACCCAAAAGGCAGCATTAACTCTAGCCCATCTACGGGGATCCTTAGTGTTAAAGGTGACTTCCGATGCCCCATAGTCATTAATATAAATGTGGCAGCATTTTTGTTTCCACTAAAATGTATCAGAAGATATGGATACATCAACCGTGAGTCTAGGCTATGAGTAGATCACAAGAGTGCAACTTATAAATTTGTTGGCCTACTTTCTTTAGTCAAAGTTCTGTAGATATTATAAAAGTCAAGAAATTGAAATATTTTCCAGTGATCATATAAGTCAACATGCTAAGAATTTCTTCAATAGGAATCAAAGGATTGCACATCAGCCTTAGGTTTGATGTAACTTCCTGAAGAAAATGAAAACCAAACCCATTTTCAGCCAGCGACTTCCAAATTCTTCACCTACAATAGGGTTTCACTAAGATTTGCATTAATTTGTCCTGTAGAAATATATAAGTAATATAGGTTATTTACATATGTGTTACTGTAAATCATTTTCACCTATGAAATTGTTTTTTATAAATAGATAACAAAGATTCTTTAAGCTGAGCCCTGATCAGGATAATTAGACATATATACATTAATAAGTATACAGAATACTAACATAATAAAAATTATCAGTCAGGTAGGTTCAGAAAGTGTTTTATCCAATGATTAAAATCTTTCAACAAATTAGTCACTAAAGAACTATACCCCAATGCAATGAAAGCCATTTATTGCAATGATACTAGTGTCCTCATACTGAGATCTGTAAAGTTGAAATGTTTGTCCTATCCAGACCTAGGACAATACTACATTGTCCATTTCAATCATTTCTATTCAGTATATTAACATGATAGATATCTTAGAAAGAGCATGAAGGGAGAGGAAAAAATATTGTTCCATTTGTCTCTGCTTAAGATGATCTGCTCTTATGCATAGACAAAGATATCATCAAAGTTGTGGAACAAATTGTATAATTTTTCAGGAAATAAAATCAACATAAAAATTAGTTCAGTGCTTATACGCTAAAGATAAACTATTAGAAAAAATGGAGAAAACTTCCTATCCCCATATATACATATATACTACATATGCATATACATATATAATGTTCATATATACTGAGAAAAGAAAATACCCTAAATATAGGCAACTTTGATTTGTCATTATCCCCGAATAGACCTGGAAAGATACCTTTCATTTTCTAAACATCAATATCAGAAAAAAATGCATCCCTTTGGTGTCTATAATGCTTTGTGTCAAGGACATATAAAAATAAAATCTTTGTTTTGACATTTAGAATTTTGGCACTCTTTTATTTGCTTTGGTTGATTTACTTTACAATAGTTTATATGTTTAACATAGACACTAATATGTGGGACTATATACAGGCTTATAGCCTGTACGTGAGTATCTTTATTTTCCTTTCCTCGAGTCATTCTGGCTCTTTGGAAGTTGCCCATATACACGAATTGAAGATAATAAATGTACCCAGTGTGGGAATTTGGAGTAAATGTTCATAAAATGCTTGAAACAGTGCTTGGAGTGTTGAATGCCTATGCAATGGCCTTTAATGGATTATTCTCATTCAGCATACTGCCTCTCAGGGTAATTTTAGGTAGAACTCAACCTGCTATTACAGTTTCCAACAACGCCAATTCAGGGTATATTGTAATGTAATGTATTCTGTTGTAAATGAGATGTGTACTTCAAAGCATTTAGCTGAATACTCTAGGTTTTGAGTTCATCTCTTTGGCAACAGGAAAACACTGGGTAACATTCAAATTAAATATAGCCTATCAGCTAAGACTCCATTGCAGTGTATTTTAAGCCCCTGAAGACAAATAATATTGTCAGGGTGATCAGTAATAGAGAAACAGCAAGCTTTGGTGTATTTAATTTGCTATAACAGACTTCAACCAAAAAGAGGCACATAGAAGCACTTGAAAAGCAGGTTTGAAAAGGCAAGACATCCAAAATGTGGCCATTGGAAAGCAGGCTTGAATGGACAAGGCATTCAGAATGTGACCAATATTTATTGTTGTATTAACAGATTAAAAACACTAATTCATCTCAAAACATATATGTTCTTCAATAAATAACCCACCTTGTTATAAAGTCTTCAACATGGTTTAGGAAAATACTAATTGGGTCTGTGGATATAGTTCAGTGGTAGAACACGAGCAAGGCTTAGTGTGTACAAATCCCTCATTTTGACATCTAGCATTTTACAAATAAAGAAAAATTAGCATAAGGCATTGAGTTTATACAAAGTCATGAAAACTAGAAATAATCTAAGAAGATATTTGGCATGCTCATACGTGCTGTTTTTAGTGCAGTGTAAGAGACTCCATTATTCCAGCAACTATTAATGAAGATATGTGGTTAGCTTTGTACACACATATGGTTAGTCATTACACACACCCGTAATCCCAGCAATTGGCAGCGAGTGGTAAGAAGATGAGGAAGTCAAAATAGGCTGAGCATCAGTTAGGATGTAATCCATCAGTAATGCTCATACGCTCACATGAATTTCAGTAAACAAAGCAAAAAATACTTAGAAGATCTCTTTTTTACTTCCTCGTTCCTTTTATGTATAATTTGAAGCTAAAAAGACAAATATTTGCATGTAAGAGAGTGGGAAGTTAGCTGTTACTCACATATTTAAATGAAGTTAAAGTAAAGGAGATGAGATGGTGTTCTTCAAGCATGTGAGACAGGATCCCTCCTAGAAATTGGAAACATGGAAGTATCTTGTCCGGGGAAGAAGACATTGGAACTGAATCAATGGTGAGATGTCTTTGCTCTAAATCTTTGTAGAGTTAGAAAGAAAAATTTTGTTCTTCCATTCTCCTCTCCATTCTCATAAGTCATCCAGGATGAAAGGGAGAAAGAAAGAAAAGGAGAAAGAAAGAAAGAAAGAAAGAAAGAAAGAAAGAAAGAAAGAAAGAAAGAAAGAAAGAAAGAAAGAAAGAGGGAGGGAGGGAGGGAGGGAGGGAGGGAGGGAGGGAAGGAAGGAAGGAAGGAAGGAAGGAAGGAAGGAAGGAAGGAAGGAAGGAAGGAAGGAAGGAAGGAAGGAAAGGAGGGAAGGAGGATGCCCCGACCTGCGGAACCAGTTATTGGAGGGATACCCAAGGAGACCCCAAAACCTGTGGGAGAGAAGGGCGAGAGAGAGGAATGAGACCAAGCAAGCTCTTTGTCAAGGTTTTGTTTAATTTTCAAAACTCAACTACTTTTATACATTACTCAAAAAGGGGAAAACTCAGAGGCGGGGAGAAACAGGGGTTGTGAGGTGATGGGGAAGGGGTGGGCTCAGCCAACAGTCACAGTGACTCAGATGTTCTTTTAGGACAACAGGGTGTCCTTGATCTTTGTGGTTTCATATTCAGCTCTCGGAATAGTCATAATATTTTCCAGTTCCTTGAACTGTGTGGTCTATTTTCCAGTTCTTCTTGGCTTCATTTTCTCATGACCTATAGCATCTGGGGGGTGGCGGCTCCCAACAGGAGGAGAAGGAACAGATGGAGGGAGGGGGAGGGAGAGAGAGAGAAAAAGATGTTAGCTGTCAGAAAGCCTTGGTAATGGAGATTTCAGTCAAGAGATCAGGAACAGTATGAGAAATAGTTCTACAAGTACAACAAAGTGTTGCTCAGGACAATGAGCATTTTATGGTTAATTAGATGAGGCGTTTATCCATCACTGTCATTTTTGTAAGGATGTAAGCATGAGATGCATACTATCTTGTAACACAACGTTCATATACACAAAGCATCCTGTATGCCTATGTCTGTAGTTACAGCAATGTTGTTGGGGGCTATGTGAATTGATTGTGTACATAAGATATACTTAAGAGACTCATATCCACATGCCTCATTTTCACTAATTTTTATGTATTTCTCGTAATTTCCAACTTTTGCCTTTTTCATAAATGTATTAGCTCCCCCGAGACTGGCTACTATAAGTAAGCATGCATTCAATTTGTTGCAGTAGAAGGCTTTGTTTATGTTTTAGAATTGCACAGACATTTTAGTATATTTTGCAATTCCATGTGTGAATTATTAGCTAGTTATTGAGAAGAGTTCAGTATGCTGTGGACTTCACTACCATTTAATACCAAATAGGAAAATTATAATTATTAATATTCATAGGAAATGTTAGCAAAATATGCCATATTTTGATCCCATTTTTATTTCTCCATTATCAATCTTACATAATTATACAGAGTATCATTTGCATTTTATTTTAAATAAAAGATGAATTTGTGTATTTGTGTGTGTGTGTGTGTGTGTGTGTGTGTGTGTTTATGACTAATTCAGTCGTAATGAATTCTCACCTTACTCTCGGCTATTAAATTTTAAGTATATGTCCAGGCATAAATAACATGATAAATGTATCCCACAAAATAAAGAATGTTGTTTATAGAAATTATTTTGTTGACAGAAGATATATTGTTAATTTTAATTTTCTCTTGTAGTCAGACTCAAAGATAAAATCATCACTCATTGATTTTATTCTTTGAGAATAAAACATCTATCAGTTGAGTTCTAAGTCATGTCAGCTGGTCCATTGGATGTTGCCAATATAATACAAATCTCTCACCTCATCACCATCGTATCATAAAACATCATTCACAGATGTAGGGATACTGTTATTAAATAACTGTATAAAATTTAGAAGATCAAGTCATGTTAAGATTCTATTTAGATTTTGGTGTTGGAAAAACATTCTTATTTTTCTTCCAACTCTAGTATGACAGATGCGATAGCAAACCCAGTCCATAATTTGGCCCTACCAACCCCTACCATTTGAGATTAGTCAATTGTCATCAGAGGAGCTTCTTATTATAGAAAGAGGTGGTTAATGCAGACAGCTATAACTCGACAAAGTGTCAAAAGTAAGTGATGGTTAAGTTCTCTCCTTTAAAGAGGAGAGTTATTTAGCCCTGTGTAAGGCTCAAAACATCACACGAGTAGTGACAAAAAGAATGTCAGAGTCACAGGAAACGAAGCATAAAACTGTCTTAACACAACACAGCTATTGCACTCCAATGTACTGTAACTGTGATTATTTGCACAAGGTTTACACAAGATGGCTTCCTTCCATATTCTATTATAGTTGGAAAGGTAGCCATGAAGTCTCGGCATGCTCTGAGAAAACATTTGACAGTCAATGGTTGTTTGGAGAAACCATGTTCTTTTCTTCAGTGAGGTAGCCATTGATAAATTGCTTTTGCTCAAATAAATAAACTCCCACCCCCTCTTGAGAAAGAAACTCTAAACTAGGTGAGTCACATAGAAGAGGAATTTATTTAAAGAGTGACTGTACTGACAGGAGCAGAGGGTTTCAGCAAGAAAGGCGTGTGCAGGAGAGAAGAGTGGGCTTGCAAATGAACCAAATTAATTACATGTGTCTATTAAACTGCCAAATAATCATGAGCAATAAATAAACCTAAGAGACAAAAAGAAGCTATTTAAAAAAACACATATAAAACTATGTACTATGTCAAATACTTTGGTAGATCTTGGCAACTGAGGGTAGTCTTCTTCCCTCCCTTCTTCATTTTATTTAAGAAATACTCACTTAAGCACAGACCTGAAATACAGGTACCACAGATAGAGGATCATAAATATCTGCACTAAAAGTTAACGCATATACACATATTAAAAGCAAGTTTCTATGTTTACTATAGTGTGAATCTCTTATCTCCCATTTAAAATGCAGAGTAAATCTGGACATTTACTAACAGGGCTTTTTTCTCATGTGTGTTATATTAGAAAACTATTTTAGTGTAAAACACTGAGCTCATTGTTCAGCTACCAATACTGTTCATCACTTTGTGGAGGTATTTATTAAGAATTATATCAAATAATATATAACAACTGTTGACAGAACCTTGATATTTGTCCCAGAATCTTAAACTCTCTCATGGATAATAAGTGTTTGTACTAGTCAGTAAAATAGGCTGAAATCTAATTAAAAGTTGTTTAAAGGCAAAATGAATTCACTGATGTATATACATTAAAAGTCTGCTTTTATTAATTATTTTCCATTGGATGCAACCAGGATTTAGAAACTGTTACCAAGTTGCTCTCTGAATTTCTCTCTTAGTAGTGGGATACAGAGAAGTGAACTACTAGAACTAAACATAAATCTCATGACTGATTTTCATACACTGCCATGGCTCTCTGTTTTCATCAGCTTTATGTCACCTATTTGATCAAACATTAATTAAAATTATTTAAGTTCATTATTTTCCTCAACAGCTACAGTTTGTTTTCTTATTTGATCTCCTTAAAGCTACACAGATAGCTTATGTGTATAACTGTGAAGGGTAATTTATCATTTTCATCTTATTCAAGCAACAATTGACTGAAACTAAGAAATAGGAATCACTCATATTATGCGTTCTCTAGCAGTTCAAATTTAGAAAAAAACAAATAAATAAACATATATGTATTATGTATAGTATATATGTATATGTACTTCCTCAAAAGCCACACCATCTCTCCTCTTTAGATAGCCAGTCTGCCTGAGGATTTGAGAGACTTCTTATATTGTATTTCACTTCAGACTCAGAATAGGCTTCTTCTGCCACATGGACTCTATGATAAATGCAGAGTAAATACCTCAGAGGATAATGGATGCAACTGTAGGAAAAAGAAAAACTACCTCCAGGAGACCTGTGATTCAGATACATTTATTATAGAAGAAAAATGGAGTGTGCAGGATGTCAAAAAGCAACTTTATTGAAAGAAAATGAAATTGTGATCTGCTAGCTCCTAGGCACTGGTCCATTTTACGTAATGAGTGATTTAGTGCAGGGACAGAAGGTACACTCAGTGTTCTACTCAGTTTCTGCCACGACTGTACACTGTAAAAAACAAAACAAAACAAACAACAACAACAATAAAAATGCCCACAGTGCCCTCTGTACAAGTCTGCAGTAAATGCTAGACTTGGAAGATTTCATTCTTCATACACAGAGAGAAATCACAAATGCATTTTAAAGGGGCGATAACATGTACTGAAGACAAGTGTCCATGGGGCTGTCAAGGAAGAGCAGAGCCATATGGCACTTCAGACTAGAGTGTAGAGGGATTGAAGGGTGAGAACCATAGCGAAAGATTGCAGAGAGCTAGAGGCTAACATCAGAGAAAATCAGTGAGGGTTTGCATGGCGTCTAAACTAAGATAGGAAAGCAGAATTATCAGCATCATCTCATACAGAGACATGAACCATACTCAAATGAGGTAAAAGAACATGTGGACACTAACACCTTCAATGCCCGTGTTGGTGTCTCTGCATTAACATCTTCTCTGTCAGAATTACATCTGAGTGTGTCTGAACAACGTTCAGTAAGAATATCTCATCGATTTTAACTTCACAAAATTATAGAAGTCAAAGAAAGTCTACTTCAGCTAGGCTTCAAGTTCAAAACACCCATGAAGGCAGTAGTCAGAAAGCAAAGTCGAATGTAGGTTACAGAGAAAGCTTCCAGCACATGAGGGCAGATGGAAACCTACCTCTGTGTTCTTCTAAAACCTAAATGCAGTCAAAGTTCATAATTAATCCAATTTTCCAGAATACTAGAGTTTTACCAGCTTAAACCTTCAACTCTTGACAGATATTAAAGGTTTCTCAAACTTTCAATAGAAAAACCTGTAGTCTCCACCTGAAGTTGGACTGCATCCACCCTCACAGAGCAGAGCCCTTTTTAAGGGCAACCCCAGAACACAAGCATTTTTCTAAGACGATAAATACAAGGACAGGAAGTAGATCTATTCTTCATGCATTTAGAATCTGGGTCAGTAGCAGCAACTGATCCTAAGAAAAGATGGCTGTTGCTATCCTTGCTCCTCATCCCATTCCTCCTCCCCCTTGCCCCGGAATGGGTGCTCCTTTTCCATCCCATGCACAGGCACCAAACCCTGACACTATTATGGATGCCATGTTGTGCTTACAGACAGGAGCCTAGCACAGCTGTCCTCTGAGAGGCTCTACCAGTAGCTGATTGAGATGCAGATGCTTACAGCCAACCATTGGACTACAGATGGGAACCCCTAAGGAAGACTTAGGAGAAGAATTGAAGGAGCTGAAGGGGATGGTTACCCCATAGAAAGAACAACAGTAACAACTAACCAGGACCCGTCAGAGTTCCCAGAGACTAAGCCACCAACTAAAGAGCATACATGGACTGGTCCGTGGCTCCTGGCACATATGTACCAGAGGACTGCCTTGTCTGGCCTCAGTGGGAGAGGCTGCACCTAGTCTGTAGAGACTTGATACCCTAGGGAGGGGGCATGCTGGAGGGAGTGAAGTGGGGGTGGGTGGGTGCACAAGGAGGTAGGAGGTTGCATGGGTGGGGAGCACCGTCTCAGAAGCAAAGGGGAGGGGGTGGGGGGTGAAGAACTCTGGGAGGGAGGACCAGGAAGCAGGGCAACATTTGGAATGTAAATAAATAAAACAATTTAATAAAAAAAGAAAAAGAAAAAGAAAAAAGAAACTTGCTAGACATAATTCATTAAATACAGGTCAAAATTTAATTAAATTGTAAGTATAATACACACTCATATTAGAAGTTTGGATCATATTAATAATGCCATTAAAGTGTATTATTGTTACATAAAATGATACTTCATCGTTTTTGTTTTTCCCAAAACTAATTTTGTCTTTTGCCATAATTTATAGTCTTATTTCTGATAAGTTATTTCTTTGCCAGCCAAATTAACCAATTCAATTCGGATTAGAGTATATGAAGGTATGAAGATAGCTTTATTGGGAAGCAGCTCTAGGGCAAGTTCACTGGAAACAGGAAACACAGCCAAGGAAGTCACCATCTGGAGGGGGGGAGGGGGAAGAGAAGGTGAGAAAACACAGCTATGGAGAGAGAAGAGACAGGAAAGGGGGAGAGACCAAAATGTATGGATTATATAAGGTTAAAAAAAAAAATCACTCTGAAGGAGGGGCAGCCCAGCCCTTGGGCTGGAAAATTCATGATAGACGGTGGGGTATGCCAGGTAGGGACTGTGGGATGCTGGGAGATCCTGGGGGCCAGGTAGGAACTGTGGGATGCTGGGAGATCCTCGAGGCCAGGTAGGGACTGTGGGAAGCTGGGAGATCCTCGGGGCCAGGTAAGGACTGTGGGATGCTGGGAGATCCTCAAGGCCAGGTAAGGACTGTGGAATGCTGGGAGATCCTCAAGGCCAGGTAAGGACTGTGGGATGCTGGGAGATCCTCAAGGCCAGGTAAGGACTGTGGAATGCTGGGAGACCCTGGGGGCCAGGTCCACTTTGGTATGTTAAATACGAACCTCAGCTGTTTGTCCTGAGTGTGAATCCCAACAGTTTCTGATATTTTATTGAAATGAACGATGTCAAAAGTGAAAAAATTAAGGGAAGTTGAGAGGAAATGAAATGTATGCCCAATCCCCAAAAGATGATTTTTAATTTGCGCAAATCTGTCTTTAACTTTTCCAAATTTTTCTCAACAAGAATAGAGGAGTAAAGCATAAGAAATTGTTAGTATTTTAAATCACCACCACCAACAACAATAATGTTAAACTTTAGATATTTTGTCTGTAGAATGGCATTGGATTAAGTTTGAATATTGAAATATAAATGTTATATGATTTTTCCTGAGTCAGATAGTATTACATGTGATATTACTGCCATTTTCATATTTAGTTGCTCATTGCAAAATTTAATTCTTAGATGTAAATAAGATTTTTTTGTTTCAAAATGATATTTTATATGAAATAAAAATTCTAATAGGATTTAAAAATGTTTAAAGAGAATCTATAACATTTAGAAATTTGTCTCAGTGTGGGTTGGAAACATTTACTCCAGATATCAGATTTGTCAATTATGTTTGACATTAGAAATTTCCCCAAGGAACCTTTTAAAAATGGTAACCTTGACCCTTCCTGTATCTCTAATCCATCAGACAATCAGTCAAGCAGTTTCTGTGGAAATCAGTCAACTGGTCAAGCAATTCATCTATATTTCTTGCCACAATGTCAAGCTTTACAGGAACTAAGAACTACAGATTTTTCTCTTGGCTGTACATATATTATTTTACTCCTGGGGCAAGCTAATATGCAGAAGAAACAGAATCACTTGGTAGTTCAGAAATTGTAATGTAACGATGAAAAGTGTTTTAAACTGATTTCAATAAGTAAACTCCAGTTTCTTTTATTGAAATGCTGGTGCCACTCCCGAGACTGTTCAATCTTAATAAAATTAAAGTCTAGTTTACAAATCAGCTCTAGAGGACAATGCATTGTGTGACCTCAGTCAAATTTAGGTCTTCGTGTATCTCATGCTTAATTATTAGACTACTGGCCTGTGTAAGTACTATACATTACAAGCTGGGATTTTCCTTTTTCTTTGTTGAGGGAGTCTGTGGAACAAAGCTTTCAGTAAGGTTTTGTACCCTTTTGGCCTAATATATGCATAATTCAGTGTATAAACTACAAAGTAATAACTGAGAAATATTAC
This sequence comes from Uromys caudimaculatus, assembly GCA_028551405.1. Taxonomy (NCBI): domain Eukaryota; kingdom Metazoa; phylum Chordata; class Mammalia; order Rodentia; family Muridae; genus Uromys; species Uromys caudimaculatus. Next base: position 83,477,371 of record CM052709.1, on the reverse strand, counting down.
TTTTTGAGATTTATTTATTTATTTATTTTCCTGCTCGCTGTCCCCCTTACCTGTCACCCCCTCCCACAATCCTTCCCCTACCCCTCCCCTTCTCCTCTGAGTGGTAGGGCATCCCCTGGTATCCCCCCACTCTAGCATGTCAGGTCTCTATGAGCCTAGGAGCTTCCTTTCTCACTGAGGCCCCACAAGGTCACCCAGCTAGAAGAACATAACCCTGTGTACAGGCAACAGCTTTTGGGATAGCCACCATTCCAGTTGTTTGGGACCCACGTGAAGACCAAGTTGTATATGTGCTACATATATGCGGGGGCAGGGGCCTAGGTCCAGCCTGTGTATGTTCTTTGGTTGGTGGTTCAGACTCTGAGAGCCCTAAGAGTCAGGTTAGTTGACTCTGTTGGTCTTCCTGTGGAGTTCCTAGCCCCTTAGGGAATACAATCCTTTCTCCTATTCATCCAAAAGAGTCCCCAAGTTCCATCCACTGTTTGTCTGTAGGAGTCTGCATCTATTAAAGTTAGCTGGTGCGGGTTGGGGAGGGGATGGGGGGTATACAAAGAGGAGACTCAGAAAAGGGGAAACATTGGAAATGTATATAAAGTATCAAAAATAAAAAAGGAGGAAAAAAAAAAAAAGTTAGCTGGTGGGTGTAGCCTCTCAAAGGACAGCCATGATAGATGACTCCTGTCTAAAAGCATAATGGAGTATCATTATAAGTGTCAGGGATTGGCTAAGAATCAGATTTAATTTTTTTTCATGGTATTCATTGAGCACATCATTAAATCATGTGAAACATACCAGAGAGCAGAATATGTTTTAGTCAGCATTAGTAAAAACAAAAAACAAACAAAAGGACCTTCTGATGATTGACATGTAAAAAGAAAAGATTTATTTTGTTTCATTGTTTGGGAAGTTTCAGCTAATGGTTGGTGTCTTGGACATGTTGAAATGCCAATTTTCTATGAAGGGTGCCTCCGTTGAAAGACTTTATCTAGATGAGAGTGTCATTGCATGATAGTCTTGAAGGCATACCCTGAATGTGAGCAGCACTATTTTTCATAGGCTAGGCTTTGACTCAAAGAACTAGAGAACAATAGCTGTCCTCATTAGGAAGCAAGTAAACAAAGGTCATTTATTCTCACGTGCTCTTGACTGTGGCTGTGATGTGGCTGGATGCTCCAGCTCCTTCCTTGACTTCCTGAAATGATGGGTGCAACCTGGAATTGTCAGCCTATTATCCTTTTGTCTCCTATGTTCTTTTTGTTATAGCAACAGAAATGAAAGGCGAAGAGTTGGGTAACCTCTTTGCTCTCAGCCTTTATAGAATAGCTTGTCATGGTGCAGAGGCAAACTGAACAAAACCATCTATGTCAGGCCTAAGATGAAAAGGAGAAAGCCTAAAAGATCAGAAGCTCAGCATCATCTTACTGTTTATTTCTGCAGTGAGCAGAAGAACTCCCAATGACACTCCAGCATTAAAGTTTTCATCACCTATCAATGGTGTCCAGCTACATGGTTTCAGCATACAGACCATTGGGGGAGACTTTAAACACAAACTTTAGCATTGTCCAACTTGGCAGGGAAGATAATAATAATAATAATAATAATAATAATAATAATAATAATAACAACAATAATAATAATAATAAAAACAGGATTCTATTAATGCTAAAGAATGTAAGACCTTCCAGAGACTGCCCCAACTGAGGATCCATCCCGTATACAGACACCAAACCCAGACACTATTGTGGATGCCAAGAAGTGCTTGCTGACAGGAGGCAGATATAGCTGTCTCCTGAGAGGCTCTGCCAGAGCCGGACAAATACAAGGCGGATGCTCACAGCCAACCATTGAACTGAGCACTGGGTCCCCAATGGAGGAGTTAGAGAAAGGACTGAAGGAGCTGAAGGGGTTTGCAAACCCATAGGAAGAACAACAATATCAACCAACCAGAGACCCCCCCTTCCAGAGCTCCCAGGAACTAAACCACCAACCAAAGAGTATACATGGATCGACCCATGGCTCCAGCCACATCTGTAGCAGAGGATGACCTAGTCAGGCATCAATGGGAGGTGAAGCCCTTGGTCCTGGGAAGGCTTGATGCCCCAGTGTAGGGGAATGCCAGGGTGGGGAGGCAGGAGTGGGTGGATGGATAGGTAAGCACCCTCATAGAAGCAGGGGGAGGGAGGATGGGATAGGGGGTGTCCAGAGGGGAAACCCGGAAAAAGGATAACATTTGAAATATTTACATTTCAAAAAAAAATCAGAAAAAAAGAAAGAAAGAAAGAAAGAAAGAAAGAAAGAAAGAAAGAAAGAAAGAAAGAAAGAAAGAAAGAAAGATGTAAAACCTTTCCTCAAGAATGCCTTAGGCCAGGAACAGTATGATAGCAGCTGCTGATCCAGTGCTGCAATGTTAAGTGTGAAGGGCTTTATGTAAGAAGGTTTGTTAAAGGAGCACTCATCCTTTATAGCAGTGTTTGCATTATAAGTACAGCCATTGGGGTAATTTTAATTTCATTTCTGTTGCTGTGACTAAAATAGCCAGACCAAAAGACACGTAGGGGAGAGCGGGTTAGTTTAGTTTAGAGTTCAAGGTTATCATCCATCATTTCATGATACCTAGGTAGGAGCTTGAAGCAGCTTGTCACATTCGATCCAGAGTGAAGAGCAGAGAGAGAAGGAATATATGTCCATTTACTTGTGCATAACCCCTGTCTGCACTTTCGAAGTTCAGTATCCAAGCCAGGGATATGGAACAGTGCACAATGGGCAGACTTCACATCTCCGTTTACACAATCAAGGCATTCTCTCAGAGACAAGTTCATAGATCATCCTGATCTAAATAATCCTTCTACTGAGGCTGCCCAGTTGATTCCAGCTTATGTCAAGGTGACAGTTTAAACCAGATCTTTTAACAAGGCAGTTCCTCCAGTAGCAACTTTAACAAATGCAAAGGTTAAATCTGACTTTAGAAGGTAAAAGAATTAAGATTCACACTGAATTAAAGTCATATTAGGTGGAAGTCACTTTACACAGTCTTCACATTGGGGAAGATATATATATATATATATATATATATATATATATATATATATATATATATATATATATATATATATCTCCAGGGAATTCAGCTTAAACTTTATATGATTTAGGGTGCATGTGATTTTCTGAACCTACTGCAAATGAGTAAATATACAAAAAACAAAAGTAGTATATAATCTTTGTTATAAATAGAATCTCAGAAATGTATACAAAAATTCAATCCGTTGAACATATTTTCCACACTCATTCATACTCAGACTTGGGGGTGAAGTAATTAATAATTTTACATCACCAACTTGTAAAAATCTTAAAATTATTAGCCATACTTTTTTTAATTTAGATATTTGATGGTCAGTATAAAGATATGGTTTAGCTCAGACTCAGAAAAATTTAAAATATAGATCAAAATGTCCAGCACCTCTAAGCCAGAATCAAGTGTTAACACTAAATGATGTTTTAAAATGCAACCTTTGGTGTTGTTCTTTTCCCCTAGCAAGCCAAGTTATGAAATGTAACAATCCTTTTTGACAACTTTGTAACAATGAACTGCCATGCTTAATTGATGAGAACGTTCTTCGTCTGCTACATCTGGCTTTCACTCTATGTTACTAATGCAGAGTTTATAACCTCTATCCATCAGATTTTTGACTGCATCTGTGTTATTAACCTTTGGGTTCATATGAGTGTGGCAGTGCCTGGCCTAACTGGCTGTCTTATCAGCTTGGCAGCTGGGCTTTCTGTGTTCCCTTTCTTTTCCCTCCCTACTCTAAAGGCAGCTGAACAGATGGAGACAAGATGATGTATCCAATTACCTTGTAACTTCTAGATTGCTCAACTCTTTTTCTGGAAGAATCTCAAAAGATTCCAAACAAAATTCAAAAAGATATGGATACTTGATTCATTTTTTTGAAAGGTCAACAGTATTTGCACAATAAAGACCCATGTTTTAATTTCAACCCCAACTGATCACAAAATACTTATTCCTTTTGGTCCTCATTTGTAAAATGAAGGAAAAGATTTTAGGATAGAGGGAATGGATTTTTCTGAATGATACAGTTTCATCCTCTTGATTTTGAAAATGGGCTTTACTTGGGGTAGAACTAATCAGGATTAATATTGCTGTGATGAAACACAATGGCCAAGAGCAATTTAGAGAGGAAAGGGTTTATTTGGCTTACACTTCCATATTACTACTGATTATAGAAGGAAGTCAGGACAGGAACTCAAACAGGAGGCAGAGCTGATGCAGAGGCCATGGAGTGCTGTTTACTGGCTTGCCTACAGTTTTAGAGGGCTAGTCCATTATTTTCACATGGGGTCATGGTGGGAGCCTGGTGGAATTCATGACATTGCAGTAGTAGCTAATACTTACATACTGATCTCTAGGTGGAGTTGGGAGTTGAGGGGGTAAGGGAGAGGGAGAACACTGTGTTAGGTATGGGATTTGAAAAAGTCCACTCCCATTGATGCACTTCCCTCAATAAGGTTACACCTACTCTAACATGGCCACACCTCCTAATCCTTCTAAAATAGTGCCACTCCTGATGATAAAGCATTCAAATATATGAGCCACTTTTATCTAAACTCTTAATATAACTGTTAAGGAATATGTGAAATAAATAAATGTGTATGTTGTGTGAGACTGCACAAAAGACTGCATACATGTGAGGCTTAGAAGTTTATACTTCATTAGCTTCATTGGAGGTTCAATAATATAACTCAGTCAACCCCACTATATGCACACACATTTTCATTGTCTCCCCAACCCCCAGAGAAGGCCTGCATTCATAGCCTGGTTTGTTACAAGTAAGTACTTCTTAATTACTGTGACTTGCAAATGTCATTATAAAGATAATTGTTTGTCCTCTGAGACTACTTGTGTTTGGGAGTTCTGCACAGGAAGATGAGTCAGATGAATTTACAGACGACATATTGGAACCATTAAGAACAAGAGAGAAGAATCCAACAGGGGCAGTGGGAAGGAAAACAAACAGCAAAACATGATTATCCTGTTGGCATTTGTGTGTTGCCAAATCAACCCTGAAATTCTCCTCTTGGATTTAACAGTATGTACAAAGTGACTGCACTACAAAATTTAAGTAATCCTTTGGGGTTGTTGTTGTTGTTCTGTTTTTCTCTCTTTAACTGAGAACACATTTTTCCTCTCACATAATATGTCTGATTCTAGTTTCTCTTCCCTTTACTCCCCCCAGTTCCTCATCATCTTCCCTTCCATACTGATCCACCCCTTTCTCTCTCTTATTAGAAAACAAAGCTTCTAAAGGATAACTATAAGATAGATAGATAGATAGATAGATAGATAGATAGATAGATAGATAGATAGAGATAGAGATATAGAGATGTAGTATGACAGAACACTAAAACAACTGGAGAAGAAGAAACCAAATAAATAGGAGGAAAAGACACCAAGAGAAGATAGAAGAAACAGGGACCAACTAGTTTGTATACTCAGGGATCTCATAAAAACACTGAACTTGAAACCATAGAATATGTGCAAAGCATCTGTCTGATAAATGGAAGATAAAATATAAATAAAAGTAAAAAATAAAAATAATAAGATAAAATTTTAAAAAAAAGTGATAAAGGAAAAGCCAAGACACAATGTTATGAGACCAAGGAAACAAACTACTTTAAGGGCAGACTGCATGTCCAGCAGCAAGTGTCTAACAGAAAAGGACTTTGGAACCTCTTTGGAGGTTCCTTGTCTCATAATAGTGTATATAATAGAAAGTCTTATAACTAGTATACGAATTGCCTTTAAGTATTGTACAAATAAGACTGAGTAAGCTGTAAGGTAGCTGAAGCGCTGTGGAGGATGGTCAGCGAGTAAGTTAATTACAACGTTGTTGCTGCTCCTGCTCCAGTCGGGTCTGTTGTTGCTATGCTGCTACTGAAAATTTCTTAGGTCCAAGCACTTTCAGGTATATTTGGACATCCATTCGGAGCTCCAGATTGGAAGAGTTTTAAGGGCTTATAAAAGGAATAATTGTAGGCTTCTTTGAACGTATTGCTTTAATTAAAAAGTTTAATGTTTTTACTGTTTCATAAAATTGTTTCCATCCAAAATAAGAGAGACATTGAGGAAAATGTCATCTTTTATGCCATATGTGAAAATCATGTTAATGTCCAGATTCTGAGATTTGCCTCTGTAGTATAATGGTTGATGAGTTTGGCTTAAACACATGGAACTTTTGGTTCTTCACAGGTATGTCATTGGAAAGGAAGAATTTTGTTATAATTACTTTAGACTGTTGCAGATTCTTTGAGATACACAAAATGTGATGACTGTCAGCTTATTTATGGCTGATAAAGGTGCAGAAAAACAATCAAGGGAATGTCGATATAGCAAATAACAATAAACATTTGATATTAACAAAAGTATGTTTGTTAATCTATCAAATGATCAATTTTCCTGTTTACTCATGCTTCATTTTGGAGTCTTATTTGTTTGTTTGTCTTTGGAATGTATTCCTTAACTGAGCTACACTGAGTTTCCACAACACCACGCTCTTCATTATCCATCTGTTGTCATCACTACTGGTTACATGAAAATATTATATGAATATTAAGAAACGATCTACTTCATGGTAAAAAAAATGCTTTTCCAAATTTATTTTTTCTTTAAAGCTTAAAATTTAAGACTGCAACCAATCTTGTCAGTTACTTCTTTAGAGTGGCAGGTTTACTTCATTAACTTTTGAAACACTATCTGTCAAACCTGTCTGAATACTTACACTATGTCTGTCACTTGTGTGCTCAAGAGAGAACCTTTACTATAGAAACACATAACAGAGCCTGCAGTTTAGCAATGTATATGTGCTTTACCTGACGTAAGATTTAACACCAATATGCAGCAGATATTTTTATTTATCCTTCCCTTTTACTCAGCTGTAGACGTTCTACTTATTACAAAGGCTCCTGTGCAAGGGTTGACATTTACATTTAATTACATTGATAATTTACTGCTTTATCAATGACACTAATTGGTAAAACTCAATATATTTTTTTTCTAAGGCCATGCATCTTAGTTGCTATTGTACTGCTGTGGAAAAGATACCATGAACATGGGAAAGTCTTGTTTAACTGGGGGCTTGCTTACAGATTCAGAGGCTTAATTCATTACTGTCATGGTGGGGAACATGGTGGTGGGCCTGCTGAGACCTGCCACCTTCCATGCCCTGCCTCCCCATAGGCTTATAGTAATAGCGTTATTCAAAATGCATTTAGTCCAACATCAAAGTCCCCATAGTTCATCACAGTGTCAAAACTGTTTAAATATCCAAAGTTCAAACTCTCTTCTGAGATGCAATCTTTTAACTGTACCTGCTTGTAAAAGCAAAATAAAGAAGCAGATCACCTATTTCCAACATGAAATGTCAAGGAGTATATATTACCATTCCAAAACAGAGGAAGGGGACTGTAGTAAGGAAATACTGGACCAAAGCAATATAAACCCAGCAGGGAAAATATCAAATTCTTCATCTTCACATTGAATGCTGAAGTGTTCTTCAGAGCTCCAACTCTCTGTCTTTGCCTGATGCTCTCACTCTCACTAGTAAGCTCATTCTTTCACTGGCATTGGAGCCTACTGCTTCAAGATTCAGGTATATACTGAAGACAAGCTGAGACATCCAGCCTCGTGGACTGAACAACATTTGGAATTGTTATACCTTCTATTTATATGTGTATATGTAAATATCAGAATGGCTTCTATGCTGTGCTCCATCACACACACACACACACACACACACACACACACACACATACATCACATAATATATATTCTAGATATCATATATTTATTACATAATATATATTTATATATGGCTAATGCACTATGTATATATCCAATTAAGTAAACCATTATTATTAAATGACTGATCTAACCTTGTATCTGATCAAGAAAACATGTAGCATGGTCAGCTTGTTTCATATTAATGTAATGGCTCCTAAGTCATCACTCCATTTGTATCATTAGTGTATATTTAAACCCACAAAAGAATTGGGGGAGCCATGTGGGCTCAACACCTTTGAGAACAATTGTGTTAGAGACAAGGAAGTAGGAATAAAATGTGTTAGCAGTTCTCAGATTTCTCTAATTAAGATTTCTTATTGAGAGGCATATGCTAAGAGAAAGAATACCACATCCACCTCAACTCAAGAAAAGGCTTTGTTTCTGGGTCCATCAACTATCTATTGCAATGAGACCAGTGGCACTATTATCCAGGTGCCTATTGCTGGAAACAAGGTGATGAATGTCACATGTCACCTGTAGATTCATTGTACATTCATCTCCTTAGCTGACAAAAGAAATCTTTGAGTTGTTGATTTCTGACTAGTTCTATGAACTGTTTGCTGCAATAGCATCTCACCCTTGCATTTTTCACTACTTTCTTGATCAGATGCAAGAGTCAACTGCATATTTGTCTTCTCCCGAATGACTGTTCCATTAGATGCAAGACAGGCTAATTTTTGAATTACTGATCCGTCGCACCTGCCTCGTAGAGACAGGGAATCATTGCTGTTGACTCATCTGTTCTATCTTGCTTAGTGAGATAGAGTGTAGTAATAACTAAAATGAATGTGTTTTTGTGGTCAGCAGTTATTGGCTGGTGGAAGTTATTATTTTTATTTATTCATCACAGCTCTTTAAGTTCATGAACTGCTGGCATTTGCTCTCCTGATTCCAAGATGACATAGACGCATGCAAATCTGTAGGAATGGTTTTGTATGCTACATATACTAAACTGCTAATCATGATGTAGTATTTATTTTATATCAACTTTAATTTTTATCTAATCTTTTCACATTTGCATTTAATCAATTTTCCTCTCGTTATCATGTATTACTTTATGTATGTTTATTTGCATAAATGAAAGTATATGTCTATGTACAGGTGGAATCCAGAGGTCCATCTTAGGTCTGATACCCCAGGGGCAATCCACTGCACATTTTGAGACAGAGTCTCTCACTTAACTTGTGTTTCCTCATTTAGCTAGACTGGGTAGTGAAGGAGTCCCAATGACACCCCCTTCCCGCCTCACTTACCCAGTGCTGGGATTATAAACATCTGCCACCATGACTGTGTTTTCAACATGGGTTCTTGAGATTGAAATTAGGTCCTCCTGCTTGTAAGGCAAGCACATCCTCATGAGGCCTATCTTCTAGTCCTGATTATCAATAAATTTCTGAACACGATTTATTGATTCTTATAAGCCTTTGTAAATTATTTTCAAAGTGAAGTTATGAGTGAATAACTTAATAAATTAGATAAATTTACAAGCACACTTAGGCCTAAAAATGACTTCTCACATGTCAGTTTTTCTTTATTTGTCTTTATTCAAATGTTCTTCTAATGTTTGTTAAATTGCATAACACAGCACATAATGCGTCTCTGACATTTATAGATAAAGATGCACACATAAAATTGTTATTCTCTCAGCTGTCTGACCTCATAAAGTTGAAAAAGACAATGTTACCTGGGAAATAGGTGACTGGAAAGAAAATATATATATATATTAATTACCTGGTGCCGAGTGTAGCTTTACAAGTAATTATCTCATGAGACAAGAGTCCTCTGACACACCAATCACATGACATTGTTTTCTTTGAACTGAGAAGGACTAGAGGACACAAACACCTTTCAAGAACCATTGTTAAACAAGTAGTACCTGAATACATATGTCAGAGAAGGTCTGCTTTTTTTGCTGAGGGAAAGTGAGCAAAGTTTTTAAGTAGACTCATTTCTTTAGCTACTCAAATGTCTGTAGGACTCTGATGTTTGACAGACTTCTGTTTAAGAGGGAATAAACGCCAGCTTTTCTCCTAGAACCAAACTAGAACTTCTCATGCTTTCTGACATCACTTGCTTACATGCCATTAGGGAAAGCAACTTTCCCATGCAGACCTTGGCAGGCACTGTATTCTGCTTCTGTACATTCCCCTTTCTCAGCGTCTTTAGAAGCATCAGTATATGGCTTTTTGAATGTTGTTTCTTTCATTTAACACTTTACAGTTAGGATACATTCAAGTTGTTCTGTATGTTAACACTGGTTAGTAACTTAACTATTGTGGGGATTTGGTTTTTCTGTTTGTTTGGTTTTTTTGTTTTTTGTTTGTTTGTTGGATGTCTAAATTTGAGTTATGTCCTTCTTTGCCATAATTGCTGTGGTGATTGATTTGGGAAAGGGCCTTCCTATGTAGGCAGGCTAGCCTTGTATTCATTATGGAACCCAAACCTTAAAGTCATTTTCATAGTCTTGCTCCGGCTTCTTGAGGACTGCCATTACCAATATGTGCCTCCATACCTGTTTTCTGTTTGGTTTTTTATTATTAAACCCCAATATGTTTATCTTCTACAAACTTGAGTTTTCAATCTCATATCTAGAAATGGAATTCTTGGATACTGTGACAAGTATGTCATGTAAAGCATTTATACTCCCATAAATTTCCAGCAGCAATATATCATTTATTATGAATTTATTGATTGATTTAATTCTAGACATCCTAATATGTATATAGTATATAGTAAGTGTATATCATAATATTATATATCCTAATATATGTATAATGGCTAATATGTTAGATATCTCTTTATAGGTTTATTTGACTTGACACATATGTGAATAAATACACAACATTATATCCTTGTCAGTAGCTCGATTGATAGCCTCAAAGTATTTCCAAGAGGAAAACGTTCATACCATGTTTAGATCAAAACTAGCATATTGCTTAGTCAACATTTTATAATTTTATTATGATATCAGAATGACTAAAAATATCTAAGTAATTCCATGTCACAAATACAGGTGTGGTATGTTTTTCTAGAACTATTTAAAAGTGATTTTGCATGGACTATGCTGAATGGATGGAATTTATTCATATCTAATATGGATATCCTATTATTTTAGGGCAATTTGTTTAAAGACTATACTTTATTGAGGAACTTTTTTCCCTTGCTAAAATCCAATTTATTTTGTACTTATACAACATTAATTCTCTATTCTTTTCAATATAACAGTTTTTCTTCTCAAATTTTCAGAAGACGCATTGGAGGCTCATTATTGATAGTCAAGACAGAAACTGCATTTAGATAATGTAACTAACCAATGTCCATATTTCTGTAGAGTAGTTCATGAACTTGAAGTTAGTATATAAAACTCAATGACTATGTTATTGATTTTCAAGAGACAACCTGGTTGTCAAATTGTCCTGTCAAATTAGTTCCTTCTTTAAATATCTGTCACTGTTATGGAAGACTTCACGTAATGGTCTCTAAATAATTGGAGAGTACATATCATTACCCCCATGACAGTTTACCGTATTTACACATAAGGAGATAAACAGTGATAAGTACACATATGCTAATTGAAATTATTAATATATGTACAATGAGATGAAGAAATGCTATAAGTAACAATGCCGAGTCATCCAGTCGTCCTGTGCTCTAGGTTTGCATCAAGTGTGAATCGGGACATGGCCCTTCCTGTTGCTGTGCTGGCCTCATGTCTTCATCACTGTAGGACTGAGAATTATTGCATATTTACAGCTCTGTTGTTTTATTGAAAGTAGAGCTTTTATACAGTTAATTATGATTGTATTTCACCCTCCTCCAACTATTCCCATATCCTCCCTACCTCCACACCCACCCAAATACACATCCTTTCTTCCTCTCTTGAATTAAAAAACAAAAGGTTCTCCTTTTTTTGTTAAAAAGAGGAAAAATGAGATAAGATAAAATGAAAACAAACAAACCTGAGTAAGACAAAACAAACAAATGAACAGAAAAAAAAAGACCAAAGATAAAGCACAAGAATCACATAGAGACACACACACACATTTGCACACACAGATATCTAATAAACAGAGAGAGAGAGAGAGAGAGAGAGAGAGAGAGAGCCTTAACAAAGTCTTATGAGATAAATAAATAAACAAACAGATAAGTTCCAAATACCACTGGGTTTGTTTAATGTTGACCATTTATTGAGGCTCCCCTTAATTGTGGTTTGTATACCCAATGAGGCTCCATTGGAAAAACTTCATGTTTTGTTTTGTGAGCAATTATCAATTAGAGATAACTTCTGAGTCAGGGTTAGGGATTGGACTTAATTCTACTTCCTTTCTCAGTGCTTGGACTCCATGTGGCTCAGACCTGTGCAGGCCGTGTGCATGCTTCCACAATCTCTGTGAGTCCATGTGTGCATCAGACATGCTGTGTCCAGAAGACCTTGTTCCCTTGGTTTCCTTGCTGTCTTCCATCCCTACTGGCTTTCTCCAGCAGGGTTCCCCACATCCTGAGGAGTGGAACTTGATGGCGGCATCCCATTTAAGAGTGAATTTTTGAAGGTTTGTCACTCTCTGCACATTGTTCTTCTGCAAATCTCTATTTGTTCCCATCTACTTCAAAAGAAAACTTCTCCGATGATGGCTGAGCAAGACTCTGATCTGAGTCTAGCAGAATATTTTCAGGAATCATTTTATTGCTGCGTTTCTTTAACAGAAGAGCAGTATCTGTTTTTCCTCTAGATCCATGTCCTATCTAGTCTCAGGTTCTAGGCCCTTAGAGCAGTACTAGGTACAAGGTCTATCTCATGGAATCGGTCTGAAATTCAATCAGAGGCTGGTTGATTCCTGCCACAATTTTGTGCTACTAGTGCTCCAGCATAACTTGCAGGCAGCTTACCATTGTAGAATACAGGTTTGTAGCTGGGTTGGTGTTTGCTTTTCTCTTTTAGTAGTGTTCAGAGTTCCCTTCCATACCATGAGCACTAGTCAGTAGAGGTAAATTGTAGGTAAGCATGAACTCGACTTCTCTTTGTTCAGTAAGTGAACCTTGCCATCAGTTTGTGGAGAGCAACCAATAGCCTTGCTTGTTTGAGGGTTTCCATGGGATCCCATTGCCTAAAAAAATAAATTATATGTACCTCGCTCATGGCACTGGAGGTCTCATTTAGTGTTGTGAGATGTCTAGTTGGAACTTTGTCTCCCTCATTTTTTTTTTTGTTTGTTTTGTTTTGTTTTGTTTTTCGAGACAGGGTTTCTCTGTGTAGCCCTGGCTGTCCTGGAACTCACTCTGAGGACCAGGCTGGCCTCGAACTCAGAAATCCGCCTGCCTCTGCCTCCCGAGTGCTGGGATTAAAGGCGTGCGCCACCACTGCCCGGCTTGTCTTCCTCTTATGTGATGATTCCATTAAGATTCCTTTTACAGCAGCATTTTAAAGAAGTGAATAATTTCATGTGGAACAAGTACATTTAATTAAAATAGAATCAGAAGCGGTAATCGGTAATGGGATTTTTCTTGTTAAACATTACCTGAAAATGTAAGCTTTCATATTAGTTCCCAGTTTTTAACGTTATGCTAAAACATGTGCAAAGGTAATATACACAGTACATGTGAACCCTAAAGCAAAATATCTATTTTGGGATGGTGGCAGAACATGGAAAATTATTAGTTAGGAGAAATATCAGAGTGAAGAACAGAAAGAAACCTGACTTGTTCTTTAAGAAGACTGTATAGGATGCACTATGAATTAAAACATGGAAAGCCGAGGCTATTAATGGAGTATATTAGATCTAATAGGTAATAGAAATTAAGAAATACATTGATGTAATATGTACTATTTATAATGTGCGTAATATATAATGCCAACTGATTGCAACATTCCTCCCTTAACCATAGTGTTAAGAATGCATGTCAAGGCATTGAACAAGCTAGGTAGGCACTCTATCCCTGAACTGTATTTGAATCTATCAGTCTATCTCTCCATCTGAGATGGGGGTTGATATGCTGTCTGTCCCCTCAAGCTCATTATGTAAGCACTAGCATCACAAGTGTGTCCCATGATCCCCCTCGGTTGCTTTAATGGCTTTTCTTTATTTTACAAATGTGCCTGATCCCTTCCATTCCTTCACGGATTTAAATGATAAAGGATAAAATGTTACCTATAATTTTATTTTAACTAACCACCACTTTTCCGTTTTTTACTTACTGAATTTCTATGGAAAATGTTTTGGAGGGAAACTAGAAGGTTCATTTGCTAAAATTAAAAGCTACTATTATGAATTACTATGTAAAGCATAAACTAGAAAAAAACCCAGCACTCACAGTGAGTTCGATGTCCTGTGAAGACATATCTAGTGTGAAACTTTTAGAGTGTGATGCAGTGACATTAAGATACAATGTGCAACATATTCATAAGTTAGCTCAGATTCCCAAGAAAAGTTTACATGGAAAGGGCTCCAAGGAAATTCAAAATGAAGGAGAGTAGCAGAGCAAGATTTCTTTCTCTCTCTCTCTCTTTTTTTTTTTTTTTAGAAGAAAGTGGTAATGCATTTATTCATAATTGTGTCAAATAAGGGATTAGTTACAGAATAAAAATTACTCTATCAAAAGCTCAAAGACTAGGAACACAATAATCTTCACAGAGAATATATCTCACAAATGCCAATATTCTCCCATACTAAACTATATAGGACATTATGCACCATACTTGTATTAGGATAGTTATTAATATTATTCTGGTTTAAATCCTTATGCTTAAAATATTGTTTCTGTAATGAGATTGAATATGAATTCTATACCATTATTAATCAATAATATCAGATTAATGATGGGTGAAAGATTCTTTTCATGTTTTGCTTATGTAAAAGATTTGCCACATTCATTACATTTTTTTTTGATATTTTATTTACATTTCCAATGATTCCCCCTTTCTAGGTCTCCTCTTTGGAAACCACCTATCCTCCCCCCCACCACCACCTCTAGAGCCAGCATGGGGAAAGAGGGAGAAGAAGAGAGTAATTTCTCATAAAAATAATGTTTAGAAAACACACATTAATGAAAAACTTGCACTAATGCTCTTAAACAAGCATAACTATTGCAAATATGGCTGGATATGAAAGGTCCAGTACAATGTGGCCCTTCTGGTCTTTCCACTGAGAGGTGAATATTATTTCTAGAGTCTGAGTGTTGGTTTTGATTAATATGGCAGAAATGGTAACAAAAAAAACTATTCATCTAATACAATGCAGACATCTATCTATTGTCTCCTGAAAAACAAATGAAACATGGAGAAAGACACAGATGTCCTTGCTACTGCCTTGGCCATGACCACACCTACCTTACACATCAAGTAAATTACAAAGCTTGAAACACAAATGGAAGTGAGAGGTCCCAACTGACATGGATAACTGTGAGAACTAATAAATCACTATGGTACTATGCCCTGGGTCGGTTTGCCTTGCTCAAAACACAAATGAACCACTGAACAAGTCAGACTCTTTCTGTTCTCCATACCAACTATTTTAAAGTTAACCACTACCATATCTTCATATATGTAATTTTTGAAATATAATATAGTATTATAAAGCTATCTAAAAGGTTCATTTGCTAAAATTAAAAACTACTATTATGAAATACTAGTTAAAGCATAAACTAGAAAATTTCTATTTGAAATTAAAATAAATAATACCTTTAGTCTCTTTGGGTGTCTATGAACATTATGATACTATTCAATTTAGAAATCAAAAATATTTTATGATAGAATACAATCCTTGAAACACTCATCCCTAAATAAGATGACTCCACGAAATCCCTTCCCCAGGGCTTAGGGAGCTCTGAACAGGAGGCTGTGGAATGAGTAACCTAGACCCTAACCCTAGGTATTTGCTTCAGCCCTCAAGTACATACTATTAAAATAATAACAATACTAATAATAATCAATACTAATATTTAAAATTTGAAGCCAGATAACTGTCATAGAGTATTTTTATGCCAGGCAGAATTACCTAAATTTTCATTTGTCATTGGTGAACATGCCTCAAAGATTCCCCCAATTTCTCTTTGGTATCAATTTCACAAATATAATAGAATCAAGTGGCATTTCTTTTATTTTTTTTTTTTTTGCCAAAAGATCTATATTTAACTTCTATTATTATGAAACCAAAACCACAGCAACTTTTTATTCTTTGATATGTGCACATTTTAAAAACATCTGCATCTGTGTCCTCTTATACAATATAGCTAATTAAAGTTTTGTTTTCTTACACACTAAAACACAGCTTTTAATGTGCTGGTTGCTAAAAATGGCTGAAGTAGTGAGATTCTAGTTGGAACTGATTACAAAGTTCCTCACAGCAATCAGTCTCTACCAACTCTTTTTCTTCAGAGGAGGAAGAAATATTTTAATTTATTAAAATTTACTTCATAATAGCCCATTGTTTAGCAGTATTATTGCTGGATTTTTTTGACAGTTATTTAGAAAAGAAAAGTAACCCCAAGACAAATATAGTTTAGTAGCACAAAGAATACTGGTGAGAAGATGTGCAGTTTAGTTTCATTTTAAAACACAATAGCTATTCAGCAATATCTATGTACCTTGGGTTTTACACAGGCATATACATGTATGAAAAATTATGATTAGTTGAATAAAATAATAGGCACTTTATGACAGCAATAGGAAGAGAAACTAAGATACCCACGTGTAAGTATTTCACTGACGTTTAGAGCATTATTTGGAAGAGAGGATGTAAACCAAACAGTCATACCATCTGGAAATAGATGACAGAGCTTCAGCTCTCCCTGGGTTGTTGTACTGATAAAGAAAAAATTTATTAAAAGTAATGTAAAATGTTAAAACTGATCATAATATAAATTATAAGTGCTTTTTCTGATATTTGCCTGGAAATGAGAGAAAATGAACAGTGCTGTGATAGGGAATCCCAGGTGAGAACTATTAGTTTCTCTCCCCATTTACAGTGAACACAAGGACTGTTAGAAAGCCAGCTGACTGGACTACCATTATGCAGATATCGGTTGCTTTGGTTGTGTTGAGAGGCACCTTGAGAACGGTTTAGCACAGTTGCAGTAGAGGGGCAACCGCACTCCGGACCCGCAGCTCAGTCATAACTCTTTTAAATTACCATTTGCACCGGATACTTGGATACTTTGCTATGAAAAGCCACAGCTCAGTCGTAATTCTCTTAAGCACCAATTTGCGCCGGATATTTTGCTATAGAAAGCCCCAGGGAACTCATTGTTGTCTTCTCCACCCAGGCTGGAAAGGGAGTGGGTGTTCCTGGAGCAGCAAAGGAACTGCTCTAACTCTCCAAGCTGGACCAGCCTGTGGTCAGTAAAAACAAGAAACTCTCCTTGAGTGTAAGGTTTACTGTGATTGGTCAAAACTCCCCTTCTCTGTCTACAGGGAAAAAGCTATGTGGTCCTGGGTAAGCCAGCTGAGTGACCGCTCTGGTGGTGTTGTCCTGGTATTCCAACATTCAGCATAGTGAAAGGCTTCAGTCTGACATGGTTTTCCTTGCTTGCAGTTGGTGAATCATCTCCTTTGGTAGCACGAAGAAGGAAGTGGAACAGGGATGACAGAGCTGTGGTACCAGCAGTAGCAGCGATTGAGGAATGGTTGAAAAGCCAAGTTACAGAAGGGGAAAAGGGAAAGGGCTGCTTTGACAGCGGCAGACGAGCTACTGAATATGGGGGTGGTGTGTAAGAAAGTCCACAAACTGACACTGAGTAAAAGCACAACTGTGGGAACCACATTGCCTTGACAGGTGTCAGAGCCAGATTTGAGAAGTCAGCCGAAGGAGCTGAAACACAAATATCAGGCAATACTGACATCTTGAAAGGAGGTGAATCTACGAGAGCAGCAGCTGGCCATGACCCAAGCAGTAACAAAGAGAAAATGCTCTTTTATCTGCTTCATGTGCACAGACAGCTGTAACGGTAGCTATAGCAAGCTGCAGCACAAGCTGTTGTTAAATGCTGAGGAGTCTCAACATCAGAAGCACACTCGTAGGATTAAAGGTCTTGGCTTCATCGCCCCGAGCAATAGATGCAACCTTCTTTTGCTCTTGCTTTTATCTGCTGCCAGACTCTATCAAATGTGAAGGAATACAAAGGTTGTCAAGGGTTAGCACTGGAAGAAGAGCATCTTCTTCCCTTCTCCAGGTTTCTATCCAAGTAGAGTAAACGTATATCAGAAAGTTAACTGATAAAAATGAAAGATTTTAATCTTTTATATTTATTTACCATGAGTATATATGCACATACATGTCATAGGTCATATGGGGGGGGGTGTTAAAGGGCAGCTTGCAAGTGTCTCTCCTCTGTTTCCATAATGCGGGTTCTAAAGATGGATTGAACTCAAGTCATCAGATTGGGGCTATATGCTCTTACCCACTGAGGCATCACAATGAGTTCAATATAATTATTTTAGTTAGCAATTTTATTTTTAACACTTGTTACCTAATTACTGATTTATCTAATTCTTTAATCTGTAGATAAATCATTTTTCTAACTTCAATGGCAGTCAAACCCAAGGTATCCCCAGTGATTCCTTTTCTGGCACTCGTGTATGTAATCTTCCCCCCATGATGATGTTTATATCATTATGATATATTATCTCCTTCTCATTATGCTATATAAACTCTGTCCTTCATGGCAGTTTTGCTCTCTCCATAATATGGCTTTGAATAAGTCAATTATAATGTTAGGTTTCTCTGAAGAAGATCAGGTGGTAAGGACCTGGTAGTAAGTGTGGCTGGCAGGGCTCCCAGGTACACCTGGAAGTGTACTCTTTCCAGGGAAGTCACTAGAGGAAAGTCATCTCCTGACCAATGTTTAGAGTGCATCCTAGGAAGAACCTTTAGCTGAAGAGCCAGTTGTTATAGACCGGTGTGCTGAAATGATGCGAAAATGCAAGTGTGTTCTGTTAACACATGCATTTTTGGTCTCGTGCAATAGAAAACGTACACACTAGCAGGTCACCTCTTCCATTTCCATCACTATAAAAATGCTTAAATGTTGCCGTTGTTTTGACGACAATTTCATGCAAACCCCTTTTAAATAAAAGTGACATTTACTTAGTAAATGAAAATGTAAAGATTTCTTGTACTAAGTGGTTTCCAGACTCATCAATATCGTTTTAGCCACCATTTTTCTGACCAGTGTAACAGATCTTCTTATTTGGCTTTGAGAAGGCATAATTCAAAGAACCCAACAAATTATGCCCATCAGGTGTTCTGCATGACATTACACATATGCTTACAACCTCATTTCTTTCAATATAATGGAAAACAATCACCTTCATTTGCATTGTTTAAAAATTGTTGCAAATTTATCATGGGAAATCTACGCGTCCAGAGGTGTCCTCACTGCCACTCCTCCATCAATCATTGACAAAGAAGATGCCTACAGACACTCGCACAGGCTAATTTGAAGGAGGCAATTCCTCTCTCTTGCCAGGTGACTCTAGTTTGTATCAAGTTGACGAAAGAGGACCAGCATGCATATGGTCTACTCAACTAGGATGAACTGGAGAAGATAAAGTAGTAGAATGATTTTTTGTCAAATGACTTTGAACTAATTTAGTAGGGCATAGAAAAGAATGTAATTAAAAAACCTTACACATCAAGTTTACTATAAGGAAACACTTGCTGATTTCAGATTATGAAAATATACTGACTATAAGGACCTAGGTGTACTAGATGTAATCAATAACACCATTATTCTAAAAATAGTTTTAAATATCTTTTATTAATATCTATCTTCCAAAAATATGTTCATTTTAATGCTATAAAACAAGACATTACCAGGTGAAAGATAATTTCAATGTGAATTTTTACATAAAAGTGTTTTGCACTTCCCAAATAATGGCATGTTAATGAACTAGAAAGCTAATGGCATGCTACGAAAATGTTTAGAAGATCAAAGCAACAGCATATTACTATTAATTCTTAAGTGGTTTCCAGTTATTTTATCTTTTAAATTTTTATACTCTATTTTTTTGATTTAACATGAATAACCGAAATTCCAAAGCCAAGTCCTATAAGGGTGCACTGAGGATTGTGCTGTTAAGCACGCTCTGACCCAGGATTGCTCCTGTCTGAAAGAACTGATGGAGCAAAACTGGAGAGGAGCCTGAGGAAAAGGAGGTCCAGCGACAGGCCCAAAGTGGGAGCCAGCTCAGGGGGAGACCCCAAGGTCTGAACTGTTACTGATGCTGTGGTGTGCTCACAAAAAGGGACCTATCACGACTGCCCTCCGAAAGACCCAACAAGCAGCTGAAAGAGCTAGATGCAGATATTTACACCCAACCAATGGACAGAAGCTGCTGACCTCTGTGGCTGAATTAGGGAAAAGTTGGAAGAAGCTGAGGAGGAGGGCGACCCTGTAGGAAGACCAGAAGTCTCAACTAACATGGACTTCTGAGATTGCTCAGACACTGAGCCACCAACCAGGCAGTATGCACCAGCTGATTTGAGGACCCCAACACATACACAGCAGAGGACTGCCAGGTCTGGGTTCAGTCAGAGAAGATGCACCTAATCCTCAAGACACTTAAGGCCCCAGGGAATGGGAAGGTCTGGTGGAGTGGGGATTTGGGGGTGGACATCCTCTTGGAGACAGGGGAGTGCAGGGGAGAATAGGAGGTTTGGTTTGAGGAACAGTCATAGGGACGGCAGGCAGGGGAATAAAGACTGGACTGTAAAAAAAGATTAAAGAATAATAAAAAAAAAGGAAAGAAAAGAAATGTTTTCCACAGTTGCTGTCAGGATAAAGAAAGAGAACAAGTGTGAGAGTCAGGGAAATGATGTGTGTAGAGCCTGAGAGGGGAGCAGGTGGTGGAACAGGACTGTCACCTGGCATCACCAACAAAGAAACCAGTGGTTATGTCCTTAGTTTAAAGGGTATATCGTAGAGTACAGAGAAACAGGGAAAAGGGAAGACAATACATTCTGTCAAAATTCTGTTTTTCAAAGTCCATTCTTGTATTATTTAAAAACTAGGCCACCTACAAACAATCACAAGGAGGATAAATAACATCAAAGTGTTCTGGGAACAAGGAGTTTTTATAGCTCTGAGCACAGAGCAGCTAGTGTCGCTTTCCATTTTCCTAAGGCCTGTGCAGCTGAATAGACATAGGGAAATTCATGATTAGATTAGACTGAACATTCCATATATTCATGAGTTTTTCCTAAGTCATTTGCTTGAGGCCAAATTTCAGTGAAAGCTAATATATCTTGTTTAGAGGGCCAAGATGATACGCCATTTTTACAATTGAGATAGTATTAGCAGAATAACACAATTCAGTGTTGATAAATATCATTTTCTCTGCTAATTTAAAGTTTGAGTATCATAGGTTCCATTTCCAAACGGAAAAAGCAAACAGACAGCAAAACCATGTAGATAGATAGAGAATATTAAGTCCTGAGGAAATATAATCAATTAAACTATTTACGCTTTTACTGTATTCAGCCAAAAGCAAAAGACTATCAAGAAGAATTATTTGTGAAGAGCAAATAATGTATTTTTGAGTCTGGTATGTTGTTTCAGGATATTTGATCACACTGTTAACCTGGACACTGTGTTATTTACTGAAAGAAAGCTGCTTCTAGTTGTTGTGTGGCTCAGCCTTCCTCAAAATCTTTAATCTCTGTGGCTGGAATACATACATTCCCTCAGCACATACCTTTAATCCCAAACCATGAAGAGAAAGTTAGTTTGTAGGAGGAAGGACCATATTTGAAAGTGCTGTCTAATTAAATGGAAGACAATGTGATGAATCAGAAAAACGATTTCACAGAATTGGTTGGAGATAGGATGTACCCATCTCACAGTAGAAGAGGCAGGAATAAGAGGCTACTTAAGAGAATACTCAAGCCGGGCAGGGGTGGCGCACGCCTTTAATCCCAGCACTTGGGAGGCAGAGGCAGGTGGATTTCTGAGTTCAAGGCCAGCCTGGTCTACAGAGTGAGTTCCAGGACAGCCACAGCTACACAGAGAAACCTGTCTCAAAAAACAAAAAAACAAAACAAAACAAAAAAACAGAGAAAGAATACTCAAAAAAGAGAGTAGAGTGAGGGGGGACAGTTGTAGAATAGAGTGAGGGTGGACAGTTGTACAGACACAAGTTGCAGAGAGAGAGAGAGAGAGAGAGAGAGAGAGAGAGAGAGAGAGAGAGAGAGAAAGCTAGACATAGGTGAATATAGAATAAGCCAGAGAATGAGTTCGAGATTAGAACAGATTCCTAGAGTTAGTTTGAGGCCAAGCAGAACAATTCAGTCAGAAGTGAAAGAAGCCAGATTGAATCAGTTAGTGTAGAGAGGAGTTTGAGCCAGCACAGCTGAGTTGATCAGCCAGCCAAAGTTAATAAAGAAAATGATAGGATGAGCTTATTGAGCAGTGAGTCTCAGAGACTGAAAAATTCTGGGCCTAGATAAGATCTTATGGAGGCTAGAAGCTTCCAGGACTAGGCTTATGTTAGCAGACTGAGGCAACAAGCCTTGGAGACAACAGGCAATTAAAAATAAAAAGTTACTGTTACAGTATATAGAACCAAATTACTGAGTAGCTCTAAATCTTTAACAGTGTTTTTTCAAACAGTATTTTTAAAATGTATGAAACTGCACATAAACTGGTTTAGAACCTTAGATGTTATAGCACATATAGAAGGAAAATGATTAAAATTATTTAAAAGAACCATTGCCTATTAACTTGAAGAGACTCATAACAGGTATAATCAATATGCCTCCATAAATTATTACTTATGGCAGAATCTGAAAGATTGCTCCAGTTCACTGATTTAGCTCCCTCTTCTTAGTATATCAGTAGTTTCTGGATATTTCTTCTCATGAGAAAATTAAATAGTTTAGATTGCAATTTAATACTTTAATATCGACATACATTTAGAAATTTTTATAAGTAGATGCAAGCCTGCTTATTGCAATGGATATGAATGTAGCATATGTACATTTCTCTATGTGTTTACTATATTACATAAAGTAGTGATTTTTACAATCAATATTTTAAGCCTTTATTATAGAGAGTTGGACAGTTTTATCTCGTAACCAGAATATTTGATGGATGAATGACATTGTGTGACACTATTTGTTTTCAAGCTGTCTATAATCCCTATTATTGATAGGTGCTCCTTGTATATAATGGATCAGAAAGATCAGATGGATTGGTAAGCAATTATGCCATAACAGAGAAGAATATGAAGGTCATGAAACCTTAAGAGGTATGAATCAATAAAAGTGCTATTTTTAAAGAAGACTGGCTGAGCAAGTCATCAGGAGCAAGCTAATAAGCAGTACTCCCCCACGGTTGCTGCCCCTGTTCCTGACTCCAGGTCCTTGCTGTGACCTCCTGACCTGACTTCTCTGGACAATGGAGTAAAATAAGTTGAAAACACACACACACACACACATACACACACACACACACACACACACACACACACACACACACACACACACACATACATCCATCCAAGTACCTTTTGCTTATGGTGTTTCATCACAGCAATACAAACCATAGTTAAGACTGAAGTTTGTAACAGTTCATGAGGTCTCTCGGTGACAGCCCTGAGCATGAGTTTTGGGGAGGGTTGTAGTGGCGTTTGAACTTTGGGCTTGAAAACCACTGAGGGCTCAGAACTCAGTGGGCTCTAATGAGGGAGTTTAGAAAATAAAAATGAAGAGAGAAGTGCAGACCACGGAGGCCTAGATTGCTAAGTTTCAGAGGAAAGCAAAGGCTCAACCAGGACTCTTTGTGTCTTATTTTGCATTAAGAACTTGAGTGGTAGTGTCTCTGACTCTTTCGCTTGCTGTTGGGATCTATTTCCTCCTACTGAGTTACCCTGTCCAGCCTTGACATAAGGCATCAGTGCCTAATCTTATTACATCTTCTTATGTTGTGATATCAGCTTATCCCCCAGCTGATATCACTGGGAGGTCTGTTCTTTTTCTGGAGAGAAATAAAGGAGCAGTTGATCTGTGGAGAGAGAATGTGTGTGTGTGTGTGTGTGTGTGTGTGTGTGTGTGTGTGTGTGTGTGGTGGGAGGAACTGGGAGGAGTGGAGAAATAAGAATAAAAGTTACACGCAAAAGTGTTTTTAGCATTGAAAGAAAAAGAGAAAGCCGTATGTGATGATGACCCAACAACCGTAGACCTAAGGAGGGAGTTGTTCAATAAACACAGCAACAGATTCAGGAGCTTCTGAATTAAAAGCAGATATGACATGACAGGTATAGCAATGCTTTGTGCTAAAATAGATATCTTTGCGTGGATTTTTATAGAACTTTAAGAGTAGAGTGGTTGAATATAGGGTAGAGCATTATAAGACTAAAGACGCTGAAGCAACGTTCCATTAAATACAGGGCTATGCCAGAGCACTCAGGGGACAGTGGTAGTTTCAGGATCCGAGGAATTCTGGGTGGGGGAAGGTGTCTTGCAGATTCATGATAGTTATTTTTGAATATCTTGATTCTTTTGTAAAACTAAATATATTTATTAGTTATTATAGAATTTTGTACAAGGAATTTTGATCCATCATCCCATTCTTATCCACTCAACATTCTGGCCTTCATTTAAAAAGAATACTATCAAGAACTGTAAGTGATGCCCCGATATTCTTGCATGTATGGCCTTCTATAGTATGGTTTACTTATCTGGAACTACACTCTTAGAGAAAACTAGCTCCCCCTCTCTCAGTTGCTACCCAGTCTCAATAGTTCCTTCACTAGGGCTCAGACATTGTGTCCACTTCCCCCCCATACATGCTCAGATTTGGTTTGTATTACGGGGCTTTCAAGGATCCCACCAGAAGTTTAGAAGTTTAATGAAGAGTTCTATTTAGTTTAAACATGTTGGCCTTTTTCTGGGACAGTCTCTCAGCTAGATACAAACGTAATCTTGGCTTCTCTGCCATCCTGCCATGGGCTTCTCCCTGCATGCTTGATTACAGCTCATCTGTCTCATACATGCCTGTCTTCCAGGTCCTAACTCTGCTGTATCTGCTTGCCTTTCTATCTCTCCCTCAGCCTGAAAGTCCTGCTCCCATGCTTCCTGGCCCAGCTCTTGATTACCAAAAGGCCACAGTCCACTTTGAGCTAATAAGCAGCAAAACAACATCCATTCCATTTCTTAGGTTGCCTTTAAGCACTGAGGCTCCCTGACCTTCATCTTCTGGGGAGGTTATGAAGAATAAGCATTTACAAACAGAAAACTGGTGATGGCTGTAGAAATGACAATACCAAAATCCCCCCAGCACTTAGCTCTTCGGCTAGCACAGCAATCAACAATTGAAAATACAGGGACACACCTTTCAACAATGTATGGGAAGGTTGCAACAATAGGTCTGGCTGGAACATACATACAGGTCTTTCTATGCTCTTAAAACTTGTGTGAGTTCGTATGCATAGTTGCTGTGCTGTGTCCAGAGACAGTTCCTTTGTAGTCAGCCTTTAGTGTAGATTATTTCTGACACTCCTCTGTAATGACCTCAAAGCCTTGGGGAGGAAGGGGTGTGGATATACATCTGTATAGGGCCAGGCACACTGCAGCATCTTATTCTCTATGCCTTGGCAAGATGTAGGCCCCTATGTTAACTACCATCTACTGCAGACAAAAGCTTCTCCAGTTTGGGTAGGACACATCAATCTATTAATGTAAAGTCATTAGGAGTCATTTTAATATTATATCAGTCTAGCAGAACAATAACAGTAGTTTTTCCCCATAGGACCTATCTAGCCATAGGTTGTTAGCCTGATAATGATGCCAAGTATGGGCTTCATCTTATGGAATAGCGCTTAACTTCATGCAGAAAATAGTTGGCTATTCCCATGATGTTGACATCACTATTACCCTGGTGAGCATGTCTTGCCAAGCTAATCATTATGGTCATTTTCAAGGTTACCAGCCAGATATAACTGATGATCAATTTCTACCTCTGGTGTGTTGCATAGAATCAGTTAGCATGATGAAAGCTGGGCAGTAGGGATGAAGCTTCCAGGACAAAATTAGGCTGATTTCTCCATGTTTTATGACTTACACATATAATGTCTTTAGCAACAGGGTCTTACCATCAAGTATTGGAAGGTAGTTAAGAGAATTGACAATACCCTGTAATGTTTGAGGGTCTATGAGATCTCATTAGTAAACAACTCCAAAAAAAGGACTTAATCCCTGGCTTTTTATTTGTTAACCATTAGTGTCTAGTTGAGACCTTGTCATCCTCGTCTATGGTGACTCCATTGTAAATATAATTACATTAGGAAGTCCATGGAGTAGTAGGTTTTTATATGATGTTTAAAAGATCTTCTGTGCTATGTGTCCTCCATATTCATCCTCTACCCTGACATCCCCTCTTTTATGCTAATCTAACCCTTTCTACTGAATTATTGTCTTTTACTCTTTTATACTTCTGCTTTCTCTCTGCCATGCTTTGAAAGTCTCCAACATGGCCCTTAGTAGTTCACTGACCTCTATGAATATTCCAACTGAAACACCTAGCTGGAGATTCAAAGCTAGCATCCACTGATGAAAGGAAGCATGTAACATTTGTCCTTTTATGTTTGGGTTACTTCACTCAAAATGATTGTTTCAAGCTCCATCCATTCACCTGCAAATTTTATTTCATTTTTTCTCAAAATCTTAATAATAATGTATCATGTAAATATGCTATATTTTCACTCAGCTTCATTTTTTAAACCACAGCCTGTAACAGAAGTTATAAAAATACTTTTTAACTCACAAAACACGACAGTACAGGTATTAAATACACATCCATACACTATGTCAAAGCTTAAACAAAATTTAGAGCAGACAGTACATCCACTAATTAGATCTAATATGTTGCTTGGAATTAAAGTCTAATTCTTTTAATTAGTACACCTCGGTGGGACTAGAAATACAAGCTTGTAATTAGGTGGTAGTTGTGATCATCAAAGCTTTATCTGCACAGATTGTATAGGTAGGTTACTTGTTCTTACACTAACTAGTTTCTGAATACATAGATTAGGTTGTGTAGACAAATATGAACAACTAACTGTACATGGAGTGAATTAGGCCCCTAATGTCTTATAATTATTTGTGGCATAATAGAAACTTTGTAATTTTAGGAAAATTATTTCTATATGTATAGGCTTTATTATCAACTGTACTAAATAAACTCTATTAAACTGCTAAAATGAACTCTGCCAGTTACATAGGTTGGAAATAAGTTGTAATCATTTGGCATCAGAACTTTCTGCTCTAATGTGTGTGAGCCTGTGGGGATGTCAACAGAACGGGACACTCTTAGGCATTCAGTAGTCAGAAACATTGAATAAGTCATTATAAAGTATTTATGTAAATATTCTAAGGAGTTAAAATTATACTGTTTTTCCATTTCCCTATACATATTCTTGATCATGTAAGTCAGGACTTCCTCAGATAGAGAACTTGTGTATTTCATTGTGTCACATACAAAAAAAAAGTAACCCACTGAAGGTTGTTCCAACATTCTTAATCAGTATATTGTACTAAAATGAAAGAATGTGGACAGAAACCTCTCTGTTTAATGTACAAATTTTTAAAATAAAACAATGATTTCCTATCTAATTTAAATATTATATTAAAAATTTTATGACGATAAGCTATATTAAACACTTTTTAAAAAAGGATTTCTGAGCTGGGAAGATGCTGTAGGATGTAATGACATGGCCTCCAATCCTGAAGACCTCAGTTTGATGTCTTAGATTTACATTGCAGGATAGGCTTGATTCCTAATGTTACCCTCTCACCTCTAATGCAACACAGAATGTGTATGCCTACATATGCAAACAAATACACATGAATAAATTGATAGACAAATAAACAAGTAAGTAAATAAATAAAATCTAATTTAAAGAATTTTGATGTAATTCTAGGGTTGTAGTATTGTCGTCTGTCTCCACAATAAAATAATGTTTAAATATTCTGTTTTCTGTAGTTATAAATGGCTTAATGCCCTTCCCCCTCTGTGCTCACTTGTGTATGTGTGTGTGTGTATGTGTGTGTGTTGTGTGTATGTGTTGACTCAAACTACATTTTATACAAATTAAATGAAGATATATGTATTATAAGAAAATTGACTTAAATTAGAACATGGGAGGAAATTAAATGTGGCAGTGTAACTTAGCTTCCTTGTCAAATGTACTAAGAGATAGCGACATCAATTGAAAGGGGGATCTCATATGACTCACCGTTAAACTATGAGTATCCAAAGGAAATTAAATTTTAAATTATTGTATTTATACTACGTGGATAAGATACTGTTTTAGGCCCAGTCATTTATTCATAGTTGCTGTCTAGGTAGCAAATAACTATTTACAAAGTGAAGATTTCTCTAGTTTTATGTTGGAAATTTGGACTAATAATGCTTTGCTTAATGCTCTGTAGTCCATAAAAACAATGTTTGGAAACATACAGGTAAACTAGATAGATGAACTTGGACTGTAGTTAGGGTTGAAAGGTCACCTTTCGAAAAGATAATCATTTCCAATTAAGATTCAAAGCACTCTACACTTCAATGAACTGTATGGAAGGACACAGTGTCTTATTAAAAGATTAGTTTATATTATAGGCTGACAAGAATGGCTTGTAAAGTATGATTCATTCAATGTAACAGCACATTAAAGATAATTTCTTTTCTATCTTGTTTGCAATAATGAAAATAACCAAGAAACTATATGAAGGACCTAACAGGGCCATAAACATAGACAAGTGGGTCACATATGGCTCCATGTCTTTCTCATGCATAGCAAGTGTGGTTGCTTCTCTTCTCTGGGAACAGTAGAGGCCTTTAAATCAATACTGTGTTCTTATTTCTAGGATGAGCAATATATCAAAACAAATAAACAAGAAAACACAGTAAAAGGAAAAACCACCAGTTAATCTGTATTTTACCTGTTGATCTGTTTAGAAATAATACCATCAGGTCAAGGTAGTGACTCAAAGCCACATAATTTTGAAATATTGAGAGGCTTAGAAAAGTATTAAAATTATCTAAAAATAATATAAATAGTCTGTGATTCTTGCTGTAAGTTAAAATGTGGTATAGGCAGATATATAATAATATTTTACTCTAATTTATATAACGAGTGTGCAGTTGTCTTAGTTCAAATTTCCATTGCTGTAAAGAGGCACCATAACCAAGGCAACTCTTATAAAGGAAAACATTTAATTGGGTCTGGCTTCCAGTTTCAAAGATTCAGACCATCATCGTCATGGTGGAAACAGGATAGTGTGCAGGCAGACATGGTGCTGGAGAAGCCGAAAGTTCTACATCTTGATCTGAAGGCAGCCAGGAGGAAACTCTTCCACAGGCAGACAGGAGAAGGCTCTCTTCCACACTTGGTAGAGCTTAAGCACTCAGGAGCCTCAAAGCCTGCCTACACAGTTACATACTTCCTCCAATGAGGCCACACCTATTCCATCAAGGCCACACCTAATAGTGCTACTTCCCATGGCCCAAGCATATTCAAACCACCTCAGTGGCTTATATTGGACTTCACACTAGGAAATTTATAGCACTCTTGCCTAATATAAAATGTTTCCACAAAGCAATGTATACATATATACATATGTATACATATATTCATATGTATACATATATATTTGAATACATGCATATATATGAATATATATATGAATGATAACAAAGTAAGTATTATAGGTATTGTAAAGTATAAATCTTCCATAATTACTGGGTTAGTAATGAAATAAAATGGAGAATTCTATTTTAAAATGCTACCATTAAACAAAATATATCTTAAGTGTGACAGAGAAAACTATTGTCTATTTTTTTTACAACTTTATCCTAAATACCTGATATTTACATACATTTGGCCATTTCCTTTTACATAAAACACAATATTCTGTTACACTCCTCTCATTGTACACTTGAAAAAACATCCTAGTTATTTTGCAGACCCCACTATAGATACAATGCTAGATAATTTTAGGTGTGACTGTTACTCAGTTAAGAGTTAGTCGTGTAGACAGCTATCCATTACTTCTATCCAAGTATTCAAATTAAGTATTATGTCTCAACCAGTGGATTGAATAAGAATCTGCTCCCTCCCAGTGTGAGAGAGCAGCAACTGCGTAGATGAGGGCATACAGAGAGCAAAACAGAAAGGACAACAGGAGCTTGTTTTCTCTTTTCTAAGATAGTGCTCATCTACTCCTGCTTTTACCAGAACTTAAATATTTATGTCTCTGCGTTCTGAGATTGTACCAGCAGCTTCTCTGTTCCTCAGGGTTTTGGCCTTAATCATACTATCATAATTTCTTGTTCTTCACATTTAGACTTGAAGCCAGCAAATGACTGACTGATTTGGTGATCTACAGCAGTTAATGCCTAGCATGGTAGTGCTCAGCCTGCAAAACTGAGTGAGCCGATCCCCTTGATAAATTTCTACTCAAGTCTATTTTCTTTCTTTATATTCTCCCTTTCCCTCTCCCTCCCCCTCTCCATCCCCCTCTCCCTCCCCCTCTCCCTCTCC
>CM052709.1:83424265-83446488 GCA_028551405.1 Uromys caudimaculatus | reverse complement strand
AGGGAGGAAGGAAGGGAGGGAGGGAGGGAGGAAGGAAGGAAGGAAGGAAGGAAGGAAGGAAGGAAGAAAGAAAGAAAGAAAGAAAGAAAGAAAGAAAGAAAGAAAGAAAGAAAGAAAGAAAGAAAGAAAGAAAGAAAGGTAGGTATTAGAAGCTAAGATGAAGAATCTGATGTAGTCCTAATAACGAGATCATGGGTACTGCTTTTTTTGTTTTGTTTTGTGAGACAGGGTTTCTCTGTGTAGCTCTGGCTATCCTGGAACTCACTCTGTAGACCAGGCTGACCTCGAACTCAGAAATCTGCCTGCCTTTGCCTCCCAAGTGCTGGGATTAAAGGCGGGTGCCACCACGGTCCGGCGATGATGGGTACTGAACTACCGAACTTTTATATCTCCTACTCTTCCTTGCTATTGTGACTTGCATAAATATTGCTTACTTTAGAAAGCTGTTTATGATATCTTTTGCCAGACCCCAAAATGCTTTGGTTCTGTCACTCACACATTTCATTTTATTTACTATTAACTAAGCCAAACACGGTATTCTCATCTGGTAGGGATATATGTGTATGATACCAGGTCTTAAACTGTAGTACCAGTGAAGCTATAGCACCATGAACAGAGGGACTATTTTAGTACCTGTATTTTAAAACTGTTGTGTGAAACTTTTTTAAAAAATTAAGTTTTTAAAACCCCTAGATTTGACTTGAGAAAATACCAAAAAGCTTTATGAATAAGCAGGATATTAAGTAGATTAGATTTAAAATCCTTTTGCCATTCATATTTGGTGTCTATGTACATGTGGTACATAGACATAGAAATAAAACAAGTCTATAATGTACCACTACACCAGTAGCATCTTTACCTCTATTTTCAACCAAAAGTTTAATTTCTAATACTATAAGTTGGTATAACAGAAAAAAAAAATAGGTGAGTAATTCTTACCTCTCTGAAGTGGGTGGCCAGTATGAGGAAAAGCTTCTGGTCCACCTTTTAACACAATTGCATTGCTTCCTAGAATTTCAGATAGGATTTCATCCTGTCTAGGATAGCCAGACACTCCAGTATTCACAGAAGAACTAGTTGTCCTCAAGAGTATCCTTTAAATCTAAAACAGAAGGTCATCTTATCAAATTCCCCAAATCACTATGGATGAAGGAAAATAGATGTTCCATTCTGAATAAAGTAAGAAATCAGAAATCAAAACATGATCTTTGGCATGAGAAATTCTAATATAGAATATTTACTTGGGATATCAAAGGATAGTAAATTTGGATAATAATTAAAATATTTAAGACTGAGTAATGTAAAATAAGAGGACAAAATTGTGGCAATGTGTGAGGATGAATTTGGGAGCCTGGGAATAGACCAGCAAGGTCTAGTGCCTCTGAGTGCTTAGGTAATGACTGCTTTAACACGTGTTGAGAAAATAAAAATATAAAATTGTCATTGAATTGCTAGATGTACTTGAAGCATTTCTTCCATATGTTTTAAAGATGGCCTAGGCCAAGTAGAGAGAAACAGGAGTAGGTAGCGACTCCCAGGGATGCATAGCCTGTGGCTTTGAGTCCCCCTCATTTGTGTCTAATTGCAGAGCCTATTTGGCCACGGAGGCATGCCAAGCAGAAGTGTGGTGTTTATAAGAGCAGCCAAAGTACACCGGCCTTTGCTGTTCATATTTTGGCAAACTAAGAAATGCTTAATTGGGAGCAAATGGATTGCTATTTATTGGATTTGAATATCAAGCCTATGTAACTAAGGATAACAGATTGTCAGAGCTATTTGTTGTATTTTGCTATACAGTATGTCATAAAGAATATTTTTGAATAATGCAGAATTGCATTAGATATTGTGATTCAAGTGAATACTCATTGAGTTATTATTGGGATTTCATTTTTACTAATCTACTTAATCATATGTGTGTATTTTATGTTTAATCATATATAATATATATGCTATATATTCTACATTTTATATATATATATATATCACAATAGATACAGCCACAAAAATGTTTTGCTAAATAAATTTTTGTTTTTCTGTTTCTATTTCACATGCATGTATGTGCATTTGTAGATGTACTTTGGGGTGATACGTTCAAGTAGCTGATTGAATTTTCACCGTTCTCCTAAGCTGGCTGTATTTCTTACTTAGTGTGTCCTTCAGGCCTCATCAGAGCACAAACTTATGTGACTTCAAGGGTTTCTCTATGCTCGAATCAGCTCCATGGGGCATGGAAGTGGGAAAGAAATGACGCGACACCAACGGTGCGTTGGAAGGTAAAAGTCTTAACATCGCAAGAGCTCATGGGTTCTGCAGCCAAATTATCGCACTTCATCTGGTGGGTTCATGAAGACAAGATGGCGCACGTTTAAGGCAGCAAATACAAATGAGTCAGTTTCCTGAATCCAGGAAGAGGTTTTCAACTTTTTCTTTTAAATA
The DNA here is from genome assembly GCA_028551405.1 of Uromys caudimaculatus. Classification (NCBI taxonomy): domain Eukaryota; kingdom Metazoa; phylum Chordata; class Mammalia; order Rodentia; family Muridae; genus Uromys; species Uromys caudimaculatus. Next base: position 83,444,052 of record CM052709.1, on the reverse strand, counting down.
GAACGTAATATTTCAATTCCTGGCCCCTTGATGCAAGTGTAAACTTCACAATAGAAAGAGTCCCATTCACATTTATTCTCTCATGAAACATCACAGTAATTTTAAGCACACATATCAATGTTCATAAATATATAAATGGACTTTGGAAAAGGTAAAGAATTTTTAATGTCAATTAGGTTAGTTCATATTATTTAAACAAATTTTAAATCAAAGAAATAAATGCTGACTGAAAATAACATGTAGTTTAATAATTAGTTATTAGTTAATAGTTATTAATGTCATTGTATTTATTTTATATCTAATGGAAAGAAAAATTAATTTTCTTCATAATGGAAAAAATTGCTTTTGTCATATGTTAAAAAAGACAATTTTTTTCCTTCATGAATTGTTTACAGTCTTAGATTTCAAGGCTTTCCCTGCTGTCATTTAAAGAAAAAAGTAGGTCATTCCATATTTTAAATGATGAAAATTCTAGTCACAGCTTTTGTCCTCTTTGATAATTACCTAGTACTTTGTCATTGTGCATGTCAGGCTCCTGTGTAAACTTGAATCCATTAAAACTTCAATGGAAATCAGGTTCATTAGTGTTGTTTTGATTACTCATTTATGATATTCTTTAGCTAGCACTTCATAAAACATTTTTTTTCTGATGAAAAGTATCTTGGCCTTGCTTGAAAACAAAATGTGTTTTATCTCTCAATGTCAAAATTCTGTCACTATATTTAGTATCTTTTCTCACATTTCCAGTTACATGCAGTTTAGGGAAAACAGTTAATGTATCCAAAAGCCGTTGCAGCATATTAAATTAATTGCTATTAGCCCATCAGGATGTACGTGCTGTATTTTTCACTATACATTCAAGCAAATGCTGTCTTTCTGACACTCAATATTTAAGGTTATAAACATGGTTCATTATTTCTGTACAGTATATTTCTATTTTGTCAATTACCAGCTGTTCTTAATTACATGTTGCCATCTATCTCCATTAGATAATATGTTGTATAAAAGTATTATCTGAAGATATTAAAAGTGCTTGACAAGAGGCTGTTGTGCTGACTCTAAGGTAAAGCAGTTGGTCCAAAAGTGTGGGATGAGCTCAGATTCCTGGAAACTATACAAAAGAGCTGAGTGTACAGGGCTATGCTCTTAACACTAAGGAGGCAGATACAAGCTCTTTTGAACTCATTGGCCATCTAAGCTGATGTAATCTATAATTTCCAGATTCCCTTGAGAGATTCATCTCTAAAAAATCAGATGTTACAAACTTCAGCTGTTGAGCATAGAGGAATTAATCTGCACTAGGCTTTAAGCATCCTCCTTGCTGAGTAATTGTCACAGAGTTAGAAGGTGATATGGCAGGAAGCAAAAGCATCACAGGTCTTACCCAGATGTAGACCCTTCATGATGCAAAGAAGATCCCCTAGGGAGCATGTACCCACTGGGACAATGGCAGCATGCTTATTTGGATGGTAACCTAAGAATTTATGAGGGTTCCTAAGTGCTGCACCACCAGAGGGAGCTCATTCCTGATACCATATACATGGTCAAAAGATCATGGCTGGACCAGCCATAGATCCTGGAGTATCTCAGTTGGAACATACTACTGTTATTTTGATAAATATAATAAGTTAAATTGACTTCTAGTTATGTTTATACCTATAGACTAGTGGTACTCTTTGTCAGAAAGCTGACTGTGTGCAACAGGTCATGGTAAATGTAAAGTTTCATAATTTGTAAAGGTGATGTGTAAGAGATGTCTCGTGATTTCTCAGTCCTAAACAAGACACCTGTATCACCCCTTCCAAGTGTCAAGGAACATTGCAAATGGGGAAACAAAAAGAATGTGAGATCCTGAAGTCAGGAAAGAATGCTTTCAGACTCTTCCGTCTGTACATGACCTGTCTATGCACTCATGAGCACACATGAGAAGTGGGTACCTGCGTTAAAACTGCACAAGTCTGGAGCTGTCACCAATTTTCAAGGATAGGAAGAGACTTATAAGGTCTCAAGCTTCCTTGAGGCACTAGAAGCAGTTAATGGTCACTGGAAGTGTAGTTGTATTTCTCATCGGTATGGTCACTGGTAAGTTGTCCTTTGTTGGATCAATAACTTCCATATCTGTGCAAATAATTCCAATTAAATGCTACCAGTCACAAGAAGAAATAGGAGGAGGGAACTTTAAAAAATAATGTAGGTTGTGATGGAAAAAGACACTCAGGGTTGACCTCTGACCTCTACACACATGAGCATACAAGTGTGTGTTCACATGCACATATATCTGTCCAGACATACATGTACACTTATGTACACCATGAACAGAAATAAAAATAAAAATAAAAGCAGTTATTGAGTAATTCCACGTCAGTAGAATGTATAAACATGAGAAATTATGACATTTTTCATTATTTAGTGGCCAGTGATATCTAGAGTGGAACATAGTTAAAGTCCAAAAATCAGACATTGCCAAGGCAACCGTGAGTCACGTGATGATTATAGTTCGGTCTCCTCTGCCCAGTCTTTTAGTTGTAGAGTTTCCTTGTTGTAGCATAGCTCTCATGTCCTGTGAACTGTGAAATTGCTTATAATAGATTCACGGAGAGGTAGAAAGTTTCATTCTTTGCATAGAGTCATCTTAGGCAATCAATATTTGAATTACTACTAACAATATTGTCCAGTGTACACTCGCCTCAGATAATTATTTTTATCTTGTATGTTTGTTGTATATTGCTAAATTAAAATGATAGCAACTTTTGTTTATGAAATTGACTTACAGTGTTTATTGCATAAGTGCAGATGCTTGTACTTTTCGCTCCTCAAAAGTATTAGCATTTCCGAATTCAGCCTCCTTCTTCCTATAGTACAGTAAAGGATCGGTTTCATCCTCTGAAAATGGAAAGCGATAGACACACGGAGATCAGCTCTGTCCTTTGGCAAGTTCCCCTGGGTTAGAATGCCAACTTCATTCTTCTTCATTGTGCATTGCTAATTTGGTTCATCTTTGTTTGCTGCCAGAGCAGTGTCATTTGAAATCCAGAAAATAAGCAAAGGCAGGCCTTCTCAAGCACGAATCAATCTATTTGGCACTTGGAGAATTCCAGACTCCTGAAAACATACTAATATAATCACTTATTTCTATTTATGAAATAATCATTAGAAAAATCATATTTTCATCACAGGAATCATTGCTTCTGTGTCTGCGCCATCTTCTTCATCATGTTAAATGGATCTACCTCATTAGGACTGTTGACTCAGAAATTTGCAGCTATCATTTTATGATTCATTTTTATAATACTCTATTGAAAGTCAAATGCATACACATTTTGGCATGAACTCCACAATAAAGCTCATAGAGTACATATAAAAGAAGATGTTGCTAGCAGAATTTGTCCCATATATAACTTTTTAATGTGTAAAAAGAAAAAAATCAGTATAGCAGCATTTTCACTAATAGTGTTTGGCTTTCTATCATATAAGAATGAGTCTATTTTAGGCTTATATTTTCATTGCACAAACTCTTCATTAGGCTTGGATTGGGTTTGTGTAATGTTTTAGAAATAAAAACATCTGCGAAGAAAACCTATCACTTTAATACTTTTAAATTCTCAAGTTCGTGGCAGTAGAGAAATGATCGCAACCTGTGATCAACCCAGCATCTGTCCTCTTTACCTCTGAGGACACAAGGCTGCTGACCCAGAACATGAAATTTGAATCCACAAGGTGAGAGATACACTGATAATTCTCCTCACTGATCTTTATGTCAACAATGAAAAAATGTACAAGACATTTCATTATGAAGATCTAAGTAAACCATGTGGATTCTAAAGAAAAACATCAGACGAGACTGATACTGGAGATATTCTGTCTCACCTACTCACAATAATAGACGCTGGGTCTTCACCCTCTGGATTTTTGAGAGAAATTGCCAGTTTGTTGGGACTGGAGAAGGTGAAGGGCCCACAGATAGGTTACTTCTGCTCTAATCAATAACTTCCCACATACTTGGGCAAAAAATGAATTAAAGACAATAGACTATGAACTAAAATGTAGATGTAAGCATGAGGAAGGATTTGTTTAAAAGAAACAGGGAAGAGAGAGAGAGAGAGAGAGAGAGAGAGAGAGAGAGAGAGAGAGAGAGAGAGAGAGAGAAAAGAAGGAGGAGGAGGAGGAGGAGGAGGAGGAGGAGGAGGAGGAGGAGGAAGAGTTGGGTGTAAAAATGATCAAAATTCCTCATATGAATGATGAAATTGTCAAATAAAAAAATAGAAAAATATTTCAGTTAAAATGTTGGGCTGGGACCAGGCAGAGGCAAACTCTCTGTGAAACAAAAATGGTAAGTGTTGTGCTTTTATATGGCTTGTATATTAACCACTGGGTTTTTACTGTTGAAGTTCAAAGCCTTGCACAAGACAACACATTCATGTTCCACAGAAAACTTGACTGACCAGACTGTGTAACCAGATAGTCACAGACTTCTACTATATAATTATTCTCATAAATACATATCTCCCCCTTTTTTCTTCCCCTTTGGAACACGATTGTAAGTGATGGTCAGAGCCTTGAGGAGGGCGGAAGCCATAGCAACCATGTCTTCTGCAGTTCTATTTTCTACAAGAACTTGTTTCTCAATCTTAGTGCACTTTATAGCTTTAAGTGACATTGATTTGCATAATGAAATCATCCTAAACTCTGACTCATAGTCTAGAGTTTCTAAACTTTCAACTCTTGTTAGTTAATAGGAGGGAAATCGACAGCTAATGTCAGGCCTACAAGAATGCTTTTGCCTTTTCTTTTAGATCTTAATCTTATGCGATTGGGTCTTTGATAGTTTTGGAACTTTATGGAGCTTTAAAATTTTTTGGTTTCCTATTTATATCTGAAGGTCACACTTAATCTAGACCAAACCTATGTATTATAATGGGAAGCAGGGGTCCTAAAGGAAATTAGCACTTGTAGCTGTCCTGAGTAATTCAGCAACATATAGAAGCAGAAAACTAATCAAAGCAAAATGAAGGAAAACAAATACTGAGTAAGGGAACAGAACTGATGGACTGTCGCTAGGGATGCACTCTATGAGGAAAAGGACTGAATAACATCAAAAGTCCGAATACTGCAATTGCCTGCTATTCTTTCATAGGAAGGTTAATACAATTGCATCGTCAATTTTATCTAAATTATGTTATACATTTTGTAAATTTATTGTGAATTTCCATTGAAGTCATAATCGTTACCTTAAAAATTGACTATTATGTTCCCAACTTTCGTTTGAAAACCTAATAGCTGTAATCAGACAATATAAGAAAGAAAAATAATAAAAGATTAGATTATAAATAATATGAAACAGCATTTTAACAAAAGAATTTTGTGTAAGAATAGTATAATTAAAGACAAAAGAGAAGTTGAGAACAAAATCTGGTATGTATGTAATATTTAAAATTAGATTCGAAAATGTTGTTTTTTATTTGTGAGAACCTAATGCTTTATTTATAGGATGTGTTGACCCAACTGTTTTACTGTTAATTGTTTACAAAAAAGTTTATTTATAAAGCAAATACAAATATTAAACATTTTACAACAATGTGTAAAAGATTAAGCAACCACTAAATTTGTTGTTTGAAAAGAACTTCCAATCATATCAGAAAGCCTAGAAAACATGAGATTAGATGTAGCAAAGCCATCCATTCAGTAAACAAGGAAAACACAGTAGTACATACAATGATATTGTATTACAATATATGATACACCCAGTATAATTTTCTCTCACGAGATACAATAATTATTGGCAGAGGAAAGGAAAGCATTACGAATATTGCTATTTTTCTACCGGAGTTAAAATATGAAAAATTCACAAAAATAAAAATATGTGCATTTTACATTTGTTTTTTGAGTATATACTGGAAACACACGCTTCACATATGTACCTACAAGGATATGTAGTGCTACTGTGTTGTTAAATAGAACAAAATTATATTGATGCTTATTATAAGAAAATTTGTCAGTAAACTATCATATAATCAGTCTATGTAAATAGGAAGATATTTAATAAATACCCACTCAATTTTGCTGTACTAATCTACAATGTGTAAACAGTAAGTGGCAGAATCATGGATTCCCTTTCTCCTCTAACACCTTTCACTGAACATTCTAGACTCTGAAAAGTGGTCATCAGAGAAGTTTCTTGCATCCTTGCTCTATATCCTGCAACCAAAATGTGTTGTGTTTTACAATCTATTCCTGGTGGAACACCAAGAGGAATGAAAAGAACCCGCATTACTTCAAGATCGTCTGAAACTTCCTTAATCAATAACTTCTATAATGATACCCCAAAGATGTCATTATGGTTTTATTCAATAACTCACAGATTTTAAGAAAGGCATTTTCCAGACACACAAATATCTCCCTTCAAATTATTTTAGAACATAAGTCATAAATATTATAAAATTGGCTACAAATTAGAAAGCTTCCATATGGCTTTTAAAATAATTTTTATTTTAGTTAGCTCTCAGTCCTGCATAACCATCTACCTTATACCCCTACTACCTGTGTTTAACCCTTTCTATCCCCAGTATATAGACCTCATTTCTACTTCCTTACAATATAATTATTATTTTTTAACTTTATTAAGAGGATAAAGAATTATGTACAGCAAAGGATGTGCTAAACTTTATAGTAACTATGTGCAGACCTTACAGAACTGTAACGTTGTGGAAGTAGCACCCTACTTCTGTATTAGTGACTTTTCTCTAGCTATGATAAAGCTCCAGGACTAGGGTTACTTATAGAAAAAAAAGATTGGGGCTTATGATTCCTGAGGGATAAGAGCCCATTAGGGCAGAGAAGCAGGTCAGCCAGTGCAGGCACAGCATCAGGGCAGACAGAAGAAAGCTCATATCCTCAACACAAGCATGAAACAGATAGGAGGGGCAGAAGTGGAGTGAGACTATAAACCCTAAAAGACTTCCACCACTCAACCTGTGGCATGCTTCTTCTAGCAATGCTCTACCTTCCAAAGGTTCTACACCCTCCTCAAACAATACCACCAGTTGGGGTCCAAGTGTTCACCTCTTTGGGCCTACATGAAACATTATCTTTCAAATCACCACATTCCACGGGATCATGATTAAAATGTATTCAATTCATTTTCATACTCTTTAACAATCTTGACAATACTGTTTAAAATTCTTAATCTCTTCTGAGATGCAAGGCAACTTCTTAACTGTAACCCACTGTAAAAACTCACAAAGGAAATTATATACATAACTCATATATGTACATATACAAATACACACACATACACACACATACACACACACACACACACACACACACACACATATACATGTATTCATTGCCACCCTAAAATAGAGAAAGCAAAGCATAGTAAGGAAATATTGGATCGAAGCGAGATCTGAACACAGCAAATTAAAACACCAAATCCAGTAGCTCCATGTCCAATGTCAATGATGTAAGAAGCCTCTTCGAGCTAGCTTTGCTGCCTATAAAATACATCCCTCCCTTGAGCTGTCTTCATTCACTGAGTGTAGCTCTTTTGTCAAGGTTCTCACTGTTCTGGCATCTCCAACATCTTGAGATTTTTCCTGTAACCCAAGCTTTACTTTCATGGCTTCACGTAATGATCTTTTAAGGCCTTCATGTATGAACTCCACTACTACATACTGCCTAGCACCAGAAGCTCTCTGCAACAGAGGAGAAAGAATCAATAATTCTTTCACTGTTATGTTGCTCATGCCTCTAAAGCCAGCAATACAAGAATGACGTTTGTCAATTTCCTCTGCCAGATTTGAATGGAACTGTACTCCCTTTAATTACATTAGCAGGAATTTTTGTTTGCTTTATAGGAGTGAAAAACTGCTTAGGACCTCTTCTTTCAAAGGTGTGAAGCTTAGCTAGGGTAGGTCTTCCCGACTCCAACTAGCACAGAAAATTAAGCTCTGCTCTCAGCATTCAACTGAATTTCTAGTTCAGAGTTCCAAGTCTTCCACAGTCTCCCAAAGAGGAGGAGGGGAGTGAGGTTCTGCCATTGTAACTCTCTGACACCAACCTCTGTGTTACTTTTTCTATTGCTTTGATAAAACTCATGGCCATGGTAACTCACTGAAGGAATAGTTTATTTGAACTTTCAGCTACAGGAATGTAAGAATCCATCATGGCGTGGAATCTGAGAACCAGAGGGTAGACATGGCAGCAGGAGCAGTAAGCTAAGAGCTGACACACTAATGCGCTACCGCCCCCAAACACAATTCAAAAATATCTTAAAAGTTTATGTTTAGAGCTTTAAGTAAAAGCTTAAAGTACAATTACTAGGAAAATTATTAAGGGTCAACTGTGTGTAATTGGAGTATGTGTATATCTCACCTGTCATCTGGAATATAATATCTTTACATATAAACACAGTGTATGTTACCAAAATTTTTCTTTCTAGTGTGTTATAGTTGTAATTTGAATGCAACAATTATAATTAATATTTATTAAGCCCTTTAATCGTTTGGAAATCTAACACATAGAACATTAAACTCAAGCCCTTGGAAATACCTGGCTTGAAGTGAAACATAATTGGGAATGACAATGATGGAATGATGGGTGCTGCAGAATGCCATGAGAAGCTGGAAGCTCAGGGTGGGCAGCCTGGGTTTGTAAAGCATGCTTTCATAAAGGCTCTAATATCAAAATACTTGAAAGTTTTTTTAGTTGAATTAACTGCAATATCCAGATCTTAGGCGTTGCCTGACACAAAGAGGTATTCAACAATATCTGCAGATGAATGCCAAGGCACATTTGTAAATAATTCCTTTTTGTGATTGTTAGACTACTTAAAATATTTTATCACATGTAATAAAGCATAAAAATACCAATCTTTGTGTCAATATGTTTTTAGTGATTGTTAGACTATTTAAAGTATTTTATCTCATGTAATAAAGCATAAAAATACCAATCTTTGTGTCAATATGTTTTTAGTGATTGTTAGACTATTTAGAATATTTTATCTCATGTAATAAAGCATAAGAATACCAATCTTTGTGTCAATACATTTTTAGTGATTGTTAGACTACTTAAAATATTTTATCTCATGTAATAAAGCATAAGAATATCAATCTTTATATCAATACGTTTTAAAGTACATAGTTAACACACATAAAACTTGAGGCTGCAACAATTTTTATAGCATATACACAATATCAAAAACCCTGAAGCTTTTAACTGTAAAGTATTTCAAGACACAATAATTCCCTTCTCTCTTTCCATTTTTTGCCCAAACATTTACATTATGCTATAGTCTCTAAAATGAGCCTTTGTACATTTCAGTTTCTCTCCAAAGACTGATGTTCATTTCATACTTAACTGAGCAGAAATTTAAGAACTTTATCAGAAAAACAATTATGATGATGAATGCTTTGTTGTTAGGGAAATATGCAGCATTTTTTTTTACTTTGGACTCCCACCAGGATTAGTTAACATTAAGGAGTTGAAACAATATTTTAGCTGTTGATGTTTGTCACAAGCAGGAAAGTAAAATTTCTACTTGGCAACCGTGAATTGCTTGGAATTCCCAGTCTCCACACTCTCTGTTGCACAGTAAATCCCCAGAGGAAATCACATGACAGAACAGCTATTTTTATGTCTTGCTAAGATCAGAATTTTGAAGTGTTACCATGAGGAAATATTTTCCTCCATTTATATGTGCACCAATAATTAGTCTCAAGGAAATGAAGTGCATAGAAAGTGAATTGAGATTTTGTTTTTAACATGAGCTTGTTTGATAACAGCCTCCACTCTCCTGACAGATGGATTCTTCTTGGCAGATGATTATGCAAACTGTTCCTTCCGTGCCTGTCTACATGAAATGTATTCTATAAACACACTGAAGCTTCATGCTCCTCTGAGTCCTCAGTGCTTGAGAATGTATTAGCACCATACTGATTTGGATGACAGGATTTAAAAGTGTCTGAGGGTGGAAATGGAAAGAATTCTAGTGTGATTGCTTTGCTTCTGTCAAGGGCCCTGGCAGATAATAAGGTGCTTCCTTTGAAATTTCTTAGGGATTTTTATGTCATGGGAAAAGAACGCATCCAGAAAATTTCTACAATATCTATTTTTTTTCAATAAGCACAAATACTGGAAAACCAATGTATTTGGAATGTAGTATCAGTGGATTGCCAACCACATGACAGGAAAACACAAGGATCATTCTGACACTGGGAATCTAGTCACCACAATTGTGTGTTGCCATAACTTCCAGGCTTTATAACGAGTATTCTAATATTTGGGTAACAGAGATTACTCCCCTTCTGTCATTGTAATCAGAGATGTTAAGATTGACTCCATTGCTGTGCAGTCCAAGAGCTAGAGACAATTTTCTTGAGGAACTACCAGCAAAATGTGTTTTTGTCAAAGTATAGTTTGCCTCAATAGAAATATAGGCTGTGTGTACACTAAACAGATTCAGCTTATTGTATAGTGTAAAAAAGACTCCATTGTAAAGGTGGAAAGGCAGCTAAGTGGTAGAACACTTTCAGGACATACATGAGTCTCCAAGTTTAACCTCTTGCATTGGAAAAAGAGAAAGGAAAAGAGGAAAGACATAAAGAGAGAGAGAGAGAAAGAAATAGTGCCTCCCTAGTTTTTCATTGGACTGCCAAGTCCTTTGTTGGGCTGGTCAGACACTCAAATTCTTTCAAAAGTGGCCAAAATCACAATTCTCTGAGACAGGATTATCAATATGACAGCCTGACTCTATATCATGTTTTATCATTACTTCCTTCAGAGTAAAATATTATATCCTGGAATGAGGAAGAAGTTTCATAAACAAATGAAACTTGTAAGACTCAGGAAGTTCAGAAAGTTGTAATACACATAACACCACTTCCAAAGACTGAGAAACCAGGAAAGAATTGTTGAGGAAGGGAGGTCTTTGATGAAGCTACCTGAAAGCTGACTTTAGGTCATTCGTATTCTTGTGAGTAAACGGAGTAAATTCATTGATGTTCAGGCTAGGGTTTAATTGCTTCTTTGAATGGACCCCAGAAGTCAATCTTTGATGAACAATTCTTTATATCTACCTGGAGAAGTTACCCAATAACATTTGAAAATTATTTTTAATAATAATAATAATAATAATATCTTAACTAGCTTCTTTTAGAGCACGTAGAAATCCTTGAGATTTCTTTATCATTAACTTTATAAGATAGAATCTACTTAAGAATGAAAGAGATAAAAAGGAGAAAAAAAAAGTCTTGAAGCCCAGTTGGTAAGAGTTGAGTAAAACTATTGAAGTTATTGGTAGAAACAGTATCCTTTCTATGACTAGATTTTGTCTATTCTCCCTTCAATGATAAAAGTGGGCAGACATTTAGGGATTTGACACTATATATATATATATATATATATATATATATATATATGTTTTCTATTTTCTAAACACTTTTCCAAAGTCTCATTTTTTTCTTCTTTATTTACATTTCAAATGTTATCCCCTTTCCTGGTCCCCTCCCCCAGAAAGCTCCTATCCCATCCCCCTCCCCCTGCTTCTATGAGGGTGTTCCCCCACTCACCCACCCACTCCTGTCTCCCAAATGGAACAAGTAGCAACGGAATATGATTCTAGCACAGGTACAGCTTAAATAAGTGGAAATGTTAATGTTACGGGTACAGGAAGTGCCAGAGCCCGAAATCCTCCTCCTCTGAGCTCTTCACATGGTCTGTATTTGGAAACCCAGAATGCCCACATAAACGGTGACGGTGCCTGCTCCTCCCCCATTGGCTGAATGGAATTATGAGAATAAGAAAAGAATTAGCAACTATCAGGAAAGAGCTGTCAAAAGTCTCTTTCTGATTCTTACATAAGCTCCTGCAGGTAGTGTAAACTGTTCCTGGCTTGGTTGTATTCAAGGGTTATTCTGGCAAAAGTCAAAGTTTCCAGGCAGGCAGCCAGAGCTGTTGTCTCCTTTGTGTGTTCATGTTCAGGTTGCTATTTAGGTGCTGATCTCCCTTCATCAGAGCCATACATGGGACAGGAAGCACCTGAGAATGGGCTCTCCTGTCACTATCAACTTGATACATTTAGAGAATCTGGAGACAGTCCTCTGGCTTCCATATGATCGTGAAACACAAATTACAATCTAAAAGACAGAATTTTATTGAACTAGAGTATTTTCATTTATTTTCCAGTCAATCAGATGTTTTGGGACTGGTGAGTGGTGTAAGGGGATTGGTGGTAGAAATTACAAAGATATATTGTGTACAAGGATGAAGCTTTCAAAAATAATAAATCATAAAATTAGTTCTAAAAAACAGTCACGTACTACAAAAGAAAAAATATAGAACTTTATAGATGTTTCTGATTGAGAGCAGTAGTGACAACAGTTGTGTTCTGATTTATGTAGAAAAGATTGGAGGAAAGAGTGTGAGAAGTTGTGTGTGTGTGTGTGTGTGTGTGTTTGTGGGTGTGTATGTGTGTGGGGGGGTGTGGGTGTGTATATATGTGTGTGAGAAAGTATATATGAATGAGTGTGTAGGTATTTATGAAAAGTCAATTATATAGAAAAATATGTGATCCAAGAGGCAGTTTTCCCATGAGATAGGCCAGAGCCATAGCTTCCTATCACATATTCCCTGGGGATTGGGCTGGATGTTTTGATTTGGCTACTTACAATTTACTACCATGCATTTAATCAGTTCAGATCAAATCATACTAGTTTTACTAGTTTATTTATGAATGAAAATTAGATTTGATTCTGGATACTTAGCTTGTATAACTTCATTTTTAATAAATATCTTTGCCCTTGGCTACTTATTGAGATCAGATTTAGTTTCTGGATTTAATTATATAGATTAATTATTTTCTAAACATGTGAAAAGGAACAAAGTAACACATCTAGGGATCTAGAAAAAGACTTTGTGCTTACAGTATTTTCTGTCTCTCTCACCAAATAACAAGATCTTCTTTGACATTAAATAGAAGTGAATTATTAATCATTCACTCAATAAAAATGTGTGATTTTCCTTAAATAAGGTGAAAGACACAGAACAGCTATGTGTCCTACTTTTATGGTGTTCTTATTTTATTTATTTTATCTCACCGTATTTCATTTCATGTTCCAGTTGGGATGAGGGTTGATATAAATTAATAAACACAGAAGGGAAAAACCCAAAGAACAAAAGACAATGTGCTGGGATTGGTAGTAGATACAGGGACTCTAAGGCTGGGAATCCATTTTTCTGCTGTGATATTTTAGTGAGCACTAAATCGTAAACACAAACTACTTTTACAAGGATGACTGTGAAGATAATGTGACCTCATGAAGAGGTCCCAGATACAGTTCTGTGAGATTAGTTTGGGTACTGATTGTCTGCTGAGGATAAGGTGCTTATGTGCTTGGGCCATCATTTCCTCCCATGGACCTCTTTAAGGGCTTACTTCAGTTTCTTTACCGGTTCTAAGTTCTAATGAGTGAATGCTCTGAGAGTGAGGAAATGGAAGCCTGAAGTCCCTTAAGATGTTAGTCTCGTACCCAGGGTAGGCACAGATCCAAAGATTTAAGAAATGTGGGATGAAGCTTCCTCATCAACAGAAGCTGTACAAACTCTGTGACATCGTTAGTCAACTTTTGTTACTGGAAGGAAATGTCAGAGAGAATCAATCTTAAACGTTGACAGGCTTATACTTGTTCATATGTGTTGACATGTTTTATCCATTCTTGATGGTCAAGTTAGTCCGGAGACTATGAAAAATAGATACACCACAGAGAAATATCTGTTCCTCTCACGTCTGAGAACAAAGGAGAGAGAGAAAGCCCCTAGTGTCTCTCAGTTGCAAGTTACATCCTTAAGCACCTAAACAATCTGATTGGCCCCAGTTCTTAGAGATTCCCAGCATCTTCTAGCAGTGCCATATGGAGCTTAGACTTTAACATATTGACTTATGAAAAATATTGCAATGGCTGTCTTTGTCCTAGTAGTTTTCTGGATAAAAATCTTTACATTATTCACGTATGGAATATATATTAAACCATTACCCAAATAATACCAGTTTAATTCCAATTATGTATCAGTTTCAGAAGCTGGATCCAGGTTCTAATGCTTTAATTAGATTTGGGTGTTAATGAGGCTTGCCTTACAGAAGAGCAAGGTGGGGTTGGCTGCTGGCTAAGAGCCCCAGCGCACTAGTGCTCAGCGCCGAATAGCTGAGCCTTACACTTAAAAGGATGGCTGCCTACCAACAGGAAGCATTCCAAGAAACATGAATTGGAAGCTGCCAGGGTCTAAAGGCTCAGAGCCAGAAACAGACAAAATAAAACCTTCCCACTGCACAAGAGTAGCACCAATGAATTTGTAGTTTTTGCTTTAGTTTGCATACTCTGAATATTCAAAGAGCTGAGCTAGGAAGAGCTAAGCAATATTTATTTCACTGTGTCCTTTGTGTACTTGTAACTTAAAATCAAATTACTATGAAAACACAGGGAGAACCCTAAATGGTATCATTGAGTACAAGCTAAATATGTATCTATAGAAGCTATAAAATTAGTTTAAGGTTATAATAGCTCAGTTTGGAGTGTCAGTCAAACCTATTGGAGCTGAAGTGTTGGCTCTGTAGAGCATCAACCTGAAGGGGATGGCATTTGACTCAAAGTAGTCAGGAGTTTAGAATTGACCCAGAGAAGAAATGACAGTGGTCAAATGACAAATCCATTGAAGAGAGAGTGAGGAGCAAACCACAGATTGAGATAAAATTATTTTCATGGGCCATACATTATGTGAAAACAGAGAAAGGGGGAAGTCACCGAATTTTAATAGTCTGTCTTAAGTAGAAACAAATATGCTGCCTGCTTCTCCACTTGGCTCGTCTGGATGGTCATTTCAGCTAGAATACTTAGTAACTGGAGAGATAAGATTAATCAATGATTTTCCCCCTACATCATAAATTAGATAATCACAAGTTTCTTGGAACAAAGTGTTTTAAAAATATTAATACCATATAGAAAGAATGTATTGCCAAAATCCATGAGGCCTGCATATGTGTGTCCATGTGTATGTACATACAATGTGTGTGCACCCGTGTATGCATGTGTGTGTGTATGTGTGTGTTTGTATGTATGTATGTATGTATGTATGTATGTATGTATGTATTACATACATACTTAAAGAATAGTTGCCAGGCAATTTTTTTCTGCACATGGAAACATGACTAAAAGGGAAACATATCAGAACAATGAACAATAATCACAGTGAATAGAGAAATCTAATTTAGAAATGGGGATGGCATACATGATTGTACATATTTCACCCTTAAAAGTTCTTTATCCTGCTGGCCCTCAGGGCTTCAGTCTTTTTCCCTTTCCAGTACCAAATCAGGTTCCCTTCTCCCCCCAACCTCAGTCTACTTTCCCTCCCAGGTCCCTCCCTCCCTCCCCCCTTGTGACTGCTTTCTTCTCCCTCCCAAGTGGGACTGATGCATCCTCACTTGGGACTTCAGCTTGTTAACCTTTGTGAGTTCTGTGGACTGTATCTTGGGTACTCTGTACTTTTTTTTCCAGCAGAAAGAATGGAAACAGGCAACCTCAGGAGGTAGGAAGTTGAGGGGACCCTCCAGAATGCACCAGAGACCTGGGAAGTGAGAGACTCTCAGGACTCAAAGGGAGGGACCCTAGAAAAAATGCCATAGAGTAGGGAGAGGGAATTTGTAGAGCCCACCTTCAGCAGAAAGACAGGGCATCAGGTGAGGGAGGGGGTTGCTATCCCACAGTCAAAACTCTGATCCATAATTGTTCCTGCCTGAAAGAATTACAGGGATGGAAATGGAGAGGAGCCTGAGGAAAAGAAGATCCAGAGACAGGCCCAAAGTGGGATCCAGCTCAAGGGATGGTCCCAAGGACTGACACTATCACTGAGGCTATGGAACGCTCACAAAAAGGGACCTAACATGACTGCCCTCTGAAAGACTCAACAAGCAACTGAAAGAGTCCGATGCAGATATTTGCATCCAACCAATGGGCAAAAGCTACTGACTCCTGTGGTTGAATTAGGGAAAGGCTGAAAGAAGCTGAGGAGGAGGACGACCCTGTAGGAGGACCAGCAGTCTCAATTAACCTGGACCCCCGAGATCTCTCAGACACTGGACCACCAACCAGGCAGTATACACCAGCTGATATGAGGCCCCCAATACATATACAGCAGAGGACTGCCGGATCTATGTTCAATCAGAGATGATGCACCTAATCCTCAAGAGACTGGAGGCCCCAGGGAGTTTAGAGGTCAGGTGGGGTGGGGGGTAGGGGTGGGATCATCCTTGTGGAGACAGGGGTTAAGGAGGAGGTATGGGATGTGGAACAGTTGGAGGGTGGACGATGGGAGGATGATAAAATCTGGAGTGTAAAAACATAAATCAATAAAAAAGAAAAGAAAAAATTAAAATAAGTTCTTTTTTGCTCTTAAAAGTCAAGACTACTTTGTGTTGACATGCCCTGGCTGAAATACCAGATGATGCCCCACTGAAGAAAACTGACTTTTTTCTCTGAGTAACAATCAAATACAATATCATCTCAGGTCACCTCTTCCATGCTGGGATTTTGTCTGGCTTGAGCTTGAGCCGATTTAGTGCATGCTGTCACAATCTCTGTGAATTTATAAGTGAATCTGGCCTATTGTGTCTGCAAAAACTAATTCTCTAAAGTCATCCACCAGCTCTGGCTCTTAGAATCTTTCTGTGCCTCCTCTTCTGTGTAGATCACCCAGTGCTGGGGGGGAAGGATGTTATATAGGAATGTCTTTTAGGGATGAAAATTTGATGTGTATTCTCTGCAGGTTTTCTAGGCATGGGTCTCCATGCTAATCCACGTCTCTTTTCAGAAGGTTCTCTGACAGACATTGACTAATGTACAAATATACAGCAAATACAAAAATAAAGTCTTCTTATCGCCATGCCCATTTAGCAGAATAATAGTAGTGTTTTCCCTAAGACTCATGCTCTACTGTTGATGTATCATCATAGAAGAGGCAGCCTCTACACTTCTTTTTGGGTTTTTTTGTTTGTTTGTTTTTTGTTGTTTTGTTTTTTCGAGACAGGGTTTCTCTGTGTAGCCCTGGTGGTCCTGGAACTCACTCTGTAGACCAGACTGGTCTCGAACTCAGAAATCCACCTGCCTCTGCCTCCCGAGTGCTGAGATTAAAGGCGTGCGCCACCACTGCCTGGCTGCCTCTACACTTCTTTCTTCATCTTCATTCTAACAGTATCCCTTTTCATAGTATACACTGGAGTTGTAGCTAACTACCTGCTGTCCAGATTGTAAAATTATTAGGCTGTCTCTGATGTGAAGGTACTCTGTTCTGTAAGATACGGCAAGTTATATGTGGCTGCTATTCAGATATAATATAAAGTATTTGAAATGTTGCATTAAATTAAAACTTAGTTCACTGGTTATAGAAGCTGCATAATGAGTACACAGCAATCATGCACGACTAGTGAAATTCACCTTAGAAACAGACACATAATATGCTAGTCAGCACAGTTATATTAGCGGATTTTCAATTCCTTTTATTTATAAAAAGCATGCAAGAAAAGAAGACTGTGGCAACTTTATTATAGTAACTTGACTTGACATTGGAAATTGTAAAAGTATTTATAAATATTATAAAGTTAATAAATATATACATGGGATTTTTCTTGACATAGTATTGTTATGAAATGTATAAAGTTCTGAAATAATTTTATTCAATATAAATTGATTAATGAAGCAAATTAAAACTTTGATAGGGACTATCAAAGCAGTCTCTTTTACATAAATGGTTAATAACCAAATAGAACTCTATATTCTATTTGTGTCTGGGGTTGTCTAATAATATTGCCGGGATAGTTACTCACATAAGCTCTTAAACTCTGCAAGTCTGCAATTTTTCACATTAAGAAAAAACATGACAAAATTAAGTAGATTAAAATAGATACTATACTAAACTGTAAAATTCTGAGTCTAAATTTGTGTCACACCAAAAGATACCTGGATGTATATTTAAAATTATTGCAACAGTTAACTCACTGTGTAGATGTTTCAAAGAGTGAATCAAAGAGACAGTAATAAAGTGATAAGTGACCAGGTAATAAAATTAAAACTGGTCAGATTTACAAGTATTTCATATTCAAAAAGGCTGAATTATGTTAAAGATCCAGCTAAAATTATTTGTAGCTTTGAAACACACACACACACACACACACACACACACACACACACACACACACACACATCTGGTGCATATTTCCTTCCACAAATAGCTATAGTCCTCATCTCATTAGTTCTCAGGGGGTTCTCTGTTTCAGGCCTCATGTGTCTGACTTAGATTGATATACTTGAGTTTTTCAGCTAGAAAATAATCAAATACCTTCAACCCTAGAAAGAGATGAAGAGGGAGAGGGAGAGGAAGAGGGAGAGAGAGAAAGAGAGAGAAGAGAGAAGATCTATACTTTGGACGTTAAAGAATGAGTAAAAATTGACAGAAGAGAGAAATTTGTAGTTGAATGAAAAAACAGAATTTGTTGTAGAATGAGGAGAGAGACCATATATCTTAGTTAGCATTTCTGTTTCTGTGACAAAACACCGGGACCAAAATAGAGTTGGGGACAAAAGAATCTACTAGGCTTGCACTTCCACAAAGTAGTTCGAAGATGGCACCACCCACAAGGATCTGGGCCCGCCCCCATCATTCACAATTAAGAAAATACCTTACAGACAGATCGAACGGAGGAGGAATTTTCTCCATCAAGATTCCTTCCTTTCCTTATCAAGTTGGCCTAAAATGGCCACCACAACATTCATTAAAATGTTCTCAGACACATGACTATCAACTAGCCATATTTTGCTAGTACAGATTTCACAGGTAAGACAGGGTAAAAATTTAAATTCAGCAATATATGCATACATGTAGTATAGCTTTTCTCTGCTGCATTTCTTTATTTTTTTTATTATTTTTTATTACTTTTGGTACTTTATTTACTTTATTTACATTTGCAATGTTTCCCCTTCTCTGAGTCTCCTCTTTGGAAACCCCCAATACCCTCCCCCTCCCCACCTCTATGAGGGAATTCCACCTCCCATCCACACACCCACCCATCCCCATATTCCCACCTTAACATTCCCCTTTACTGGGGCCTCTAACACCCTCAGGCCCAAGGGCCTCTCCTCTCTCCCTGATGGCCATCAACGCCATCCTCTGCCACATATGTGGTCCCAACCATGGGTCCATAGATGTGTATTCTTTGTTGGTGGTCCAAACTCCAGGACGACCGGGGGGTGGGGGGGTCAGGCCCATTGACACTCTTGCTCCCTCCATGGGGCTGCAAATTCCCTCAGCTCCTTCAGACCTTTCTCCAACTCCTCCATCTGGGACCTCACTCTCAGTCCAGCGGTTACTGTAAAGTGAAACTTGGGCATTCTGAACTTTTTTTTTTTTTTTAATATCCACTTATCAGTGAGTACATACCATGTTCGTTCTTTTGGGCTGGAGAGATGGCTCAGCCCTTAAAGGCTAGGCTCACAACCAAAAATATAAGAGTTCTTTTGTGACTGAGTTACCTCACTCAGGATGATATTTTCAAGTTCCATCCATTTGCCTGCAAATTTCATTAAGTCATTGTTTTAATAGCTGAGTAGTACTCCATTGTGTAAATGTACCACATTTTCTGTATCCATTCCTCTAATAAGGGACATCTGGGTTGTTTCCAGCTTCTGGCTATTATAAATATGGCTGCTATGAACATAGTGGAGCATGTGTCTTTATTACATATT
>CM052709.1:83412057-83423765 GCA_028551405.1 Uromys caudimaculatus | reverse complement strand
TGATTTCTTTATTGTTTCTATTTCTATTTTTAGCTCCTGGATAGTTTTGTGCATGTCCTTTGTCTGTTTGATTGTGTTTTCTTGAAATTGTGCCTGTTTGATTGTGTTTTCCTGTAATTCTTTAATGGATTTTTGTATTTCCTCTTGAAATGCTTCTAGTTGTTTATCTCTGTTCTCTTGTATTTCTTTAAGGGTGTTATTCATTTCTTTCTTCATGTCCTCTATCATCATCATGAGAAATGATTTTAAATCTGAGTCTTGCTTTTCTGGTGTGTTGGGGTATCCAGTGCTTGCTGTGGTGGGAGAGCTGGGTTCTGATGGTGCTAAGTACTCTTGGTTTCTTTTCCTTATGTTCTTACCCTTGCCTTTTGCCATCTTGTTAACTCTGATGTTAGCTGATGTTACTCTGTCTGGTTGTGGCTTGACCCTCCTGCAGGCCTCTGTGTCAATATTCCTTGAAGACCAGCTCTCTCTGAGAGGTGTTTGGGTTTGGAGAGCTGTGGCACAGGGTCCACTCTGGGGTGCAGAAAGAAATCATAAGGATTTTATCCCCAGGTGTCCCTTGGTTCCTATGCCCTGATGGCTCTGCAATGGTCCCTCTTGATCCAGTGAGTTTGAACAGAAGTGGTGGTTTTGCCTGTGCTCAAAGGTGTGTCAGCACTCCTGGGATACCCGCTCTCTCCTGGAGCCCTGTGGCCCAGGCTGAAGTCCCTAGGCACAGACCTCTGGTGGCCCAGGCAGAGGTCTCCACCCACAGATGGAAACTGGAAAGTTCAGAGGTTTCCTGCCTCTGGGTTCTCAGGCCCTGGATCTAGCTGGATCTGGGCAGGTCTGGGTGAGAGGTGTTGCTCCCCTTAACCCCACTCATAGCTTTTCCAAGCTCCTGGGAGGGTAGCTTTCTCCGGCGCTCATTGGCTATGGACTCCTGGTGGCCCAGGCAGAGGTCTCCACCCACCCATTTCTTATGACCAGAGAACACACTCCTGGTTAAGTGTATACAAAGCCCCTTACTCAATGGAGTTTTCTTTCTTATATTCAATACTTATTTTTCTTATCATATTCTGTGGCTATTTGACTATGTTTGACCCAGGGAGTGGCATTGTTAGGAGGTGTGGCCTTGTTGGAATAGGTGTGGCCTTTTGGGGGGAACTGTGTCACTGTGAGAATGGGCTTTGGGAGCTTCTTCCTAGCTGCCTGAGAGTGCCAGTATTCTAGCAGCCTTCCTAAGTCTCATCTCCTTCTGCTCCATGCCTGCCTGGACATGCCAAACCACCTTGATAGTAATGGACTGAACCTCTGAACCTGTAAGCTAACCTTAATTTAATATTGTTTTTTATAAGAGTTGCCTTGGTCATGGTGTCTCTTCACAATGAAACACTAAGAGATATTCACAAATCATTTTGTCTTTGATTTTATATTTTACAGTATGCAAATGTTCCCCTCTATACATATTAGGCTCTCCACCTTCAGCTGTAGAATATATTTTAGTCACATTAGCATTTTGGATGATGAGATGGGATGCAGGATTATCTGATGCATGTACACAGGAGAATGATGACCTTAAAGATTCTGAGTACAAACACACTTTGAAAGTAAATAAGATCACTGTATGTTTAAACTCTAGACTCTCTAGTAAAATATTTATACTGAACATTATTAAAATTTATAACTTGGTCATCCATTTTATTCACTTTAAATAGTTACATGTGACATATACTTTACAGTATCTTCAAATTTTGGAATTTTATCTATTTTGTTTTCTAGTTACAATCCCCAAGATATATATATATATATATATATATATATATATATATATATATATATATATATATATATATATATCTTGTCTTAATGAAGGCTTTATAATTTTTATTATGAAGAATTTAGAAACATAATTTGATATGTAGATGGTAAATAGTTCTCCTTAGTATAGGAGGATTTGGAGCTTTGGTTTTGTACAAGTATGGTATGAAACCAGAAGAAAATAATAGCTCTTCTTATTTGATCCCAAATTACAGCTCCATTAATATTTCTGAAGCATAAATGCTATGTGAACTCAAAATCTCCATGCCTTATCAACTTCATTACAAATTCTAACTTCAGGGGAGACAGAAGGCTCACCCCTTAAGAGCACTGGCTGCTCTTCCAAAAGTCCTGAGTTCAATTCCAGTACTTACATGGTGGGCTCCCAACCATCTACAATGGAAATTGATTCTCTCTTCTAGTGCAGATCACAATAGAGGACTAGAATACTTTAAATAAATAAATAAATAAATAAATAAATAAATAAATAAATAAATAAATGCTAAAAATAAAAATAAATTCAAACTCCATACATAGCGTGGCTTATTAAAATATGTTCCCTGGTTAATTTTTCCATTCCCTACTTCTTATATATTCCTCATAAAAGAACTCTTGTGTAAGGAAATATTCAGTGTCCAAGCTCATTAGTTTCGGTCACTCTTTCTCCTTGACTTGCTTGTTTTTCTCATTACCTTGATATCTATGCCCCATCATGGCCTGTCTCTGTCTTCAGCCAGTTATCTAGCTTCCTGATATTCTGTGGGATTTATTTTTCAAAGAAATTCATGATGTATACTTTTCTTCCTTTTTCAAAAATGAGTTGTCCTGTCTTTCAAGTACCAAGATAACTAATTTTTTTTTCCTATGAAGAGATAAAAGTAAAGGATATTATTATCAAAGAAGACAAAAATTAAAAATTGTATTTGAGTACTATATTACTCATGGTATGCATCCCATAAGATTATGGGATGGTAACTCTTTTTATAGGATTGAGGCCTCATGGACTTCTGTCTATCCAGTTTTGCATGATCATTGGTGCCATCTTTGTTCAGCTTATGTTTGGACAGTCTGTTTGATGAGACATTTTGATACAGCCTCTACTTTTAGTAGGAGATAAAAAATCTCATAACAAACTCTCTTATCCTCTAGCTCTTAAATTTTTTTCTTCTGACTTTTCTCCAATATTTCCACAACTTTAGATTCAGGAATGCTTTTTAGATGTATCCATTAGGATTCCAGTTCACAAATCTGCATTTTGATTGGTTGTATGTAAAATTAATTTTCTTTAATATAAATATGTGTAATGAGTTAATCTGGCAGCTGTATTTCTTAACCAGCTAATTCTTCAATAACCACATATAAAGACTGAGAGAACTGAGACAGGCTGACTCTATGAAAGGCTTCAAACTGGTAATTTCAAGATACTAGGCCTAAATTTCTGTTTCCTAGATCCCGGCCCATCCAGGCAAGTCAGTTACTGGAGAAACTACAGGCCCTGGGCAGCCAATCAGAAGCTGTCCCACCATCAGAAGCTGCCCTGCGACCAGGCCTGAGGTCTCTAAGATCAGGGAGTCAACAACAGTTCCCAGGCCCCCAGCAATGGTTCTGCAATATCCCCAGAACCCTAGCCAATCTCAAAGACGCTCAAGCCCCTAGAGATGGAGCCAACCAATCAATGTAACAGTCACCTAACCCCTCTCTGGAATTCTTCCAATCTGCTTTAAGTTGTGTCTTTCTAGCTGATCTGGGCATCTATATCTTGGTAAATGGTAGACAAGCCCCCGCCCCTATCCCCAGCCCCAGCCCCAGCCCCGACATGCTGGACTTCTGCAGAATAAAAGACTTCTTGCTTTTGTATATTATTTGAGTCTGAGGTATCATTCTTTGGCAAATCACGGACCCTTACAAGACCAAGATTTATTAAACTTGCCTTGAGCCAATTATTACTCCATTCTAAACCTCATTCTAGTCAGGCTTCTCCCATACTATATTTCCATCTTAAATTTTTTGTCCTTTCTTGATTCTGATCTATTCTTCTGATATTTTTTTCCATCTCCCTTTTGGCCCGTTTCCCCCCCTCTTCCTCTCTCTTTCTCCATCCATCCTAGAATTGGAAGTCCCACCTATTCTCTCTCTAAAGCTCTGTATTGACTAGTTGGCTTTTATTGGCAAAGCAAAGAATAAATGAGAGTCAATGTTTATACAAATTTGAAACAGGAGCTTCTAAGAATAAACATAACAAAGCCATGTCCAGACCAAAGCTATATATGAGGGCAGAGAAATCAGCATTTGAATAACATAAGAGTAAACTTGGTTGTGATTTTCTGCAACGGTCTTAGTTGGTTGCAAAGAGACTTTTCCCTTGATGAGAGGTACAGACTACATTACTCTTTGAATATAAGGACAAATGTTTATAGATTAGGGATATTGTTAGGAATCATACTGGTTTAGTAAATTAGAGGTTGTCGATTCTCCTTCAATAACCCTGACTAACTTTGATGATATTCACCCCTAATTCGTCCTTGTAAATCTTTCCATATTCACCCAGAACTCTATCTTCCCAACATTATGTCATTTTAAAATAAAATAATGATACAACAACTTTCCCTGTTGCTGCTCCTATATTCCCCTACTGAGTGAGGTAACATTGCGTGGTGACATACCTGCTTTAGCATGAACCATCAAACCTGATTGTTACAGTATTTAAGAGCAATCACCTGCCTATTTCGCTTTACATTCATTTGCCATCTAAAGAACACTAAGAGCAGGCTGTAGAGAGTTATTATTTGCAATACTTCACAATGAACACATCAACTACGTGATATGTGGTAACAGTTGTTTACCAAGTATCTATTGATGGCACTTAAATTAAACCTCAATTTTCAGGCATAATATCACCCGTTCTTTGGACATAAAAATTGAAGGTCAATCACTAAAAATTAATCATAATTGCTCCAAATGAGGTAAACTTTTAAAAGCCTTCATGCTTTTAATTGATTATTATGATGAGGTTTTTATATTGTTTAAAACCACAGAATAGTTTTAATCATTTGCTTTTGAAGGAACAAACTCTATAAAATAGTATTTTTTCATTTTAAAACACCCCTAAGGCAATTTATTTAAGGATATATATTTTCATTATTAAGGAAATTGCCTACCGCCATTAAAATGTTCTATGATTTATTATTAAGGAAGTACAAATATAGTAGAAGAAAAAATGATGGTTTTATAGTTGTATAATTCTAAGCTCAAATTACTTTCTGTTTGTTTATTTTATTTTTGCACAATTACACATGATTTTACAAGTGCATGTTTACTATAATTTTAAAGAAAATGTTCATATTCATCATGGTTGAGTAAAAATGTTTTGTTTTGAAATAAATTCTAAAGTAGAGAATAAAAATAAATTCCTTTTTGGGTTTTAGAATAAATGTCTAATATATCAACCAAGTTTTCTAAGACAGTATTTTCTGATGTGTTTTATTACTATGTGAAAGCATCTTTGTATTTACAGAATAGTTTCAAACCTGCTACAATTTGTGTAATCCTTTAGTGTATTCACAATTTGTAGCAAGCTTTCTTTAGCTCTTCTTAGGTAAATAGTCTTTGGCAAACAAGGCTGCACTAAAGATGGGACTCATGTACCAGAAGACCCCAATTATATGATGACATTAGCTAGAATCACCAAATCAATTACTTAGAAAAGGGAACAGAAGCATTTTAACAACAGAATAGAAGAATTATTTCAGCCCTTTAGTACTTTTAGGAGGTGTGATGAGCAGTTTATTGGCTGCTATGACAATATGGCTTCTTTATCTCAGGACTCAAGAAAAAAACATTAATATGTGTCAATGGATCCAACGTACACAACCCCAGTTATACTAAAATTACTGATGTTTATTAGTGACTAAAATTATTAAGTCTCATTATGAAAATTAAATTCATACTATAACTCAATAAGAATATTATAATTATTTCTTACAAAAACCAATGTTTGTGTTAGGATTTAGATAATAGTCACCTGTAGTTTCAGTTTTAAAAATATAGGCAAACTCTAAGCACTGGATGAGACTATTTGCTAACCAAACATGAGATTACAATGCATGTCACTGTATGAATTCAAGATTATATCGTTCCTAAAATGAGGACAGAAGTTTATTTTAAATGTCAAGTTATAGATGTATAAACAAGATTTCCAAAATCCATCTTCCAAAATAAACTATACTATTTAGGAAGTCCATGATGGTAGACAAGCTAAAATTGTATTTCCTAAGTGAAAGTATTTACACTTGAGTGTTGTTTGTCAGGAACGCAATAAAATTTCTAGGGCTGATAATGTGGGCCTTCCATTCTCCTCAGTGTTGCCAGGAGGCTTCACATTTTCAACCTCTACTTATAAAGTGTATTTCATCTGGCCAATTACAAAATGAGATTCTTTGAAATTAGAATCGATAAAAGAGGAAAAGAAAATATTTCTGAGCACTGTGCATAGGAGGAAATTACTGAAATCATACACACATGTCATCCGTAATCTAAATGGCAAGAGGCTATCATATGCACATTTTTAAAACAAGGAAAAATCCATATTTTTAAAGCAAGATTTGATAAATGTGCACTGCTTATATTAAAATGATTAACTATCTTGATTCTTGTGTCCATTTGCTTGGAATATCTTTTTCTAACCCTTTACCCTGAGGTAACACCTTAATATCTCTCTCAAAGTACAAAAGCAGCCAAGTTTCTAAGAGAAATAATACTACAACTTAAATCATATATTGATCCCCACGCAGTAAGAGTGGGTGAGTAATATCCCACTTTCACCAATAGAAAAAGCATCCAGACAAAAACATGAACAGAGAAATGCTGGAGCTAAAAGACACTCTAAACCAAGTGGACCTACAGTACAGATATTTACAGAATATTTCACACACACACACACACACACACACACACACACACACACACACACACACACTCCTTTTTACATATCAGGGAACTTTCTCCAAAACTGACCACATACTGGAATATAAATCAAGTTTCAACAGATTCAAGAGAATTTAAATAACTCCCTGTATCATATCAGACCATCACAGATAAAAGCTGGATATCAAAATCAACAGAAAGCATATAAATTCATGGAATTTTCATTTCTACTGAATGAAAAAGGGTCAATAAAAAATAAAGAAAGTAAAGGCTTTCTAGAAATGAATGAAATAAATACACAACGTGGGATAAAATAAAATGAGTACTAAGATGCAATTTCATAGCACTAAGTGCCCACATTTTAAGAAAAAAAAAGTACTGGAGAGATTTCATAATAGCAACTTGACGGAACAACTGAAAGCTATAAAATCAAAAGAAAAAAATCACAACCAAGAGAAGTAAATGGCAAAAGGCTGAAATCAATAAAATAGAAAGAAATAGAAGAATCAATGAAAGAAAGGGTTAGTTCTTTGAGAAAATCAACAAGATTGACAAATCCTTATCCAAATTAACTAAAAGGCAGAGAGAGAATATCCAAACCAACAAAATCAGAAATGAAAAGGTAAGTATAACAACAGGCACCAAAGAAATACAGAGAATCATAAAGGCATACTTTAAAAATCTTTACTTAGCTTTCCCCTAACTCAACCATCAGGGTCCCCAGCTTCTGTCCATTGGTTGGGTGTAAATATCTGCATCTGACTCTTTCAGCTGCTTGTTGGGCCTTTCGGGTGGGCAGTTATGATAGATCTCTTTTTGTGAGCACTCCATAGCCTCAGTAATAGTGTCAGTCCTTGGGGCCTCCCCTTGAGCTGGATCCCAATTTGGACCTCCTTTTCCTCAGATTCTTCTCCATTTTTGTCCCTGCAGTTCTTTCAGACAGGAACAATTATGGGTCAGAGTTTTTGACCTTGGAATGGCAACCCCATCTCTCAGTTGATGCCCTATCTTCTGCTGGAGGTGGGCTCTACAAGTTCCCTCTCCTCACTGTAGGGCATTTCATCTAAGGCTCTTTGAGTCCTGAAAGTCTCTTGCCTCCCAGGTCTCTGGTACATTCTAGAACCCCCCCCCCCCTACCTACTACCTCCTGAAGTTGCCTGTTTCCATTCTTTCTGCTAGCCCTCCCTCAGGGCTTCAGTCCTGTTCCCCCCTCCTAATACCTGATCATGTTCCCCTCTTCCCCTCCTTGTCCCCATTTCCCACCTGGGTCCCTCTCTTCCTCCCCCCCTCCTGTGATTGCTTTCTTCTCACTCCCAAGTGGAATTGAGGCATCCTTACTTTGGCCCTTCAGCTTGTTAACCTTCTTGAGTTCTGTGGATTGTATCCTACCTATTCTGTACTTTTTTGATTAATATCTACTTATTGGCAACCCTATAGGAAGACCACCAGTCTCAACTAACCTGGAACCCCCAGATCTCTCAGACACTGAGCTAGCAACCAGGCAGCATACACCAGCTGAGTTGAGACCCCCAACACATATATAGCAGAGGACTGCCTGGTCTGGGTTCAGTCAGAGAAGACACACCTATCCCTCAAGAGACTAGAGATGCAGGGAGTGGGGAGGTCTGGTTGGGTGTGTGGGGGGGGATGGGAACATCCTCATGGAGATGGGGGGTAGGGAGACAAGGGATGCAGAACAGTCATAGGGTAGACTGGGAAGGGGAAAAAATCCAGAGTGTAAAACTAAGATTAAATAACATTTAAAAAACAATAAAATCACTTCTGATAATATTCTGCTATAGTCATAAATCAGTGCCTTATTCAGCTTCCTTCTGAAGAAGATAGGAACAAATATGGAGATCCACACCTAAACCTTAAGCAGACAAGAGATGCATTGGAACATACAGCTCTAAATGGGATCTTCCCACCAAATCCTTCCCGTCAGAGCTCAAGTAAACCTTCTGAAGAGAAGGCAGAATATTTGTAAGAGCCAAAGAAAATGCAGGACACCCGGAGAACAAGGTCCTCTAAATCAACTGAGCAAAGCTCGTATGAACTCACAGAGACCGAGACAGCAGTGACAGCTCTCACACAGGTCTGCACTAGGTCCACTGTGTAGATATTGAAGCTTTCAGTTTAGTATTTTTATGAGACTCCTGAATGTGCAAACTAGTAGGTTTGGGGGGGATTTTCATGCGTTCAATTGGTCAATAAATCAACTGGTTGTAACCCAGTCATGGTACTGGAAATTTCATTTGGTGACAAGATATGGCCAGTTAGGATTTCAACTTATGACTTCTCTTGGGGCTCTTTCCCATCTGGTTTCTCTTGTCTATCACTGATGTGATGGGATTTGTTTCATCATATTTTATTTTTGTTATGTTTTGGTGTTTTCTCTTAATAGCCAGAGACAAAGCGGGAGTGGTTTCTGATGTAAAAGAGGTCAAAAGGAACAAGGATGAGTAGAGAGACTGGAAACTGGAATCAGGATATAGTGAATGAGAAAAGAATGTATTTGTAATTAAAAGGGAAATTTTTAAAAACTTAAAAAAATCTAGGTTAGTGTATATTGCAAAGATAAGATGCATAATTTTCAGTAGAAGCTCTTCTCGTGTGTCTGAGATCCTCCACATTTATATATTTCTTTCTCCTGGACTCACATGTATTTACTGTACACCATGTCATTCCAGGAAAGCAGAGCTCTTCGCTCGCCACTAAGTTTCTAGGACAGAACACTGGCATAAGAGAAGGCATTCATCCACTGATAGTTGAAGGAATGACTATGAGTAATTTTCTTAATAAATTTGTTTAAAAATAAAATATAGAAATTCAAAATTTATAATATGTCTAAGTGAATTTATGTTTATTGCTTATTACTTAATTAATACTTAGTGCTAAGTCAATATCATTTAGAAAATTTACAGTCCCTCCCTTTGTGTGTTCGGCCCTGTAGGGTGCATGTAACAGTATATCATTTACCTCATAACTAATGGAAAAATACTAATATGTGTAAATGTCAAAAAACAGTGTAAAACATCATGAATATTCTTGTCTTTTTATGAACATAACTGATACATTTAAAATGTAAAACAAAGATTGTTTTAGGAGAAGATTTAAGAGTCATCTGTGAAACATCATAAGAGCAAATTTAAAATTTGATAGATTTACAATTATAATTGTTGTTGTCAGGAATGTATATATCTAAGATTCCAAAATTATTTTCAGCTGTATGACAGATTGTAACATCAAAGTAATCTTCCATAATGGACCATTCTCTCATATTGCTATGGATGAACCTATCCCTAATTATAAAAGTCATAAGAACTGTTTTCCTTAATCAGAGTGATGAAACTTTCAAAATTAAAGTATAAAGTTATTTGATCACAAAATGTCTTTAGTTGCACACATTAAATCAATGTGATTGTTATTTTGAAATTAGAAGTACATGTTGAACTTCTATGTTCTGTGAAGAAAAATCTGTCTGATGATTACCTGTATTTGAGATATTTAATTTGAACAATTCTATGATTGTAGAAATCTGTCTATATATTTTTTGAAAAGCTCTAATAAATTCTGGCCGGAGCTCAATATTCAATACTCCACTTTCTCTTCCAAATAACCCCTAATAGCAACCACCATTTTGGAGCACCAAACACATAATACATACTCTACAAAGGGCGTGATTTTACCCATATCAATACTTTTTAAAAATTATATAGGCAAAGAATTAGAATTATTATTTTACAGAAGATGCCAAGACTCAGAGAACCTAACTTACTTGTTTCAGATCACCTGTTGTTGCTCACCTCTTGTGTATGCCTCTTCTAAGTGAGCTCATCCATCACCGAGACAGAGGTAGGAGCTAAAATAGACATGTTAACAATGTGCAGCTCTTTCTAAGCCACCATGTTTCTGGATCAGAAATGTTCAGAGTTGTTTGTATAAATTTGAAATTAGAAACTGGACATTCCAGATAATCTGCCAAGAATACTTAAATTTTATCAGAAGTAAGTTCAATATCCCTTGGAAGATACTTCACCTGCAAGAGGAGTAGACACTACTCATCTGAAAACACAAATGAAACAATCTTGGGAAGCAAAAGGGGCACACATTTTGAAAGTAATTCTTCTTCTCCTTCTTCTTCTTCTTCTTCTTCTTCTTCTTCTTCTTCTTCTTCTTCTTCTTCTTCTTCTTCTTCTTCTTCTTCTTCTTCTTCTTCTTCTTCTTCTTCCTCCTCCTTCTCCTCCTCCTCCTCTTCCTCTTCCTCATCCCCCTCCCTCCCCCCTCTCCCTCTCCTTCTTCTTTTTCCCCTTCCCCTTCTCTTTCCCCTTCTCCTTCCCCTTCTCCTTCTCCTCCTCCTTCTTATTCTTTTGTAAGCATAAAGTGGATTTGTTTACTCTGTTGTTTCCCCCAGTTGATATCTGCTATGCATTTCAGAAAACATCTGAACCTGCAGAACTTCCTAGTGTCCAGTTTACTACTCTGTTACTTTTGTAGTAACTGCTGGTAACGTTAGTAAGCAATTGATATGTTCACTATGTCCATTCATGCTGCTCCATGTTGATGCCTCTTCACAACAATTGCTAATTTTGCTAATAATTTTTCTACATGCTGCATGTACTTCAATTATTATGCAGAGAATTTGGTTGTTTTCTCTATAACTCATTTAATGTATTAATATTAGTTCGACATTGTTATATATTTCTGTTATTACTTATTCTATAAAATAGAAAACATTGAAAGCTGAAAAAGATCCACTTGAAATTTCTTATTTAAAAAGTAGTCACTTAACAATAACCGCTGGACTGAGAGTGAGGTACCAGATGGAGGGGTTGGAGAAAAGCCTGAAGGAGCGGAGGGAATTGGCAGCCCCATGGAGGGAGCAAGAGCGTCAATGGGCCTGACCCTCCCCCTGGTCGTCCTCTAGTTCAGACCACTAACCAAAGAATACACATCTATTGACCCATGATTTGGACTACATA
>CM052709.1:83377312-83411957 GCA_028551405.1 Uromys caudimaculatus | reverse complement strand
AGGAATATGGGAATGGGTGGGCGGGTGGGTGGGAGGAGGAATTCCCTCACAGAGGCGGGGAGGGGGAGGGGACACGGGGTTTCCAAAGAAAAGAGGAATCATCGGAAATGTAAATAAAAAAATAAATAAATAAAAAAAGAAAAAAAAAGTAGTCAAAATATAAATATAAAAGGGAATTCATAGCTATAATATTCCTGTTGATAATAAATTTAATGAAACAAAAATTTCTTTTCATTACAGTTTAATCACATATTTCATCTTACAATGTATCTTGCAGACAGAGTTCTAGTTAAAATTGTACCAGTACTAGTTATTACTATTAATGTATTTTTACCTCCCCTGTAATTAATGCTTGCATATATGTTGATATTATTGCTGAAATTAATGAATATTTCTAAATGAAAAGTCAGACAAAATTAGTTCATGTAATTTTTATCTTGAGGTGGTGCCATTTTAAATTTGAATACTTGAAATTATGTAGTGACTGAGAAAAATCCTTTACAGGTAAAATTTCAGAAAATTTATAGCAAATAATTGATATGATGAGGTAAACATTCTTTCTGAATTACAAAATATTTTTATTTAGTGATTTGTGGTCTTCTGTAAAACACTGGGCATTCAAGTTCTTTACTCTAATTTGTAGCAAAGAAATTCACAAATCTTGACTATTGTAAAAAGTAATCATAAATTTTCTTATAATTATTATTATGACTAAAAATTTCTAGCATTTTAAAGTTCTAGTGTTTTGACGTATTCTTTAGAGAAGTCATTAGGCAATTACTCTTGTTATGCACTACACTGCTATTATTTTAATATATTTGCATATGGAATATCATATTTAAATCTTTATTGACATCATCAATGTACTTAAAGCTGACATTTGGTGCAATAGATGCACCAGTTTCCTCAATATGTTTTCTATCTATTCACATGAGTTGAGGGAATCTCCTCATTAATTAATGATGCAATGCACTCTGTTGAAATAAGAATTTTATCAGCCTATATAACTAATGACACAGTCACCCAAATGGCCAGTTGGCATCATTAAATTTACCAACATTAGTGCTATCATCAATTCTAATTAAGTTCTAAGTATGCCTTACACCAACATGTAAACACATTTTCTAATTGAGAAGTATTATCATGAGTGAAGTTAATGGTGCCAAGTTGGCTATTTAAGTGATTAACAAGTTTAGTGGGATGTCACGTGGCTTGGCAGGTATTCTTTTTTTCAAGCTATCCCATTTGTCGTAGTTGGGAGTACTCATGCGATAAAGTTTTGTAGATGGATGCATAGTATTATCACAAACAGGGCATTAATGGATTTCTTTATAAGCACAGGCATTTTCAGAAATATTGCATTAGTGCATCTATTTCATTGAAATTTGGAAGCCCTACATGAATACTAGGCAACATAGAGCATGGGTGATAATGCTGAGAGTTTATATCCTAGAGAAATTATTTCTTACTATGAGATAGTAAGAAAATTTAAGGGAGCCACATGGCTATTTTATGTTTGCATTTTTCTCCTCAACATCTAGAATATACTATCAAAAACGTAGTGGTCTGTTAAATAAACAAGAGATGAAGTACAGAAGTAGGCAGGAGAAAGTCTTGCTTATTGTGTTTGAGCGTCTAAAAAAGATCACTAATTAAATAACAATATTTTATAATTTTAAAATTTTATAACATCTAATATTTATTTAACTCCTTACATACTATATAGTTTTGTGATTCATATATCCATAAAATTTTAAACAGAAATCTCTCTAATTGTTAGTGACTTTTTCTATTACTTTAATTAAATACTTTGAGAAATCAACTTCATTGTGAAAGAGTTTGTTTTGGCTCAGTTTGAGGTTGCAGTTCATTCTATTGAGAAATCATAATACCAAAATCTTGAGGTAGCTGACCATATTGCATTCACTGTCTTAAAGAGACTGATAAATCTTAGTGCTCAGCTCATTTTCCCGTTTAGATAGTTTGGGGTTCTGGTCCAAGAAATTGATGCCGCTCACAGTATATGGATCTGCCTATTTCAATTATTCTAATAAAGATAATCCCTGACTGGCATGTCAATCAAGTTGACAAGTAAAACCATCACAACTCTATGTTGTCAGCTTGATAACCAAACAGATTACTTTAAATTTTCACCTTCCAACCCTTCTCCCACAACTCTGATGTTTATATAATAATGCAAATTAAAATTCAGCTTCAGAAGTCCTTATTGTCTTTAAATACTCCAAAAGTTTAAAAGTATACATCTCATCTGAGATTCAGAGCAATCTCTAACTTAGAGTTTCTATAAAGTATAAAACAAGGAATATAATTTCAACATGAGATGGCATGGAATAAACACTTCCACACAAAAATAGAAGAATAGGGGCATAGAAAGAAATGATCAACCCAAAGCAAGAATGAAATCCATCTGGAAAAACACAAAACCGGAAGCTCCATATGTGGCATCGGGGCTTCAATCCTTCACAGTCTCATGTAATGGCCTCTCGGGGCCTCCTGCAGGAACTTGGCCCTTTCCACACATTGTCTGATATTGGTGTTTTCCTAGAGGTAGGTAACTGCATTCCGACCCCCTTAGTTTTTGCATTTCTCACTAGTACCAAGTGGATAAATTTGTTTAATTCTAACAGTTCAGTGTGTAGGTTGATTCCCTTGGCCACAGCTGTATCAGCTTGTAACTACTGGCACAGAGGACAACTTCCACAGGCACGTGCCTTTGAATGGCAGGAAATTCCTTCATTTTAGTTTTTATTCTCCTTCAAATTGATTTGAATGTTCACAAGATGCATCCTCTGATGGGTAAGGATTCCCTTCTCTGTTATCCCAGTGTAGCACAGGAAGGCTCCTTAAATAGTGCTTTTCGAGGTGACTGTAATTATTTGTTCCTCAATGGAACATATCTATTAACTCCCCCACCTCCCTTCTGAGGTTCAAGGAATATCTGGGAAGAAGGGGCAGAATGAATAGGAGACACAGCTATAAGAGATTGCTCTAAAATTCTATCTTCTTCGAATGTTGTGGCTGTTGAACATGGGCCCAGTAGCTCTGCTTATCTCTGCAAGATCACACACAAAGTGAACCCAGCCAAAATTGCAGTGTGATGGGGGAGGGACTCGCAAGGCTTCACTGATACCTATTATACTGATGGTATCTGGTGGAATAAGTCATTTTTATTTGGGATTTAGCTCACTGTTGAAAAACTGTTTAGAAATCACACTTTTGTCAATTAATTTTATAACTTAAGAAGGTGATTAAATATGTAAATTCTAAAGAAACCATGAAAATACATTGGTCCATATGACTTGACCTTTCACAGGATATGTGGCTGTGTTTATTCAGCTATCTTCTGTTTCATTTGAAAATTAAGTAATCCATCCTCTTACTCTTTAAGAGTCACAATTTATTATAAATAACTTCTAGAGATTAGCAAAAAAAAAAACATTCTATGGTTCTGACATGAAAATGTCCTTAAATTTAGACTTTAATACATATTTTATGTTCATCTAGACATTACCAGATGGTAGACAGTACATAATATAAAATAGCAATCTTCTTTTCTAAAAGTGCTACACCTGAGGGAGTATTTATATAAGATTATATAAAGCACTGTTTTCTCAAAGTTCTTTCTAGGCAAATTTTCTTAACATTTTATTTTGTAGAGATACAACATGGTGCCCAGTTTTAGAATACCTTTATGATTATTCCCTTCTTATTAGCCTTAAAATGGCTGTTTTCAGTATAGAAAATTCTGTGTTTCTTTCTAAATAGACCTGAATGATTAATGGAATAACTGAACTATTTAATGACTCTCTTCAAATGTCTATGTACAATTGGCAGCAAATGACATTCCCACAGGTGAAAAGGACAGGTGTACATGTAAAACCCAAAGCCAGACAGCTGGGACTGGAGTAGACTGGAGCAGACTGGAGCAGACTAGAGCAGACTGGAGCAGATCAGGTTTAATACAGCATTAATTCTGTATTAAAAATGAGTTATTCACCTTCTGGTCCAATCAGTTTGTTAGTAAGTCATTTTAAAATGTTACTTTGTATGTAAAATTTCTTGTTTTAAAAATACTATATAGAGTGCCCAAGTATTCTTCTCAACCATGGATTCTGGAAGTTATTCTTTATATCCCATTTATTTTAGTTACAAAAGATGAAGGTTCTAAGGTGGCCATAGCCATCCTCAAATTGAATCAGCACCTTAAAATTTAATGATAAGAAGAAAGTGGAAGGATAAGACACAGTAGTTGACTCATAGTGTAACTTTATTGAATTAGTGTAATTTAAGTAAGTCAAATTTAAATAAAGGCATATGAAATAACTCATTGCACGCTAACACCTAGGTATCATAAGATAGGTCATCCCTTTAGCTCTGCCAATTCTCATCTTGGTTTTTGTCTCTATCTGTGTTAATGGGCATTGACTCCAGAGCCTTACCACTGGCTTCATTTTAACTTGATAAAAACCCTTGTTTTTTGTTTTTTTTGTTTTTTTGTTTTTATCCTGTTGATTTCTAGTGTGTTGAGTTCTCTGAAATGAACCTGAGAAAAGTTTGAGATGATTCCTACTGTAGGAAGAATCAGGATGGTCTTTATAAGAGCAGTTTAGGTCTTAGGTTTTTATCTGATTAGAATAGAAACTCCCATATAGCATTTGCTTCAGGATCAAGGTATTTCCTGTGAGACTATATTTTATAATAATATCAGAATCTACATTCATAATATATACTTGCACTAATGGAAAAATTGGCCACAAATTTGAAGAAGAACAGGAAAGGTTATAGGGGAAAGGATAGGGAAGGGAGAAATATTATAATTAAAACACCGTACCATAAACAAAAAAATAAAAGTCTCACCAACATGGCTGCCCAAGCATGAGTTGAACAGGGACAGCAACCACAAACATACTAAAGTGTTGAGGCAACACCACAAGGCCTCAACCCTACGTAAAGGACTGCAGGCAACTAAAGAAGGTTGAAGATGAAGAAACCATTTTCTGTAGAAAAGAGCAAAGCGATTGATGTCTAATACCATATGGTCAGATCAGAGAAAAATGCATACAAGTAGCATATTGACTGAGCAACTTATATTTAGAAAAATAAGGCATTCAGATAGATATGAATCTACATATTCAAGGTTTAAATAGCAAACAAAAAACTCATTGAAACCTGCATCAAGATGTATAATAATCCAATGTGTGAAAATTAAAGATGAATAAAGAAATTTGAAAGCTTTTATACAAAGAGGTAGTATGTGAGTACAACATAACAGTCTGTCTTGTCCAAACACAATGGGATGGGTGTACCTATGAATTTAAATCGCTTGAAACAGCACACACAAGAACTGTACAAGTTCAAGTCAGACAGAATCCCAGAATGAAGACAGCAGATAAATATACAGTCCCACACCTAGCAAATTAGCTAGTTACTGGCAATTAATAGGTGCTGGAAGAAGTAGATTCAGTTTTCTTTAGAGGTGTGAGCAATGGGTCATTGACCATTCTTAAAGGATGGCATATCCCCAGGAGTATTTGGGCAACATAAATAGGAATTGATGTCTTTAGTGTTTATTTTAAGTTTTGTTTTTAAAAGAACATGGAATTTAGTGGGTTGGGAGCTGAGAGTAAGGAGTTGAGAGATGGATTGAAAATAATCAAAATGTATTTTATGAAGTTCCAAAGAATTCATAAGATTATGTATAGAAATTTTCAGGGTGAATATAGTAAAATATTGTGTAGAAATTAATAATGGACTATTGTGGGAATAGAATGTAGTGTTATGAAGCTGGATGGAGAGATAATGAAATAGCAAGGGCTAAAATAGGGTGCGAAATTGAAGGGCAGGGTAGAGGAGGGTGAAAGGTAATTATAAGAAAAGTTACTTTTCATAGTTATGCAGCTGGATAATCGGATTATTCTGTGAAATATGTCCATTGGGTTGAAGTGAGCCTTAGCTGGGATGTTTTCATTTTCTTTTGATTTCTTTTAAAGATATTTTAGTAATTGCTTACACTTGAGATCAAATGACAACACCTATGTAGCAGGAATGGCAGGGCCACATCTATGTAAACGCTGGGGACCACGCAGCCTCAAAGCATCTCCTGCAGGAGGACCTAATTGAGGACTGCCTGAGAGACCAAGGATTGCTGACGCAGACAATGCCAGCCAATCAGGAACTGCTGTCTAGAAAAGATGCTTTCTTGGGACCAATGGGGGCATGGGTGGAGGGTATTAAAGGAGCTTGCAAAAGTGTTCAGAGAGCTTGCTGCATTGCTTTTTATCTGCTCCCAGAACGCCAACTCACCCCCAATTCCCAAGGTAGGTGAGGTAGGTCAGGGAGTAGGCCAAGGCACAGGCAAGGCTTTATATTCTTCCTCTTCTTATACAGAGTATCCCAAATCACAAATTTTGTTACTACTTTTAATACTATAGAACAAAATTAAGGATATTTAAATGTTATTGAACATCAATTTAAGGGCATAATTGGGGTACCAGGAAGATGGATCCATGAACCAGGTTTCCGTTCCCCAAACTCACTTAAATGTTAGGTGAGATTGCACCTACCCTGTCAGAGCTTTGAGAGTGGAGACAGAATTTCTAGGGTAAGCTAGCAAGTTAGACACATTGTTAAGTTTGGGATTCAACTGAGAGATGCTGATTCATGCAAAAAGAAGCTTTTTACAGAGAAAGACTTCCAATGTCAACCTTGGATCTTTTCATGCGTAGTCACACACTCTCCCATACAAACCCATAAACTCACACCACACACATGGCATGCATATGTTCATACGAAGTATACACACACACATGTTAAAAGAACATTTTAATTGATCCTTTTCATACTTTTTTCACTTAATCTTAGTATATAATACAAAAATAATTGTATTCAAAATGCCTCTTTTCCATCGACCTTTTCTGTGACTTATTCTCAGCATTTTGACCAGTTATGAGACTTTGAATTAAGGGCCATTCACTGTAAAGAAAAGATTCTTTGATCAAGGCTGAGAGCAGCACTAATCTATGGGTCATTAATATCTTAATTAGCAATAAAATTTAATGAAATGGCTCTGATATTACTATCATCTATCTGTACTGAACAACCCTAGTCTTAAGGAAGTAGGAATAATGAAAACTGTATTAGACAGACAAATGTATTTTGGAAAATAAATCTATTAAAGACAGATAGATGATACAGATAAGTTATTCTTCTCAAAGTACAATAAAATGATGAGGATTCCATAAGAACTAAAATTATGTGACAGAATAGCTAACAGTGATAAATGATAATATATTGGACATTTATAAAGACATAATGAATAATAAAAATTCTCTTAAGTTTGATCTTTGCCCACATATATCTTTTATTGAATCAAGTTATAATAAGATGCTATTATCCTTATTTGACGGCTTGATTTTTACTTTAAGACAGCTTATTAAAAGTGTGGAGCATATGGGCTACCATCTAATAACCATCCATCAAGATATAATACCATATTATTAAAGCAGTCTTACTTTTTGCTTCATATTTTCAAGATTAAGTTATTTTTAGTTATCAAACCTATCTGATAATCAATTAAACATGCAGCAATCACTTGCTTATTTTGTTCTTAATAAAATAAGGACTCAATAAAATGTAAGAAGGTTAATTTGTTCATAAACAGCTAGTATGATGAAATTATATATAATACTGAAAAGGCTAAAGTTTCCTGTAGTGTTTTGGCTGATTTAATATTGCATTGTTTATTACAGTTTGTTATATGCTGTATAACATATTGTAATATATTATCATTTGATACATCTATAAAAATAATATAATAATAAAAATTGAAATAAAATATAATTACATTGGTATTATGCTATATAGTCTATAAAGCAATGACTTTAATGTGTGAATACTGTTTTTAAATACTGATAAATGTTAAGAGTATGATGAAATGAGAGTTCACTTTGAAATCTGAAGAATATAGGTCCTGTCCAAGTCTTGTTTGTGTGACAAGAACAAGCCCATTTGGGATGTGTACATTTACCCTAGTGGGGTTTGTTTACCAGGGTAACTGATAGTATAAAAATTGTATTTTTGTTATTTTTAGATCAGTCTTTCCTTTCATCTTCTGACTGAAACCTAATGGTCTCCACTTACACTAAAATTCCTGTGTAGAGATTCCAATACTTGTTAATAAAAAACAATAACAACAACGAAAACCCAGAAAACCCAAAACAGCAACAATAAGAACAAATTCACAGATAATGGTTGCTGTAGACACACGATTAAAAGCATACTCCAAAAGTCAGAAGCCATAAACACTCTACATCCAACTCTCACAGCCTTCCAAATGAAGACTCATAGTCGTCAACTGCTAAGGAAAACATTAATGGTAACTCACAGTTTTTAAAAATCAGATTTGTCTGATACAAGAATTACTGACTGTACTTTATCTCCAATAATTTTTAATAACAACCTTCTACTATAATTGTAACTTCATTGTTGAGCTAAGGATTGTTCTCTCAAGACAAAGCGTAACGGAAAGCAATCAGATGACCTAGTTGATGAGTTGGCTATAGAAAAGATGCAGATTTGTTTTTTTCTAATCAAAATATCAGCCAAACAGTATTGTATAGAGCTTACACACGCTGATGGCTATTGAAAATTCAATGAATTTCTTCATATATTAAATTTTAACAATGTTAATAATGACTTTAATGGGTTTATACAAGAAGATCAATAATTAGATTCAAATATGATTATGTCTAATTTTTATAATTCCTCAATTGGATAATAATGACAGTTATTAGAATCATATGTTCTCCATAATTAAGATAAAAATTTTATTCTTTTCTATTTCTGATATATTCAAATAAGTTATTTCATAACTCTGATCTGTATATCTAGTTTATGCTAGCTTGTAACTTGCAGTCCACAGAGGACTGATAGATTTTTATAGGAAAATGTTTTGAGAAAATTAAACTAATGTGTGTGATTTTTTTTGATACAGCAATAGGTTTCTATTTCCTCTTTTATTGAAAATATATTAGTTTCTTATTCAAAATGTCCTGATTTCAATTTCCTCTCCTACTGCTCCTTTCAGACCTTTCCCCTCCCCTCCCATCTAAATCCACTTCCTTTCTGTCTCTTTAGAAAAGAACAGGTTTCTAGGAAATAGCAACCAAATATGACACAATGAAATGTAATAAGATAAAAGAAATATCATCATCTTGATGCTGGACTAGGCAAACAAAGTGAAGAAAAATAGCCCCAAGAGGCGTCACAAGATTCTGAGACACCCTCATCACACACTGAGGATTCCCATAAAAATACTACACTGGAAGAGATAGATAGATAGATAGATAGATAGATGGATGGATGGATGGATGGATAGATAGATAGATAGATAGATAGATAGATAGATAGATAGATAGATAGATAGATAGATAGATAGATATGCACCAGGAGTACCTGGTACATACTTGTGTAGTAGGCCTTATGCTTGCTGCTTTAGTCTTGGTCAGTTCATAGGAACTTTGCTCAGGTGTTTCAGAGGACCTTCTTCTCCTAGTATCCTTCATCTTCTCTGACTCTACATTTCTGCCTCCTCTTTTGAGGGGTTCCCTTAACTCTCAAACTGTCAAGGGTGTACCTGATGGATCCACCCAATTTAGAGCTGTTTTTCCTAAGGTCTTTCTCTCTCTCTCTCTCTCTCTCTCTCTCTCTCTCTCTCTCTCTCTCTCTCTCTCTCCCCCTCCCTCCCTCTTCTGCATAATGGCTGGTTGTGAGTCTCTGTACATGTTTCCATCTGTTGCAGGAGGAAGAAGCTCTGATGATGGTTGAATAAAACAGATCTATGATTACAGAAGAATATCATTAGTCATTATTCCTTTTCAGTTTTAAACCAGTATCATTTTGTTTTACACTACTTACATGGGCTGTCTAGTCCTCTCTGATTCTTGGTCACCCCATCATTGTTGTATATGGGATCCACCTGGTAGAGTGTGCCTTATATCAGTCACATCAAATCGGACAGTGGTTAGTCTCACGACCACTGTGCCACCATTGCCTTAGCAGACTTTGCAGACAGGATAGCATTGTAGATCTAAGGCTTTGTGGCTAGACTGGTGTTTATATCTCACTTTTAATTGGCTGCAGAGTATCTTACAGTAACAATGACAGTGAACACAGGAGTAAAGGGGCTTTGTAGGCACCAGCTAGACCTCTCACCTCTCACTGCTTAGTGAGTTGTGTGACTGTTATCTTCAGCAATGAGGCCTTATTGTCAGTGTGTGGAGAACAACATAGTGCTTTGGCAATAGCCTAGGTGTTACAGAGATTTCTATGGCATCTCTTTGGCCTACTGGATGTTGGCCAGTCCTGGTACTGAAAGCTTCAGTGGATGACAAGAAGTAGCCAGCTGGGACTTTGTATCCATCACTATTTGGAGACTTCATTAGGATAACCTTTATATAGTTTTGAAAGTTTCCACTGCACTGAGTTTCCATGCCACCCATCAAATGCCATTCAATTCTAGGTATCTCTCCCCACATTTTTCCTTCAACCTACTTTACTTCTCCCTCCTCACTTGATCCTCCTAGTCCTACCTCCCAAGCCCTAGTCTATCCAGAACTACAATTACATTGAAAATAAACCCACCAATGTATACCATAATATGAATGAATTTCATGTATCATGACTGAAAGAAATCATAATATATATATATATATATATATATATATATATATATGCTTTATATATACATCCAGAAAATATAAAGTAAATTGCAATATCAGCATAATACCAGTTGTCTTTGCAAACTACTCTTAGGGACAGACCAGCAGCAGATGCTACAAAGAACCAAGAGGAGAGTTCTTAGATGATAGATACACTGTTTTATTTATTTTTTTCATTATGGTACTAATTTTTAAGGGCATACATAGATAATGATTTGAATACTGAAATCTCAGATATGTCATTTCTGCTTTTTAAAAAAATCATCCACATGGTACTCATGCCAGGGAATCACATAGGCTGATGGGAGGTCTTCTCCTCTCCTCCTGCTCCTTCAGATCTACCTGAGTCTATCCATAGCTGTGTTAAATACCTACTGCAGCCTTCTTCACTCCCCTTCCTGCCTACATCTCCCGTGGATCCATGTACCTTTACCTCTTAACCTCCCTTTCCTGATTTATTGCTTTATCCCAGCCCCCAATTCCATAAGCACTCCCTGCTACGCCACAGGCCCTTCCTTCCAGGGAAGCAGGGAAGCTGACCATAGATGCTCCCCACTCCTTCTGTTTCTCCAGATCCATTCCTTCCACTCATTGCAAGCTCTATAACAGGTCTTCAGGAATGTCTTCACTAGAGTCCAGCAATCCTACCTCACAGGGCCCTTAATATTTCAACATAGCTACAGTATAGTGAGAAGATCATAAACCGGTTGTATGAAGATGATGGGGTTCCTTAAAAAGAAAATAAATAAATTCTTTAAAAACAAGCCAACAAACAAAACAAACAAACAACAATAGAAAAACACAAATAACTGAAGGAAATCAATGAATCCCATAAACAAATTCAGGAAAACACAAACAGTTAAAGAGAAGGAATAAAACTGTTTGAAGTCTGAAAATGAAAATATAAGCAATAAAGAAAATGAAAACTAAGGAAATTCTAGAAATGAATTATTTAGGAATTTGAGCAGGAACTGCAGAGGCAAACTTCAACAACAGAAGACAAGAGATGGAAGAGAGAATCTCAGGCATTGAAGATGTGGTAGGAAAATAGATGTGTTGATCAAAGAAAATATGAAATCTAAAAACCTCCTATACCCCCCCAAGGGGGAAAATGGAATTCAGGGATACTAGAAAAAGATCATCTCTAAGAATAGTAGGAATAGAGAAAGAAGAAGAAATCCAGGTCAAAAGCCCAGAAAATATTTTTAACAAAAATCACAGAAGAAAACTTTCTTAACCTAAAGAAGGAGATACCGATAAAGGTACAAGAAGCATACAGAAATCAAACATAGTGGTTCCAAAAATAAAGTATTCTTGTCTCTTAATAATCAAAACACTAAACTCACAGAACAACAAAAGAATATTAAAAGCGAAGAAAGACCAAGTAACATATAAATGTTTACCTATTTGAATTAAACCTGATTTCCCCATAGAGACTTTAAAAGCCAGAAGGACTTGGACAGATGTTTTGCAAACTAAGAGTCCACAGATGTCAGCCCAGATTTCTACTCCTAGCAAAACTTTCAATCACCATAGATGGAGAAAATAAGACATTTCATAATAATGCAGAATTTAAGCAATATTTATCTACAAATCGAGTTCTACACAAGTTATTAGAAGGAAAACTCCAATTTAACGAGGTTAACAACCACCACAGGAATATAGAAAATAAATATACTCAGACCAGCAAAATCAAAATAATGGAAACATACACACGTGCGCACACACACACATACACACACACACACACACACACACACACACACACACACACACACACTCTACCACTACCACTATCATCACCACCACCAACAACAACAACAAAAACAACCACAAAATCAATAACTCAGAACAATAGGATTCAGCAATCATTGTTCTCCGTTTTTATGTCTTGAGCTTTTTTCTTCATGTCATTGCATTATTTGTGTTTTCATAGACTTCGTTAATGAAATTTTTATGTCTTATTTAAGAACCGCTAGCATATTCATAATAGCTATTTTTGAAGTCCTTGTCCTGTGCTTCAGATATAGTTCTTAGGGCATGCTGTAATAGGGTT
Source organism: Uromys caudimaculatus (assembly GCA_028551405.1). Lineage (NCBI taxonomy): Eukaryota > Metazoa > Chordata > Mammalia > Rodentia > Muridae > Uromys > Uromys caudimaculatus. The sequence goes on along the minus strand of CM052709.1, from coordinate 83,399,162 downwards.
GCTAGGCTCTAGTAGAAACATACTGACTGTTATTGATTGTGTTTTTACACTGACATGTAGGTATGACTCTCATCTAGGTATGAGATGATTGCAATTCCAGGTAGTAATATCTGTTCTTGAGTTATTGGGTGGTGTAGCTGCTTGTATTCTAATGTTAATTGTGCCCCCAAACTTTGCTCAAGAGGATCTTCAAGTGGCTTCTGGGAACCTGCCTCCCATTAATTCTGATTGGGAAATAAAGATGTCCCAGCCAACAGCTGTGGAGAGGAAAAAGAGGCAGGTTTTTTAGGTTTCCTGGGCTTGGTACCTCGAGGAGGAGGAAGAAGCAGGAGAACTGCCATGCCTGAGAGGAGTGCAAGACAGAGAGGCTGAGATGCCATGTAATAGGGCTGGGAGAGAGCAGCCCAAAGGACTGCTCAGTTGAGTCAGGAGATGCCAGGATGGAATATAGAAATTAGTAAGTAGTGCCTTGGAATTATCAGCAGGAGATAGATTCAAGCAACATGGAGGATAGGCCATTGCCCAGCTACTGTGCTGCTTAAGGCGTGTTAAAATATAAAGGTTGTGTGTGTGTCTTTCATTCTGGAACATAAACCACTGAGATGGGAAGCAACCCCACTACGGGATTTATTAAAATATTAGTTTTACAGGGTGAGTGTTCCATTCCTTAGTTTCTGTTGCCCAGTGTGGTTCTTAGATGAATGTGGTAGCTGTGAATTGCCTGGTAGAGAATGGTTCTGAGATTCTGCAAGGTGTGGCCACTAGGGATCTCGGAAAGAACACATTTCTAGGTACTAGGAGCTGATAATGGAAGAATGACAATATCAACCAACCAGACTCTCCAGAGCTCCCAGGAACTAAACCACCAACCAAAGAGTACACATGGAGGGACCCATGGCTCCAGCCGCATATGTAGCAGAGGATGGCCTTGTTGGAGATCAATGGGAGGAGAGGCCCTTGATCCTGTGAAGGCTCCATGCCTCTTTGTAGGGGAATGCCAGGGCAGGGAGCTGGGAGTGGGTTGGTGAGTGGGTTAGCACCCTCATAGAAGCAGGGGGTGGGAGGAAGGGATGGGGGTTTCCAGAGAGGAAACCGGAAAAGGGATAACATTTGAAATGTAAATAAATAAAATATCCAGTAAAAAAATCAAAAAGAAAGAAAGAAAGAAAGAAAGAAAGGAAGGAAGGAAGGAAGGAAGGAAGGAAGGAAGGAAGGAAGGAAGGAAGAAAGGAAGGAAGAAAGGAAGGAAGAAAGGAAGAAAGGAGATGTTACTAAAAGGGGAGGGGATGTTGACAGGGTCTGCAGGAGAGAGGAAATCTGGATGTCCCATCAGTTCAGACTCCTTGGAATGGGGGCAGAGAAGAAACTAGACCATTTGTAGTATGTGATCTGCTACAAATCTGGAGAGAATACTGAAATAAATATGGCTTGCCTGATTCCATGGCTGGCATGGCCAGGAATTTACCATAAATTGGTTTTTAAATTGTAATAATACATTCTCACTACACAGAAATACACTTCAATTTTATTAACTGATTTTATTCTATAGTTTGTGATTGACTCTGATACATTACTAATATAGTTCATGAATTCCATCAGTTCTCCCCATTGATGAGTATAGACTTATGAGGAAAACAGACTTATTAAATGATGTCAGTCTCTATGCATTGTGCTTATTTTTTCTTTGTCTTCCTCTGGATAGATACTTCAGTTTAATTTTGAGAGCTGACAATCATGTCTTTTTATTTTGAGTTTCATAAAGTATTCACATTTTCTCTATTAAATTTGTTTTTAATTTAAGCACTATGAAATTATCTTGTTAGGCCAGAAGATTTGCTTCCTGTTTCTAGCTTAATAAGAGTTTTGGGGATGTCAGAAAAATGGACGGTACAAATCTTACGTAAATGAAATTGCCAAAGAAGTATCTTAAGCAGGTTAACTTGTTTAAGAGTTTAAGTTTTCTGGGAAGTGAGAGACTCTCAGGACTCAAAGGGAGGGATCCAAGAAAAATGCCCTAGAGTGGGGAGAGGGAATTTGTAGAGCCCACCTCCAGCAGAAAGACAGGGCATCAAGTGAGAGATGGGGTTGCCATCCCACAGTCAAAATTCTGACCCATAATAGTTCCTGTCTGAAAGAACTGAAGGGATGGAAATGGGGAACAGCCTGAGGAAAAGAAGGTCCAGAGACAGGCCCAAAGTGGGATCCAGCTCCAGGGGAAGCCCCAAGGCCTGAGACTACTACTGAAGCTGTGGAGCATTCACAAAAAGGGACCTATCATGACTGTCCTCTGAAAGACCCAACAAGAAGCTGAAAGAGTCAGATGCAGGTATTTACACCCAACCGCTGCTGACCCCTGTGGTTGCATTAGGGAAAAGCTGGAAGAAGCTGAGGAGGAGGGCAATCCTATAGGAAACAAGCAGTGCCAACCTGGATTCTGGAGATCTCTCAGACACTGTACCACCAACAGGCAGCATACACCAACTGATATGAGACCCCCCCAACACATACACAGCAGAGGACTGCCGGGTCTGGGTTCAGTCAGAGAAGATGCACCTAACCTTCAAGATGGGTTAGAGGGCCCAGAGAGTTTAGAGGTCTGGTAGGGTGGGGGGTAGGAACATTCTGGTGGAGACACGGGGCCTGGGAGGAGGTATGGGATGTGGAACAGTTGAAGGGTGGACCGGGAGGGGAATAAAATCTGGAGTATAAAAAAAATAAAGGAAAAGAAATAAAAAGAAGCAAGGCAGAGGTGGCACATGCCTGTAATCCCAGCACTTGGGAGGCAGTGGCAGGTGGATTTCTGAGTTTGAGGTCAGCCTAGTCTACAGAGTGAGTTCCAGGACAGTCAGGGCTACACAGAGAAACCCTGTCTCGAAAAACAAAAACAAAACAAAACAAAAAAAAGAAAGAAAGAAAAAGAAAAAAGAAAAGAAAAACCTAGAAGCCAAACAGAATGACAGTTTCAATTCTGCAATATATATATAGTTTGTAAATGTATTTTAGTTCCTGAAGTGTGACTACCTGAAAATTTCACATGATTTGACGTATACAATAAATGATTAGAGAAAAAAAAAAGAATGAAAGTTTTCAAATATTGTTGTTGCGAAAAAATTAGAAAGAAGAAAGTGTCATCAGAAGGGAAACTTGTTGAGTAGGTTTCTTTGGTATTGATTAATCAAGAGACAGACTTCCTATTATCTTGCTGCCTAATTAGAATGAAAGCTGATTCGTGAGGGACCTCAAAGTTCTTTTAAGAGACCCAGGTAGCAACATCTTCTGATAATATTTTGAAATTAAGACATATTTTTTTTTCTGAATGATAATTGTTCTTATCCACTTTTACCTCACACTGGGTGGCTTTAAACATTAACTTTATCATGAGTGTAGAATTTTAGTTTAGCAAAGGTTGAGAAGGCACATTAGAAATTAAAAGCAAAGGTTACATAGCTATAATATTATTTAAAATTTAATTTTTGAATCACTAGAAATTTAATTCATTTATGCATTTCCACATCACAAAAGAAAAAAGAAAAGACGTCTAAATTTGTATATTCAACATTTATCAAAGAATCATGATGTAAATATAAAAGAATTTTCTTCAGTATAAAATATAAGATGTTGTACAACTGTAATTTCCCAAGGAACTATGCTGGATTTTTAAGGACATAAACATTTTAATTAATGACACACCACAAGATAAGTGTCTGAAGAATAATCTAACATAGAGTATAACAAAAATTTCCTTATGAACAGTGATAAATTGATATACAAGATAAAGAAAATTTACTTAGTGTCAAGATTTTTGAACAGGAAATTTAAAGCATAAAGGAAATACTATCCTCTTTGTGTTAAATTCCAGTTTTGCTAACAAGGTTAAACAGAGGTGTGGAGTCCAGCTGTGAGGGCCAAAAACTGGTAGCTCCTGGCAATTCAGATCTGTTTTGCTATTCTGGGGCCAGGGCTGATAGCTTCTGGCAATTGACTCCTGCTGACAGCAGCAGGGAATTGGAAAAAGAAATTTAGTTACTTGGCACTCTTCTGTGACCAGCTAAAAACTCAAACTCTTAATTCTTCAGAGGCTGGGAGAAAGAAAAGGAAAAAAAAATCCATGAATACACACACACACACACACACACACACACACACACACACACACACACACACACTGGATGAAGCAGAAAGGAGCTCCGACAATCTTTATTTTTGATTTTTACTTTTTATAGCTTTTCAGACAAAAGTTCTCTATGTAAGAAAAGTTAGCTCACAGATAAAATGTTACAAAAAAGGAAGTTACAGCAGGATCTTGATATTAAGTTCAAAGTAGTTGTTTTATCGCTCTTATTCTATAAGCTCATTATAAGTTCAATGCAATAGTTTTACATTTTTATGGCCTTGCTTTATCATGATGCACACCTGTGGCCTCATCCTTAGACCTGACTTAGAATGAATGTTTTACCTTGATTATAAATCTTCCTGAGTCTATTTATCTTCCTAGTACAATTTATGTGCTTATAGTTTATAAGAGTTCATTTTACCTCTTTTATGCAGCCTTGGCTTACTATTCTATGAGGAGACAGAAAAGTCTATGCTTGACTCTAACTTTATTATATCTTTTCGTCACAACAGCTAAAAGCATCTTCCTTAGATTTTCTATTAACCATTCTAACTTCCTAAAATTATTTGAAACAAATCAGGAATTCTACAAAATCATCAGTTCATCTAAACAGCATTATTACATGAAAGTGCATCCCTATATTGATTCTGCAGGAAATCTGCCCAACAGAGTGGGTTAAAGATCCTGGAAACAACAGGCTATGTCAGATATATGAGGAACACAACAGTGACAGGCATATCAGAATCAAAAAGCAATCCTGGGACAAAAACCCTAGAGTTCATGCTTTTTCAGAGCATACCTATTGCAGCCATGAACAAAAGTGGCCCATCTCCAGGAAGTTTGCTTGTTTGCCACAGCCTTCCCTGCATGGCTAGCATCATCATTGTATCTAAAAATGACTTGGATTCTGTTTAGTTCATTCTTTTATAGGATCAGTAACTGATCTTTGTATGATGAAGATAATCAAGGCCCTTCAGTCATGATTTTAAAAAATTATTTCAATTTGAAATATGAAATACAATTCTGATATATAACAATATAACAGAGATAGAGATTACTCAATTTGAATGTAAAGGAAAACTAAAATACAAAAACCTGCTAAATAGTTTGAGTGGGGAGGGGTATATGTGTTAGATAAGAGAACCAAGCATCTATATTTTTTTAACCCCCAAATGGTAGGGAAACCTAGTTACATTACCATGAGTCTTCAGAAACTTAGGTATAACAAGTCCTATTAGCAAATCATGCTTACTCTAACTTACCTACAATTTATTTCCTTTAGTACCTAGCAAAGTGTTAAGCTTATAGTTAAAAAGAAACGGTTGATTTAGGTGATTAGTTTGACTACTTGTCCAGCACACTTCTGGAACACAATATTGTGATCTGTCTTTAAAGCTATCTTTCAAGATGAGAAGATCATCAAAATAACAGTGAAGAATGAAGTCTATTCATTATTATTATTATTATTATTATTATTATTATTGCATTATATAACCATAATATATAATATTGATTATATAATTATATATAATATATGAATATATTTATATATTGCATACTACATATAATGAATATGTAATATAACTATTATAAATATATAAATATATTGATAAAATATATTTATTTCTAAATATTAAAATACACATTTATAAAATATATAAATATAATTAATTTAATAATTATTATTATTATTATTATAAACTTTAAAAACCCCTGAGTTCTCCTGAGTTAGAACTACTCAAATTCTCAGGGACTGACAGTGTCAAGGCATTCTCACACATGCATGATTGCCACACACTGCAATTTTCCCCATGCATTCTCTTACTCTCCAGGTACACTAATGAGCACCTACTCCATTAATCATTGGGTTGGCAAATTATCCTCAGTGTCACATTAAAGACAGGTAGGCAATATCTAATTATTGTCTTTACTCAAATATTCCAATGACCCTCAGTCAGCCCAAGCTGCAAGCCACAGAATTCCAACATTGATAAGACTTTCCTTCAGCTTCCCTGGTGTGAATTCAGTGTTGCTATTTTTCAAAGAACAAAACATCTCTAAGTATCCCAGATTGAAATTTTATGTCAAAGGACTGTATCCATTTTGCTGATAGCAACAGAAAAGATTAATGACCCACTTTTTCTTCGGCAACAGCTGCAGGTTATATTCTACTAGAGGAATTCAATCAGACAAAAAATGATACTCTTTGATCGATAAATATATGGTACTTGGGGTGTTATGGATCAAATATTTCAAATATATTTGCTGACAATGTTGCAAAACTGGATTATTTTAAGAACCACTGGAAGAGTTACTCATTTTATAACAAATACCATACAATGTGTAGTGTCTTTGATTTTCTTAAAAATGTTAGCAAGTTACCTTTTACCAGTTTGTAACACATCAGATGGTATTTGGAAACATGAATACTTGAAAACGACACATGATAATTTTTCAGACACATGGAATAATATTTAAGGAATCAGTTGTCTTGTATTTGAAATAACATTTTAGGAGTCTTGAATTAATGCTGATTCTAAAAATTGAGTTGTGTTGTGAAAGTAAATTGATTGGTACATCTTATCTCAAAATAAAAGAAACAAAAACACAAGAACTATTCAACTTATTAAAAAAATACTTTTACCTGAGATTTAACAAATCTATGCACAACATAAATGAAAATAAAATTAATTTAATACTTTACTAGAGTTTAAGTAACTCGCTTTGTATTAATTTGGTAACAATGAGATGCAGAGAATCATATATACCTAGATGAATTTGTCACATTGGTGACAAATTCATTAATAAGAATAAAATGCCATTTATATTTCATTGTAAATAGATACCCCTTATTGCTGCTCTCATCTTTATAGTCATTGTATTTTTTAAAATTTATTTATTCCTTTTACATCCCAATATCAGCCCACTTCCACCCAGTACTTCCTCACAAAGATCCCCTTTTCCCCTTAGGGGAGTCCACCTCTGGGATTATCATACACACACACACACGCACACGCACACGCACACGCACACGCACACGCACACGCACACGCACACGCACACGCACACGCACATGTGCGTGCGTGCATGCGTGTGCCAGCACATCAAGCCACTGCAGGCCAAGGCGGCAGCCTCTCCTACTGAAGTCAGATAAGGCAGCCTAGTTAGGAAAATGGGATCCACAGACAAACAACAAATTCCGGGTCAGCCCCTATTTCTATTGTTGGGGGACTCACATGAAGATCAAGCTGTATACGTGCTACAGATGTGTGGGGTCCAAGGTCCAGGCTGTGCAGTCTTTAGTTGGTGGTTCAGTCTCTGTGAGTGCCTAAGGGTCCAGGTTAATTGACTATGTTGGTCTTCCTGTAGAACCCCTGTCCTCTTCCGGTTCCTCAATACTTCCCCCAACTCTTCCATAAGATTCCCTGAGCTCCTGGGGCAAGGGGGAGGGAGGCCCCAGGATGTATATGGGAGCAACTCTAGCTCGGACTCCTAGCAGTGGGGCTACGGATCCTGAAGTGTCTCCAAACAGGACTACCAGTGGAGGGATATGGACAACAACCCAGCCCACAAAGCCTTCAATCCAAAATGTGTCCTGTCTACAAGATGTGCAGGGACAAATAGAACAGAAACTGAGGGAACGGCCAACCCATGACTGGCCCAACTTGAGACCCATCCCATGGGCAAGACACTACTAATGATATTCTTATGCCTTCAGACACTCGCCTAGCCTAACTGTCCTCTGAGAGACTCCACTCATCAGCCAATGGAAAGAGATGTAGAGACCCACAGCCAAACATTAAGTGAGCTTGAAGAGCCTTAGTATTTCTTAAGGAAAAAATTTTGGGTTAAGTTTTCAGGAGGGATAATCAGATTTCATGTCTTCTAGCTATAGGTGTTTGGAAGTTCTATCTTTAGTGTGGTTAAGTTTGCTCAGGTTCTCACCTAGAGGCAAATATTTCCTAGGACACAGGTAAATTAGAATTGCTTAACCACTAGCCCTTAAGATTAGAGTGAGGTTTTCATTCCTCCAGACAAGTCTCTAGTAATCTCACCCTCAGAAACCACAGACTAAAGGAAAAGGCATGCCCATCAGTCTTTATCCTAACCATCATGGCAAAATGCAGTCTCTTGCTGCTCACATGAATGATTTTGATTAAGATCTTGCTGCTTCTGGAATATATCTACTGCAATGCTACACAGCCTGGATATAGGCATCTGGGCCTTTGACAGCAGAAGAAGAGCAAGACAGAGTTATGGACAAAGGCTTCGGGTATAAGGGGAGAATAATTTAATGTTCAATGCCAGCTTTGTCTTTGAACTTGATTTTACCTTTCTAAATCCTCCTAATGTAAAATTAGAGGAAACGGCTTGATGGTAGAGTTGTATGTGGTATAAATTAGATATTATCCAGAGTAATGATTCACACAAAATAGTATAAATTACACACACATACATAAAATTTAATCTATTACAATTTATATGTAACCATATATTATTTGTATATTATATAATTTACACCAGATATAAACATATATATTTATATCATATATATAACTTTATATCCATAATTATATGTATGTATATTATATATGTTTTATATCATATTTGTATATGGTATATATATTAATATATGGTATAATTTATACAATATATAATTTATTATATATATATTAGTCTATGTGTGTTTGAAAGTCTGTTTCCTTATACAAATATCTGTAGACAAGTCACATCTATCACAGTCTCATAATCAATAGCTGCCTCATTTTACCCTGTAATTATAAACAAGAGAAGTAAGAAATGCCTTTAAATGCTGAAAGCAAAGAAAGAAAAAAAATCCATTGTCTATTAAATTGACAAATTCCACTATTCATGCTTTTTCCAAAGCATATTACCGTAGATATATTCCACAGGAGTCTCAACCTCAATACAATGTTTGGCTGTGGGTATCTGTGTCTGTTTCAGTCAGCTGCTGGCAGAGCCTCTCAGAGGACAGCCATGATAGGCTCCTATCTGCAAGCACAGCATAGAATCAGCAACAGGGTTAGGGAGTTTTACATGACCGTGGGATGGGTCCTAAGTTGGACTGCTCACTGATCAGCCATAGTTTCTGTTCCATTTTTATCCTGAATTTCTTCTAGACAGGAACAATTTGGGGTTGAAAGTTTTGTGGGTGGGTTCCTGTCCCTGCCCCTCCACTGGAAGTCCTGCTAATTACTGGAGGAGGTCTATTCCGGTTCCATATCCTCACCGTTGGGCATTTTGGTAAAGGTCACCCAAAGGGAATCCTGGGAGCTCCCTGCATCTAAGGTTTCTGGGACTTTCTAGAGGTTCCCCCCACCTCCTACCTGCAGCTGCGGATTTCCATTAATTCTCCTGGTTCTGTGGGCCTCTCTTGTCTTCCTGCCATACCTGATCCTGCCTTCCTGCTCCCTTCCCCTCTCTTCCCCAGGTCCCCCTCCCTCTGCCTCCCATGATTATTTTGTTCCCCCTTCTAAGTAGAATTTAAGCATCGTCACTTGGGCGTTCCTTCTAGTTTAATTTCTTATGGTCTGTGGGATGTATCCTAGGTATTCTGTACATTTTGTCTATTATCCACTTATCCATGAGTACACACCATGTCTGTCCTTTGGCATCTGTCTGGGTTACCTCACTCAGGATGATATTTTCTAGTTCCATCTATTTGGCTTAAAATGTTTGGAAAACACTTTTGTTGTATTTATCAATGTATATAATTACAATGTTATTTAATCTATCAATTTTAACTATAGTTCTACTATATGAGTCTGAGAAATTTCTTAAAACATACCAACAATTAATAAGCTTCTCCAGTGTATTAAATATCAAAATATTGAAAAAAATACTAAATATTCTAAAAGGAGGCATTGGTTCTCTTTGTATTAGGAACTTAAAAATACCATGTAGGTTCTAAAAATGATGATAAATTTCTACATGCTCACTTAAAAATTGGTGCATATATGAAGAATGTAATTTGCAAAATAATATGCTTGAGGTTTTATTCAAATGGGTGTATCTGTTCTCTCTCTGTCTCTCTCTCTCTCTGTCTCTCTGTGTGTGTATGTGTGTGTGTGTGTGTGTGTGTGTGTGTGTGTGTGTGTGTGTGTTATAATACGTAGGAGTAAAGACATAAAAAGACTGCTTATCTCATTGTTCAAGCAGCCTGGAGACACTTTTTTGATGCCATCTCTACCGTTAAGCATTTAGTCCAAAAATTAATTTTCCCACAACTAACTAGTTTGCCCAGAGGTTAAGTTCTTGTTGAGCTGCAGCCCTTGAGTTAGAATACCATAAAAGCAAGATGAAAACAGGTGGTGGTGGTGGTACTTTGTATGCAGTCCCTGCACTTAATGGAAGGGGAACAGGTGGATCTTAGAGCATTCACTCATTCACAAGCCAGTCTAGCTAACTGGGGGAGCTCTCGGTCCTGCCAGTAAGGTGGAGAATGCCTGAAGAAGAAATCATGATGTCAACCTCTGGTTTCCATTCTTACCCACAACTGATTGATTGCACCTGCACACGTGCACATATACGTGTAACGCACACACACACACACACACACACACACACACACACACACTTTTCAAAGTGATCTTCTTTGCCTAATTGTGATCTTCATTCCAGATATAATCATTTGAAGGCAGGACATGCAGAAGAGGCAGTTGTCATTACTGGATGCATCAGTGCTTATTTTTTTTTTTTCTTTTGCCAGAAGGCTTATCAGCTTAACAGCAACAGCAGTCCTGCTAAGGCAATTAAGAGCCCAGAGTGGTCGGAGTTGAACTGCCCAGAAGTAGAAATAATGGAAAAAACCCTGTGATATTCCTTAGAGTTTTATTGTTTTGATTGGTAAATTTTGATTTCCATCCCCTTTTCTATTTTCTTGCATGGCAACTACAAGCTTAAGGAAAATGAATAAATGAAAGAAAAACTTTGTTATTCCAGGGATCCTAGGACTCTCCTAGACTTAATAGCACCTGTTAAAGCTGGTTAATGTAGATCAAGAACATGCGTATTTTACACTTAAAATTATTCCTCCTAAATAATTTATTATCAGAACCTACATATACTGATACTAGTTTTTAATATAATTCAGATATGTAAAAAAACCTATTTTAAATGTGAAACTGAAGTTAACATGATTTCTCGTCCAAAATTACAATGATGCAATATTGTGTGTCTTTATTTTTGCCTTCAGCACAACACAATCGAAAACATAAAGACTGGAAGAAAAGCCCAACTACACTGAAAACACAAAATGTGAAAAAAAAAAAACCAGCCAAATGTTAATTGTTTATTATCAATAAGTGTCTTATATGTGAATGATATTCCTATCACTTCATCCAAATGAGTAATGTCAATGTACATTATTCATATAAAACTCATTTTGAAAGAGAATTAAAGGAAAAAGACCTTCAAAAAGAGATCTAAATGAGAGAAGAAATGACAGTAGAAACTATCCCAAGTTAAAACATGTGTACACAGCAGATTTTCAGAAGAACATTATTCAAATTGTGTGTTGTACACAGTCTGACTCTACTTTCCCTTTTTTTTTTTTTTTTTTTTTGGTTTTTTGAGACAGGGTTTCTCTGTGTAGTCCTGGCTGTCCTGGAACTCACTCTGTAGACCAGGCTGGCCTCCAACTCAGAAATCCGCCTGCCTCTGCCTCCCAAGTGCTGGGTTTAAAGGCGTGTGCCACTACTGCTCGGCTCTACTTTCCCTTTTAGGAGATGGTGTAAATTTTTCCCTTAGTCCAGGATTAACAGAAGCCTAGAGTTTCTACTGTTGTAATTTACCTCCATTGGCTGGAAGATAAAGGGCTCTTCATAGGTAGGCTGGTAATAGACCAAATAGGTGGACTCTTTTGGTGCGCCAAGCTCCTGTCTAGACTCCGACTAATATTGCCTAGAGAGAGAGTGTGTCATAAGTGCTGAGTACTTGTGAAATTCTGACTTTTTTCATCAAAATCCAGGAAACTATCAATATGTATAAATATCCAACTCTATTCTTATAGATACAGAAGCTCAATTGTAGACTAAGATTCTCATATGCCTCTCTGTTTCCCAATACTGAAATGAAAGTCCTAAATCTGTCCTCTGACATGGCTCTCTGATAATTTTAAGTACGTATTTCTAAGATGTTTTAGGATCATAGAATTTCTATGGTGATTTCTGGCTTAGAGTAATGATTGTCTGCACTAGTTTGCTTCCTACTGCTGTGAAACATAGCATGGTTTAAAGAAATTAGAAAGAATAGTTTTCTTTCACTTTATAGTTTACTGTCCATTGTGAAGGAAACTTGGGCCGGAACTCAAGGCAGGAACCTAAAGACAGGAACTGAATCAGAGACCACAAAGGAATGCTGCATACTGGCTTGCTCAGACTGTTTTCCTATAGAACCAATGGCAACTTGCTGACTGCAAGTGGGAACCTCGCAAACCAATCATTAGTAAAGAAAATACAAAACAGACTTGATTACAGGTCAATCTTATAGAGGCAGTTCTCAACTGAGAGTCCTTCTCCCTGGATAAATCTAAGTTTGGGGCAAGCTCATAATAACCAATGAGTAAACTATCTAAATGAATTTTATTTTCCTGGTCTGCTCTCTCCTGTCTTCTTTGGTCACAAAAATTATAATTTCTTTGGTATTTGTTTTCTTATCTAGCACCATTGATGTCTTTGGCTTTTAAATTACTGGAAAGAAGCTATGACTAAAAAGTTGGTTGACTGATTAAAAATTCAGTGATGTCTTATGGTTTCTATTGCTGAGAAGAGATACCATAACTACAACAACTCATAATGAATAACATTTAATTAGGTTGGCTTATAGTTCAGAAGTTTAGTTCCACTAACATCATGGTGGAAAGCATGGCACCATATAGGCAGATTTGGTGCTGAAGGGGTAGCTGAGAGTCTGGATCAACAGGCAACAGGAAGAGAAAGAGAACAAGACAACTGGACCTGGCTTGCATTTCCAAAACCTCAAAGCTCAACCCCAGTGACATACTTCCTTCTACAAGGCCACACTACTCCAAGAGGGCCATACCTAATAGTACCACTCCCTAAGAGCCTATGGAAGCCATTTTTATTCTGCCCACCAAAAGGGATGTGGAGAAGTGGAAATGTTGTAGTTCCAGAATCTAATTACAATTATCTTGGATGATCTTTTGCCTAACAGCCATCCCTTGTCCTACTCTGTGTTGGATCCAACATCCTGTGACTGATAGATCAAAATGGACCTAATACCCTGTCACTAACAGAGAAAACAAACATCTTAATATTTATGACATTTGAACTTAATAATAAATATCCTAGTTATCTACCCATCGAATAGCTATGAATTTTGCCAGACAGAATCTAAGGCCTCGAGCAGAGTTCTCTTCTCCTTCCTGTAATCAGCTTACCTTGTGCGCCCTCCAACACATTTGAAATTCTCTTGATCTTTGTCTTTCTTTGTCCTGTTTTGCTAAAAATCTTATGACAATGCTACCTCATTGGAATGTGGTATTTCTGGAAAACCAAGTCTATGTTACTGACTCAAGATTACACATATTTGGATTCAAATTAGATTGCATTCCTTATCCTTTGCAATAGCAACAGTTTTTTGAAATGACATTTCTCTTCCCCAATACCACACCCTTAGTCTGAGATACAGGATAAAAAAAAAAAAAAACACTCCGATAAATCTCTATTGTTCTAAATTTTCTATCTAGTCTACTCCTCTATTACACTTTGGTATAAAATTTAATTAATATGTGTTTTTAGTATCTATAATTCAGCATCAAATGGGTGTATGAAAGAACAAAAGAAAACAATTCAATTGTATAATTTTGTAATTATATAATTGCAAAAGGCATGAAAGGGCATTTTTCTAAAGAGACTACTCACAGGTCACTGTAAATAAATAAAATTACCCAATTAAAAAACATGAATCAAAGCCAAAATGAAATATGATGATACACTTACCAGGGCAGTTAAAATAAAATAGTGATTATAACAAGAATTTGGTGTCTGCTAATGACAGTTGACTTCTTCACATTATTGATTCATAATTACAACTTTTAGTTTTTTCTAACTTGGCTTTTTCCACTTGTATTGTTCCATTCTTTACACACACACACACACACACACACACACACACACACACACACACATGAAATTTTAATTCTATCATTTATATCTGCCCTTTCTACCTCCAAACCCTCTTACATAATCCTCCTGCCATCTTTCAAATTTGTTTGCTCTTTTTTTAACTGTAGTTATATAAATACATGTATAAGAATGTATATGTTATACCAATAATGTAAATAATATGATGCAATTTATTTATATGTATATATAAATATATATTAAATAGACATAATCACAGTCTGCTCAATCTATATGATATTACTTGAAGTCGTAAATTTTGTAGGCTGACCATTTAATATTGAAAAACAATTTATATGTTCTTCTCTGGAGAAGAATGTTTCTTCTCTCAATATTCCTTAGTTGTCTGTAGTTTCTGTGTAGGGATGAAGCCTTGTGAGCTTTGCTTGTCTATATTAGTATGTCTATTGTCCTTATTCAGGGAATGTTTAGACAGCCATATTGGTGAGAATTTATGGGTGTAGCTTCTAACATTCTTTGTGACACAATTCCACAGCAAACTCCTTATTCTTCTGGACCTGACAAACTTTACACCCTCTTTTCAACAATGATCCCTGAGTCTTAGGCTCAGCCCTTGGGTAGATGAATCACTTGGATCAGGACTCCACAACTTTGCATTGTGATTGGTGTGTGTTTTAGTAATGGTGTCCTGCTTCTACACAGTGAAACTTCCTTAATGAAAGATGAGAGCTGTACTTACTTGTGGACATAATGAAAATATTTAGTATTTAGTTAGGGATTATGATGGTTTAATAAAATGGCAGACGTAGGTTCTCCTCTAAGATTCTTGATCCCATTATCTCTAGGAAGTTGGTTCTTTTTTCAGTATCCAGCATGATTTCTTATCCTGTTGACCAAGACTTAATTAAGTCTAATTAGAGACGTGTTGGTTATTGCCAAGGTATGTGTGCCACTAGTGCACCCTTAGGGTTATCCTGCAATGTTGGTTATTGCTGTAGTTCATAGGTGCTATAGCTTGATAGGACTATCAGTTGTTTCCATCTTGTAGAAGTTTGTATGTTACCTTTCATTACCATGAATGCTAATCAGTGTTGCATAAGATTTCAGGTCATATACATAGTGTAGCCTATGTCTGAAGTGCTTGTTGTTTCCAGCAACAGGGATTTCCACTTCTATGGGGAAATCAAGGCTAAGAGCAATAACTTATAATGTTTTGGGAGTCTCTTGGACAACTCTGTGTAAACACTCAAAAGAGAAATTCTCAGGCCTGGTGTGATGGTATTTGTTAGACAATCTATTGCTCCTGGGAAGAGCATTATTGACCTAGGTTTGAAATTTGTATTTAAGCTATATTTGTGTATTTACATATATATATATATATATATATATATATATATATATATATGTGTGTGTGTGTGTGTGTGTGTGTGTGTGTATTTTTAAGTAAATAGTTAAGAGTGTGATTCCTTATAACTTTTTCAGGCATCCTTACAATTACTTTACCTTTTCTCTGCATTTACCTCTACCTTTCATTAATTAAAGATCCTTTTATTTTCTATTTTCTATTTAAATCACTATGCTCTGCTTTTTCCCCTTTTTATTTTTCATCTTCCCTTAGTAATGGTCCTGTTTAACTTTTCTGGCTTCTACAGTTGTTCCAGTTTACACATATCAAAACATTTAGGGACATCGGAGGAGAGGAATATCTAATGTTTCGTTTTGGGGTCTGGGTCACATGAGATGATGAGCTTTTCTAGTTCTATCCATTTACCTGCAAATTTCATTATTTCACTTTTATCTGTGCTTAATACTATTTCAGAGTTCGTGTGTTCTACACTGACATTACCCATTGTCAGTGTAAAACACATTTAGATGATTTCCATTTCCTAGTTATTTTGAATAGAGCAGCAATGACCATGCCCCGCCAACAGTGAATAAAGGTTCTCACTCACATACATCCAGTATTTGAGTTTGTTTTGATGATCTTTGCCATTCTGATTGGGTAAGAGGAAAGCTCAAGTCATTGGATTTAGTTCCTACTTTATACAGAGAAAGACTTCATCCAGGAAATTGTAATTTTGTGTCCACAGAAACCTAAGATACATAAAAGGCCATTCTGTTTTGTTTGAAATGTGTTTTCTGGTATGGTATTCAACCTAGCACAGATGACATGTGGAAAGAGACTGACTTTAATATGCTAGCACAGGTGAAGGTTTCAGTATTTTACAACATTATTTCGTGATGTTGCATGAACTTAGACATAAGAGAGAATGCCTTGTGAGTATATATGCATTATTCTCTTGTTTTGCCTTTTTAAAATTATCAGCATTGTTAAAGTGTATCAGGAGTCATGTACCTAAACGGGTAATAAATTGCTTGTGTTTTCACAGTGTCTACACATCTTTTAGAAGACTGAAAAATAAGATCCAGTAATTGCCTTACTGGCTGCTCCTGAATTGAAGTATCAGCCTGGAGTGTCATTTTGTATATAATGAAGCTAAAGTTAAAACCGAATAAATTGTAAGATCATATTGCATCTTAAGTAGTCAATGCTCTTTTCTTCCCTCAAAGTGATTTATGTTTATTTAACAGGTTTAGTTGAATAGAGGGAGATAGAATGATTAAAGACTTCGGAAAGCACAGAAGCTTTTCCCTGGAGGTAAACGGAGCATATGCAATCTCTATATTTGCATAAACCTTGTACAAAATGGATGAAGTAGAATGTTGTTTAAGAAAAATTATTTTCACTGATAATTTACACACACTCAAACACAGACACACATAATTCTAAGTGGTAAATGTTGCTTTTTTTAATGACTTGGATATACTACTATTAAAATACTTTAAACATCAATATTTCAACTAAAGCATTTTAAGTTATTTAAATGCAAAGAGATAAAATTTTTCATTAGATTGAAGTCTTCAGATGGCCATGTTCTGTTTTCTGACTGTCAGTTATTATTCTGTTAGAAATGACATTACAGATCCTCTGCCCACCTCCAGTTTCACATAAAATTGTTGCTAAGGAGAGTTTGGATTTCATTATTATTGACACTTCTTTTTATAGAAAACCTCAATTTGTGAAATAAAAATGTCATATGGAAAAATAAGTCTGCAGTAAACCAAAATGCAAAGAAAGAAAAGAAGAATCTCAACTCACAAAAGCTTGTAAGAAAGAAAATAAAAATATTTTAAAATTAGATTTGAGTTTTATATTTTACATTTACAAATAGAAATATGACATTAATGATAAATTTAAACACTTTTTTGATCTCAAGAATAGTAGACTTACAATAAAGTTTTTTTACATGATACATTTCATAAACCATCACAGAAAATACTAGCATGTAACATCATACCCTGAATAATATGGTTTTAGTATTAAAACATCAAAATACATTTTAAGATTAAACTGCCTTACTTATATAATAGAAGTCACTAAAAATTCAGTGTTATTTACACTACAATGTCAACTGATCTAATATGTGAAACAGTGTATGATTTATTTTCCAAAGCCAAATAAATTTTTCATGGGAAAGATTATATAAATAAGAGGAAACATGTCTGCATTTCATTATGGGTAAATATTGAGCCTAGTATAAAACTCACAATGTCAAACTCAGAGTTTCAAATTTTCAAAATGTTATTCACTGTTCCAATATGTCTCCACACTGAAATTGTTATTAATCAAGAGTGAAATTTGGGAGAGTGCACATCTGCACACAGTGTTTTGCTTTGTAAAAATATTTGTAATGCAACATTTGAAAGAAGCTGGTGAGGTTCACAAAAAAAAAAAAAAATCCTGAAGGTTTTCTGTCTGACAAAGTTTAAGTTAGTTCAAGCCATGGTGCTGGCTTCTAATGGAATCCATGACATCTTGAAGACAAACTCCTTCCATCTGTCAACTAGCTTCATGCACGCTGAGCTTGACTTCTACTTTATTCCAAATATCCAGCCCAAAGTACTCTGTTCTGTACAGCTCTTCCACATAATCTATGTGAGAATAAATCTTCACATTCATAAGGCTTCCCTTAATGCTTCTTCATCGTAGGGGAATTATTTATAGTCCCCTTTTCTAGTTAGTCCCTTGGGGACAAGAACATGAAGAGTCTCTGCATTTTTTGCCAAACATCTGGAACACTGCGTTGTTCTTCTGAGAGTCTTATTTTGTTTTTGAATTTGTATTTTTTGAATGCCCCTTGTATTGAAAATATATTCTTTTCTCATATTTTATATCCTCAATTCCTTCCAGTTCCTTCCCACCCACCTGTATCTACTACCTTTCTGTCTCTCCTTAGAAAAGGATAGGAGTCTAAAAGATAACAATTTTTTGAGATTATATAATTCTAACATATCTCTTTCCTTTCCTTCTTCCCTTCCATATATCACTTTAATTCAAAATTTCTAGCTCAAAATCATTTTTATTCATTGTTATTGCATGCATATATGTGTTTGTGTATATGTATATACGTAACATATTTCAAAATTCAACCTGTTAATTCTGTATAGCATCACTTGTATGTAGGGTCTCGGGGCTGATCATTTGACATTAAATAATTGGTTTAGTTCTCCCTAGGAAAGACTGTTTGTTCTGTGTTTTTAGCATTGCATAGTTGTCTGTAGTAGGATTTTTGTCTTCTGTATATTTTCCCTGTTAATTTTGGCATGTCGTTGGTCAATTGTCCTTGTTCAGCTTCTGTTTGGGTGGTTGGGTTTGTGAGACATTCTGACATTAGAAGACCCAATCTCACAGCAAACTCGCTGGTCTTCAGGCTCTCATAATCTTTCCATTCTTTTTTCATGATGTTGCCTGAACTTTAGCTGCAGAAGGAGTTTTGTACATGTATCCACTGGAATGGAGCTCTTCAACTCTGAATTTTGATTAGTTGTGGTTTTCTGTAGTGGTCTAAATCAGTTGCAGAGAGAACTTTCCTGGATGACAGCTGAATGCTATGTTCATATAGGGGTGCCATACTCTCTCACGTTGGGGGAAGCGCAGGCGCGGGCGGCTCCCCCGGCTCCGGTGTTGGGTCCACACACCCTAGGCTTCAAGGCTTACCACAGCGGCTCTCCTCAATGGTGTAGCGTTGCAGGGGCATTCGCCGACTTGGTGCCCAAGCCTTGTGCCACCTCGGTATAGGGAGGAGGCTCGGATAGAGACCAGCCGCGAGCACTCTCACCCCGCGCCAAGGCTTGACCATAACACACTTCCCGAGGTGCTCGGTGCCCACCTCTGTTAAGAGCACTCTGCTCACAGTAGAGCCGGTCTCCTCGAGAACCCAAGAGTCACAGTTCCCTTAGACAAAAGTTCTCTGATGCCAAAATAGTTTTTATCTTTGTTCATTCTGGATGGTGGGCAGTGTTCCCTGGGCAGGCGGGTGGAGAAGGAGGGGAGAGAGAGAGAGCTACTTGGGTCAATGTGTTCTATTTATAGTTCTGAGAGGAGACATGGGGTTTGGTGGCCGACATTTTCCATTGGCCAGCTTGGGGGCTCTGTTGCTGCCTCATTTGCTTTGCCCGTGACACAAGTTTCACATGCCAGGTCTCTCTCTATACAGGGGTCAAGATAGCTATGGAGAATCTCCCGGGAGCGTTGGCCAGAAGCATGAATTCTGGTCCCTGGTGTAGGTTCCACTGTTCAAGGAATTTTCCACCGGGTCTCCCAGGGCTTTTAGCCTATGCTCAACCGGGCGTTCATAGATCACTGCCCCACATATGGGCACCTTTTAATGTAATGATTATATTCCCAAAGATGTTTCCTTAGAAGAACGTATAAACATGGCTTATATTTCAAGAGTAAATACAGTAAATGCCACCACCTCAGACAAATGTCATATCTGCTTAAACTCTATTATGAAGCCTTTGGATGCCTGTCATTTTCAAACACACCAAGTACATATGGAAGAGAGGTGAAAAGAGTCCCAGCTGCACTTCAGTGGTAGGCTGATTGCTCAATGCTCATGGACAGACACTGTGCTTGATCCCAAACACTAGAAAACAAAAGGAGAAGTGGATAAAAATGAAACAAAACAATTGAAAGGAAAACAGATAAAGAAACATAAAGACCAGAGGCAAATTAAGGGTCATGCAGACCCCCGGGCACTGAGGGAAAGTTCTTTGCTCTTCCTATAGTGTGTCTGGCTAGCTGACTAGCACTTGTCTGACCATGCACATGTCTTGAAATTAGTTACTCATTAGATTTACTGTTAAGTATATTCACTGAAGTAAGAATGGCAAAAAGCACAAGAACAACAAATCACCAAATCTCTAACCTTAATAACCCATTTTTTATACAAAATATTCTGAGTTACAACTCAATGCTATAATGTTTCTGAAGCAATGTTTTTAGGAATCCTTAGCGATGTAAGTAAAATTTAAATATTTTTCATTTTAAATTCAGAATATTTATTGGATTTTTATATCATTCAGAAAAGGTCTAAATGCATCCCGACAGTATATTATTTCTTCTAATCCTTAACCTTTGCATTTATAACCAAACTAGCTCGATTTTGTGTGTCAGATATTTAGATTAATGAAAGGGCAGGGAGGATCTATCGATCTGTTAATTGTCTGCCATCATCTATAGCCTATGTGGTTGTCTACACTATAACAAGCATATTGCTTTATAATATACTATTAAAACAAATTTATTGAATATAATTGAGAAAATCAAAATCATTGTTTTCCAATCCCATATCAGAGGGTAAATATAAGGGCATCACACATAATATCTAATTGTACATTACCTAACACACTAAATAAATACTATTGATTTGGATTTTGTTGATTTTTTAAAAATTATTTATTTAGTTTTTGATACTTTATTTACATTTCCAATGTTTTCCCCTTTCCAGGTCTCCTCTTTGGAAACCCCCTATTGCCTACCCCTCTCTTGCCTCTATGAGGGCATTCCACCTCCCATCCACCCACCCACCCACTCCCATATTCCCACCTTGACATTCCCCTTTACTGGGGCCTCCAATACCCTCAAACTCAAGGGCCTCTCCTCTTCCTGATGGCCAACAAGGCATTCCTCTGCCACATATGTGGTGCGAGCTATGGGTCCCTAGATGTGTATTCTTTCGTTGGTGGTCCAGCCTCCAGGAGAACGGGGGGAGGAGGGCCAGTTGACACTGTTGCTCTCTCCATGGGACTGCAAACTCCTTCAGCTCCTTCAGAACCTTCTCCAACTCCTTCATCTGGGACCTCACTCTCAGTCCAGCAGTTACTGTAAAGTGAAACTTGGATATTCCGAACGTTTGGGCTAATATCCACTTATCAATGAATACATACCATGTTCATTCTTTTGTGACTGAGTTACCTCGCTCAGGATGATATTTTCAAGTTCCATCCATTTGCCTGCAAATTTCATTAAATCATTGTTTTTAATAACTGAGTAGTACTAAGGATGTTGAACATTTCCTTAGGTGCTTCTCAGCCATATGAATTTCCTCAGTTGAGAATTCTCTGTTTAGCTCTGTTCCCCATTTTTTGATAGGGTTATTTGGTTTTCTGGAGTCTAATTTCTTGAGTTCTTTGTATATATTGGATATTAGCCCTCTATCGGACATAGGATTGGTTAAGATCTTTTCCCAATCTGTTGGTTGCC
>CM052709.1:83357896-83376812 GCA_028551405.1 Uromys caudimaculatus | reverse complement strand
ACTTCAATTACTATACTGAATAGATAGGGAGAGAGGGGGCAACCTTGTCTAATCCCTGATTTTAGTGGGATTGCTTCTAGTTTCTCTCCATTTAGTTTGATGTTGGCTACTGGTTTGCTGTATATTGCTTTTACTATGTTTAGGTATGGGCCTTGAATTCCTGATCTTTCCAAGACTTTTATCATGCAGGAATGCTGAATTTTGTCAAATGCTTTTTCAGAATCTAATGAAATGACCGTGTGGTTTTTTTCTTTGAGTTTGTTTATGGAGTGGATTACATCGATGGATTTCCGGGTATTGAACCATCCCTGCATCCCTGGGATGAAGCCTACTTGATCATGGTGAATGATCGTTTTGAACTGTTCTTGGATTCGGTTTGCGAGAATTTTATTGACTATTTTTGCATCGATATTCATAAGGGAAATTGGTCTGAAGTTTTCTTTCTTTGTTGGGTCTTTGTGAGGTTTTGGTTTCAGTGCAATTGTGGCCTCATAGAAGGAATTGGGTAGTGTACCTTCTGTTTCTATTTTGTGGAATAGATTGAAGAGTATTGGTATTAGGTCTTCCTTGAAGGTCTGATAGAATTCTGCAGTGAACCCATCTGGTCCTGGGCTTTTTTTGGTTGGGAGACTTAATGATTGCTTCTATTTCCTTAGGCTTTATGGGACTGTTTAGATGGTTTATCTGATCCTGCCTTAATTTTGGTATTTGATACCTGTCTAGAAAATTGTCCATTTCATCCAGATTTTGCAGTTTTGTTGAGTATGGGCCTTTGTAGTAGGATCTGATGATTTTTTGAATTTCCTCAGAATCTGTTGTGATGTCACCCTTTTCATTTCTAATTTTGCTAATTTGGATCCTGTCTCTGTGTCCTCTGGTTAGTCTGGCTAAGGGTTTATCTATCTTGTTGATTTTCTCAAAGAGCCAACTCTTGGTTTTGTTGATTCTTTGTATAATTCATTTTCTTTCTAATTGGTTGATTTCAGCCCTGAGTTTGATTATTTCCTACATTCTACTCCTCTTGGGTGCATTCGCTTGTTTTTGTTCTATAGCTTTCAGGTGTGCTGTTAAGTGTATGCTCTCTCCAGTTTCTTTTTGGAGTCCCTCAAAGCTTTGAGTTTTCCTCTTAACACGGCTTTCATTGTGTCCCATAGGTTTGGGCATGTTGTGCTTTCATTTTCATTAAATTCTAGGAAGTCTTTAATTTCTTTCTTTATTTCTTCCTTGACCAGGTTATCATTGAGCAGAGCATTGTTCAGCTTCTATATGTATGTGGGATTTCTGTTGTTATTTTTGCCATTGAAGACCAGCCTTAATCCATAGTGATCTGATAGGAGGCATGGGATTATTTCGATCTTCTTGTATCTGTGGAGGTTTGTTTTGTGACTAATTATATGGTCAATTTTGGAGAAGGTACCATGAGGTGCTGAGAAGAAGGTATATTCTTTTGATTTAGTATGAAATTTTCTATAAATATCTGTTAAATCCATTTGGTTCATAACAACTGTTAGTTTCACTATGTCTCTGTTTAGTTTGTGATTCCAAGATCTGTCCGTTGATGATAATGGGATGTTGAAGTCTCCTACTATTATTGTGTGAGGTGCAATGTGTGCTTTGAACTTTAGTAAAGTTTCTTTTATGAATGTGAGTGCCCTTGCATTTGGAGCATAGATGTTTATAATTGAGAGTTCTTCTTGGTATATTTTTCCTTTGATGAGTATGAAGTGTCCTTTCTTATCTTTTTTGATAACTTTTGGGTGAAAGTCTATTTTATCGGATATTAGAATGGCTACTCCAACCTGTTTCTTGGGACCATTTGCCTGGAAAATTATTTTCCAGCCCTTTACTCTGAGGTTGTGTTTGTCATTATCCCAGAGGTGTGTTTCCTGAATGCAGCAAAGTGCTGGGTCCTCTTTATAGATCCAGTCTGTCAGTCTATGTCTTTTTATTGGGAAATTGAGTCCACTGATGTTAAGAGATATTAAGGAATAGTGATTGTTGGTTCCTGTTATTTTCGATGTTACTTTTAGGTTTGTGTGGCTATCTTCTTTTCAGTTTGTTGAAAGATTACTTTCTTGCTTTTTCTAGGGTGTAGTTTCCCTCTGTTAGTTGACGTTTACCATCTATTACCCTTTTAAGGCTGGGTTTGTGGAAGCATATTGTGTAAATTTGGTTTTGTCATAGAATATTTTGGTTTCACCACCTATGTTAATTGAGTTTTGCTGGGCATAGCAGCCTGGGCTGGCAGTTGTGTTCTCTTAGGGTCTGTATGAGTTCTGCCCAAGATCTTCTAGCTTTCATAGTCTCTGGTGAGAAGTCTGGTGTAATTCTGATAGGTCTGTCTTTATATGTTACTTGACCTTTTTCCCTTACTGCTTTTAATATACTTTCCTTGTTTTGTGTATTTGGTGTTTTCATTATAATGTGACAGGATGTATTTCTTTTCTGGTCCAATCTATTTGGAGTTCTGTAAGCTTCTTGTATATTAATGTTCATGTGTTTCTTTAATTTAGAGAAGTTTTCTTCTATAATTTTGTTGAAGATATTTACTGGTCCTTTAAGTTGGGAATCTTCACTCTCTTCGATACCTATTATCCTTAGGTTCTATGTTCTCATTGTGTCCTGATTTCATGGATGTTTTGGGTTAGGAGCTTTATGCATTTTGTATGTTCTTTTACTGTTGTGTCAATGTAATCTATGGTATCTTCTGCTCCTGAGATTCTCTCTTCTATCTCTTGTATTCTGTTGGTTATGCTTACATCTATGACTTCTGATCTCTTTCCTAGGTTTTTAAAATCCAGGGTTATCTTCCTTTGTGATTTCTTTATTGTGTCTATTTCTATTTTTAGTTCCTGGATGGTTTTGTTCATTTCCTTTGTCAGTTTGATTGAGTTTTCCTGTAATTCTGCCTATTTGATTGTGTTTTCCTGTAATTCTTTAAGGGATTTTTGTGTTTCCTCTTTAAGGGCTTCTAGCTGTTTACCTGTGTTCTCATGTATTTCTTTAAGGGAGTTATTTATGTGCTTTATAAAGTCTTTTATCATCATCATGAGAACTGATTTTAAATCTGAGTCTTGCTTTTCTGGTGTGTTGGGATATCCAGGGCTTGCTGTGGTGGGAGAGCTAGGTTCTCGTGATGCCAAGTAGCCTTGGTTTCTGTTCCTTATATTCTTGCCCTTACCTTTGGCCATCTTTTTAACTCTGATGTTAGCTGATCTTACTCTGTCTGGCTGTGTCTTGTTCCTCCTGCAGGCCTCTGTATCGGTACTCCTTGAAGACCAGCTCTCTCTGAGAGGTGTTTGGGTTTGGAGAGGTGTGGCACAGGGTCAGCTCTAGAGTGCAGACAGAAACCAGAAGGATCTTGTCCCCAGCAGTCCCTTGGTTCCTGTGTCCTGATGGCTCTGCAAGAGTCCCTCTTGATCCAGTGAGTTTGAACAGAAGTGGTGGTTTTGTCTATGCTCAAAGGTGTGTCAGCACGCCTGGGATACCAGCTCTCTCCTGAAGCCCTGTGGCCCAGGATGAGGTCCCCAGGTCCTGGTGAGCAGTGGTTCTTGTCTTATCCCCACTCATGGCTTTTCCACTCTCCTGGGAGGGTGATTTTCTCCTGGTGCTGCCTGGCTATGGAACCCTGGTTGTCCAGGCAGAGATCTCCTGCCACAGATTGAAACCGGAAGGTTCCTATGCCCGACTTTACCTTAGTCTCTTTGTCTCATGGGTTCCGGGCGGGTCCCGGTGAGCAGTGGTGCGCAGGTCTCCAGCCACAGATGGAAACTATTTTGTTGATTTTTAAATTAAGATTATATTTAGCATAATCAATAATTAGGCATTCTAGATACTTTGCAAATCTATATAAAAATGAGAAGACTACACTATTTAATTTATTTCAAGCTTAAGTAATATTTATGATTCGTATAATAATATATATATACTATAAAATATAATAATTACAATTAGAAAAATTTCATAGGATTTTTTAAATTAAAATTGTTTTGTTAAACATTTTATTCTTTTTTACACTCCAGATTTTATTCCCCCCACCCCAGTCCACCCTCTGACTGTTCTGTATCCCATACCTCCTCCCCACTCCCTAACCCCCACCCCACCAGACCTCTAAACTCCCTGGGGCCTCCAGTCTCTTGAGGGTTAGGTGCATCATCTCTGACTGAACCCAGACCTGGCAGTCCTCTGCTGTATATGTGTTGGTGGCCTCATATCAGCTGGTGTATGCTGCCTGGTTGGTGGTCCAGTGTTTGAGAGATCTCGGGGGTCCAGATTAACTGAGATTGCTGGTCCTCCTACAGGGTCACCCTCCTCCTCAGCTTCTTTCAGCCTTTCCCTAATTCAACCACAGGGGTCAGCAGCTTCTGTCCATTGATTGCGTGCAAATATCTGCATCTGACTCTTTCAGCTGCTTGTTGGGTCTCCCGGAGGGCAGTCATGGTAGGTCCCTTTTTGTGAGCGCTCCATAACCTCAGTAATAGTGTCAGACCTTGTCTGTTGTGAATTCTCGGTTTAGTTCTATACCCCATTTTTTGATCGGTAACTTAAAATTCTAATTAACAATTAAAATTATCTAGTTTCCATTGTTCCACAAGGAAGCATCTTATAGAAATGTGCACGTGTTCATGTGTCTATATTTTATAAGCTCTGCTCTAAGCCAGATATAGGACAGAACACACGTGCATTAATACTAAACACTTTTGTTTGTGTCATTTTAATTTCTTTTATTAATTAATTAATTAATTAATTAATTAATTAAATACACTTAACATCTTGATTGCTGCTCCCTGGTGAGCCCTCCCACAATCCTGTCCCCTATGTCCCCTCCCTCTCTCCTCTGAGAGGGGGGAAGCATCCCCCATCTAGGTACATCAAGTCTCTGTGGCGCTAGGTGCATCCTCTCCCACTGCGGCCAGACAAGGCAGCCCAGGTAGAAGAACATAATCCACAGACAAGCAACAGCTCTTGGATAGCCCCTGCTCGAGTAGTTTGGGACTCAAAGACTGAGCTACATGTCGGCTACACAAGTGCTGGTGGTAGGATGTGGGCGGGGAGTAGGTCTAGCCCATGTGTGCTCTTTGGTAGTTGGTTCACTCTCTGAAAATCTCAAGGGTCCAGGTTAGTTGACACTGTTGGTCTTTCTATGGAGTTCCTATTTCTTGCGGGGCCTTCAGTCCTTTCCTCAACTCTTCCATGAGTCCCAGAGTTCCACACACTGCTTGACTGTGGGTCTCTGCTTCCATCTGAGCCAGCTACTCAGTGGAACCTCTCAGAGGACAGCCAGGTATGTTCAGGGTCTTAGAGGTCGTAACTGAAAGGCTCTAGCAAGCCCTAATATGGCAAACCAAGCCAAAACACAGCAGACATGGCACCAGCAAGTTTTGCCTTTTACCCTTCTCCTTGATAAACCACTAGATTGCATTTCTAAAGCTAGCCACCAAGGCCTATTCCTTCATTTGGCAGTCGACTCATTCTTGAGGCTAACCACTAAAGTTCAATTATCAAAATCTCAAGGTCCAGTAATTAAAGTTTGTTATTTGATTTAACCTAATCAAAACACCCTAACAGAACGTACCAAGGTGTCCTAGTTCATTCTAACACAGACCTCCCCTTTTTCCATCAAAAGTTCACAATGCGAAGCCATTTGTTGCTGTTTCTGCCTGATTCAGATTCAGCCTCCTTGTCTCTTTGCCTTGCTTAAGAATTGAACTTTGCATTTGGTTTGTGCTTCAAATTTGGTGTTTGGGTGTAGTCTGTGCCTAATTGGGGGTCCAGAGGGTCCCTTCAATACCTAGAATGTCTTATGCCAGATGACTGCCCTCCTGGGTCCATTCATCTTTGTCTTTGTAATTATTTCAGTATTTCTTCCTAAATGGGTAAGACTCAACTCTGACAGCTTCTCATTTGTAGGGTACTAATCACGAGTGTACGGTAAGAAGTATGTTGAGACTTCACTAATTGAAAAAAAGCAAGCCTACATGCATTTATTGTGATTATTTAAAGAATATCATCTTTTTACACATGAATGTTTTTTTATAATGTCTACTTTTTGTTTTAAAACAAGTTTGGGTCTAAATATTTATTATTAACTACCCATCCATCCCTCCATTCTAGAAAATCTTTTAATTAGTAGTCAAACAATTTTAGTTGAATACTACACTAAAGGGAAAAATTGAGAAACACAGTAAATTGTTTTGTTATAACAAGTATATCACTTTTCACTGAACTAGAAAACCAATGAAATTAACCTACTCAAATTATTTTTTTAAAAATTTAACTCACTTATTTATTCACATGTCTTTCTCTCTCTCTTTCTCATGTGTGTGTGTGCATGTGTATGTGTGTATCTATCTGTTCAGTTACATACACCTATGGTGCTCTGGGTATTGGTCAGAGGACAGTTTGCAGGATTTGCATCTGCTTTCCTATGATATGGTCCACGTTTTTAGGCTAGTCAGTAACTGCCCTTCCTAACTCAGCCATCTCCTTGTCTCTACATTTAGTTTTTAACTTATAATTGTTATTATCAGAATGACTAAAAGCTTTAAGAACCTGCAAATGTTCAATAACGATGCATGTGATTAAGAAAAAGTCCAACTTTTAATCTTCTTAACATAAAAAACAAAAGTAAAAATAAATTAAGTAGTTTCAAACATTTTTCTCTTTTCAAAATCTTCTAAAATGTGCATTTGTATTTTATCTATTATTCCATCCTTTCTCTAAAGGACAGTTTAATTTCTAACATATGGATTTAAGCCATGCTGATTTTAAGAGAGAAGGAAATACTCTCTAATGAAGAAAAGAATCATTAAGAGTCAGGTGAAATGGTCCAAGCTATTTACTTTCTTCTCTTGCATATGCAGCAACTGTTAAATGTTCAGTGCCCTATTTCACTCTCTTGGCTATTACTGCATGAATAAAGTATGCTGTCAGGGAGATCCTGAAGCTGCTTGCGAGTCAGAAGAACTAACCAGTGAGATCATTTGCATTGGATTCACTGCAAATACAAAATATAAAAGTAAATTTATTGCATATATTCCTTAATATTAACTGAACAATGAAATCACCTGAGGACTTTTAAGGGACCTGATCATTAACCCTGAGAATTAATTTAATTAGATTAGGATATGGTCTAAATTCAGATGATGCAAAAGCCCCACAGATATTTTACTCTACATACAAGGTGGAGGAACACTGAAGTCATGCTTGATTTTCAATAAATGTTTTAAGTGGTACATAGTTGTAGTTGTCAATAGAATGTGTCTCATTTTTATATATTATTCAACCTTCATGGATCTAAAATAATTTCATGACAAAAAAGCCGACATAAATAAGCAATAATGAATGTTCAACTACATCTTATATAGTTATGTATTTAGTATAACATTATAGGTGCTTGATATTTTATATGTGTTTTTACATTAAAATAAATATAATAATGCTAAGGAGAGTTTAGTCTTGAGGTGTGATGACTGATGACTATTCATAAACCTTTCTTCAGAGGAAAATC
This sequence comes from Uromys caudimaculatus, assembly GCA_028551405.1. Classification (NCBI taxonomy): domain Eukaryota; kingdom Metazoa; phylum Chordata; class Mammalia; order Rodentia; family Muridae; genus Uromys; species Uromys caudimaculatus. The sequence goes on along the minus strand of CM052709.1, from coordinate 83,369,302 downwards.
ATTTTTTGTTACACAAAGCAAAAAGAAGAAAATGAGGGAAAAAAGAGAATACAAGAATACAAAAGAAGAAACAATGTTGAATTATAGTGTTATGCACATGCAGGAGGAAATTTTTGTTAGATTTATTTGATGTAATGTATCATTCTTCTAGCAGAGGCTTGTAAATGATACTAAATTGATAATATTTCTTGCAATTTTGTTATTTTACTTAATAGCATCCTATAACACATGCACATATTTTCAATATACTAAACAGCATACATTAAACGGTATAGTTATTACTTTCTAGCAAGCTATAGTCCAGGTTATTAAAAGTTGTAGTCATAATTGTGCATGTACACAATTCACTTTAACTTTTATTAGGGTACACTTGAAGATTATTTCAAATGTACAGCTTTTTTTTATTAAGGGGACAGAAAATGACCATTATTATTTCACATGAATTCTCTGTTGTTTTCCATATCCATGAAATGTAAAACTCAATAAAAACAAATATTTTAGAAAGAACAAATTGATAGACAGTCATTAATAACCTATAAAAACCACCACATAAGCTGAAAATGGTTGTGGTTATGGGCTTCTTCCATGGCTACGGCTAGAATTACGAAGTTGAGGGTATAAATAAATTAATCTATGTGTATACATGTACTTTTTCTTAAAACATATGTACCCTAGCCAGAGATGGCATGTTCGAGGGATTTACACCTATGAGGGTTTAAATATGTGACTGGCAGTGTGCACATGAAGTAAAGTTCACAGTAAGGAGAAAGTTGAGGAAGCCAATGAGCACACAAATCACTCAGAGATATAAACTTCTCAGCTGATTTTTTGTTATAAAACACATAGTTAACCCAATTAGTTTTTTGAGTTGATCTGATTTTTAGATACAGAAAGCATTGTGAATACATTTAAAGGACACAACTTTGTGCCCATCTCTCATCCTACTTATATATCTAGTAGCTTTTCATCTATTTAGCTAGAAGTTGGTCTTTGTATATATGCATTTATACCTTTTAACTCATTTGAAATTGGATTTATGCCAATTCCAATGAATTATAAATCACAAAGTAAGACATAGGAGAAAAGAAATATCATAATAAAAACATTATAATAATTGGAACTGGGTTATGGCTTACAATAGCTCGCTTGCTTTTCATGTGGAAGATACCCAATTTGATGGCCTGCAATAAGAGAAATACATATTCATGAATGCATGCATTCATACATACATACATATATACATACATACATAAATAAACATAATATTCTCTGATATAAAAATTGAAATAAAAGAGAAGATGAGGAGAGTAAAGAAGAAGGAGAAAGAAGAAGAAATAAAGGAAGAAAAACAAGAGGAGAGGAGGAGGAGGGGGAGGAGGAGGAGAAGAAGAAGAAAAAGAAGAAGAAGAAGGAAAAGAAGAAGAGGAGGAACAAAAAGAAGAAGAGGAAGAAAAAGAAATGCTGGAGGAGGAGGAGGAGGAGGAGGCTGCAGAGAAAACAATGGGTCAAGAATAGAAAGGAAGAAAGCATTCAGAAGAGGAGAGTAAATGTGTTTGTAGTTTGCATATGTTTCCAGACAAGAAACCTAAGTATCTGTCTTTGGATTTTAGAGAAGATGAAGCAATGAGGATAATGGAACACATGAATTCAATTTACAAAGGATGAAAACAGATTATCACATTAGGAAATGCAAATAAATGCTTTAACACCTGTTTCCTTCTGAGCACTTATAAAAAGGCACCAGGTAATATTGTAGTGTCATAGAAAAGTATGACTTTCAAAGTAAGACATTGTTCTCATGCAATCAAAATGTCAAATTCCTTACCTAACTCTGAAATTAATGAGGAACAAGTAATGTGTCATGTCAAATGCAGAGAACATTCTGAATTATCTATTTATAGATAATATTAGAATAAAATTATTAAGTTATGTAAAATATCTGGTAATTGTCCTACAAGTCTACGGAATATAACTTGTATTCCCTGATTAATAATTGAGGTTATATGTATCTCTGCCTGACAAACGTCAATGAATCTATCAAACATTTGTACAAATATACATAAAGGCTAACCTCCATACACATAAAACAAAAATAAATAAATCTTTTATAAATCTATAAGTAAGACAAGTACAATTTAGGATCATATGTACATATGTGTGTGTGTGTGTGTGTGTGTGTGTGTGTAACACACACACACACACACACACACATATTGAAATCATCCCAGAAAAACACAAAGGTAAGAAACAAATGTAAAAGTGACTAAAATATAACTACAATATAAAGACAACCATTAAGAAGAAGAGAATATGGCTCAATTGATAAGAACCATGTCCTGTACTTACAAAGCATCCATGTTTGATTCCCTTGATATATTTTTAGCAGGACACATTTCAAGCTCCAGCGAATCTGAAATCTCTGGTTCTTAAGGGATGTCTGCACTGGAGTATACCTGCATGCACATAACTGCACATAACTACACACAATTCAAAGATTACAAGTGTTCTTGAAGATTATTGGCTGTGCATTCCAAATAGTAGAAAAGGTTTCTAGCAAATTCTTAGAGAAATTCCTGAAATTATCTTCCATTTAGACAATAGTTACTATTTTAGGTCACTCAAATGTTTTCTGAAGTTGTCATTAAACCTTTCTTTCTAGAAACTATACTTTTCATCCTTCAAACAAGAGTATTTAGTCTTAACATGGCAAGCCCATCAATACATAAAGTGGGTTCATATGACTTACTCCAATTATTTTAATCCTTGTAAAAATACATTGAAACTTTCGATTACTTGTAAGTGGTTATAGTAATATATGTTTGTGTCATGACAGAGAAATTTGAAACTATTGATGACATTTATTTTTATAGACAGTGTACATAGTATTTAATAAAAATGAGTAATTGGGAAGTAAGGAAATACGATATTATTTCCAAACAAGAGGAAACAGAGACAACAAAAACTGAAAAGCAAAAACCACTTCGAACATTTTCTGATATTAAGTTATCAGCAGTATAACTTTGGAAATGATCTACATTTTTTTAACCTAGGTTTTGATTTCTTCATGATAATCATGGGCTTCATATACCTTTTTGTTACAAAATATACACATGTATCAGAAAAATCGAAATTAAATACAGAAAGTGATTTTAAAGACAATAAATGTTAGATATGGTTTACTTACATTGATTTTCAATGTTCTCTGAAAAGGAATATTTATATCAACACCTCTTACTCCGTAGCAGTATGATTCAATCTCCCTAAATTTTAATAGGCATAGTTTGTTTGAGTTATATTCGACACGCACAGTTTTGCACATAAATGATTGTTCAACTGAGACCACAGCATCACTCTGAGACATTGTTCTCCTTACTCAGAAACATTGCATAGCTTTGGTTTTGCTGCTGATCACTTAGATCTCAGCATGCCTTCATTCATTTCTCTTACACTAGCATCTTCAGTTTCTCTATTGCTGTCTTAAGCTGGTTAATAGTTCTTTGGACACCAGCCAGTTTTACATCAAGTGCTATATCACATAAAATGAAGAAATTGCATAATTAGAAACTAAAATAGCTATCATTTGGATCAATTTCAAGAGAAAATTTTTATTTTATTTTTTCCATTTGGGTATTTAATGGTTCTCCCAGGGATCTCTGTTGTAGCATTAGATTCTGTACTGAAAGGAGTATCTTCTCTCTTTGCATTAAGGCCCAGGAATTTTTCCAGAACTAGGCATGAAGCCCACACGCCCCTAAAAGTAGATCTATGTTGCTGGAGCAAAGTACCTTTCAACCTTAGAATGATACAAAAATTAAAAACAAGCAAGATTTTTAAATGGAAAATAAGTCTTAAAAATAGAAGAACGATTCAGTGTAATAGAATTCAAACAGAATGGGGTAGACCATTCCCACAGTGCTCATCATGTGACTTATATTGATAATTACTGCTGTGATAATCTACTAGAGATGCACAGAGCAGTGACTTATCATTCCCTTGTCTGTGGCATGTATCTATTTCTGATTTATAATAATACTACCAATTGAGAGAATTATTTATTTCAACTTTTTTGCACAAATTGGTAAAGATGTCAATGACTGATGACTTAGATGAAATCTAAACGGCTTAGTTTCTCCCCATAAATCAAACCCCAGAGACTTCTTTGATCCTCCTTAAAATTCCTTGTTTATGGAGTTGCACGCATGTGCAAGTACTGTTACTAAAAGGTGCATTAATGATTCTAAGCACTTACTACCAAACATCCCTGGTTCCTCTATTGTTTGCAAGATGCATATTAAATATTTAGCATCAGGCTATGTAAAATGTATTTATGCTGTAATTATGTTTCTCTTAAAAATAACTTTTATCGTGTAAGTGCACTAAAACATCTGTTAGTTCTCAGAGACAGAATTTTACCTGGAGATTAAAAGCACATCTCTTAATATAATTAAATTACTTAATATGATTTTATTCAGGGAGCAACATTTTTGATTATTCTAATTTAATAAGGAAATTCTAACAAGTGCATATTTTCCAAAGACCAAAATTATATTATGCAAAATTTCTTACTGAAATAAAAATCTGTGCATTTGTTCACTTGCCCATCCGTCAATCCAAACATTTGCTTGTCCACTGTTCAGTCATCCAAGACATATTTGGTAAGCACTAACACAACCACAACCTTTCTGGTCATGTAAGGGCAAAGTATTTTCTGTCAATTTAATTTTCATTTGATCCGACAGAACAAGTACTATCATCCCAGCACAAACCACACATCATTTTAAGACACACAATAAGTTCTCAATGTTTCATTCTTGTTATCGATACCTACTTTAGTAATTTAAAATTTTCATCTTTTTGCAATATTTTTGGATTTCTTTTCTTCATGCTAATGCATTTACTCAAGTTCCCATTGTCTCTGTTAAATTGACTTCTCTTTTCTTTCTAATTACTAATTATTTTCATATAAAAATATATGCTGTTGGGGCTGGAGAGATGGCTCAGCGGTTAAGAGAACAGGCTGCTCTTCCAGAGGTCCTGAGTTCAATTCCCAGCAACCACATGGTGGCTCACAATCATCTGTAATGGGATCTGATGCCTGTTTCTGGTGTGTCTGAAGACAGCAACAGTGTACTCATAAGTATAAAATAAATAAATAAGTCTTTAAAAAATATATATATATGCTGTTACTTGGATTTAGTTGCTAATATTGCCTGATGATATCAAATAATTATATCATATTTTGATATTTTTTTTGCTTGTAGATTATTCTAATTCCTGAATTCTAAGCAAGTGCTAATAGTAAGCTGTCGGATAACAGCTTACTATTTTTGTAGAAATTGATACAGAGTTGCTGATCTCATGCTTCAAGATGGATTGGCAGGTAAAATTCTCCTCTATGTGCAAGAAGAAAGGATATACATTCCTAGTCTCCACTAACAATAAGAATGGAATTTATGGCTATGAAAATGTCATATAGGTTTTCTCTTGTACCATTAATAGGACTAATTGATTAGATAAAGTGTGCTTATAATGAATTGTTTCAGCTTTCAGTTCTGAAACAATGTTTCTTTCTTCAACGTGTCATGAGCATCTCTTAAATCTCAAACTAGGGCTGAGAGAATGAAGATCATCAAAAACTTATATCTGTATTAGTAATCACATTACTAAATACAAGGTATTTATCCTAATAAGTGAAATCAGTGTGCTGACACAACTGTACTCACTGTTCATCGAAGTCTACTTAGGCCAAGTACAGAGGTAATGAAGTTTTCATTAGCTAAAGAATATATAAAGAGAATGTGCTCTAAATAAAAGGCAGAATATAACATTCAGCCATAAGACCCGCATAGGAAAGTAGATGCTGTGAAATTTGATTCATTTATTCCTAGGTTCTAAAAATGTTGCTCTCATAGAGAGTAACAGGATGTGTGCAGTGAAAGTGTGAAGTACCAGAGAACACACACTGGTGAAGTCTCAATATGGCTGCCTCAGTAAGGCCTGGACTGGGTGGCATCAACAGACTTACTAATATGGTGGAGGATAAAAATCAGGTGCCTCAAAATTTAGGTGAAAAGGAACTCCAGGTAGCAAAGGAATGTTGAGAGTGGGAAAAATAATCTTCACCAAGTGTCTGGTCAAGGTTTCTATTCCTGCACAAACATCATGACCAAGAAGCAAGTTGGGAAGGAAAGGGTTTATTAAGCTTGCACTTCTATCACCAAATAAGTCAGGACTGGAACTCAAGCAGGGCAGGAAGCAGGATCTGATGCAGAGGCCATGGAGGGATGTAACTTACTTGCTTGCTTCCCCTGGCTTGCTCAGCTTGCGCTCTTATAGAACCCAAGACTACCAGTCCAGGGATGGCACCACCCACAAGAGGCCCTCCTCCTTGATCAATAGTTGAGAAAATGCCTTACCACTGGATCTCATGGAGGCATTTCCTCACCTGAAGCTCCTTTCTCTGTGGTAACTCCAGCTTGTGTCAAGTTGACACAGAACCAGCCAGGACACCAAGTCAGAGCTCCCTTTTTATTATGTCACACCAAGTGGCTAGACCTGAAAACATTTACATATAAGTAACATACAGACTTAGAAGGTATATTTAGGGAGTACTATATATTTATGAAAACATACATATATACATGTACCTATATATACAAAACAACAAGTAAAGAAAGAGAGGCCATGAAATTGAGAGAGATCAAGAGGGGTCACTGGGAAGGATTGGAGAAAGACAAGGGGATGTAATTGTAGTTTAGTTTTAATTTATATAAAAGAAAGTTTTAGATGGAATAGTGGGTTGGAAAGTCTGGAGAGGGTAATAGGCAAAGAAAATGAGAAAAGTTCTGATGTATTACTAAACAGGAGATCAACAACAGGAAGGATTAAGGGCTATCTGTCTATAAAGGCTAAAAGATGCATTTGCATCATAAAGGAAGAGTAAATGCTTGAGATAGGGGATATAGTTTACCTAAAGAAATATTATAGAATGCATACATATTACAATATTTTATATCACTTTGTTAATATTTGTAAATTATGTCATGTTTTATCAGTTGAAGATAAAGTTAACTTACAAAAACAAAAAACTAAGTCGTTGCCTTTGGTCTTCGTAACATTGCCAGTAAGTATAAAACAAAACCAATAAATACTTTTAGTTCTGCTTTCACTGTATAAGCACCCTCAATTCAAACATGAATATTAATAATATCACTAACAATTAGCTATTAGGTACATAATAGAAAAACATAAATGTCAAGTATAATTCATATTCAAGAATATCATGCTAATTTTTCTTTGTTTTTATGGAATTTTGAGATATTCTTAACAGATAACACTGTATAAGAGTGTATGACACATTTTAAATTCCCTGATCATTTTAACCTTTCCATATTTGTCTAGAAACGTGTATCATTTTTTTCAGTAGCTTTCAATGTTCTGTGATTCTTTTTTGTGGCACAATAATTTAGTACTATCAGCCTAGGGTTCTGGGGGACATTGGCAACATTCAATTCTTAGTTTCAGCTCACATACCTTCTATTTTAAAACTAATTATTCAATTTAAGTTTTATTAGCATATAATATCAATTATGATTACAGCATGACAACTTCATGTTTCCATAGTACAACCTTCCACAACTATTAGTCACATTGCTAAGACGGTTTATTGTATTTATTTATATGTATATGCTTGAAACCACAGATATGTTTAATTCAGAAATTGAGAGATGTTAGAACTAACTCTGAGTATCCTACAGAAGACAACAGCACTATTGAAGTTAAAACTCGACAAATTAATGTAACTGGCCAAATAATTTTTCATACATATAGATATATTAAAATTAAAGTATATCATCATAAGTCATATTAATACAATCAGATACATATACGCACATATATACGTACATGCATACAATGACTTATTGATGCAGTGAAACTCAAGTCAAACATAGCTTATATTAATAATACAATGACCAATATGAAACCAAGGGTTACATTAAATTAAGCAGAAAAGCACTGCTTTAAATCCATCACTCTCTTCTTTTTATCTAACTAGGTTTGCTTAACTTCTATTATTGGATAAACACTTAAGTTTTCTCAAAATATGCACCAACAAAATATGATAAACTCAAAATGTGTTTAGTAGAAAATGCTGAAATCGTTTTTGTATTTAAATGCTGTCTTTTATAAAAATAGAGTTACTAAATGTAATATTCACTCATCAAATTATCATGATTTCAGACCATCCCATGTGCATTCTTGTTCCCTGTCTATTAGCTTAGTATAGTAAATGAAAAGTCCATGTGGAATGGTAGAATCCCAAGACGAGATGAGCACAAGGCTGAAAATAATATTATACAAATAAAATATGTGAATTTTGTATCTTTTCTATATAGAGTCAAAACTTGACCTCTTTGTAATTATTTTCACTATACTGAATTTACTTCACTTTAGAATATATTCCTGTTTTTAATAGTCTGTACTTTTCACTGAGGTCAAACCCAAGCTTCACGCACACTTGGACAAGTTCTATTACATCTCTACTGACACTTTCCCAGTTCTATGAGTGCCTTCCTTCATGTATTACATACACATCTTCTCATAAATAATTAGTTGATCTCTTTGTGGACTGAGGAGGTATTGCTTGGTGACTCATTAGAGAGATGCTAACTTTGAAATCTGCAGTAGTGTAAACCTATGGAAGTCTTTTTAATCTACAAGTATGAAATTCTCAAATAGTCAAAATGTAAAAAAACAAAGTGTTACAACATTCAAAGATCAAACATGCACATGAGAACTTCATTTTTGACAATATTTCTTCAGGCTTGTCTCAAATGTACATGAACCAGCTGATCAAAATGGAGGGAGATAGTATTTTAAATTTGTTAATAATGTTAATGACAGAACTCTTTCTTGAGACTGGAACCTATCCAAATACCCAAGCCTAGTGAAGTCATGGATCTCTAATATGCACTTTACGAAGTGAGCATAAGCCCTAATTACATTTTAAATATTTGCCTTTATCCCCACAGATCAATCTTTGACCTTCATCAAGGAAAGATTTCTTTGCAATATATGAATACCATTATAAAAATCCCCCATCCAATCAAAATGCAGAGTTGTGGTCCTAGTCCCAACAGAAATATCTACAATACAAAACACACAACTAAGGCTCAAGATTTTTTATAGAAGGAGCAGAAAGCGTAAGAGCCAGAGGAGCAAGAGATTTTTTTGTACGTGTGATATTACATCTCCTAGGAATGTCAAAAGCTATACTCAAAATAATCTCACCAACACTAACATGTCTGCTGAACATGAGCTTATCAAGAACAACAACAGACATGTTAATATGGTTGAGAAAAAAGTCTATTCACTTTTCTCACACAAATAAATACAGGCAACTATGGAAATCTGAAAGGCAAGGAACATAGTCTTCCCTCGGAAAGAGCACAGCAGCAGGGTATTCAAAACAAGTAGTCAACCTTGAAAACATGCATACAAGTAAGACTGTACATACTGAACGGGTTATATTTATATATTTAGGAGTATATGCATGTACATATGTTTATATACTGCAATGAATGAAAAGACAGGCCATGAATTTAAAAGAGAGAATTAGAGTATATGGGAAGGTTTAGAAGAAGGAAAAAGAAGGGGAAATTATGTATTTATATTATAATCTTGAAACAAAAAAAGAATGAAATAAAATAAAAATATCTTCAATATTTTTATTCCCTGACTCTATGTCTGTAACTTTCTATACAGGTATGTTTCCTTGTCCTTTTAAATGTATTTTATATAATGTAGTTCTTCTAATATGACATATTTTACCATTAAAGAAATCATTCCAGTTTAGAAACATTTAGCTGGTTGTGAGTCATCAAACTAGATCCAAGATTTTGGTCCTTTTGTTATTTTGAAAATGTCTCTTTTGGTATACCATCTTTTTCTCTCAAATGCTTGAATAGGATGGCTGATACAGGACGCTTAGTAGGTAATGGTACCTGCTACACAAATATGGACATATACCTGCATGTACTGCATCTCAAGACGGTTGGAGATAGAGCTTTCCCCGAGACTGTTAGCTAATAGCCTAGCCTCAAGTTCAGTGAAATAAACTGTCAAAGAAATAAGGCAGAGCTGATAGAACAGGACACTCGATGCCATCCTCTGTCCCTACCCCAGTGCACTCACACACACACAAACACTAGATGCCATCCTCTGTCCCTACCCCAATGCACTCACACACACACAAACACACACATATACACTCAGACACACATAGCACACACATACACACACACACACTCACACACTTACCCATACCACGTTAATGTGTGACCTATTTTCACACATATGCAAAAAGGTGAACAAAGTTGTTTATTTACATTTATTTTAATATTCGGTTTATTATTTTGGGAATTACTGGTGACAATAATACTTTCCTAAGACCAGGAATAGCACACAGATCCATATGTGACTTGGTTGTACTGATTATTTTAACTTGGGCTTCAGGGTATTTTGCAATCATTCGGCCACTCTGAAACATTCAAATGACTCCCCAAGGAAAAACATCTTAAGTCATTTGTTCTGCATTTTACCTCTCCTAGCCTTTTCTAGACTAACTACTTGGCAGAAAACATGGCTCTTTTGTTTATTTCAAAAACCTAACAGGAATAAATGTACTTTTGGAAAAAAAAAAAAAAGGCACCTCAAATCCAATTGAGTACATATCAGATCTTTTCAAGGACATGCTAATGCATACTTGTTAACTTCAAGCAATTTTACAACCAAGTCACACACAGCAATGACATTTTTAAAATAAGAATTAGATTACTAAGACAAGCTCTGTTAAAAATTAATTCCCTAGTGGCTCTCTCCCAAGTCATTGTTTTAGCCAGAATGAATTTTGGAAGGGATGTGAGCACTTCTTCATGGTCTGGAAAGACATTGCTATCAAACCAGAAAGCATTAACTTTAAATTTAGGTATTATTAATGAAAGACAAAACAAAAAAACCCTGCCAAAGAAACCATAAAAGAACTTACTTCTAAATTTTCTATCTTTCAAATTTTTCTTTTTTTTTTTTTTTTTTTAACATTCTCAAGGTACATTTATTTTTCTATTTTTATTTAAGATTCCTATTCAATTAGAAATTATGAACAGAACACACATGAACATTTGAATCTTATTTTTAGTTGTAAGATCATAAAAACTGGTAGGGTAACATATTTATGTGTAGGTAATAAGTTACAGATACATCAGGATGGATCTAAACAATGTCCCTTGTATTTTTCTTTTCTTTTTTTTTTTTTCTTTTTTTTCTTTATTTTTGATACTTTATTTACATTTCCGATGATTCCCCTTTTCTTTGGAAACCCCGTGTCCCCTCCCCCTCCCCGCCTCT
>CM052709.1:83328038-83357396 GCA_028551405.1 Uromys caudimaculatus | reverse complement strand
GATTTTCTCCCGGAGCTGCCTGTCTATGGAATCCTAGTGTCCCGGGCAGAGGTTTCCTGCCACAGCCGCCCGCTTTTGGGATCTGGGGGGGTTTCTAGGCCCGCCTACCTCGTCCCTGTGTCTTGCGGGTTCAGGGCAGTACCTGGTGAGCTGTGGGGCGCATCCCCGGCCCACTCCTGGCTCTTACGATCTGAGTGGGATCTTTGTCCTGGCGCTGATTAGCTGTGGAGCCCTGTGGCCCAAGCTCCAAATTTTTCTTTAGCATGTCTCTTACATCATTGGATCAGTTGATTAAGGAAAAGACTAGAAGTATTTGCTAAAATCCAATTCAAGCCTAGACTTTTATTGATGTAGTCAATCTTGATTCACTTGTTTCATTCCAAGATGTGTATAATTTCTCTGCGTGCATATTTCTGAGAATAATTCTTCTAGAAATTTATCAATCATGAAGAGACATACATGGTGTCTTAGTTAGGGTTTTATTTGTTGTGACGTGACACCATGACCACGGGAACTCTCACAAAAGACATGTAATGGGCCTGGCTTACAGTTTCAGAGGTTTAGTCCACTATCATTGTGGTGGAGGGCGTGGCTGTATTTAGGCAGATATGGTGCTGAAGAAGGAACTGAGAGTTCTATGTCTTAATCCGAAGACAGCAGAAAGAGACTGTGTACCACACAGGCATACCTAGAGCATATATGACCTCAAAGCCCCACCGCTAAAGTGACACACTTCCTCTAACAAAGTCACGCTTCCTAACAGTGCCATTGCCTATGGCCAAGCATTCAAAACATGACTCTGTGGAGGTCATACCTATTTAAGTCATTGCATATAATATGATACAAGGTTGGGCAATCTCATAAGAAGGTGTAGGATTATAGGTTAAGAAGAAAATTTTAAAACCTTTATGAGTGGTAATCATTACAAATATTGTCCCATCGGATGGGTCTCAATTTGGGCCAGTCATTGGTTGGCCATTCCCTCTGTCTCTGCTCCACCTTTGCCCCTGAACATCTTGTAAGCAGGATATAGTTTTTGAACCAAATGTTTTGTGGGTGGGTTGTTGTCCTTATCCCTCCACTGGGAATTCTGCCTGGCTACAGGAGGTGGCCACTGCAGGCTCCATATCCCACACTGCTCGGAGTCCCAGGTAGAGTCACTCCTATAGACTCTCTCTGGGGCCTCCCCTGTGCCAGGTCTATGGCATATCCTAAAGATGCCCCCCCAACCCATTGTCAGTTTTTATCCTCTCTTCCCTGCTCTCTCTAAGACTGATCCCTGACCTCTGACACTGCCTCTGTCCCCTCTCCATCTTCTCCCACCCATTTCCCTCCTTTCATCTTTGACACCATTAAGGATACTTATGTTTGCATACAGGAGCCTAGTATAACTGTTCTCAGAGAGGCTCCACCCCGCAGCCAATGCAAACCAATGCAGAGAAACACAGCGAAACATTAGATGAAGCTCAGGGAGTCTTGTGGAAGAGTTGGGAGAAGATCTGAGGGACCTGAAGAGGATGAGATCTTTATAGGAAGACCAACACAGTAAACCAATCTGGACCCTTGGGACCTCCCAAAGACTGAACCACCAAGCAAGGAACTAGCATAGGCTGGACCTAGGCAACCCACACATATGCAGATGTGCAGCTTAGTCTTTATGCGGGTCCCCCAACAACTGGAGTGAAGGATGTCTGAATCTGTCCCCTGCCTGTTTGCCTGTGGATCCTGTCCCCTTTACTGGGCTGCTGCCTTGTTTGGCCTCAGTGGGATCAGATTTGCCTAGTCCTCCAGTGACTTGATGTGCTGGTGTGTGTGTGTGTGTGTGTGTGTGTGTGTGTGTGTGTGTGTGTGTGTGCTTGTGCCTGCACATGTGTTACTAGAGGGAAAGGTTCCCTTCTCTGAGGAGAAGGGGAGAGTGGAATGAGGGAGAATCTGTGAGAGGAGGTACTGGGTGGAGAGGGAGCTGATACTGGGATGTAAAGTGAATAAGTAAAATAAATAATGAAAAGAAAAAAGGAATGGAAATCATCACCACATAATTTGTAGTGACTTCTTTAAAAGTTCCACCACCTATCACTTAACTGGAGGATGGAAGACGGTACCTTGTACAGTGCTTCATATCATTTTTGAATTTTTGAATATGCATTAATTTCTAATGGTCACAGTTGAGTGAGAAAGCTTAAAATATGTTACAAATATGAATCCTCATATATTTTATAATTCTATTGTTTCATGCAATTTTTAGTTGTGTTCTGTGACTTCTTCCTAGTACTTCCCACAAATGTCAGTTATCAACTTTTATGCCAATGAGAGGCTAAAAATAGGACATGAAAGTGATTCTTGGCATAAGTTTTGTTTAGGTATAGTTTTTATGTCACTGTGTCTTAGGAAAACAAAAGAATAGATCTGGAGACTATCTTTGAAATTCTATTTCTGATGAAAACTAGGCACAGGGGTCTGATAAAATCACACCAAGCCTCATGGTCTCACATGGGAGGTTTTAGTGTGGATGCTTCAGTCCTACTTAGAAGGGGGAACAAAATAATCATGGGAAGTAGAGGAAGAGAGGGACCTGAGAGGGACAAAAGAGGGGGAGTGAAAAGGGGGGCAGGAAAAGGGGGGGCAGGATCAGGTGTGGGAGGAGACAGGAGGGGGGAGAAGTACAGAGGGTCAGGAATTTGAAAGGAGGTATGTAGCAGTGGGGGATGGGCAAGTGGGGGTAGCCATTAGAAAGTTCCAGATGCCAAGAATGCAAGAGGTTCCAAGGACCCAATGGGGATGACATTAGCTGAAATGCCCAACAAAGGAGAGAGAGAACCTGTAGAGACCATATCCAGAGGTTAGGCATGGCCCCAGGTTGAGGGATGAGGTCTCCCACCCATCTCAAAAATATTAACCCAGAATTGCTCTTGTCTAAAGGAAATGCAGGGACAAAGAGTAGAGCAGAGACTGAAGGAAAGGCCATCAGAGACTGCCCCACGTAGGGATCCATCCCATCTGCAGACATCAAACCCAAACACTATTGCTGATGCCAAGAAGTGCTTGCTGACAGGAGCCTGGTATAACTGTACCCTGAAAGGCCCTGACAGAACCTAATACAGAAGCATATACTCACAGCCAACCATCTGACTGAGCACAGAAACTCCAATGGAGCAATTAGAGAAAGGGCTGAAGGAGCTGAAGGGGTTTGCAGTCCCATAGGAAGAACAACAATATCAACCAACCAGACCTCCCAGAGCTCCCAGGGACTAAACCACCAACCAAAGAGTACCCATGGAGGGACCCATGGCTCCAGCCGCATATGTAGCAGAGGATGGTCTTATCAAGCATCAATGGGAGGAGAAGTCCTTGGTCCTGTGGAGGATCGATGACCCAGCCTAGGGGAATGCTAGGGTGGTGAGGAAGATGTTGGTGAATGGATGAGCACCCTCATAGAAGCAGGGGGGATGGGATACGGGGTTTGAATAGGGGAAACCCGGGAAGGGGGACCACATTTGGAATGTAAATAAATAAAATAACAACACCAAAAGAAGAGATGTAGAATGTAGAAGCTGCCTCAAGGGAGGAGGGGAAAGAAGAAAGAGAGGAAAGAAAACCATGGGTCTTTTATAGGGACCACCGTGAAAGCGGTGACCATGGGAATGTGTTGCCCCTAGGCATCTAATGATGATGAGTTTCATTGTCACTGTGTTGTCTGATGGCCCTACTGTCACCAGGCAGGGCTGGCTTCGGAGGTTGCCTTATTTCCTGTAACAGTTTCTAATCTTAATTCCACGTATATTTTTGAGGTATGAATTGTAATCGGACTGTATGTTGTTGAACTGAAAACAAACAAACAAAAAAGTAAATAGAAAGAAGTAAGAGGAATCATCTGTTTTGTTCTTCCGTTTTTGAGGCTGGAGTCTTTGTGTCCCTGAGAGTCACCATTCACATTTATTCATCATGCTTTGTAACCGGCAGCATTCCCCAGAGAGGAGAAATAATAACTAGCAGATTTCTCTTCATCTTTTCTAAGCTGTGCTTTGAAGTCTATGCTCCTCTTACCATTTGCTTTATTTTATGCTAGTGAAGACATGCTTGGCTACTCTCACCTCGTGAATTGGGAGCTCATTTCATTTGCTTTGCCACATAAGCCATCCGTGAAATTTGGTCAGAGTTCATTAGCTGTTGGTGCCTCATTTAAGCATGAGCATGGAGGAACATAAAAGAAAACCTTAAGTTAGGCACATGAAGAATGGATTTCAGTCTTGCCAGGAATTAGAAATTGCTTTAGGATAGATGGGTAAACAGAAAGTCGACGTTCATGAAGAAAGACAAAGAAACGGAGAAAAATCTTTTAAAAACCAAAACTAAACAAGTAAAAAGTATATATATATATAAATATATTTATATATATATATTTATATATATATATTTATATATATATATACACACACACTCTATGCTGTTATGTGTGTGTGTGTGTGTGTGTGTATATATATACACACACACACACACACACACACACACACACACATATATATATATATATATATATATATATATATATATATATATATATATCCCCATCTGTCACATACAGGAAAACTGTGAAAAGGGGAAATAGACACAGAAAGAGAGTAACAATGACAAAAGTGTTATATATGAGAACACATAGTGAAGGCAGGCTACAGATGTGGGCATACCAACACCAACACCCACTGTGGCACTAGAAGATGAGAAAGCTCTATGCATATATATCTGGCACAAACCAGGGAGAGAATCAGAGTTCAGGCATGCTGATATTACGAAGCAGGAAGGCAAACAGAAACAAAAATGTAATAAACTATCAGAAATCCATGATTATAACTACAGCATCATAGGAATTTGATAATGTAAAACGAATTGAGTTGGCCACAGCAGAAATAACATGTAAATCCGGAAAACCTAAACATCTTTAAAAGGATACTAGGTAACATATTTTCTAGGGCATCATCAGATTGAAAATTACTTTTTTTCAGATTAATGATTATTAAAGAAAACAAAAGTATGTTTCATCAACTTAAAAAACTCTCATCTATGTTACTCAAATTGAAACGTGATGACTATATTTTGATGTTTCATTTTGAGTAACATAGATGAGAGTATTTTATTAAAACAGAAGGAAACATATTCTTCTGTGGGAATACACACTACTTCCATGTAGGATATTATGCTATACATTGCACATTCAACAGGTTGATTACTAAATATAAATTGTTTAAATTCATCTTTTTAGGTTAAGGTGAAAAAGTAAAAACAAAAAAATCAATTATTTTTGAAATGTTCCTGCCACTTTTTTACTCTTTTCTTTTTAATGAACGTTTTACTTTTTGACATTTAATTTATTTTTTAAGCTATCATAAGAAGTAACGTATTTATTATGGCATTTTATACAATGATGCCATGATACTTTATTCTTATCTAATATTTTTTATTTTCCTATAACTCAGCAATGGTTTTGTTCCAGTGCAGCTTCTGAATGATGCTGTAGAAATGCTTATTCTCAGGCTACTACCCTGCTTCAACCTTTAGTTCCTGGATAAAAGACATGCACACAACCTTCATATTTATAATAAGCCTAAATAAGCACAAGAACTGGGCAGATATCAATTCTCTATGCTATTATGTCTATTTCCCAGCCAAATACCTCATTATATAATTTGCCATGTTTTGTCTGTGTGGCTCTCAGCTCCAATTACCCAACCTATTATTTTATGACTTATCTAACCCATGGTGGCTTTTTTCTCTCTTCCTTCTTCTCCCCTTGTGGTTTTCCTCTGACTCCAAGCCTGGCAACCCTAAGCTCTGCCTATGTCCCTTCTACTCAACTACTGTCTTTTAGCATCTTTATTCACCAATCAGAAATGGCTTGGGGGCAAGGTCACATAGCAGAGATACTTTGGTCTAGTGTGTGCAGACTCTCTCATCCCTGGGATAACCAGCTCTTGGGGCCCAGCATTTAGCATTACAATATATAGCAACAGACCAAACCTCAACAGATTTTCTCATTCTTTGTAACATCACAACCAATCCAAGTTCCAAAGAAGTTTTTGGTTATCTAGCTAAGTACCCTTCTTAATAAAACAATACTAATACTATTAATACTATAATAATACTAAAATAGTACTTTTCCTGAAACATCAGTCCACAAATAAGTAATTTTTGCCTCAGGACTTAATGAATAACTAAAATAGGTTTCTGATTACAACACACTTCATTATAAAGGCCTTTGAAAATATCCATAGAATCTTGTTTTCTTTGAGTAAAATCTGTAAATGTAGTGTATTTGATTATTTTTTCATGTATTTTGGTATATAATATATTTATATGGATATCTGTTTTTAATCTATTACATCTGAAGAGGACAATTTGTTTTGTTCATCAGTCTGCTGTTTTCTCAAGTTTTAAATAGCATAGACAATAAAAATGACCTGAAAGTGCTACTTTTTAGCACAGAAATAAGTGTAAGTGTTCAGTCACGGGTATGTGCAAAGTATTCAAAGCAGTTATTACTCCCTTCATGAATGATAATCATACACACACAGACAGACATGCACACTGGCATAGCTACAGAAAAGAATTTTAAGACAACCTTTACTAAACCTCAGAATGTCCCAATCGGCCGGGCAGTAGTAGCGCACTCCTTTAATCCCAGCACTTGGGCAGCAGAGACAGGCGAATTTCTGAGTTCGAGGCCAGCCTGGTCTACAGAGTGAGTTCCAGGACAGCCAGGGCTACACAGAGAAACCTGCCTCGAACCCCCCCCCCCAAAAAAAAGAATGTCCCAATCAACACAGCATTTAGAGACGTACTGACTGAGATGGTATAGCGAGATTGAAGGAAGAGTAACACATACTGCTACAGATTACACAAATAAAAACGTTAATAAAAGTATAGTATGGATGGTTGAGAAGAACAGAGTTTAAGACATCGTAATTGTATAAAGAGAGTGCAGTTAGTGCTATGGTTTGGCAGCACAACGGATGGCTCTGGATAAGATGACTTCTGCCTACACTGCTAGTGTGTGTCTTCATATTTTGTTTGGGTACCACTTGGATGCCATGTACCATATTTGATGTTGTTTCATTTTGATAAGCATAGATGAGATAGATCTCTATTTGTTGAAACATGTTTTTATTTTGTTTAATAATTTTTAACTTGAAAAAAGTAATTTTCAATCTGACAGTGTCCCAGAAAATAGGTAATTTATCGTTGTACTATTTCCCACTTCCTAATACAGCAGACTCATATTTATACATTTTATTACTAATATTTTCCATATCTGAAATTCTGCTTAACACTGTTGAATTCTCAAAAAGTTTAAAAATCCATTATATTATAAAAAGCCAATTTTATCAGAAGTAATAAGAAAAAACATACTGATGAGTATTGCCAAATTCTTGGATATTTGTAATTTCATCAGGCTGTTCCAGCAACCTGTAGGTACTGAATATATATATATATATATATATATATATATATATATATATATATATTTTTTTTTGGTTTTTCGAGACAGGGTTTCTCTGTGAAGCCCTGGCTGTCCTGGAACTCACTCCGTAGACCAGGCTGGCCTCGAACTCAGAAATCCACCTGCCTCTGCCTCCTAAGTGCTGGGATTAAAGGCGTGCGCCACCACTACCCGGCTTGAATATTCTGTTTTTGTTGTGATACCAATAATGGCTGCTTGTCTCTTGAGCTTTGTTAGTTACAAAAGCTTCAAAATTGAAGCTAGGCAGAGAAGTATTGAATCATCTCAGGCTTACAAAGAGAAGCTTAGAGAATTAATTCAACAATACTGATGAGAAAATATAAACATAACAGCAACAATTATAAGTAGATGCTTGAAAATCTCTATGACATGAATAATACTTCATGTCTTTGATTTTCCCCATAGTAACGTCTCTCTCACACACAGTTTCTGTTGTCCTTCTGTACCTTCTTACACAGTTGTCGTGCACAGGCTTATGTATGGGATGATATTTTAAACAGTTTGACAGGGATGGATTTAAAGGAAGGAAGCCAAGATGGAGTAAAACTCTGTGACCAGGAGAAACTGTAAGCAGCATAGGGTCTTATAGCTGGGGAGAGAAGATTGTATAGTGTTAGATCTGTCCAAACTAGACACATAGATTATAATTATAATAATTGGATTGTGTGTGTTTTTATACAGAATTATTGGGGTTAGAAAGTCCAGTAACATGCTTATTTGCATTTCTGGCAATTATTTTTCAGTATGTTAAAAGAACAAAACCAAATGCCCATCATGGCTTTATTTTTTTAGTATAGGCTTTAAATATAAGAAAGCAACACAGGGTTTTTGAGTGTGATCGACATGTCTTTCTTCTTCATTCCACCCCACACATCCCCATATACTTTCCAGATTCTATGAAGCATTATCGATGCTCGCCTTATCCTTAACCTGAATACTGCCTAGTGCTCCGTTCATGCTTAACAAAGATTTGTTAACTCCCTTAATAAATATTTAATTATATTTTAAAATACATGAAGCAGAAATTGAAAGCAATTCAGTAACAAGAATATCCTTTGTTTAAGAAATTTCACAGGAATGATTCATTCATACACACACACACACACACACACACACACACACACACACACACATATATATATATATATTTGCCACTGTAACCTTGGTGTCTGTGTTGTATATTGCCCTATTATGGACACCTGTAAGTATTTACAGAATAAGTGAAAATTTCTAAATATTGTTGAAAACTGTAGAGAAAATAATACACATCCCACAAATAATTTCCAACAGTCTATTTTGGGAAGAATTCTTCCATATGTAGATCTAAGACAAAACAAGACACATTCAGAACACGAAACCTGTGATTGAGAGTATTTTAATCAGTTTCATAAATGATCTTTAAAATACTGGCTGTTGTATTTTTAATCAGTGAAGAGTGATATGGGAAAGACCCCAAAGGACAATTGTACTTCCAAAGGCGTCATGGGCTTCACACCAATCTAAGAGTGTTGCATTTTCCATCATGTAATGTTTCCCATAATGACTGGCTGAAATTCCCATTTAACTCTGTTACTTCCTAGTCGAGAATACATTTGTTGTGGAAAATCATTTTCTAGCATGACCCTGTTTGAAAATACTGGTATATGAGAAGGGAAGTTTTGTGGGTGAAAAAGAATGGAGGGAAGAAGAATAATGCAGGGGAGTATAGAGCGATCCTGTGCAGATTTTATGACCATTGTTTCTTTAATGCATATATAGTAGACACCTGAGGTTATCCTACGGTCTCCTCATACGCTTGTGCCCCCCCACACACACACTCATGCATACACACAAAAACAGAAGAAAGAAAAATGCACATGCAATCCTATCTGTGTGATACACGAATAGAAAACTTGTACAGATAACTACATGGTTTTCCTCAATGTGGACTGGATTATGAGATGGAAGTTCATATGGGCATCGCATTTCTAATGTCACATAGTTTCTAGTGCTGTGCCTTTTCCTTTTACAATAGGAGATGTTGTGCTTTAGCCATGTTTCATTGTCAAGGCTGATGTTATGTTCATGGGTCTGTGTGTGTGTGTGTGTGTGTGTCTATGTGTGTTTGTATAAGAACTGGTATGTTCCTAGCAGGCAAGATATATATGACTTTATACTTTAATTCATTTTCAACTAGAATAGGAGCAGAATTTGTAATTAAGCACAGACGAAAACTTATTGGCTCCCTTATTTATTTCAATTAAAATAACACTCTTAAAAGTCATTAATTTTAACTTATAATTGAAATATTGTAACTGAATGCTAATT
The DNA here is from genome assembly GCA_028551405.1 of Uromys caudimaculatus. Lineage (NCBI taxonomy): Eukaryota > Metazoa > Chordata > Mammalia > Rodentia > Muridae > Uromys > Uromys caudimaculatus. The sequence continues at coordinate 83,347,576 of CM052709.1, read as the reverse complement.
TATTCTCTCAGTGGCTTGAAGAAGTTCTCTTTTTCATATTAGTAGTTCTGTATGCTAACTTAATTAAAATCATAACTGATGATATCAATTATTTACTTGCAGATTTAAATTATACCAAAATTTATAGTTTTCTAAAACATAAAGAGTTTAATACTTTATTATTTTTCATTGAACTACCATATGAAATTTTAGCATCATCAAAATTCTAAAGAGCATTAAAGGAACTATCTGCAATATTATCAATTAATTCACCAAAAAAGTTCCCTTTATTTGATTATTTACTTAAATAAATCCCCCTTTAGCTAAAAAAATTAACTCTTGTATAGTCAACCAGTACAGTAGTCCAGGCAAGTGCAGAAGATATTTGTGGTTATCTCTCATCTCTGCATGCACACACACAGACACACACACACAGACCCATACACACAGACCCATACACACAGACACACACACACAGACCCCCACACATAGACATACACAGAGGCTCCCCCTCACACAGACACACAGACACAAACACACATGCATGCATCCACTCATGCACACATACATGCATGCATCCACTCATGCACACATACATGCATGCAAACATGCATGCATGTACACATGCACGCATGCACACATGCACATACATGCATGCACGTACACACACATGCATGCACTCATTCATAAACATAAAAACAGGAAAGAGGAAAGTCACATGCTCAGTTATACTTGCATAATAAGACACAGATAATAAGCTTTTACAAATAATTAAGTATATTTTCTCCAGGTAGTTTTAATTGAGTTGAAGTGAAGGTTGTGTAAAAGTCATTCTCAGGTCTTTCCTTCTGGTATACACTGTTTCCCTCATCTGAGATCATATATTCCCTGTCTTTTTGTTAGACTATAGTCTTGGTTGTTAGGAGTTTGATGTGCTGAGAACAGTCATTCATTCTTAAAGGAAATTAGTATTAATTTCACCTATATGTATGAAATGATCACCCTTATATGCTAAAATACCCATTTTTGATAATTTATTAATAAGAATATTAATATCACAGGAATAATAGCCTCAGCATACTGCACATTTTATTCCATTTATAGAAACTTTCCCTCTTTACTGAGACCTGGGTCAAAAACAAAATATTAGCCTGCCCTTTGTTATTTACCTTCTAAATGAAACTGTCAAAGACTGGTTTCTAAATTCCTGAGATATAGACACCCACAGCACTTCACAAACGAACACAGAAAAGTGGGTCAGGACATAATGGAGTCTGGAATGACCTTTATTTTATTTACTTAAATATTATTTGGTTTACTACCTGAGGTGATTCAGAGAAACATCTGAACAAATATGTATAAACTCAAAACCTTTATTGAGTCTCTTTCTCAAATTCATTGAAGATATCATCAAACAAACTCCACTATAACCACAAAATCTGTTCAGCATTGCCTCTGGCTGCCATCTGTTTGCTTACACAGAAAGCAGAGATAATTATATATGCGTGTATGTTTTTCTAAAACCATCAGCCCTGACCTCCACTACATCTGCAGGATGACAAAACTTGCAGGCAGTTCTGTGGGAGCTACATTAATTCTGTTAAGCATATTACTACGTTCCAAACATTATTAATAATTTTCTGCATTTTAATATTTTATAACAGTAGTAAGTGGTAGTGCATTGTGATCCAATTGACTTAAGTATATTGCAGTCTCTTGCATATCTAGAATGACACTGTCAAGCAGAAAACATAAGATTTATGTTATTGTATAGCTATGTAAATATCTCACTCGATTTGTATAGTTCCTAGTCTCTTTCAATAATAGTCTTATTTTGTATGTGTGTGCATATATGTGTGTAAGTGTGTTCACATGCGTGTCACAGAAGATAGCATATAGTTGGAGATCAGAGGACCAGCCTGGAGTTAGTTATCTCTGTTCAAGTGTATTCAGGCATGAAACCTAGGTCCTCAGGCTTATGAGACCAAGTTCTTGTAAGCAAGGAGCCATCTCTCCAGGCAGATTGGTGTGCTTGTCTGAATAAGGAATTAGACTCATCCATCCACTTCTCTACCCAATTTTTTTTTCTAGCCTAACTGAGCAGTACTCAAGTCATATTCTCAACTTCTAAAGGGCAAGAGACGTGCGTGTGCTCCTAAGCAGAATTCCAGAATGAAAAGAATCATGGCTATACCCAGAGTACTTGCAAGCTCAGCACTATAGACCGCAAAGTTGATGGAGCACGTGACCCGTGTATGCGGAGACCGGGATTCAACACGTCAAACTGCAGAACAAATAAAACCATGGGCTTTCTTCCAATAGTGTAATTGTAATTGAGTAAACGGCTAGTTTTCATCCTAGTGCATTAAGAAGAAACCATAGCTTTAAAGTGTCCCTTTACCATTTAGGAGAAGTCTTCCTTCGCAAAGAATTGAATAAGCAAATTTGCCCTAGGAAAATCTGTGGACCTTCATTCCTTCACAGTTTCTGCTGAAAGATCTTCTTCAATAATAATCAACTCTAATGGTGTTTAGAAGCTTGCCATAAGATGTTCCTAGTGTCATGTACTGCGCATGCACTATAACCTTTTACCCTGGCTGTATGTCAGTACTGTTCGCGATCTGATTTTAGGGTTAGGAACATGCTTGCTTTGATGTGAACTTTATGAAGAACAGGCTAAAAAAAGAAAGAAAGAAAGAAAGAAAGAAAGAGAGAGAGAGAGAGAGAGAGAGAGAGAGAGAGAGAGAGAAAGAAAGAAAGAAAGAAAGAAAGAAAGAAAGAAAGAAAGAAAGAAAGAAAGAAAGAAAGGAAGGAAGAAAGGAAGAAAGAAAGAAAGAAAGTCATAGTGGTAATGTTGTTCCTTATTCACGAGTGCAAAGGACCAACCAGGAGTGGACTCGGATATAATCACATTAGGGTCTCTTTATAATAAACTTGAGTTTGGGCTTACTTGCCGCCGGCCCTCAGAACAGTTTGGTGAAGCATCCTCGAACTCTCTTCGGGACAAAGTTTTATAGGAAATGGGAGCAAATGAGCGGGTGTCCATTCTGACAAGCATCTAATTGAAAGACTATTGTAAGCCAACAGGTGGGTGCTCTGAAACAAGACCATATATAGTTACAAATGGTCTGAAAGCACATCTAAAACAATCAGATATTATAATATTTGATTAACTGTTGCTAGGAAGAAACTAAGGAGTAACTCTGGCCAAGGACAAAGCATGGGGTCTTTCCTGGTACTTGGGTGCACCTTGGATTCAGCTGTGGGTCAAGTCTTTGGGCATTTTTCTTTTCTTTTGCTTTTTTTTTTTTAAAGATGGAGGCCTGTCCAAAGATGGAGTAGGTTTGGCCTCTCAGTAATACATGTTGGAGAACATGATGAATGCTGCTCTAGCCATTTGGGAAAGCAAAGGAATTTAAAAAAAAAAAGATATCAAATCTCAACATGAGAATAAATCAAATTATAAAACAAATATACATATATATATATATATATATATATATATATATATATATATATATATGCTAGATAGAATGCATATAGTGTTAGGTTCAATGTTAACAGGAAACTATATTGGTTGTGACCCATTGAATCTGGTTGTTGGACATATCTATATAAATTTCTGTAATTGAATGATATGTTAGAAAGTCATAGATCAATATGTAATTTAAAACTCTAATGAGTTCACAAGCAGCCAAATAGTTATTTTGTGTTATTATTGCAGTTTAATTCACCAAGCACATGGATTCCTCTTCCTGCACCAAAATGCAATTAGCATCCATGAAATTATACAATTTTCCATTTTCCTTTGCCCACCTATGATGACTGTGGCTAATGGCCATCTAAATTATTCATTTTGTACGGAGAACAAGTGATTTTTCTTTTAAAAAGATGCTGTGTTCTTTGAAATTGCTTTTCTTCATTCTCCACTTGGTCCAGATCATTAGTGAGTTAAGTGTTTCTTAATGAAGAATGCCGCCTCACTGAGCCTTGCTTCATCTGAGAATTAGAGGAATAATTTAAAATTCCTGAAGTCTAGAACTTCATCTGAAAGCAAGCTTGTGAAATGCCAGAATTCTCTATTTCTTCACCTTCGGTCATTTTCTGAATTACATTTTGGTTTTTATAGAAATCATGTGCTCTTAGTGGACATATTTTAAACCTTCAGACCTAGATACAAACATTCTTCGCATTTATTATTTTACATATGTGCTTTTGTCAGGTAAGACATGAACATTAATCACAAAATAATTTATAAAATATCCACTTGGTGTATGAAAAAAATAGAGAGGTAGACAAAAATATGCTTCTCCGTTTCCTGCCTGTGTTTTTGCAAATGGAAGTGACTAATCTAATAGCTTGAGTCAAAGAAGCAAGTAGGCTACAACATGTAAAGTGCGAGTCTGGGTTCTTCTCTGTTTTGCTCTTTATTTGAATCTAATTCACTTCTCTTTGATGTTATCTCTACTTATCCAGAGATGCTGTTCATCCGTTTAGTGAGTGAGTGAGTGAGTGAGTGAGTGAGTGAGTGAGTGAGTGAGTGAGTGAGCTGTTAGTTAGTTAGTTAGTTAGTTAGTTAGTTAGTTAGTTAATTTTGTTTTTGGAGAGGTATGTGAAGAGAAATACGTTAAAGTTTAAGAAACGAAAGACATGTTTCTGTTAAACCACACATGTATGACAGCCATTTACCCAACACCATGTCACGGTGAAAATGAAGCCTAGCTCCTGATAGTATAGAATGCTGACTTGGATGTAATGTAACCCTGTCCTCATGGCAAGCACGAATATATTCATGAGTGCGTGTGGCAGCAGTTACAGACTACTGGCGATGTGCTCCTGATACTCTGACTCAACATAAAACTACCACAAGAAACTCTTAGTTCTATATACTTTACATGAATATTCAGAATTGGCATTGTGTTAATATTTTTTAATTTAAGGGCTAAAGACTTGGTTTGCTCTATAAAATTATTTTAGTGAGCAAATAATTGCTCTTAAGTATTTGTGTGCCTGGCTCCATGGCTCTGCAATCAGTGGGTGCAAACATACCAAATTAGAATCTGAAAGTGGCAAAATGCAGTAACATTTACTTTTACTTCACTTGTGTTTGCTTGAGCTCATAGCTCACACAGCTTATCTCTAAGACATAGGAATACCACAGCCTTTGCTCTCTTCAGGTGCCAGAAATTGAATTAGAGACCCAGGAGTACCAGGACCCGATGTCTCTTTTCATCTCTGCCTTGTCCTTAACTTTACCTTGTGGTTAAAATGTAATCATAAAATTCCAGAGTGTCAAAGTTCTAGTTTTCTAAACATCCTAGCTATGTCACTCTGATGTGCTAAAAGAAATCCTCTCTTTTTAATTATGATCAAAGATCCCCATGTGTCTAATTAAGTGGGTATTCATTGAGCAAAGCTTTACCAAGAATTACTCAGATAACTAACTATGCAAAACTTCAAGAAGTGATTATTTTAGACAAAAACTTTTACCTTATTAAGACATAATTTCAATTATTACTCAAATATGAAGTGAAATTGCAAAAACACATAGGCACAAATCATTATTAACTGTTGCATGTAAAAAACTGACACAGCATAGTGTATCAATTTTAAATGAAACTGGTTTTCTCCACGTTGGTTGCAGAGGTAATGGTTTTAAGCTTTCTATGCAAAAATTACTATAAAGGCTTCATTAGTCATAATAACTAGCTTCTTTACTTATATTTTATATTCACATTTATTCTCATTTGTTAACCAGATCAATTATTAAGGAAAATAAACATGAGATTTAAAAAAAAAAAAAGTACTCATTTCCATGGATATCAAACAGTCGAACAGTACCAAAAATCTTGCAGAACGAGGGTGTTAATCTATTCAAGGTATTTGGTGCACATAGATTCAATTTGATGTTTCTGAGCAATGGAGCTTCGATAGGATCCATGGATCATATTAGTACTCTTGAGGCATACTGAGGTAATAGTGGCAATTAGAGAAGAAAACAGTAAGAACCGTCAAGCACCCCAACTCCAATAGGACATCAAAGAAGTCCTCATCCTCGCAATTAAAGCAGCTGACTAGAACTCATGCTTTCTGCGTATAGCCTTTAAGTTTAAACAGCTGGAAAACTGCTCTTTAGAGTCATGATTATTTTCTACTCTGTAAATGCTGGAGAAATTTTAATTTGAAATATTTTATGTAGATAATGTTATATCTGAGAGGAACTCAACCTTTCAACACTTTTGATCTGAGAATGCGGAGTAATTTTTTCTTTTGTAAGACTATCTGATTAGTTCAGTGTTGGAATACATTTAAAATTTTATCTACAGCTCACCAGTCTACCAGATGAGTACAGATTTTTCAGCATGCTATGTATCTTCCTTAAAGACAGTCAACATCATTTCAATCCTTCTTGAGTCTCTCTTTCCACTCCCTCCCCTGAACCTCTGATATGGTAGGGGCCCTTGCTGGGTAGCTCCTTATCCTGGCGCATCAAGTCTCTGCAGTTGTTGGTGACTCATGGAGACTGAGCTGCACATCTGCTACATATGTGACAGGAGCCTTGTTCTAGCCCCTGTATGCTCTTTGGTTGGTTGCTTAATCTCTGAGACTCTCCAAGGGGCCAGGTTATTTGACTCTATTGTTCTCCCTGTGGAGTTCCTGTCCCCTTCAGGGCTTTAAATCCTTCCCCCACCTTCTCCATAGCAGTCCTCAGCCTTCATCCAGTTTGTGGCCATCTCTGCATCTGTTCCAGTCAGTTGCTTAGTGGAGGCTATCAGAGGACAGTTATGCTAGGCTCCTGTCTGCAAGTATAACCAAGTATCATTAATAGTTAGGGATTGGTGCTTGCCCTTAGGATGGGTCCAAGTTGGGCCATCTCCTCAGTCTCTGTTCCAGCTTTGTCCCTGCATTTTTTTTTTTAGACAGGACAAAAAGCTTTGTGGGTGGGTTGGTGTTCTTATCCCACCACTGGGGGATCCTGCATGTCTGCAGGAGGTTCTTCAGGTTCCATGGCCTCATTGCTATGAATCTTAGCTAAGGCCACTCACATTGACTCCTGAGAGCCTCCCCTATCCCATGTCTCTGGCATGACCTAAGGATCCCCCCTATCCCCCTCATCCCCTGGTGGCTCTAGACTTCCATTCATTCTCCTGGTTCTCTGTCACTCTCTCCTGTCTTTCTACATACCTGATCCTGCCCCAATTCCCCTCCCTATCTCTTCACCTACCCAGTGCCCTTCCTCCCTCTGCCTCCCTCTGCCTCCTATGACTATTTCATTTCCCCTTCTAATTGAGATTCAAGGATCTTTACTTGTGCCTTCCTTCTTGTTTAGCTTCTTTGGGTCTTTGGAGTATATCATGTGTATCCTGTATTTTATGGCTAATATCCACTTAGAAGTGAGTACATACCATGCATGCCCTTTTGTGTCTGGATTACCTCACTCAGGAAGATATTTTCTAGTTTCCTCCATTTGCCTGTGAAATTCATGATGTCCTTGTTTTTAATAGATATTATTAAATAAATATTATTTAATAGATAGTATTCCATTGTGTATATGAACCACTTTCTGTATCCATTCTTCTTTTGAGGGACATCTGGGTTGTTTCCAGTTTCTGGCTGTCATGAATGAAGCTGCTATGAACATAGTGGACCATGTGTCCTTGTGGTATGCTGGAACATCTTTTGGGGATATGCCCAGGAGTGGTAGAGCTGGATCTTCAGGAAGAACTATTTCCAGTTTTCTGAGAAACTGCCAGATTGATTTAAAGAGTAGTTATATAAGTTTGCACTCCCACCAGTGCTAGAGGGAGTATTCTACTTTTACCACATCCTTGCCAGCATGTGCTGTCACTTGAGCTTTTGTTCTTAGCCACTCTGATGGGTGTAAGACAGAATCTCAGAGTCATTTGGATTTGTGTTTCCCTGATGACTACGGACATTGAACATTTCTTTAAGAGCTTCTCAGCCATTTGAGATTTCTTTGTTGATAATTCTTTGTTTAGCTCTGTATCCGATCTATTTATTTATTCATTCATTCATTCATTCATTCATGTATTTATTTATTTTTCCATCCCAATCACTGTCTCCCCTATCCTGGTCTTCCCCTCATAAAGTCTTCCACCCCATTCCATTCTCTTCTCCTCTGAGGGGGTGAGCCCCTCCCCTGGGTGTCTCCAGGGTTAGAGTCACTGCAGGGGTTAGGCTGTTCATCTCCCACTGAGGCCAAACAAGGCAACCCTATTGTGGAAACAGATTCCACTGAGAGGTAACAACAGCTTTTGGGACAGCTTCTACTCCAAGTTCATTCACCTGCAGGGTGGAGCCTCTCAGGGACAATTATATTAGGCTTCTGCCTGTAAGCATAACAGACTATTATTAATAGTGTCAGAGATTGGTGCCTGCCCATAGGATGGGTCTCAAGTTGGGCTGGTTATTGATGGCCATTCTCTCAGTCTCTGCTCCATCTATTTTAATTGGGTTATTTGGTTTGCTAGAGTCTAACTTCTTGAGTTCTTTATATATGTTTGGATATTAGCCCTCTGTTAGATATAGGGTTAGTGAAGATCTTTTCCCAATTGGTAAGCTGTTGTTTTGTCCTATTGACAGTGTCCTTTGGCTTACAGAAGCTTTTTAGTTTCATGAGGTCCCATTTATCAATTATTGGTCTTGGAGCCTGAGCCATTGGTTTCTGTTCAGGAAGTTGTCTCCTATACCAATGCATTCAAGGCTATTTCTCACTTTCTCTTCTATTAGATTTAGTGTATCCAGTTTTATGTTGAGGTCTTTGATTCACTTGGACTTGAGTTTTGTGCAGAGTGATAGATATGGATGTGTTTGCGTTCTTTTACATATAGACATATGGTTAAACCATCCCCATTTGTTGAAGATGGTTTCTCTTATCCATTGTATGCTTTTGGCTTCTTTGTCAAAAATCACGTGTCCGTAGGCATGTGTGTGTATTTTAGCATCTTTGATTCAATTTCGTTGATCAAGCTGTCAATACTCCACTCTCGCCAATGGAAGGTTATCAAAACAGAAACTAAACACAGAAATAATGTAACTAAATGATGTTATGAATAGACTGGATCTAACAGATATCTACAAAATCTTTCCCTGAAAAGCAAAAGAATATACCTTCTTCTCAGTACCCCATGGAATCTTTTCCAAAATTGACCATATAATCAGTCACAAAGCAAGCCTCAAAAGATACTAAAAGATTGAAACAACCGCTTGTATTTTATGAGATCAACATGGATTAAGGCTGGGCTTCAACAAAAACGGAAACAATAGAAAGCCAACAAACTTATGGAGACTGAACAACTCTCTAGTCAATGACCATTAGGTTAAAGAAGAAATAAGGAAATTAAATACTTTTAGAATTCAATGAAAATGAAGGCATAACATACTGAGATTTATGGGACACAATGAAAACAGTGCTAAGAGGAAAGTTCATAGCACTACGTGCCTTCTTAAAGAAATTGGAAAGATCTCATACTAGCAACATAACAGCACACCTGAAAGCACTTAGAACAAACAGAAGCAAACACAATCAAGAGGAGCAGATGGCCGGAAATAGTCAAACCCAAGGCTGAAATCAATCAACTAAAAACAAAGAGAACGTTGTAAAGAATGGTTTACAACCAAGAGCTGGTTTTTTGAGAAAGTCAACTAGATAGAAATATCTTTAGCCAAACTAAAGACGGAAAGACAGTATTCAAATAGAAACAAAACAAAACAAAGAATGAAACAGAAATAAAAAGGGAGACATAATAACAAAAACTGAGGAAATTAAAAAAAAACAAAACCATTAGGCCTTAATTCAAAAGCCTGTACTTCACAGAATTGGAAAACCTTAATGAAATGGATGATTTTCTAGAAGATAGCACATGCCAAAGATAAATCAAGATCAGATAAATTATCTAAATAGTCCTATAACTTTTAAGGAAATAGAAGCAATCATTACAACCTGCCAACTCCAAGCTACCCAGGGCCAAATGATTTTAGCACAGAATTCTACTAGACTATCAAAGAAAAACTAATACTTCTCAAACTATTTCACAAAATAGAAACAGAAGGGACACTGCCAAATGTATTCTATGAGGCCTCAGTCACTCTGATAACTAAACCACACAAAGATTCCACAAAGAAAGAGAGTTTCAGATCAATTTCTCTCATGAACATCTATGCAAAAATACTCAATAAAATTCTCACAAACCTAATCTAAGAACACATCAAAAAAGTCATTCACCATTATCCAGTAAACTTCATCCCAGAGAGGAAGGGATGGTTCAACATATGAAAATCCATCAACATAATCCACCATACAAACAAACTGAAAGAAAAAATCACCTGTTCATCTCATGAGACACCAAAAAAGCCTCTGACGAAATCCAACACCTCTACAGGTTAAAAGTCTTAGAGCAATCAGGGATACAAAGCATAGACCTAAACATAATAAAAGAAATATATACAAAGCAGAAAACTAACACCAAATTAAACGGAGAGAAACTTAAAGCAATGCCATTAAAATCAGGGACAAGGCAAGGCTGCCCCCTCTCTCCCTATCTATTCAATATAGTGCTTGAAGTTCTAGCTAGAGCAACAAGACAACTAAAGATTAAGGGGATACAAACTGGAAAGAAAGAAGTAAAAATATCGGTATCAGTGTATGATACGATAGTATACATAAACAACCCCAAAATTCTACTACAAGACACCTACAGCTGATAAACTCCTTTAGCAAAGTGGATGGATACAAAATTGACTCAAAGAAATCAGTAACCCTCCTTAATACAAATGATAAATGGGCTGACAAAGAAATTAGGGAAATAACACCCTTCACAATAGCCACAAATAATATAAACTATCTTGATGTAACTCTAACCAAGCAAGTAAAAGACCTATAAGACAAAAATTTCAAGTCCCTGAAGAAAGAAATTGAGGAAGATATCAAAAGACGGGAAGGTCTCCCATGCTCATGGATAGTGAAAATGGCCATCTTACTAAAGGCAGTCCACAGATTCAATGCAATCCTCTTCAAAATTCCAACAAAATTCCTTACAGACTTTGAAAGAACAATTCTCGACTTTGTATGGAAAAACAAAATCTCAGGACAGATAAAACAATTCTGAACAAACAAAGAACTTCTGGAAGAATTTCTATCTTTGATCTCAAGCTGTACAGCAGAGAATATCATACTTTCAATAATTTAAAAATTATTGTAAAGTGTGTGTGTATGTGTGTGTGTCTGTTTGTGTGTCTGTGTGTCTGTGTGTGTGTGTGTGTGTGTGTGTGTGTGTGTGCGCGTGTGTGCAGGTCCAGATGTAATCTACTGGCAGCACAGCACCAGAGCTGAAGTTAAAGGCACTTGTAAACTGCTTGATGAGAGTTCTGAGAACGAAGCTCAGTCATCTAGAGAAGCAGTGTCTGCCCTTTACTGCTGAGCTATTGCTCCAGTCCCAGTCTGGCAATGTTACATTTGATCCTTGTACAGATTCTAAAACACATTAGTAATAATAATCTTCTATCCAAAAGCTTGTCGGGAGTTCCGGTGAATCTTTAATCAAGCTCCTGGTTCATAGCAGCATGTTTAGCAGTATCTAAAATAAGCATCCAACTGCTCAAGATGTCTCTATTTCTCTTTCTTTCCCACATTGCTGGGGGAACTCATTGCCTTAGCTCAAATACATAGGAGTAATATCAGTCACAGGTGAAGGTAGATGATTAGGCATATGTATTGAATATATACAAACCATAGCAGAAGTAATCAATTCAGAGAACTAAGTAACTATATGTAGATAGAAGTTCTGTGGGCTTAAAATAATAGTCTTATTTAGCTGAGAGTCCAGGATGCTTCCTGTAGCAGTAAAGAACTGATATACTAGGGCTTAAGATTTGGGGTCTTCAGATAGTTATATAAACTCAGCGTTCAGTAGGCAAGTGAAGATTCTCTGGTAGAATGAATTATTTAACTTCCAAAGAAAGTGAACTCATAAACAGAGCCTGAAAAAGAATTTATAAATATGTGAGCTGATTGTCTAGAGTTTTATTTGTTTCCTAAATCTGGGAAATTATGGCAAAGATCACATGAGACCTAATTGTTCTTACAGATGTATTACCAAAGCCTTGCCTCACCCCTTAGTCTTATAGATATTTTTTATCCCAGCTTAATGAATGCAAAAATAATATTTCAGATATTTTTAAACTTTAAATAGAAAACACAAGCATTAGATCTAGTTTTTATAGCTTTCAAAGCTCTTCATTCTGTAAAGTAGCATTTATCATGTTAAAATTTTATTCCAAAACAAAATAGGAAAAACATACTATAGTTTTGAACTGTTTTTAATTGAAAAGGTTAAACTCAATAAAATCCATAATTCTAACTTTATATGACTGAGAAAAATTAATGTTATTTGAATAGATTAAGTAGATTACTTGACAAGTATTCAAGTTACATAGAGGGAAAATAATACCATTTCACATTGTGAACAGTTGTTGGTATAATATGTACTCTTCCCCCTTAATAATTATATGTTCCTTCTTGTCTCTTCCGCTCAAATCCAAATAATTAAAGTACATTAGCTGCCTTGTGGGAAGGACATTTGGTTTTAATTAACATTAGACAATAAGGCAGGCAATTTTGTTTCTATTACTACTCACTATTTGCTGTACACAACACTCACACAGTATCCACACAGAAAGGGCACTGTGAAAGGCAAAGCATAGCCTCTGAAGATGACACACCCTACATCTCCCTGAAGTATATAAAAAAAAATTTTGATGAAAAATTGCCATCCTTTCTTGGACAATTCTGACAATTGTGTGGCACTCTAATGTGGAAAGGTTTGTAAAGCAGAAATGTTTTACATTAATCATTCCAAAACTAAACTGCATAACCTTTTCAGTGTGTATCTTTCAGGATTAGAGATCAAAAAGTCAATGGCATCTATTCATGTGAACTTAGACGATCAAGGACTAAGAATGGTAGCTATGGTTAACTTAATTCATTTTGGTGAAATGAAAATTCAGGTTTTAATTTACTAAACTAATCACATTCATTTGTTATAAGGTGGAATCTCATTTAGATTACCTGTGTAGCAAAACTGGATAACTTCTTTCAGTATCTGTACAGTTTGTTTTTCTACCTAACAAACCATTCCAAATTCGCTAGCTAAAACCAGCAAGCTTATGGTATGGTGACATGACAGGAGGCTGGCTCTGCCTAAAAGATGCCCCTGTTCTCATTGCATCCCTGTCTTCATCGTGTCGGCCAGAAACTGCTCACATGGTAAACTGAACTCTTCTCTGTCTCTCTGTGTCTCTGTCTCTGTCTCTGTCTCTCTCCCTCTCTCCCTCTCTTCCTCCCTCCCCCCCTCACACACACACACACACACACACACACACACACACACACATGCCACCTCTACTACTACCACCACATCCACTGCCACCACCATCATCACCAAAAAATGAAAGAGAAATTAGAAGGAGGACAGGAGAAAAGGAGGAGAAGAAGGAATGAGCGGGAGAACAATACTAATTACTAAATAATAATAATAATAATAATAATAATAATAATAATAATAATAATGAGAAGAAGATTTAAAAAATGAACAAAAGAACATCACTTGGGCAAATGAACTGTAGACTCACAGTTTGTGTACTAGCCCATCCTAAAGTCTACAGTTCAACCAAGTCATCCAAACAGTGATGTTCAAAAAGAAAGTCAATGAAAACACAACCATGGAATCCAAGTTCAGTCCGTGTCGTGAAGATGTGAGCGTGAGGAGTGAAAGACCATGGTCCAGTTATTCAGTTTACTTCACTGTGTCAGAAAACAAGGAATTCTTTTTATATTTTCTTTCATATTACTTTCTAATTGTACTCATTTGATACTGTTAGTGATTATAAAGTAAAAATATGAGAAACAATATTTATTTGTATTACAAAATGTCCTCTACATATTTTATTAACATATATTAATTACCAATCTCATACATTTTGATCACAAGTGTTTCTCGTGCTGGTGGAATATAATTCACACAGTAGAGATTTCTATGGAGCAAACAATACCAGAACAGAACAAAGATTTAGTTCTTCACACCTTCTAGCCTTCAAACAACACAGTTAGCTCTTTCACTGCCTTCACACTTGACTGACATTTAATTTTTTTGTGTGTTTCAGCTCTGCTAACTTGATACTGCATCAGCTCTCTTTGGGTTTTGGCCCCAGTCTTGGAGGGGACTAACTGTCATCTCTTTGGGTCTTTAGCTTCCCAGTCATCCTGCAGAATTTGAGACTCGATAGTCTTCACAATCATATGAAACGTTCCTTAAGATAAGTGTCATGATACATATTTATATTAAGCATATAGCAACATAATTCATATGCAAATATGTAATTGTATATGTGTGAATATTTAAACAGAGATAATTATGCAGAAAAGTCCATGAAGATCTATTAGAACTATAATTGATTTTCAGATACAATTATCAACCTGTTTCTTGAATTCTAATACATCATGAAGTCTATTCCAAGTTTCAAACTTTAATGTGTTTCTTACTGAAAGCACTGTGAGAGAAGAAAATTATTCAAATACTCACAGCATGGAAAATTGCCACTATACTAAATATTTCAATTAAATTGAAATGTACATTTTAGAATAAATTACTAATAATGAGTATAGATGTCTTTGATTAAAGCAATGTCCCGTGAACCTTATTTTCAGATTTACTACATTTTAATGCACACAAGATGAATGAAAGTAAAAAGAAAAAAAAAAACTTACCTTCCAAATATAAAAAGAAAACTGTGTTCTTATTCTGATCTGCTTTTTGTCTTCACTATTAGTCTTTGTTTGTTTGCTTCTCTGTCTGTTTATGAGATTGAGGAGATCACACTTGTATACTGCAAAATGGCCTAGAATTCACAGCAGTCGATGATAACAGGAAACATCGGATGATCCTGGTTCTATCTTTGCTCTCAAGTGCTCTGGTTACAAGGCTGTTCTGTGATCCTTCCTGGCTTATAGTGTGTTAAGCCTAAGTTTATGTGAATGCTAGGCAGCCATTTCGCAAATGGAATACACCTATCCTCTAAATATAAATATATAAATAAAAATATAATTAATTTAAGAATAATGTGATGATATGAATATGATTTAAAGAAGAAAGCATCATGCTCGGGAAGATAACAAAATTAGCAACCACCCTTCACTTATTTTACATAGCAAACGTAATGGAGATAACCAACTACTGGATTTACTGTCAGTATAAATGTCTATTTACCATATTTTCTTGTGGATTCTAATACCAATCAATTGCAAACAGAAAGAATTTTAAAACATGAACATTTCCTTTCATACAACACAATTACTGAGTAACTTAGCTTATTATTCAAATATAATTGAAAATAAATTTGTCATTACATGTATTGTTTTTATAAAAGCTACAAATTTAGATATTATTAAGTTCAATTTTATTTGATTTTGCAAATGTTATAATTAATGTTTCAACTTATAAATGTTAAGGCTTCCTGAAAATTTATTTACTTAACTAACAATCCAATTATATTTGATGTAATATGCATACAAATTTTTCACAAATTAAATATGTAGAACCATAAAATAGTTACCAAATAAGAAGCATATTTTAAACAAAACAGTAAAATTATGAATTTTTCTAGATTATTTTAAAACAAACACACACACTCACACTGAAGCACAAACACATTACACAATGGTAGGTAAAAAGCTATGAGAGTTTGTCTAATGCATGTAGAATTTGCTTGGTTAAAGGCTTACTTTTACCAGTTTTTTTTTTAATATGAAGTAAAATTTTATCATATGCACAAGTGCCAAATACAATGTTATTAGCCCTTCATAATTAGCGAATTCTACATTTTTCATTCGCCAGAGGAAGTGGCCCCAAGTCACATCTTTCATGTGTGAACAGTGTCGAGTGGTAGAGGATATAAAACAGGGAATTTTAATTTATTTGAAACTAGATGAATGATTTTACTTGTATCTTTAATACTTAGAATTTTGAGCATTAGAGAGTTTAAATATCCTATTGCCTATTTCCATAAGGCAAAGGTCTTAAGGGGTTTATCGGAACTCATGTTCTCAGAGGATATAGCCCATGATTTCACAGACAATTGATTCTTTCCTTTGAAACTAAGGCAAAGCAGTACAGAGAGGAATGACCCATGATAGGGCAGTGCTACTTATTTACTTACTTACTTACTTTCTTACTTACTTACTTACTTACTTACTTACTTACTTACTTACTTACTTACTTACTTGCTTACTTACTTAGCAAGTGAGAGTGAAGAAAGAGTTAGGTAGAGATACACAAATGAAAGACAGAGTCAGAGACAATGAGAGATAGAGACTAAGAGATACAGAGAGGCAGGACAACCAATTACACAATTGTACTGGCTAGTTTTGTATGTCAGCATGACACAAGCTGGAGTTATCACAGAGAAAGGAGTTTCAGTTGAGAGAATGCCTCCATGAGATCCAGCGGTAGGGCATTTTCTCAATTAGTGATTAAGGGGGGAGGGCCCCTTGTGGGTGGTACCATCTGTGGACTGGTAGACTTAGGCTCTATAAGAAAGCCAACTGAGCAAGCCAGGGGAAGCAAGCCAGTAAATTACATCCCTCCATGGCCTTTGCATCAGCTCCTGCTTCCTGACCTGCTTGAGTTCCAGTCCTGACTTCCTTTGGTGATTAACAGCAGCATTGAAGTGTAAGCTCAATAAACCCTTTCCTCACCAACTTGCATCTTGGTCATGATGTTTGTGCAGAAATAGAAACCCTGACTAAGACAAATTGGTATTAGTGTAGTGGGGTATTCCTGTGACAACCTGACCATATCTTGAGAAGGACTGTGGAAGGACTTTGGAACTTTGGGCTAGAAGATCCATTCAGTGTTAAGAGCTTTGTGGGATGTTGTGTAGGAGCTTGGACAATAATGTTGAGAACAGTGCAGAAGATGGAGGCCTGGTTTGTGAAATTTCAGAGGGAAGATTAAAGACTCTTATCAGGGCCATTACTAGTTTGATTTAAGATTCTGTGGTTTTGGTTAGCTGGGACTGAAGAAGTCAGCTGTGATTAACAAGATACCAAACTATTAAAGCTAAACCATTGCATTACTGGGACTTGATGCTGGTTAGCTGGAGCTGGGAAATTGGCCGTGATTGGGAAGAGACCAGCATCATGGGGGTGAATCTTCTGAGAAGTGTTTTCTGAGAGCACAGAGGCTGCGTTCCAGAGATAGCCAAGTTTGTACCTCGTGCAGTACCTGGACTTGGTAATGTGTAAGAGTCAACCAGGTAGCACTGGTTTTGAAGGCATGAAGTAGTCATGAAGAGCAGCTGAGGCCTGGGCCTCAAAAGGCCATTGGTGAAGGTGCAGCCTCAGTTGCAATTGATGGCCCAGGACTGAAGGGGTCGTGCAAAGGATGTGAGGCTTGGCACCATGGTAAAGCCTAGTTGCAGCAGAAGACAGCAGTGTTTAGAGATACCAGTACCATGAGATGACCACCAAGAACAGCAGCAGCAGTGGAGTACAGGCATCTAGAGCCTAGAAGATAAGGTGTAGGCTATGAAGGGCAGAGCTGGAGAAGTGACTCAAGCCCTTGGATGAATCCAGAAGATCGTGAGTGGATCACAGACATTGGATGGTTGGAGTTTGATTTTTGCTTTTTATTGTGACTGTGTCCTGATATATTTTCCTTCCTGAAGGAAGAAGGTATTTTAGTGGAGCCCACAGTTAAGAGACTTTTGATGGTGAAAAGACTTTGAATTCTAAGAGCTTGGATATTTTTAAAGGGATTGAAATTTTAATATGTAAGAATTTGCAAAGACTGTGGGACTTTTAAAGTTATTTAGATATTGGGGATGAATAAGAAAGTAAGGGTCCAGGCTTATCAGTGATGTGTTTGTGTGTCAAGTTGACAAGGGATCAATTGTACTGGCTAGTATTGTATGTCAACTTGACACAAGCTGGAGTTATCACAGAGAAAGGAGTTTCGGTTGAGAAAATGCCTCCATGAGATCCAGCTGTAAGGCATTTTCTCAATTAGTGATCAAGGGGGGAGGTCCCCTTATGAGTGGTACCATCTGTGGGCTGGTAGTCTTGGGTTCTATAAGAAAGCAGGCTGAGCAAGCCAGGGGAAGCAAACAAGCCAGTAAGTTACATTCTTCCATGGCCTCTGCATCAGCTCCTGCTTCCTGACCTGCTTGGATTCCAGTCCTGACTTCCTTTGGTGATGAATAATAGCAGCATGGAAGTGTAAGCCAAATAAACCCTTTCCTCCCCAACTTGTTTGTGCAGGAATAGAAACCCTGACTAAGACAACAATAAACGTTTCAAAGGCATAGCCCTAGTTATTTTCTCTGACAAGGACCAAGCCTTAGTAATGCATTCAGTATGAAAAGCCATGAGTTGATGTTAGTACACCCATGATCTAGTTGCCCCATACACCACCAGCTGGGTACCAAAATTTCAATGTATGAATCAATTTAGAAAAATATAACAACGGTGGGTGGAGAACTCTGCCTGGGCCACCAGGAGTCCATAGCCAACGAGCGCCGGAGAAAGATAACCTCCCAGGAGCTTGGAAAAGCTGTGAGTGGGGTTAAGGGGAGCAACACCTCACACCCAGACCCGCCCGGATCCGGTGGGATACAGGGCCTGAGGAGACCTCGGGGACAGGAAACCTCTGTTCCTTCCCGTATCATCTGTGGGGGGAGACTTCTGCCTGGACCACCAGGGGTCTCTGGGTGGAGACCTCAGCCTGGGTCACAGGGCTCCAGGAGAGAGCGGGTATCCCAGGAATGCTGACACACCTTTGAGCACAGGCAAAACCACCACTTCTGTTCAAACTCACTGGATCAAGAGGGACCCTTGCAGAGCCATCAGGACATAGGAACCAAGTGACAGCTGCGGACAAGATCCTTCTGATTTCTTTCTGCACCCCAGAGTGGACCCTGTGCCACAGCTCTCCAAACCCAAACACCTCTCAGAGAGAACTGGTCTTCAAGGAGTATTAACACAGAGGCCTGCAGGAGGGGCAAACCACAACCAGACAGAGTAAGATCAGCTAACATCAGAGTTAACAAGATGACAAAAGGCAAGGGTAAGAAGATAAGGAACAGAAACCAAGAGCACTTGGCACCATCAGAACCCAGCTCTCCCACCACAGCAAGAACTGGATACCCCAACACACCAGAAAAGCAAGACTCAGATTTAAAATCATTTCTCATGATGATGATAGAAAACGTGAAGAAAGAAATGAATAACACCCTTAAAGAAATACAAGAGAACAGAGATAAACAACTAGAAGCCTTTCAAGAGGAAATACAAAAATACATTAAAGAATTACAGGAAAACACAATCAAACAGGCAGAAGTGCAAGAAAACACAATCAAACAGACAAAGGAAATGCATAAAACTATCCAGGAGCTAAAAATAGAAATAGAAACAATAAAGAAATCACAAAGGGAGACAACCCTGGAGTTAGAAAACCTAGGAAAGAGATCGGGAACCATTGATGTAA
>CM052709.1:83252255-83327538 GCA_028551405.1 Uromys caudimaculatus | reverse complement strand
TCTGTGAGGGAATTCCTCCTCCCACCTACCCGCCCACCCATTCCCATATTCCCACCTTGACATTCCCTTTTACTGGGGCCACTAGCACCCTCAGGCCCAAAGTCCTCTCCTTTCTCCCTGGTGGCCATCGAGGTGATTCTTCTGCCTCATATGTAGTCCAAATCATGGGTCAATAGATGTGTATTCTTTGGTTAGTGGTTTCTGAAGCCACTCTTGGACTACAGTAGTGGCATGCCTTATTGGAGTCAAATTGTAATGGCTAAGAGTTTGATGAAGATGTTGTGACAAGATGCTTCAATACTCAATTTAATATTATAATCAATCTAGTCATTAAAAAAAAAAGAAAAATATATCTTCAAATAGCATTATTAAAAAGCATTTGGAGTTATAGAATAAAAACTCAATATATATAGAAAATTTGTGGACATCAGTCTGGAGGCCACACTTAAGGATAATATGAACATAGAGTCATTAGCAACCAAAATAAAAATAGGTCTGTTAACCAATCTCAAAATAACTAAATATATCTAATATTTAAAGGACTATAGGAATTGCAAAAAGTTGACTAACTACTATAGTATTAGTATGCTGTTATATAAACATTCCATTTCCTCTCAAAATACAGAATATATTTTAAATTCACATATGGATCATTGAATTCACATATACAAAGTGTAGCTATGATTCCCAAGTTAATGAAAAATGTGCTGATGTAATAGAGTGACTGAGTGTGTGGGAGTGACCAACAATTATCTGATTGGATCTAAGGCCCACTCAATGTAATAGAACCTATTCCAATACTGCTCATGTGGCCACAAACCTGAGACTGCATAGACCAGGAAAGTAGAGGACAACTAGTCAGTCAGGGTACAGCCATGTCAAAGACGCTCAGTGCCTCCGATCTATACAAATTATTAAATTGTTGCCAAGTTGAATCTTAGACCTACAATAGCATAAATACATTTTCTTGGCCATAATCAACGATATTTGGTTCCAGAATAAATTATATCTTAGTCCCTTTGAGGTGTAAATTGTGGGTTTTATTAATATCATTCTTAGAATCTTTTTAGAATTGCAACAACAGGTGAAAATTTTCATTTTCACTCACATTTTTTTACTATTTTTAATCTAAGTGAAAATATTCAAAATTAAATGAAATAAAATAAAAAGGCATTTTCTTAAATCCTTGAAGTATAATAGAAATGGAAGACAGTGTGAAGAATTCGGTCCTTATACCCTGGGTATTGCGTGAATTCATACACAGATCAAAAGACAGTATTCATGGGATGTCATTTAGGGGGCATAAAGTATATGATGGCAATATACAAGGAGGAGTATAAGGTAGCTATGTGTCTCATCTACCCATTGCATAGTCTTTAGTACTTTATGTCTTGTCATATGAAAGCTGACACACTGTGAACCATGTTGACAGCCTCCAAATCACCATTAAAGTGTTCAATTATTATCTTACACGTAGAGTTATCAACTCTACGTGTTTCAGCACTAATACAGTTTCCAGAAATTTCTTCAAATTATAATCATGACAAACTAAGTAATGAATATATGGGAAGACTGAAATTTAATGGACCAGTGAATATAGACCACAAAATATACTTTTGAAATCATCACCATGGAAGTGCTTGTAAAAAATTATAAATCTATGTCTTTATACATCTGTTAGAAAAATGAATAGCTTGAGCCCAGCATGTTCTATAAAACTTTGACCCATTTGAAAAACTCATTTTACTCTGTGACCCCATATTATCTTCAGTTTATTTGACCTTCTTCCATACTAGTGAGAATAAATTAATTGTTTTTGTAGGTCTGTATAAGTGCATGTAGGTGATCTATTGCTACTGTGGTATAGTCACTTCTCAATATTCCTTTGTTTCTTGGATCTGAGAACCTTTGCCAATATTCTTTTTTCAAGTCTTAAGTTCATTCATCACACAAATCATGACGGATCAATTGAATATGGTTTAAAGTGACTTCATGAAGAATGGCTGGCTCATGATAGAAACTCAATTTATTTTTGTTGAATTTACTATAAGCCTTGATATTTCTTTCACAAAAATTTCATGTACAAAATAGTACTGTTTTGAATCAATTCTATGACTGTATTTCTTTTTAAAGGAAAATGCTGTCAAAATGCCGACTATATGTACTTAATTTTTCTTGACTTTTGAGTCCTCTTGCCTATAGATGATGCTTATTTTCATATAAGATTTATTAGTTATTTTATATTGCTAGAGTCAAATTCTTGATGAAATACAACTTAAGGGAACAGGCTTATTTTGGCTTATGCTTTCAGAGTGCCTACACTCTATCATGGTGGGGAAAGCATGACAGAAGGCTTAGGATAGTGCTAGAATGTAGCAAAGGCTGCATACATTATACATGACTTGACTGACTAAAAATCAGAGAAAAAAGACTAGAAGATTAGAATGCATAATTTTCAAAATTCTAACCCTAGTCACCTCCTTCTATGCACCAGGACCCATGCAAAAATAAAGCCTCATAGATTTCAAAATAGCATCACACTGCGAGCTATAGACAAAGTTCAAAAATGATTGTGGGGCAGCATTTCAGATTCACACCATAATATTCTGTATGAACCCCATTAGGTACAAAACCATCTAACACTGCAAAAATATATTCATCCCAATATCAACATTTCCGATAGTTTTAATATTTCTCAAACTGTTTGGAAACCCAGTGTGCTTACAAAGACTATTCCTAGGTAAAATCAAGATGCAGATTACATGTTTCCATGGCATAAAATAAGCATTTATATTCTAACATGGAAGGACAGGAAGGCATCAGGAAAGATTGGGACCAAGTTAAAAGCAGTATAATGGAAGGCAAACACTGAACCTGTTCCGTTTCTGACATTTGAAATGTGGTGACTTCTGAATTCCAACAAGCTGAGTAAAGCCCAATCATGCACACTTTCCATTTGCAGTACATGAGGCCTCTCTTGAGCTGATGCAAGTATTCTTTATTGATGGAAATGTATATTCCACTGAAATGGCAGCTTCACTTTTAAGATCTGTGCCTAGCATACTTTTTAGTTTTTTCTGGGGGAATTTAACTCTGCTAAGAATGGTGTGGTTTGAGTTTCCATGACTCCATAATTCTTCCATCCTGCATTTCTAGAAAATTAGGCCAACATGAATCATTTCGGTTTCCATTGACAGCGAGAGATAGCTGTATTTGTTTCTGGAGTGTTTGGTGGCTAAACCCGGAACAACATTAGTGGAAGCTTTTCAAATTGGTTTGTGTATTCAGACATTAGAGTCTTCAATGGGATGAGTCTTCTCTTCAAAGCATCTTTCCTATTGTCCAAATGCAATGTACTCAGTGTCTCTTTAATCCCACTAATCTCTTTTATAGTTATGGCTTTTTTTTTTTTTTTGTAATGCTTGCTTTTACTGTGACATTAATCATGCCCAGACTCTCTGTCTCATCTAAGCACATTAATTAAACTCTCTCTACTCTACTCTTTGTACTCAAATCACACCGTAAGAGGAAAGAAAAATAATTATAACAGAACCTGAATATTATGTTGTCTCAAAAGTTGTTTTCTAAATATGTCCATAACTTTCATGTTCAATTTTGTGACAGTTTTGAGGACAGGGAAAAGCCTAGTTATAATCTTTTTTTTTTTTTTTTTTTTGCCAGAATGTAATAAAAATGAATTCCAGTTCATTTTTGAAAGAGCTTGTCATTTGTGAATTTTTATTAACACATTCTCCACTGACTACATTTCTAGTGGCATTCTATGCTTCTCATCTTCCACTAGAATGGGCTACCAGACTCTTTTTGCACATTCTAATATTTCTCTAACCCATATCTTTTAGTTTTTCCACATTTCTTCCACAAAGAATATCCAATATCATACAAATTATATGACAGAGTTTAAGGGCATCCACAAATCCAACAATGCTACAGACTGTTTTCTGATTATCACAACCAATTTCCTAGTAGAAACAGGCAAAGGGAACTAACATTCTATTTACCATGTTTGGGCAAGCATGGTGAAGTTCATGACTGTAGAATTACCAGGCAGATTAGGAAAAAAAAGACAGCATCAAAGAACTGGTGTGTGTATACCTTCTAATGGTCAGTTTAAAATGACCTTCTATCAACCAGGGACCACCTCCTAAAGGCTCCATATCTACAAAACAGTGCGACCAGCTGGAGACTGAGATTTCAATATGAGTGAGTCTTCTAGGAACATATCCAGATTCTAGCTTTACCTATCCAGTTGACATTATTTGTTCTTATTACTACCACCAACTTGGTTGTCTCAGGGTTTCTCTTGCAACCAGAACTGGCCCATCATGCTTCATCCCCAAATGTGATGTCAACTGAGCTTGTTGGGTTACATTCAATAAATTATTTTATAAGAGAAGAAAACTATCTTTTTTATTTTGCTTTATGCTACTTTAAATCAACAATCTTTGTACATAAAGCTATATGTTTACCATTTTCCTACCAAAACAACCATGCTTCTTCTAAGTCATATTAATTAATTAGTTAATCTTGAATAAATACATTAATTAAAAACAGAGCAAATGAAGGGTAGGAAAGGGAAATTTTAATTTAAACCATTCTCTTAATCAAAAAAATATCTAGGAAAAGAATTGTCACAATTTTCGAAACAATCAGAGTTGACAAGACAGCTCAGTAGATACAGATACTTATTCCTAAGCTTGATAATGCGAGTTCAGAAAGGAGGGAACTAACTCAGGAACTCTAAATTCCCCATGGATACCTTGCTTATACCTCCATAAACATGAGGCTGCAGGGCTATTAGCCTTCACTACAAACAAAAAAGCTGCTCTGTCCATCTAACACCATTAGGGTAGCCTAAAAACAAAACTGTTCTGTCCAGCTAACACCAGGAGGGAAACCTAAACATAATCACAGCTGCTAAGAAAATATGTTATTGGGTTGATAGAGCAGCTTAGTGGCTGGGTACTTTCATGGCATAGGAGGCCCTTGGTGCAATTTAAGAAAGCAAATTTTTAATTATACTTTATTGATTAAGCAAAGATGCTGTGATGAATAAAATGTTCTCAGTTATATTTTACAACACTTGACAATTCCACAAGTAAATTTACTTTCATACATTTGGGAACACTAATAACAATAATAATGTTTCACAAACAGCATATAATGCATGTTTAAATTAATAAATGGTCCAGCATTTGTAACTAATTTTTAAAGATAATAAATATTGATAATTTTAATAGAAAATAAAGTATAACTGCTATCATAAAATTAAATGTATAAAATATTACAAACAGTGGAGAAATCATTCCAATAGCAGCTAGGGACTGATGCTATTACAGCCTGTTTGTAAATCTTCAAACTTTAACAATGAAAGAGAGAAGAATGGAGATACATGATGCCCACTGCCTGAAACACGAATTATGAGCAATCCTAGGACATTCAAGAGAGATGCTATGCTATATTTTTATTATAAGACTCCAGAACAAAACTGACCACCCTCCCTTTCATGTCAATTTCAGTCTTAAAAGTATGTAAGATTCTACTAGCCTGATGAGTACAGGACAGTCCTATAAACACATTTTCATACAGAAAATATGAAAATTAATCCTCATTCTCAGAGTAACCCATTTCAAAGATGGTAGAAAATCATTATCACTTGATCACATCACTGCTAATTTACATAATTCTGAATGAATTTTCTATTTTAAAACGTTTGAAGGGCATAGTCTTGGAATACCAGATTAGCCCAGAAAGACACACACACATACACATACACACACACCCATACACTCACTCACAGAGAGAGAAACAGAGAGAGACAGAGAGACAGAGAGAGAGAGAGAGAAATACAACTTGTTTAGCATGCATAATGCTACTTATATGTATGCTTTCAGGACTGCATTTCGTGTCTGCCAGGGAACACTATTTATTTTGCTCTCACAGTTCTAAGTCACCAATAGTTCTTTGTATTGAGCTGAGGGCTCTCAGCCTTTCCTCTACCCACTGTGGATGACTTTTAATGTTACCCTCATTCAGTCCCTGTGTAGTCAGTCACATGGATAAAAGTTATGGGTGTTCCTTCTGACATTCTCAAAAGACAATTTCACAACTAACTCCTTGTCCCTCTGGCCATCATAACCTTCCTGTCTCCTCTTTCACAATGATCCTGGCCTTGGGTGTGAGAGTCACATTGACAGAGGCATTTTATCCCCTGTGGTTCCCTCTTTCAAAATGACTCTAATTTGTGTCAAGTTGGTACAATACTATTCAACAAAAATACTCAGTTGTTTTTATATGTTAATGACAAGTTGTATCATTCCTCTAATATCTATCATTTTGCCTAAACTCTTCAGAATTTTTATATTGTACTCTTGTGTTATTATCTAGCACAATGCAGTGTGTAATGATGATTGTATAGTCTCATAGTGCAATTTACTATTATATCCTATCTGTCTACTCAAATACTTGGTCATGGCTTCAAAACTCCTAATTTTAACAGTTATCAATATCTCTTTAAACATTTAATTTTTATTTTTTCTGATCTACTACATTGCACTTTTTTTTTTACTTTTTATGTCCTTTTTGGACCCAACTTTGCTAATAGTCTATGTTGTGTCCCCCAGGATTTACTTATAGTTTTGTACATATATGTGCAGTCAGTAGCGAGAAAATCACATCAATTTATTTCACATTTTATTCATTTAATAATCTTGAAAGAATATTTACTATGAAAATCTGTCACTGTATCAGAGCATATCAATGTCAGAAGAAAAACCATGGAAATGAAAAATGATCTGACCTCTGCTTTGCTTAGAAGTCATACAGAAATGACACAAGTATGTCCTTTCTGTTTAAGCCTTGTTCCTATTTTACTGACCTGACAACATTCCTTGGATTAGCCCACTTTAAAATTTAGTCTGAAATGATATCCCATATCATTTGAGATGTAAATGAATGGAATTATTAATAAAAAAGAAAGAAAGAAAGTAAACATAAGATCACTGAAATCAAAACAAACAAACAAATAAGTAAATAGTACTGCAGCTCTGGTAGAGAAAGCACAAGGGGTTTCTTTTTATTTATTTTATGAATATTTTGTAATTCGTGTTTCTTACATAGAATTTAAAGTAAAAATATTTTTTAAGAACATATTTGATTTCCAAATTAAAAAATAGAACCAAAAGAAAAAATAAAATAAAAAAAAAGTTTAGTCTGAGGATCAACCCTTGTCATCTGAATGCACCACCTGCATTCCCTAGTTAATTACTCAAACTCTATAATTTAAAGGCTCACTACAGGTTCTTCCACAGCTTGGTTCTACATTTCTGTAATCTAAATTGAAATAAAGACTGTTGAAATTTCAGTACTTAGACTACAGTGAAGATGATACTCATCCCATTGCCTCTGACGTTTTGAATGAATGGTTAATTTTTTCCTATAATCAAGGTTTGAAATACCACCAACTAAGAAGAAGATTTGCACCCTTTTTGCAATATACGCTTATTTGGTATTAATAAAAATAAGTATTTTGCTGAACTGTGATGTAACATAGTTGAATCAATTTTGATTTTACTATTATATCATTTTACCAAAGGAGAGTTAAAAGTAGATGCCAGGGTAGACATCCATGATGTGTGCTGCCACTGGCTGCTAGAGGAAAGGAAGATCCATTTGCAGTGTTACTAAGGAGTGTATACTCATAATTGACACTGAGAAACATTGAAGGCTTTTATGACAACCTCCTTGACTTCACCCACAGAAAAGAGAAACAGTCCAGACCTGAAGTTATTAAAGATTGTGGTACAGGTGCTAAAGTATAGCTCTTCACAGTTGATGGCTTCTGGTGGTGTGGGTAGAACTCACATAATTTTAAGAGACTGGCCATTGGGAGTTTGACCATGCTCCAATGAGTACATGGGCAAAACAAATTGGACTTGGTATATTTTGGGGGAAGGGGCTGGAGGGTGGTCTTGGAAGAGCTGGGAAGTGAGTCTGATCAGGGTACATTGTATAAAATTTCTGAATAAATAATAAAAATATTATTTAGGAATAAAAAATGAGCCAGAGGGGATGAAGAACACCAGAAAAAGAAGGCCCTGTGGGTCAATTAAGCAAGGTGCATGAGAGCTCACAGAGACTGAAGCAGCAAGCATATCATATTACATACTATATAGATATATATAGTATGTAATATGTATACAATATTATATATTATAGCTAAACTTAGTATTTATATGGGACTCTTGGCGATGAGAAAAATGGGTCTTTGACTCATTTTCCTTCTCTTAGGACTCTTTCTCCTATTGGGTTGCTATATACAACTGTGATATGATAATTTTTACCTTCACCGTATTATATTTTATTTTGCCAAGTTTGATTGTTATCTCTTAGAAGTCACTTGTTTTCTAATGAAAGAAAACAAGAGTGAATCTGAAGGGGAGCAGAAGTATGGAGGAACTGGGGGACTAGAAGCAGTGGAAACTATTATCAGGGTACACTTTATGAGTAAATAGTCTATCTTAAATAAGAGAAAAAATTAGAGATCTACATGTACAATAATATCATAACAATGAAATTAAAATGCTTTGCATATAGTACCATGAGTCTCTGTTAAAAGTAAAGGTATTTTATATTAACTTCTACTTTTCTACTTTAAAGTTCTACTTTAAAAAACTCCTTTTGACATTTATGATAAAGCATTTGGAAAATCAACAGACCCTTCAGACTCTGTTTTCAAATGTACTAATGTATCACTCATAACTTAAATCCCACTCATCATATCATCAAGTTGTTGACTGTAGTTCACCTTGGTGTTATTTATTCTTACAATGGACTTACAAATGGGAGATGTTCATCTGCAATTTTCAATAAAGGTCCCTCAGCTTCCTGAATGGATGATTCTAAGCTGCATAAAATGCTACTTGGTTTTGTTTCATTTTTTATCATTTTTGGCAATGAGAAGTGAAAAAGCTCCTTGATTACATTCATTTGTTTCTGCTTATAGTAGATACAAACATAAAGAAAAGGTTGTTACTTTTAAGATATAATTTTATTTTTACGGTCTTAGTCATAAGAAAATTTAAATTGTGTTGATTGTTCCTAAAAAAATCTCAATTATGCACTCAAGTTGAGAAAGAAAAGGAGAGAGGGGGAGAAAAGACCAATCAACATTTAGCCTCATGAAATATGTATGTATATTTCATATTTCAAGTAAATACATGATTATATGTATTTGTATACATATCGATGACTTGGGCTTTTGGGAAAGATTGACAGTTGTGCCAACCATGTGGTTTCTGAACAGCTACATTTGGAAATCAGTAGCCACCCTGAGAATTTATAAAGGAAGACAACTTCAGCCTTTGGTAGTGTTATTATTATGTGCTCAATTGTTTTAAGAGTACTCAAGCATTCAATTTACTTGCTGGGTTCAGGGGCTTTACTTTTGCTATTGTGAACCCTTGAGAAAGTCAACAGCATTTGAAAAGAAATACTGTAAGAAAATTAAATTACACACAGATTAAGAAGAAAAGGTAAAGCAAACAGAATGCTTATGTGCCCGATTGAAGACAATGTCCTATTTAGCAGAAATGGAAGATCAATTTGAGGGTGATTAAGCATAATGTTTTCGACAAAGGAAATGATCTGTTGTGGGATACAGAGCCACACAACTTGTCCTTGCCTCAAGACATTTCACAAAGATAAGAGAAAGGAGAAATATAGGCAGATTTCCTGTCTGACTTTCAAGTTAAAACCTGGACATGAATATATTTGCAGATTAGTCCTCTTGTGCTCTGAGTTAAAGCCTAATAGTTACAATGATGCAGCACAATTTTTTCTGATAAGGATTTAATCACACTATGAGGAGCCTTTGTGTCTCATTTATTTGCAATAATGTAGGTCAAATAAAGACACATTTAAAATATCTTCCTGGCAAAATTCATCAGTTTCATCTGTTTTTATATTATGCTATTTAAGTTCATAGAATAATACAGAATCTTTATTCTCACATATGATAAGATATATATTTAAGACATTCACACATTGTGGGAATAAGCAATATCTTATATCTTAATGTAAATAAAATTATAACATCTAAAAGCATACATTTGTTAAAGTTCTTTGTCCTGTAACCACTAGCAAACTATATTGAACAGTCTTGTATTCTTTTCTTGAATATTGCTTCATTTGTATTTATTTCTTTGAATCTTCCTTCTGTAATATCTATGAAACTTCTCAAGGCTGAAAGGATGGGTTTTAGTTAACTCTTAACTAGAAAATATTATTCCTTTTCTTGATACTAAATAAATAATTATATTTTGCAAAAAAATGTTGAGAAGCCTTTATTCAAAACTTAGGGCACAGAAATTTTAAAGAAATTTTAATGGGTAGTGGCTTATAGATTTGAATACAAATAATGAGCCATCTTGATATCAAAACATGAAACTCAATCATCTAAATGCCCTTCCAAATCATCAGAAAGTATCATACAACATTTTAAAATGATTTTGAAGGGAAACAAAAGTTTCTTATTTTAGAATATCCATTTGTGCCAGATCATTGCTCAAAAGTTTCAAATTTTGCAGTATTTGAATTTCATTCAGATTGAAGATGATTAACATAAATATCTCATAATTAATATTATTAATCTATACAATTTTGAATAGAAATATTTTTAAATGTTCCTGTCAAACTCAGAAGGACTTTTATTTTTAAGTCTATTTTAGATCAAATAGTAAATGACAATTACTTTTTAGTACTTTTAAAATATGCAACAGTTCTGCTTCACTATTTGTTTCATTACCTCTATTTTTTTTTTTTAAATGTTATTATTAAAGTTGGTCAGCTTACAAATTGTCCCTATTTGCTGGGAAAATTTTCTAAGCTTTAGAAGGAAATTTCTGGAACCCACTATTTTCCGATCATTTGAAGGAAGCTCACCACAACAAACGGATGCTTCTCTAGAGCCCAGGTACTTGCTCCATCACTATGAAACCTTACAACCCTCCTAGCCCTGACCTCTGTGAGCCTCACCATCCACCGTCTTTGTAAACATACCCTAGAACCTTCCCTGCAGAGTAAATGAGGAACAGCATTCAGTGATGTATCACCTGTATGGGACGTGTGGGCATTTCTTTCCACTGAATGAATCTGTTAAGTGTGTGTCCTTAAGGTGGGCTATTTCTTTTCTTTCCACTTTATCTTGGTGACCTATGGGTATGGCATTCTGGAAAACATTTTTAATAACAAAACATTTCATGTCTGACTTCTTTTCCCTGGAGTACCACGGTAAAACCTAGGACCTATGATCCCCACCATCACAAGGTTTTCATGAAGCTAATAGTATCAGACATGGAATACCCACCCCATCCCCCAGTGCGGTCAGTCTTAAAAATCAACCCGAAGGCATTTGGTTACTCTTATAACTGCCATACCACTGTTGTACCAGTCTGCACAACTGCCCTGGTCAGTTGCTATTGTAGTATATAATACCCAGTGCGAGGTAAGACCATTAAGGCTTTTCCCTAGTGTGAACTTTCCTACAAAAGGAAAGTTCAGATATTCTCGGACTTGAGTCAAAAAAAAAAAAAAAAAAAAGGTTAGAATATTTTTCAATGAATCACCCATTGTACCGCTTCCACTAAAATTATAAACTACCAATCCAGAGGAATTATAGGTGTTAATTGCTACCTTGAGATATTATCTCATTTCATCATCATAATATTACCAACTATTTACAACAATTTTACCTTTTAAATGTGAATAAAAAGATTTTAGAGTGTTTAAAATGTGATACTGTCAGAATTTAAACCCAATATTGGCTGGCATGGAGTTATTGAGTTTATTATTAAAATGGAATTCTTTTATCATGTATGAAGGAAATGATCCTTTTCTAAAGAGCTGCCGTATTTTTTGATACTTTATTTACATTTCAAGTGTTTTCCCCTTTCCAGGTCTCCCCTTTGGAAACCCCCTATCCCATCCCTCCTCCCCTGCCTCTGATGAGGATGTTCCTCCATCCACCCACCCACTCCAGTCTTCCCTCCCTGGCATTCCCCTATACTGGGGCATCTAACCCCCTCAGGCCCAAGGGCCTCTCCTCCCCCTGATGACTAACATGGCCCTCCTCTGCCACATATGTGGCCAGCACCATGGGATCCTCCACGTGTATTCTTTGGTTAGTGATCCAGTCTCTGGGAGCACCGAGGGTCAGGCCAGTTGACACTGTTGCTCCCTCCATGTGTGTATATGTATATATGTATGTGTGTGTGTACACACATATGTACACACACACGTTTGTTTATTTATTTATAAAACTGATCATTGTCCATTGTAATTTGACTGCCTTTGTTTTCCTTCTAATAACTTCTACGTGTGTGTGTATGTGTGTGGAGAGAGAGATAGATAGATAGATAGATAGATAGATAGATAGATAGATAGATAGATAGAGATGGATAGAGATTAGAAAAAGAACAATAGATAGACGTAGACATATATTTTTTTCTTTCCAGTTTTCACAGTTCCTCCAATGATTTGCTTTGTATCATAATTAATCCCTTGATATCCATAATCATATGATGGCTTAGGTTTGATTTTGAATCATTTTGGGGAACACTTTTGAAATGTAAAATCACAGGAACCATGTTAAAGATTTTTCATTTGTTTAATCTACTATAATCTACTCAAGAATCCATAATAAACATAGTTTGCCTTGTATCAAGTCATAGTCTGAAATCTAAGCCTCTCCCATTTCACACATCCCCCTTTTACTTAAATCTTGTCTTTTTGATTCATCATCTTTAATAATCTTTGACTTACATCAGAGTTCATACGTTATAATTGGTTACTTCCCATGTGAATCTAATGCCTTTGATCCCCTCCATACAAGTCAAAGATCCCATCACCTGATTAAAATCATTTTTTCCGTTTTCCTTATTTCAAATCACTGTGAAAGAAATCCGCAATTCTCATTAATTACTTTTTTTTCTATTTCATGAAGAAATCTGCCCAAAGGAACACGGCTAATAAACCATAGTTGTTTTCAATTAAAATTTATGGTAACTAACCTAAGCTCTCTAATACACAGACTGTTTTGTTTATTCTCACATCATAAATGCCTGGGGAATATTTAGAAAATAGAAAAAGCACAATAAATATTTGTTGAATAAATGCATATGTGCAAGATTATTCATGAGTGCAGCACAGAAAGGCTGATTATATTTTCATTGACTCCTTCCCTTCCTGTTTCTCAAATTATCCTTTCAAACCACTGGCGATATCCCATCATAGCTCCACTAATGAGTTTCCTTATCCTTTCTTGGAGAAAAATGGAACAAATCTAGAAGACACAGCTCACATTGCCAACCACAATTGTGTACATCCGAGTTTATAAATTGAGTATTTCTTCTTAGAAAGTGTCTCTAGATTCTTGACTTACTTCCTATAATTCACTGTTTCCCTAGCAAGTTTCAAGATTTCTCTGGATAGCGTATTTAACCTATTTTATCTTTTTTTTCCTTTTTCTTTTCTTCTCTTTATTTATTTTTTTATTTATTCACCTTACATCCTGCTCACTGCCGTCCTTCTGGTCACCCCACACACACAACCCCTCCCTCATTCTCCCACCCCTTCTCTTCCTAGCTGGTGGGGATCCCACTGGGGATCCCCCAACCCTGGCACATCAAGTCTCTGCAGGACAAGGAACACCCTCTCCCACTGAGGCCAGAAATGAATATATCCCATGGACAGGAAACAGCTTTTGGGATAGCCCCGGCTCCAGTTGTTCAGGACCAACATGAAGACCGAGCTGCATGTCTGTTGCTATACAAGTGTGTGAAGGCCTAGGTGCAGCCTGTGCACACTCCCTGGTTGGTGGTTCAGTCTCTGGAATCTCCAAGGGTCCAGTTGACTCTCTTGTTCTTCCTGTGGAGTTCTTATCCCTTTCAGCCCTCAGTCCTTTCCCCAACTCTTTCATAAGAGTCCCCAAGCTCCATCCACTGTTTTACTGTGGGTGTATTCATTCCTCTGAGACAGCTGCTGGATGGAGCCTCTCAGAGGAAAGCCATGCTGTGTTCCTGTGCGAGCATAACAGAGAACCAATTGCACCAGGGACTGGTTCTTGCCCATGAGTTGGGTCTCTAGTTGGCTCTGTAATTGCTTGGGTATTCCCTCAGTCTCTACTTTATCCCCCTTGGGTCAAAAGTTTTGTGGGTGGGTTGGTGTTGCTGTCACTCCACTGGGGTTCCTCCCTGGCTACAGGAGGTGGTCCCTTCATGCTCCATATCCCCAATGCTGTGAGTCCAGCTAAGGCCACCCCTATTGATTCTTGGGTGTCAATCTTTTGCGTCCTAGAGATGTCCCCCCTGTCACCTCCCCACCCCTATCAGTTGCAGATTTCCATTCATTCTAATGGCCATCTGGTTCTGTGTCCTGTTCCTCCCCACACCTGCTCCTATGTCCCCATTCCCCTCCCCATCTCTTTCCCACCCAGCTCCCTCCCTCCATCTGCCTCTTATGACTGTTTTATTACCTCTTCTAAGAGAGATCCAAGCATTCTCGATTGTGGTTTCCTTCTAGTTTACTTTCTTTGGGTCTGTGGAGCGTAGCATGGAAATCCTGTACTTTATGACTAATATCCACTTTTAAGTGAGAACATACCATGTATGTCCTTTTGGGACTGAGTTATATCACTCAGGATGATACTCTCAAGTTCCAGAAATCAATTTCTTAAAACATGGGAATAATTCTACCTCAAGACTCAACTATACTACTCCTGGGAAGATACCCAAATGATGTTCTACCATCCCACAAAGACACTTGTTAAACTATGTTCATAGAAGCTTTATTTGTAATAGCCAGAAACTGGAAACAACCTAGATGCCCTTTAACTGAAGAATTGATAAAGAAAATGTGGTACATCTATACAATGAAATACTGGAGCTATTTATTTAATAATCAGTAATTAAAAACAAAGGCATCATGGGTTTTTCAGGCAAATGGATGGAACAAGAATAAGACCCTGAGTGAGGAATTTTACCCTTTTAGTCAAGTAATGCAATCAGCAATTTTTAGAGAGAAATTTTTACTTAAGAAATATCAATTGTGGGACTAGGGAGCTGGCATGGTGAGTAAAAGCACTTATTGTTCTCTCTCTCTCTCTCTCTCTCTCTCTCTCTCTCTCTCTCTCTCATTCTCTCTTTCCTTCACACACACACACACACACACACACACACACACACACACACACACACACACACACACTGGATATAGCTGCATTTGCCTATAACTGCATGGTGATGGTTGTGTATGAAGAAAGGAAGCCTGTAACTGCATGGTTGGGTGTGAAGAAAGGAGAATCGTTATTATTTTGGTGGCCAGCGTATTTCCAGTTTCAAGAGATAAGGACAGGTTATAATAGAAAAGAACACTCTGTGTCTTCTGGATTCATGATCATGAGAATGGTTGCATCTGCATATACAGGAGAACCTACATTACCAACATACACTAGTGTGTGTGTGTGTATGTGTGTGTGTGTGTGTGTGTGTGTATCACAAAACAAAACTAAATATTATGTTGTTCTCATAATGGTAGAAATTATTCATATTATAATTCATTTTTAGGTCTCACTCCTTTAAACAAGACTCTTAATCTCAAATCCAAACCCAAGTTTATCTACCTTACTTCACTGTTATTGCTGTTATCAAAATATCCCCCCAAAACCTCCTTTTTTGATCACTTTTCATATTTCATTCTACAGAATTATCAGACTTTGAAACATTGGTTATGTCTATATCATTTGTTATATAGGATAATAGCATATCTTATTTTTCTATCCAGTCAGCGTCAGAGGTCATGAGTGTATTATTAATTTTCTATCATTCCCATGTAAAGACACGGCAGTCTGTGGTATTATTTTGGTGGTTTCAAATCAGTGTTCAGCACAAATACATCCACACTGTTAAAGCTTTTTACAATTGTATCTTCATTCAAAACATGCCCCAACAACCCCAACAACCAGCTTTCAGCTTTCCTGGGACAATCATTTCAAACTCTATTGGTTCTAAGTAAAATCCTTGATTTTCCCCAAGATTTCAGAAAATGTCATCATTACAATTCCAGTTGTTTGTTTGTTTGTTTGATTTTTTTTGTCTAAAACTCTTGTATCACACTTAATTTTTTCCTTTCACCTAATAAATTATTCCAGTAAATACTCTGATTTCACATTTTGACAATATCTCTCCATCTCTACTGATATAATTATGGCAAGTTGTCATATTTTTATTATTGTAGTAGTTTCTGTATTAGTAAAGTTTTGTGTCATTGTGACAGACATACTTGAAATAAGCAATATAAGGGGAAAATTTTTATTTTGACTCACTGTTTCAAAGGAATAAGTCCATGCTTTTTGGCAGAATATGAGGTCAATCACTGAGTATTGAAACTGTTCACCTCAAAGCACATAGAAAACAAAGATAGGAAGCATACAGATAGAGGCCAATGTAAGATAGAACGCTCAGGTAGGCTTGAGGGAATTACTTCCTGCGAATATGCCCCACATTTTACCTTTGACTACTTCCCAATATACTTTCAAATGATTCTGTTAAGCAACTAATATATTCATTATATGAGACCCCTCAGGATGTAATCTTCCTCTCTCTCTCTCTCTCTCTCTCTCTCTCTCTCTCTCTCTCTCTCTCTCTCCTTTCTTTCCTTCCTTCCTTCCTTCCTTCCTTCCTTTCTTACTTCCTTCCTTCCTTCTTTCTTTCTTTCTTTCCTTCCTTCTTTCCTTCTTTCTTTCTTCCCAATATACTTTCAAATGATTCTGTTAAGAACTAATGTAGTCATTATATGAGACCCCTCAGGATGTAGTATCTCCCCCCACCCCTCTCTCTCCTTCTTTCTTTCTTTCTTTCTTTCCTGGATATACCACATTTTATACATCAGTTGATAGACAGTTGAGTTGATTCCACATTTTATAAATGATCCAGCTTTGATATTCATAAATAACTTTATTTTTCAAAAATAAAGTTCTTCCCTTTGTTAACACCTAGTGTACAGTACACGGGCATGAATGTTTTCTGGAGGCACCAGTTTGAGCAAATTGTATAAAAGTAGTTGTGTGGGTGTTGTCTTCAGTAGTGGGTCCTTGTTGTCAGTTTTTGAAGAACAACCTATTGTCTTGACAAGAGTCTGGGTTGTTTAGGAATTTTCATAGGACCCTTTATCTAAAAATCTCTCTTCTGTATAGTCTTACTTATTTGTGTGATTTTAGAGCAGAACAGACCATCTTGTATGGTATTCTCAGTGCTGTGGACTTCTCTGGGGACATAAAGTCTCACCAATATGACTGACCTCACACGACACATGAACAGGACAACAGTTCATGATCTTCATGCTTTAAATCAGGCTGTGTTAAAGTTAAGACTACTTGAAATATGTCACCACAGCTGTTTTTGCTCAAACTCCATTCCAAGCTAAATCGGTCATTTTACCTCATTATTTGGTATTAAAGGTGTATGCTAAGAGCATGTCTCTGTATACTAGCCAGAGGGAATAAGGTGTGTGCTAAGGTTGAGCCACGGTACAACTTGAAAGACATTTTTTTCCAGTAAATAACACAGGGTCAGGACTCACAGTGTGATGAAATAGCCTGCAAAGGAAGAAGACTACATTTATTTGTGGGTATAGAAAAAAAGTTTATGGATTGTTATAAGTGATCATGCTGGCTTAGTAAATTAGTGGTTGTAGATTCTTCAATAACCATGACTTCATTTGCACTGAGTAGTTATTTAAGTTTTTACTACCAGGAACAATTTTGCTCTATTTGAGGGTCTTAAGTCCAATAGGG
This sequence comes from Uromys caudimaculatus, assembly GCA_028551405.1. NCBI lineage: Eukaryota > Metazoa > Chordata > Mammalia > Rodentia > Muridae > Uromys > Uromys caudimaculatus. Next base: position 83,309,672 of record CM052709.1, on the reverse strand, counting down.
AGCTGTGGGTTACCACCAAATTATGAGCACCACTACTTCATGCTTAGGGTTATTGCGCTGTGCTAGACATTGATGCTGCTCATAGGAATTCCAGCTTTTTACATAGGTACTGAGGGGTAGAACTCATGTCCTCATGCTTTAGCAAGCGCCCTTGCTTCCTGAGCCATTTTCCAAACCCCAGTTATTTTTTTTCTTCAACGAAACTTCTTCTATTTGCAAGAGACTGAGACTACCTCAGACAACTACATCTAATCAAAATGCACAGTTGTGGAGTCCAGTTGTAGTGGATAAGCATAGAATGCGACTTCCACACCTATGACTCAGAGGACATTTGGAAGAGAGTGCAGAAGGATTTTAACAGCAAGAGAACCAAGGAGTTTGCTGGAAGGTTGTTTCTCCAGCTAATGTCAGAAACTACACCCATAAAGTTTGACCAACATGACTTCCTAAAGAGTAATCATATAATAGTTTTATACTATTTTCCAAAAATCCTGAAGCAATCAATTGTCTTGTGGTATGTGTTTCTGATAACCTAATAAACCTATTACGTCTGTTTTCCAGACAGACCTAATGAAAGTAGCTATTATAGGAAGGAATAACACCTGTATGCCACTTTTCTTTACCAAAAAATGTTTCGGTTAGATTGCTCTTATGATTTCTCATACAATTTAAAAACAACCCAGAGCCACAGAGATGACTCAGATCAGTGTGGACTTTCCTAGGTGAAGTTTTACACATGTTGCTGATTATGAATAAATCTGTCCCCAGTGACCTTCAGGTCACCTGATGGTAGTTACAAGGGAGTGAGTGAAACTTTACTCTTTATGCTTGTTACTTACTCAGTTACTGCAGTTATACTGGAGTGGTCTCGCTATGTGATCCCATGTCACATGCTTCTTTTGTAGGAGCTTCAAAAGATGGGCTTTCTCTCTTCCCTTTCTGTTTGGTGACTTTTCATTCCCAATGTCAAGTATGTTGGGAGTGATGAAAATAGGCTTTGCGTTTCCTTGGACTTGGCTAAGACTTACTGAACTTTCCCCTCACTTTTACCTTCTGACCTCACTTTCCATGCAACATTTACTTTAAGAAAATAGTCACTGTAAATTCTGTTATGGTCTCTTTTAAGATAATTGCATTTTTAAATCGGTTTGGGGGTTTTTCAAATTTACAATTCAGGCAGTTTTTATCCAGGTTCAAGATCAGGGAGTTACCCCTTTAAAAACACTCAATGAAGATGAAGCCTCTATTTCCTGGTCTCTGTGGGAAAAGGTCTCATTTTGATAAAGTTGCAATAGTATCTTTTCCCATTAAAAAGTGAAGTGTATTTTTCCTTTGGGTTGAGGTCAATGAGCAAACACTAACACATGGCCCTTCCCCACTCCGCTCTTGAAAAGCCTCTTGCCCTTTGCTCGGGCTCCATTCTCTTCCCTCCCTTTACAATTCCCTTGAACAACCTTCACTTTTGATGCAGTTTCAAATTGCCAGTTGGCTTTGGACGAACAACAGACATTGTGGTAACTCTAATTAAAAACAAAATTAATTAATTTAAAAAAAAAACCCTTGACAAAGCGTTATTAAATAAACAACCTAACAAAATGTCATTTTTGTTTTGCCATTACTTTTGGACATAAGGCCTATCCTTAAGACTGGTTTGTAGCCACAGTGAGAATCCATTGGAGAAAACAAACTGAAGACAGCTTCTAGGTTAGAGATGGGAGTTTATGTCCACTTCCTCTCTTGGCACTAGGAAGCCATCAGCCCCAGGCCTGTATACACATGGGCATTCTACAAAAGTCTCTGTGAGTTTAGATGTGCATCCATCCTTCTGTGATTAGAATTCCATCCATACCTTCTGGTTTTTACCTTTCTGCCTTCTAGTGAGCAGGGTCCCCCAAGCCCTGAGGATAGGAACTGTATTTAGACATCCCATTTTGGATCAGTGTTCAAACATCTCTCACTCTCTGTGTATTGTCTAGCTGTGAGTCTCTGTATATGTTTCCAATTGCAGGAGAAAGCTTCTCTGATGAACACTGAGCAAGACCTGATCTATGAGTAGAACAGAATGTCATTTGGGGTCGTTTTGTTACTACCTCACTCTAGCAGAATAGTAACATTTGGTTTTCTTGTAGGTCCATGGCCTTTCAGATACCAGCTTCTTGACCACGTGGGCAGTGTCAGAGATAAGTTTTATCTCATACTGTAGGCCTTAAATCTAAACATATATTGGATTTAAGGTTAGTTATTCCTACAAGCTTTGTGCTACTCTTGTACTTGTGAAACTTATAGGTATGTCAGCCTTCTAGATTGAAACGTTTGCCATTGGGTTGGTGTTTACATTCCTTCTTTGCTAGCATGTAGCACACCTGACAGTACCATGAAAACTAGTCAATAGGGTTGGAAGAGCTAGGGAGGTACCAACCTGACTTCTCTGTGATCAATGAGTTCTCTGAGTGCTTTTTTCAAAGACTTACCATCAGTTTGGGAGTACAAACAATAGCCTTGGAAAGAGCTCGAGATGTCTGGGGGTTCACGTGGGAGCTGCATGACCCAAAGCTCAGTCAGATCTGATGCATTTCCAGAACTGGAGGCTTCTTTGCGTGGTGAAGAGATGTGCCATTGGGTTTTTTTTTTCTTCCCCATTATTTGGCAAAATCATTTAGATCACCTTCATGTATGTACATATTTTAGGAAGCTTCTACTAAAATAGATTTGTATATAATCCCAAAAATGGTCATTAGTTTTAAACCTCCCTCCACCTAACTCCTCGCTCACTCTCCGTTTCTCTCTACATCACTGTTTTATAGTTCCATTCTAAGACCCCAAACCACCCATAATTATCTATTCTGTCCTCCCCATTATCTAGCCTTCCACTCTTATTCTCTATTCTGTACATTCCCTCTATCATTATAGAGACTATAGCCTATTAACTGAAGAACTAATAGCAACATAAAAGCAAATACAGGTCATGTTTTTTTTTTTTGGGGGGGGGGTGTTCTGAATGAGCCCACTGGGTAGGATTTTCTTTTAGCTCCATCAATTTACTTGATAATTTCATGAAAAACGGGTGAGGAATATTCTATTGTGGAAATATACCACTTGTTTAAATCTTCTCATCCTTTGGTGGACTTCTAGTCTGTTTTCAATTTCTGATCATGATGAACAGAGCAGAAATAATCATGGTTGAGCAATTGTCTGTATAGTGCGATGTAGACACTTTTGAGTAGATGCTGAAGAGGAGTATAGACAGATCTTGAAGTAGATGTACCCTCAGCTTCCTGAGGTACTTGCACACTGATTTCCAAGAGTGACTTTACATTCTAAACTTTACAGCTTTACACTCCTACCCTCAATGGATGAAGATTTCCCTTACTCCATTCATCCTTACCGCATGAGCTGTCATTTTTTTTTAAAAAAAGTTGATCTTGGCCATTTTGAGTAGATCTGCATAGTTAGAAATGTTGAGTTTGGTGTGGGAGGGTCCTCTGGTATAATGGATATGTAGGAAGTAATCTGGCTGCATCCTAGAGCTCTTTTATGGTAGAGGCAGAGAAGACCAGTCTAGGCTGGGGCAGTGATTGTGGGACCCAGGCAAGATCTGAAACATTGTCGAAAAGTCATGGCTGAGAATGCCAGATTGATAGGGACAGACAAAAAAGTAGGACATGGGAAGTCTGGGTTCAGACTGAAGTAATTGGAAAAGGCACTGTAGGAACCTATGTGTGGTTACATGTAGGATTGGTCCAAGCAGAAGCATGGAGTTTAGCTGACATGCATGCAAGGTTACCGGGGAGGATGGAGAACTTGTTCTGGGGCCATTGCTAGATCTGGAGGGTAGTAAAAAGGCATGGATGGTGGTGTCCTAGGGAGTATCTGGGCTAGATCTTGGAGAAGGGTGTGTGTGTGTGTGTGTGTGTGTGTGTGTGTGTGTGTGTGTGTGTGTGTGTGTTTATTGGAATCTGTTAAAATTCTAACCTTTAATAGCTGGATATACTTAAAACTGGCAATTTTAGTATGTTAGTCAGTATGTTTTGAAAGTTACTTCCTATGTAATTTAGGCATGGCCTTAGAAGGTTTCTGGGTTTTTCATAGAATATAACATTATAACATTAGTCTTTCTGAAGGGTATAAAATAAATCACTCCAGGATCATTAATCCTAGTTCCGAGCATATGCAAAGAGGGCAAAGCACTTAGAGAAGGCAGGTATTTGAAGGCTATAGCATGGTTCAACTTGTGGCTAGGCAAAAATAGAAATGAGTTTAGGAAGAAGAGAGCTTATAAACATCAAGAGAAGGAAACTGTGCTTTGTAAGGAATAACTTTAATCTGGGTTCAATTTAGGACTTAATGCTGGCACTTATTTGTTATTGCAATGACACATGTAAATATTCATTTGTTACTTGTTCATAAAAATGACCTGAATACAATAAAAATAAATTAATAGGCCACTTAAAAATGACATTGAAGTGTTTCCTTGGACTCCACATGCACATACCTACATGTACAAGTATACTTACACATACACATAAACACACACACACACACACACACACACACACACACACACACACACATACACACACAGACACACAAAACCAAAATTCATACCCCCCAAAATCTAACCAAATAAATGAGAAATTTTGAGACATTCACTCTGATAAATAATGTGTTTCAGCATGTTTGAATCTGAGAAAGCAGTATTTATTAATAAAAAAAAGCTTCAAACAGAAGTACCACAACCATAAACTGAATCTGTCTTTAAAACGAAATTATTTCCAAGTATAACTATTTCTCTGTGATCTATTTCAATTCTGGGAGAGCTTAAGGTATTTTAGACTTCAAAGTTAATATAATTCTGGACATTAATTGACCATCAGTCTGCTTGGTCATGAGGAAAACTAACACATTATAATTTATTAATAGCAATCAAAGCAAGACAGAGAAGACTAAAGAGAATATTAAATGATTCTGAGAACACTCATTATAATTATATTCAAAGAAAATTAAATCTCCAGGAGTTACATTGTTTAGACCTTTGAGTAGTTTTGTTCTCTTTCACTGTCTTAGAGATCAGGTAGTAAAGAAGTATTCTTGACTTTTGTTGTACACAAATTTGAAAGCAAATACAATTCATCTCCTGTGTTGTCTTCAGACCCAAAATATGCTTCAGATTCTCACATGTATTAAACAGTTGATTATGTGCAGTTTCAAAGCTGAAAAATTAAAAAAAGAAACATATTAGCTGCATAAATGTCCTGAGCATTATCATTTATTGTTTTTGAGAATTTCATACGTGATTATTGTATTTTACATTAGTTGTATCCTTTCCTGTACCTCCCCAAATCTTTCTATGATAATCTCTTACTCACTTTAAAATTCAAGACCTGTGTGTGTGGTGTGTGTGTGTGTGTGTGTGTGTGTGTGTGTGTGTGTGTGTGTGTGTGTTTCATACAGGTGTATAGGCCTAATCACTTAGAGTAGGTTCTCTTTGAGGTATAATATCCCCATCCCTAGTTAGCTGACTTGGTTTAGGGTACAAGGCATAAATTCCTTCCTATTTGTATGACATTAAGTCTGATTAGATAGCTACTGGTTACCTCCAATTAGTAGGCTCACTCCTGGGGATAGATATCTTGCCAGGCTGATTACTGTTGTGATTTGCTGACTTCCAACTGGACAGGACTACCAATTGTTTTTTTTCCTTTTGAAGTTGGCATAGCAATTTCAGACACTATGAGTGCCTGTCATTGGGAAGGAAACCTCCAGATCATTGCCAACTCAATTTTTCCAAGTCCCATGTCTAAACTGTGTGTGGTCTTCGATACTAAGGATTAGCCATCAAGATCAGGAAGGCAACCAAGGGCAAGGGGAAAAACCTATATTTTAAGGGAAGCCCCTTGAACTCTCATACACAACAACTTGAAGAGAAATTTTCCGTACCTGTCATTGGGGACTTTGATGGTTATCTATGTCAGTTGTTGTGAAGCATTATAATCCTGTGAGGTAAAACTGCCTAACTATGTTTTTAAATAAACACACACACACACACACACACACACACACACACACCTATTTCCCTATGTACTGTTATTTAGGGCTCCTCCTTTCTTCTCCCTCTATATTGCCTTCTCTCACTTTCAAGCTTAAAACCTCCACCCATTTTTTTTTCAGTTTTTGAATAAATAGAAGCTGTGTCTCACCATCCACTTCTTATACCCACTCCTGCACCTGGACCATTCTTAACTTTCTGAGTTTATTCTAGGTTTTATACTCACATTTATAACCAAGAGAGAGATATGATCTCTATGTCTTTCTGAGCTTTAGTTTTCTTTGATAGGGAAGGGTATTGTTTTCCTTTTTTTTTCTCTCTTGTTTTATTGTTTATTTTATTTATTTACATTTCAAATATTATCCCCCTCCTGATCTCCCCTCCACAACACCCTTATCCCATCCCCCTCCCCCGGCTTCTATGAGGGTGCTCTGCCACCCGTCCATTCACCCACCCCTGGAGAGATGGCTCAGTGGTTAAGACACTGGCTGCTCTTCCAGAGGACCTAGGGTCAATTCCCAGCACCCACATGAGAGCTCACAACTGTGTTAAGTCCAGTTACAGAGGATCTGACAACCTTACACAGACATATGCAAGCAAAACATCAATGCACATAAAATAAAAATAAATCATTAAAAAAAGGAAAAAGGAAATGCCTCCATAAGATTGGATGTAGGCAAGTTTGTTTTGTTTTTTCTCTTTGTTTTCTAATAAAACATTTAGAATTCTAACTTAGATTTAACTTACAGTTTGAAATAACATTTTATTTCAAAAATACATACAGGTTTAATGTCAGTATTAGCACATGATTTTTCTTGGTTGATGAAACTCTTGTTTGCTCTCAGGGTTAAATATTGTTCCCAAGATCATATCTGCTTTGACACTATGTTTTTCCTCTAAGCATTTTTTGCAAATTTCATATTGCATATGAAATATATCAAATGAACCAGAAATGTTTAATATAACTATAATCAGAATATAGGTTAATGTATACACATAGAATTATTAAGAGTGGTTGGTGAGTTTTAGCTATTTATTTTTCTATATCGTACCAATGTAGAATTATATGAGAGCCTCATAAGAAAGTGACCATGGCAAATCCCTATTGCCGTCAAGTAAGATATTCATATATTTACACTGGAAAATATTCAAGAACACAAAGAAACCATTTAGCATATATTTTAATTTAATTTTGATAAATAAATAAATATAGAGAGTGTTATATTTTGAGTTATATTTCCTAGAAAGATAATATTGAAATCATAATCAACACTTGAGAAGTGTTGATGTACCTTGGTGGTTAGCATTAGAAATTTTCCCCATAGGCTCATGTACTTGGTTCTTAGTTAGTGGCATTTCTTGGTGAGTTTTGAGAGGGCATAGCTACATCCAACTTCTAGATTACTCTTTGTACGTCAGCCTGTGTTTGGAGATATAATCTCAGCTTTCTGTTCTGGCTGCCTGTTAACATTCATCACCACCATCCAGACTATCTGTCTGGAACTGTAAACCCAAATAAACTCTTCCTTCTATAGGTTGCCTAGGACAAGCTGTTTAGCATAGGAACAGGAAAATAATTTATAAAACTTCACTTGACAGTGGAGTCACAGAAGATACTAGTTAAATTGGAATTACATATAGTAATATGTTAGACAATAACCCTACAATATGTTGTCAGGTTTCTAGGCTCCTGAACTGTAGGACAATTTATGTTTCTTTAAGTAACCCAATTTTAGTTATTTTGTGTGGGTCTCCTAGAAAACCAGATTTAATATTAGAGTACAACTGTAACAAATACAAGAAAGTGTTGTGTTGAATTGAATTTAGAATTATACTTAGAGTAGAGGTTGGAATAATTTTGAAAAGAATGAGAGAAAACTCTAGGTTGTTCTAAATAGTTTACTACTTTTAATTAAGAATAGAAAACATGATTTTACTGTGTATTAGACAGAAATTAACAACAAGAAAAGAGACCATGGATTTGAGAGAAAGGAGGGACTTATGGAAGGGTGTGAAGGGAGGAAAAGGAATGAAGAAATTATATAATTTTATTACAATACCCAAAGGAAAAAATTGCATGAGGATATTACATGGTTTATTATTGGAATGGTGATCTTTGTTACACATGGGTGGAAAATGTGTAAGCAATGAACATGGATTCAAAATAAAATGGCTGGTGGGCACCCTAGTTTTTCTTTGCTAGTTTAGTAACATATAAAAGATTAGCTAAACTGAAGACACAGTCTGTCAGAGTTTCTATTCCTGCACAAAACAGCATGACCAAGAAGCAAGTTGGGGAGGAAAGGGTTTATTCAGCTTACACTTCCACATTGCTGTTCGTGACTAAAAGAAGTCAGGACTGAAACTCACACAGTGTAGAACCTGGAGTCAGGAACTGATGCAGAGGCCATGGAGGGATGCTGCTTACTGGCTTGCTTCCTCCTGGCTTTCTCAGCTTGCTTTCTAATAGAACCTAGGACCACCAGCCCAGGGATGGCACCACCCACAATGGGCCCTCCCACCTTTGATCACTAATTGAGAAGATGCCTTAGAGCTGGATCTCATGGAGTCATTTCCTCAAGAGAGGCTCTGTGATAACTCTAGCTTGTGTCAAGTTGACACACAAAACGAGCCAGTTTACAGCCCATAAACAGAAACAAAAAGAACTAACCTTAGCTGATGTAGATAATCCTGTGTGCACTAAAACTTTTATAATCTACAATAAGACAATACTCTGTAAAACATATTAGACATTCTATTTAAGTGCCAATCTGCCACTCTGCCAAAGACAGAAGTACTGGCATAGTTACTTAAGAAAAATCTTTGCAGAGCCCTCTTGCTTGCTGCCTTAGTTTCTAGACAATGCAAGGGCGGTTAACAATGACTGTGAGAATAATAAATCAGTAAGTAATGCTGCTAATGTCGACTGGAGGAAACAGAGTTAAGGAAAAAGGAGGAGAGAGTAGCCCCAAGGATAAGTCACCAACTCTGAGACTTGGCTGCCAGAACATCCTGCTGGGGCTCCCATCCAAGGCTGAAGTGATGGTGGATTTTTAAGAGCCTGGAGAAAATTGAGTCCATCACAAATAACATTATGGCTGTTTCTAGTTTGTTGTAAGCCAGTGTTCCTATTCTTCCCTCCTTATTTCTCTTTTTTGGAATATAAATGTCTGTCTTATGTTGATAAGTTGTTTCATTTTTTTAAACATCAACAGACGGAGAGGAATTTTGCCTCGGGATGAACATATGTTAAACCTCAACCATACCTGATTTAGATTACATGGATTTAAAATTGGGAATTTTAGTTAGAATGAGTTAAGATTTTTAAAAATATTGAAATGAGATAGGTTTAATTTGAATGTGGGAAGAGAATGTGAACTTTGAGGGCTTCATACTATTAACTATGCACTCATCCGGAATTATTTTGAAATTCTAACCCCAAGTGTCTCAAATATGATCCTTTAAAAGGAGGATCATTGAAGATACACACAGGATGAGATATAATGAAGGAGCAGCCATTAACTTATATGATTACTGTTTGTATAAGGAGATGACCACATGGAGACAGTCACAGGGAAAGCATCAGCATCATGGGAAAGAAGTACCAATAGGTTTCAGTGGATACCTTGCCTTCTCAATTGTTTAACTTTACACCTATGGGTTCTAAAATTATAAGATAACACATTTTGGGTTTCAGCCATGTAAATTTTAATTGATAGGGACAGTGGCTCAGATATACTCATAAGCCAGCCCTACCTCTATAGATGTTTGAAGGGGTCTCTTTTCTCTCTTTGTATTTGTGACTTTTAAAGCTGTGATTCACAGCTTTGCCACAGAAATCAATTCCAGGATGAGTCAGTATACAACAGAGTTGTTCACTAAAGACAGCATTTTAACAGAAATAAGAGGTTAATAGAAACAGAACTTCAAAGAGTAAATAAGGTATAACCATGTCTGCCAAGTGTGGGTATGAGTTTCTCATGTATGTCACAATTACGTTGGGGATTTTCGTTATCTTTCTAAAGATTGCTGAGAAACCTCACCTCTTTTGTTAGCATTGTTCAAAGAATGTAGGTCTCACTAAGATTAAAAGTTAAAGAATTTTCATCTGTAAACTAACTTGAAGGATGGAATTATGAGAGATGTTTAGATGTAGGAATAACAATTTCAGCCCTAAATAAGGAATTTATTTTATGGTCCTTGTCAAGTTTTCTTTGGAAAGCACATGTTGTTTATGTGTGCAATTTGGTTTCGATCAGTGGCCTCTAAAGTTTCTAGGTTCTCTCATCTGGATAGGTAAACAGAATTGGGAAGAAGAGCCAATTCCCTAGCCCCCATGCTTCCCTTTTTGTGACACCAAATCATTACCTTCAACCTTGTTTCATATACAAGTGGCGTGATACATAGCAATCAGCAGGCAGTTGTTATGGCAGGAGCAACAGGAACGGATGGGAAATAAAGACAAATAATAAAAGATATAATGTCATTTCTAGAGAATTCACACATGACTATTCTTCCACCATCATGGTTGTTCGGGTACCAATTTGCCAGTTTTTCAAGAAAAAATTAATCAGATTTTCTTTATCTTATACTGTCAATCGGAAAAAGCCACCATCATGACAAATAAAATTCATGGCAGTGAATGTCATCTGGTCACTGCTTTGTAGTCTCCAAACCTGATTGGTGAGTAGTAGGAAGAAAATATATTTCTAAGTCATGAGAGATTTTTCTTATGAAGTTCAGCTCTGCTAAATTCCCCAGTCATCCAGCATTCAAACTGTCTGCCATTTGAATCTTCAGCAAGAACAATTTACTAATATGGACAAGTGGGAAATGTGGCTCTTCTAGACGGTCGTTTTATTGCCTTATTTAATTATTCTAGCAATACTGTCATTTGAACCTGCCTTGATTATTAAAATACTTCAACTTCATCATTTAAAATTCCCACTCAACTGGTAGAAACAAGATGTATGAAACAGTCAAAATTTTATGATAGTGAGAGAAAGTGGGCCCCGTTAGTGGACTCTTAGTCATCCTTGTTCACTTATTCTGACATACAATGAATCTTTTTTTCTCTTTCTGAGAAATACTTTTTAAATCAAGATTAAACTACATTAAGTACACTCATCAAATTGTAGTTAGTTTGATATGATGCTTTAACCAGAGATAACTTGATACTGTGTTTGGTTTTCACAACTATATGCACAAGAACTTCTGAAATTGATATTGAGATCACCATTTATATATAAAATAGTTATGACCATACTTGCATAGCTTCCTACTAAACATTTGCCATGATCTAGTGTATAGTCATATACAACAATGATAGCAGGTGATTTCATTTTTAAAAATACTTCACCTTCTTTGATTCAACAGAGAAAGCAGTTTTTTTCATTCTACACAAACTGATTTGGAATGTGATTTTTATCCCCAGGAAAAAGTTTCTAAACACTAAAATGATTAATATTCAAACCAGTTGCAAAAATAAGTGTTAAATATTAATTTAATTTTCTTATTTTCAGCTGTGAAGGGAAAATCCTTTTATAACTGCAGCATTTCATTTGGTTTGGTTTTAAATCCATTATTCTAATAAACTAAGCTTTATTCATGTGAATACTGATTTAGGCTTTATTCTAAAAACATAAAATGCATTTAAGTAAGGAAAAACAAGAATTTATAATACTAAAATAAGAAAAAATAAACGAATAGAAAATAAAAACAAGTTCCAGAAAAGTATCCATTTATCCTGTGTTTGAATACTACTTTGCAAATGAAAACATACTATTTATGACCCTTGTAAAACAGAGAACAACACTTGTAGAAACTATTTATTTGCAATGCTTTAGTACATACTGGGGACATTTTATGAATGTCTCTCTTGGCTGTACCAGCTCCTCTCTGTCTGGCTTGCTAGAAACTGTTGGTAATTAACAGGCTACCAACTCTTCTTCTAAAATCTAAAATAACACTCAATCTAAACACATTTCAAATACTCAGATCCATACTGTAAAATGGGGAACTATGTGTAGAGAACTTCCAGTTAGTGTCTGAGTCTTAGAAGTATCAAAAGGTATTTTTAACACATTTATTTTTTTATTTAAAAATAACTATGGACATAACACCCTCCTAAAAATTAGTGTTTATAGATATTCTGGCATCATTGATATATTTGTATATAGAACAACAAGAATAATTGAAACATTATTCTAAGAAAATGTGGCATTTACTCTCTTTTCATGGTGATTCTATTTTTTTTTTTTTTTTTTGGTTTTTTGAAACAGGGTTTCTCTGTGTAGCCCTAGCTGTCCTGGAACTCCCTCTGAAGACCAGGCTGGCCTTGAACTCAGAAATCCACCTGCCTCTGCCTCCCAAGTGCTGGGATTAAAGGCGTGAGCCACCACTGCCCGGCTTCATGGAGATTCTTAACTCATCCCAGAGCTCAGCTGTCCCTATAAAATATCTAAAAGTACCTCCTGAGACTTACTGTTGTCACCACTACTGTCTATCACAGGAAGAACAGTAAAAGGTCACCCTAGCTTTGCTCAACTTCTCAATCATAAGGAACTTACAACCAAAACCACTTTATACTATGGGTGCTCAAAACTACTTTGTTCCATCAACCTTAAATTTATTACTTGGAGATGCAAACTCTCTATGAAAAGGAGCATTGACCCACATCCATAGCCTTTCTCTTGGCCCAATCCTGACCTTAAGGTTCAAGTGTCTCTCCTTCACAGGGTTATGAAACCATCCATTTGAGAAGTCTGCTTGACAAATATTTTTAAAAGTTACAGAAAGTCATGATAGTCAGGTAACATATCCTCTTTTGCCCACCATCATTTCCTTGACTTAACATGAGTGTCAATGCAATTTGAGAAGCCTGTGGTATTGGGATGCCTATAGTTTTGAAAAACAATTAAGCAACAGACTATGGCTGCAGATAATGAAGATGTCATAATTATATCCTGTGGCTTTAAAATGCTTAGCATGCATGAAATGCTTCTGTGCCCTAAGAGAGTGCTTAATATATTTTATATGCTAACCTTTTCCCTCACAATTGTTGCCTTTAAAAAGAATGAAATGAAATAATTTGAGATGGAAATTATACCTTGATATAAAAGGATATTTATATAGCATAAAACCTATAGAAACCATAAAAAGTTTAATATTAACTTTACTATAAGGTTATTAAGATAAATTTAGCCAATTAAATATCAGCAGACATACATTTCCACTGAATTGAACCATAGCTCTGGCAGAGAAAATGGTAATAATTCCACATATAATAATTAGTAGCTTAGAAATGCACTACAAAACATGTCCACAGTTCTAGTTGTTATGTAGGAAGTTACCTCCAGGAGAAAATGATCAACAGTAACAAGGTATAAAGAGCAATGGGTGGGATGTTCAAATTCCTGAAACACTGTGTACAGGTCAAGGAGGCGATTGACTGGTAGACAATGGTACTAGGTATGGGCCAGGGCCCCAAATATATATGTAAATCACAGTGTGTGATGGTATTTTTTATCAGCTAGATCAAACTAAAACAGCTTCAAGTCTGCCTCTGCTGGGTGCATTCCTTCTTGATGGCCAGTGGCGGGTGTGCAGGCAGAAGCGGGACTGAGCAGGCTGGCGGGCAGGGGTGGGCAGAGAGCAGTGTAGAGAGACACAGAGAGCAGGCAGGCAGAGAGCCAGCACAGGCAGAGAGCTGCGCAGAGAGCAGGTGGGCAGAGCTGTGGAGAGGGAGAGGGAGGGAGGGAGGGAGGGAGGGAGAGGGAGAGGGAGAGAGAGAGAGAGAGAGAGAGAGAGAGAGAGAGAGAGAGAGAGAGAGAGCTACGGAGTTGAGACAATCAGATATACTGGTTGGGAGGAGTCAGGGGATTGGAAACCTGTGCTTTCTATTGGCTAGTCTGGGAGCTCTCTAGTGCCACATTTGCCTATGGGAGGGGTCAGGGCTGCTTTTCAAGTCTCACACACCAGGTCTCTCTCTCTACAGGGGTTGTAAGGGCTGTGACTGACTTTACAGGAATCTTCCGGGAGCGTTGGCTAAAACTATAATTCGGTCCCTCGTGAATATTTCACGGGGTCTCCCAGAATTTCCAGCCTTTGCTCAACCAGGTATAAGATTGCCTGTTACAGACCCCTGCCCCCACAGGTCACAACACCTTAGGGATCACATATCAGACATCTTGCATATCAGTGTTTACATCATGTTTCATAATGGTAGCAAAATGGCAATTATGATGTTGCAACAAAATAATTTTATGGTTGGGAGTCACCACAACATTCAGAACTGTATTAAAGGGTCGAGCACTAGGAAGATTAAGAATCACTGCCCTAAAGTTTTATAATTCCTGTTTGTGCAGATTTACCTTTTGTAGTTTCTCAAAAGTGTATTTTACAAGAAAATAAGCCAACATAGTATACTTCTTCTACAGAGAGTCTGTGTGTTTACAGATTTGCTGTCTAATTCCATATACATTAAACAGTGACTTTGATTAATCTGTAAACCTTCAAACAGGTAATACACTATTGATGAATTTTAATAACATAGGTACAGAGAAGCTATTAATTGTCCTTCTTTTAAAAAGAGTACATTATTAAACTATAATTTCCAAGGCTGCTTTGAAATAGATACACTCAACACTGTAATTGTTTCTTGCATAATGGATTAATTTTTAAAAATCCTTTACATTTTTACAGTAATTCATTTCTTGCCCATTGCAATACCTGTGACATTATTCAGACTGTCAGTGATTTATAGGGGAAAAAAAGTAGTAACAGGCAGGCACAAAAGAGGAAAAAATGCTATACAGAAAAAGGTAAATCATATTCAGAATGTAGTAAATGCTACTGTACACTTTTAAAATGTAAAGTTGTAAACTGACAAAGCAACTGTGCTGTTTATCATTATCAAATCCTTTGTGTGAATGTGTGCATGGGTTTGCATTTGTGCACACACTCATGCTGGTTTGTGTGTCTATCAGCGTCTCTAAAGTTTAAAGGCATAAGCCATGAAACAAGATCTTAGAAGCTCTTTTGCTTACTGAGGCCAACACAGAGGCTAAAATCAGCACAAGCATCCATGGTTGTCACTTGGAAAATCCTCTTTAAGCTGGGATATCTGCTTACCTCTGTAAGCTGATGCATGTTAAACTGAATGAATATATGCCTAACCTAACCTTTTCTCCTTTAATGTTCAAGACACTGAGATAAGTCATTTGCATAAATCTACAGTAGTCACTTTGGACTCTAGTTAAAACAAAACTACCTAAGACTGATCACTCTGAGATGAGGGTGATTATCTATCAAGTTGAAACTGTACTATAGGATATAAGAAGTAACAAGTCAGACATAGAGGACATGAGGGTCTCTGAGGGTGGACAGCCTCCCATTCTTACCCTAGCAGCTTGTCTCCTGTATCCATGCTAACACTAATTTTCAAAAAAAGAAAAGTACCTCTTTTTATAAATTATAATATGCAAAATGAATGAGAAGCTTTATAATTTTCCATCCTCCAAATATAAAATATTATATGAAAGAGAGGGGACTAGGAGGTATCAGGATTTTGTTGAAGCATTTCAAGGGAAGGTTGTTTACTCTTATAAATTCTTGGCTATTTTATGATATAAAACATAAAATAATTGGTTTTATGACTCGGTCAAAAAATGAGAACTGAGTCATACTTCTGACCCCGGGTAGCAAAAATGCATTCTGAAGTGCTCAAACATTGGTCAGATTACAAGAGTATAGTATTGTCTCCTCCTTTAAGAATCAGTCCAAGATTGTGAAAATATTTGAAGGATAATGGTATTTCAGATTCTAAGGAGGATGACTGATACTGTGCCTCTATAAATCTATACCTAGATGCATGGAGTCAGATACCCTGAGCAAGCTGATGATCTGAGATCATTGATGAGCATTGGTGATCTTGAGATTCAACCGAAAGACCCTGCTTTTAAAAGTAATAAAACAAAAAGCATAGTGATCTAAGAAGACTTCCAACATTGAAATTCCACACACACATATGCACCACTCAAATGGGAAATTATCCTTCAGTAGATTTGTCTTCTCTAGTAATTTCAAGAATCTTGGTATATGTAAAGACATGTTGAGAACATGGATGCAATAATTAACCCATGAATGACATGTGCTTGTGGAGTCCAAAAGGACCTTTCTTTAATGGATCGCTTAGAGAGCCTAGCAGCTAAGTTTGCTTGCCTTCTAGACCGACATTTTCTTTATCCTGCTCCACTCATTTTGCAGGCACAACCAGAACTCTTGGCCTCCTTCTAGCATTACCTTTTGACATTCTCACTCTTTCTTGTCTGAACTCCTTCCCACCACATATGCTGTTCCCTTCCCTTCCCTATCAGATGGTCATTAGACCCACAGGAACTGGAGCTTTTCCAGGCATATTGCATTGCAAAATTACAAAGGGTACTGCCCTGGTGCTAATAAGAGGAGAGCCAGTCCCCAAGGAAGACAAGCTACATGGTCCTGATGACATACAGGTACAATTGTATATGATGGATTTATGATGAGTGTGTGGATTATATTGTGACCAGGACTGCATACTCACTCAGACATAAATCTTGAACTTCATAGCTAGTAGTAAGACCTGTGCAGACTTTAGGGGAAGGGTTCTCAAGGAATTCATTTTTTTCCCAATTTGCTCACACAGAATAAATCTCTTTCCTCAGTTTTGTACAATTTCATTTCATGTTAACTGGCTTGTTGAGCATTTGTGACCAAGACCAGCTTGTTAGAACTCAGGACGCAAGTTTCAACCTCAAAATCTCTACATGAAATCCTCCCACCCTGACTCACAGACTTTCAGCTAATATTAACCTTTAATCCAAAAATTACAATTTTATCTTTACATATGTTTCTTCTCCCAGCTGCCAATAACTACAGCTATTACACCTTTTCTCTCTCAAATTGTAATAAAATTATCCTTGAGCTTCCTTCTTAACCCTGTTTTGAACTTCTTTTATCTATAAGATTAAGAACATGCAAAAAATACAAACAAAACAAAACACACACACATACAAAAACAACCAAACAAACAAACAAACAAAACCATTGTGTTCCTTGGTAAAATTGCTCATCTTGTACAAACTAGACTGATGTCCTCTAGGGATGACAGTGATAAGTGCTCTTTGCAGCACCTTGCAGAACCAGAATAGAGTAACCAGTGGGAAGGACTGCCTTGCTGAATTATGCAGACCTCTCATCCCTGAGAGAATGCTTACTCTGTTTACACTGAAAATTCCTACTAGTGCCTTAATGTTGTGAGCTTGCTGCTAGAAATAGACAAACATGTCAGTGCCTTTCCACACTATTAAAACTTACTGATTAAAACTAAGTTATTGTCGTTTCCTTGGACAGCCATTTTCCAGATATTCATGCTTTCCCTTGTTGCCTTGCCACAGGAAAACACAGGTTCATTTAACTCTTAGTTCACACATTACATATCATACAATAAATATAGTTATTTATATGTATAGTGGAGACTACAGAAACACTGTAGCAATTTAAAGAGGCAAGATAATCCAAGACATTTAAAAAGGTCCCGATAAGGCAGAACTGGAAAATATTGGAAATATAAAGAGCTCTGTAGAGTGAGATAACAAACCAGTTAGGTGGCTCTGGAAAGGTCCTGTAGCTACTGCTGTACAGTCTCTGTAGACAGAGTGGGACTGTGGAGCTCATATCAGCAGCAGAGATAATAGAGAGGTAATAGTGCAGAGAAAATAGCAGTTAGACAGGAGTGTGACCAGTCCGTAGAACTAAATAAGAGGATCAGCAAATGGCAGTCTGTGTAGACTATACTGACAACTGTAACCCAGTTGAGCCAAAGCCCTGGGACAGTCATTAGTTCATTATTTTATGGCCCATGATGCTTACATGAAGTGTCATCTGAGAAGTCAGTAGATATCATCTTAATGCAAGCTGTCTACCACTTTATGACACAGAGGTAAAGGTGTTTAACCCTTTTCCTTTGGTTTGCCAGATACCAAACTGAAGGTGTCTGATTTTTCTGATGTGATTTATTTTTACTTTGTTCAAGGGATTTATTTTTTAATTGGATGTTTTATTTATTTACATTTCAAATGTTATCCCCTATCACATCCCCTCTCCCCCTGCTTCTATGAGGATGTTCCCCCACCCATCCACCCATTCCCACCTCCCTGCCCTGGCATTCCCCTACACTGAGGCATCAAGCCTTTACAGGACCAAGGGCCTCTCCTCCCATTGATGCCAGATGATGCCATCCTCTGCTATATATGTGGCTGGAGCCATGGGTCCCTCCATGTGTACTCTTTGGTTGGAGGTTTAGTTTCTGGGAGCTCTGGGGTGGGGGGCTCCGGTGATTCTAAATTCTCAATTAACTCTGATAAATGTATAGGCTAGCACCCTTCCTATTTTTAGCATATAAATTTTCTTTTGTCTTTCATAAATAGTATATATCAATAATTGTTTTAAAATAAATTTACTTATGATTTACTATCATTAAATGTTCATGTAAATACATATTTTATTTTTAAATTTTTATTGATTAAGTTATTTATTTACTTTATATCCAAATCACAGCTTCCCTTCTTTCGTCTCCTCACAGTTCCTCTCTTCCACCTCCTCTCCATCCCTCCACCTCTCCTCCCCTACTTCTCAGAAAAGAGCAGGCCTCCCAAGGATATCAGCCAGCTTTGACATACAAAGTTGCAGTAAGACTAGTTGTGTCTGTATTCTATTGAGGCTAGACAAGGTACTGCATTAAGGAAAAGAGATCTAAAGTAAGGATAGAACCCTTTTTAATTTCGAGGAGTAATTTATCAGTCTGTGCCAAATAGGTGGTACCAGACAGGTACTACTCCTCATATGTCACCAGATACAAAACTCATCTTCTACTCTGAAAACTGACTCAACGCTGCTGATGAAACAGAAATCCTTGGGCAAGGCATAATCTGAAAAATTACCGTTTGACAAAACATAGAATAACCTAGGGTGACAGCAAAGCCCAGTCTCAACATGGACTTGGCATTACTGAGCCTTGCCTCTTCCCAGTGTCACCACGTTGAATAAATGTCTCCTTTCACTTGTCACCATTTCTCTTTTTTGTAAGTGTCATATGTCATATGGGTGACCAGGCCTATCTTCTAAGAACTGCCACTGACCAAACTTTAACATTAAAATCTGATTATAGTCTTTTGTGATAAAGTAAGTGACAGATGAGCTTGTATAAATGATGTTTTTAGAGCGTCCACATGTATTCGCATTATGCACACAAATTAGCAATTTCTGACTTACTCTCTCCAAAACGTGTTCATTCTAAAGGCAGATGTTGTGACATAGCTTTTCATCCTAGGATTGGCACATGAAATAGAGGCAACATTGGCTACATATTTACAATATAAAATAAACAAAACAGTACATGGATAGTTATGGCTATGATAATTCTCTCTACTGCAATGATTCGCGTGAACATGTTCTCTGTCGGCTAAGATAATGCTTGGTGCACAGTGGGTGGTGCTGTTGGTGGAGGTTTATCAGGAGAGGCCTTGTTGGAAAATTTACGTCACTATATGTGGGTCTGGAGAATAAAAAAAATCTCACCTGCTTCCAATTTGTTTTGCTGCTTCATACTTGCCGTTCAAGGTGTGCGCTTTCAATGTTCTGTCCTCGCTGCCACTCCTACTATGTGCTACCATGACTCACTGACATTATGAGCTCTTCATATCTCTGGGACCATGAACTGAAATAAATTCTTTCTTCCTTAAGTTATTTTTGGTCATGATTTTTTATAACAGAAACTGGCAGGAAATTAATATACAGTATGGTACTAAAAGTGGGATACTATGGGTTTTGTTATTAATTTTTCACTAGTATTACTACTTTTGATGATTTTGTCAGACTTTGGGGTTGTAGACTGTGGTGGTTTGAATATGCTATTAGAAATTATACCCTTATTGGAGGAGGTGTGGCCTTGTTAGAGGAAGTGTGTAACTGTGGTTGGACTTTGAGATCTCATATATATGCTCAAGTCTGGCTGAGTCAGTTTCTCCAGGCTGCAATCAAATAAAGATGAAAAATCTTAGCTTCTTCTACAGCACCATGTTTGCCTGCACACTGATTCCTGTCATGAAGTTAATGAACTGAACCTCTAAAACTATAAGCTAGCCCCAATTAAATGTTGTCCCTTATAAGAGTTGACTTGGTCATGGTGTTTCTTCACAGTAATGAAAACCCTAGCTAAGACATAGACTATATATGCGGTTGTATGATATAGACCAGGTTTAATATACTGTCATTGTAAGGTCTTAAAAGACAATAGTGCTGAGAACAATGTAAACTGTGAAGTCCCAGCTTAAAAGATTTCAGAGGGGAACAATATTAGCAACCTTAGTAAAAGATATTCTTTCAACATTTTGGCAAAAATCTGGGCATCTTTTGTCCTTGGCCTAAGAATTTGCCTGAAACTAAATTTAGAAGCAGTGGCCTAATTTATTTGGCAGAGATCATTTCAGGATAGCACTCTATCGAATGTTTATTACTGATTCTAATGTAAGTCTAAGTGAAAAAGAGTGGGTGGGGATAAAAGAAAGATAGAAATATAAAATGTTCAGTTTAAAAAAAGAAAGAGCACCAGAAAAAACGTTGCAGCCGAGGTTTGTGCTGAAGGAAATGAGGGTAGCACCATTCAGGAGTAACATCAGGTTCTGAAACGAAGGGAAGAATGCCCTCAGAGCTGGATTCCGTCCACAAAACTTCCAATTTGTGAAAGAGAGCATAAGGCTTTTTTTCTTTTAGCCTCCTAGAAAACAACTGAATAAAAGCATTGCTGTTAATGTGATTCAGAGGGGTGGGGTCCATCCAGAGCTGGCAGCAGAAATTGCTGGTGTCATCCATGTGGTTCCAGTGTTAGAGAAATAAAGGGGGCAAGAGTGAACTGGCCCTGAATTCCTTCTTCGGGGTTTCAGGGAGCCACTGTCACCAAGAGAACTATTCCAAAGAAGTTTCTGCTTCATGCTCAGTTGGTGACACTGCCTGAGGAGGTTTACCAGATGTGGTCTTTCTAGAGGAGGTATGTCGTTCAGTGTGGGTTTTGAAAGTAGAGGGCCTTGCATACTTCTAGTTCATTCTGTCTGCTTCCTATTTCCAACTCCAAGGTGTGAACTCTCAGCTTCTTATTTCTGTTTCCGGGCCTGTTGATTACTATTATCCCCCTACCTACCTATTCCTCTGCTATGATAGACTCTCATTCCTCTGGATTCATAAGCCCAGATAAACTCTTTCTTCCTGCTTTTGGTCATGGTGTTTTATCAGAGTGACAGAAAAATAATTAACATTATTGTATTGAGATATTAATATGCTCTAAAATAAAAATCACAGAGTTATCTGGATTCTTCTTACTGCTCCCTCCAACATTGCATTTCCAAATGGCCTTGTGAGGGAGTACTGAGCATAGGAGGTAAAGACTGAAAGTGGAACCCTAGTAATGTGGCTTTCAGTGATGTCATTGCCCATTCTGGGGTCGGATATTTAGCTGAAGCAAGGGTTTTTGTGTCACCCAAGTTCATTAACCCTTCACCTGTGCATCAGTAAATCTGATAGACTCATTGTTTGCCTCTGTTGGATACTAATGGAATTGTTTATTTGGTTTCTCTTTCTGTCCTATATGAGATTAATTGATCATTTTCCACAATACCCTGGGGAAAAATAACATCACAGTAGGATAGGAAGAACTTATACTCAGAATGAATGACAGTTGTGTGAAGTGAAAATTTGAGGGTTCTTTGGAAAGTCAGTTGTGTTGGATGTTGTTTTGCTGGGCACACAGGTGAAGAAATGGTTTCCTGAAGTGGACACAGGTGAAAGAATAAGGCAGACTCATGAAGGAACTTTTGGCTGAAGCAGATGTAGGGGAGAGGATGTTCTGCTTGATGAAGGATTCTTTGCTAACAGCATGCATGCATTTGATCTGCCTTACATTGCATAGTTGAGCTCCATTTGTTGGGACTTTGTAAACTCGGGCTGACTGTATGCAAATGCTGAGGCAAGACACAGAGAGGACACATGATGTTCAGGGAAGTATAGAAAGGATTCAGTGGACAATGACTGAGGCTGAGCTTGGCTGCTTATAGAGCTAGGCTTGTGAGTCTCGAGTCTTCATTGATCTTTGCTTCCCTGAGAGAGGCACAGCCTAGAACTTCTCCTGGTTGTCCCTCCAGGTGTCTCTTGCTGACTTGATCTGAGGCTAAGGCGTGGCTCTCTCTGCTGGATAGTACCACTACTGCTGATTAATGTTTGCTATCTCGACTCTACAAAAGTGGACTGCTGGTGTATCTGTAATGTGTTTGCGAGTGGTTCGAGCTGCAGCTGCTAACCTGTGAACTGAATTGCCGAGTTCCAAACAACATAGACGGGAATTGCTTCAAAGAACCTCTCTAAACAGGTCCACTTCCCTGTTTCCTTTTTTCCCCCACTACCTCTGGTGGATGGTAGGCTAAAAAGAAGGTTAAAGCATTTAAGAAATATTAAAAATAGGTTTTGAAAAATTAAAGGTACAGTAGTGTGAAGTACAGATGTATAGAAATATTATAGTTGCCAGCACTATTTTCTTAGAATTTGAGATCTTCTTAGATCTACATATAATGGTGCTTCTAAAATCTCTCTACTGTAACATCTATTTTGAAAAATCATATACTACTGCAAGACATCTTCTGATAAACTGTTAAGTAAAAATATCAACAGTAAATTTTTAATAATGTTAAGAGGAGAAGTAAACTCACAATTTTGGATTGTTAGTTTCTGATCTGTAATATTAAGTCACCATCCACCTCCTAAAGATTGTGAACAGGCACATGCTTTTAAAATTTTTTTTTCACACAGAAAATTCAAAAACATGAAAAGACAAAGGCAAATTAAGGAGCATTGTGTGCTAGTTTACAAAATAGGCAAACATAGAGCAACTGTTACATAGATCTGGAAGGGAAGGGGCTTACAGTAATTCAAAAGAACTGATCTAAAATCAAATACAAGCAACAGGGAGAGAGATTTAATATTCCTGTGAAGAAAAACCCACATATTCCAAGAGTGAAGAAGTTAACCACTGTATATTACTATTAAAAAGGATTGAATAGAGCCAATTGCCAACATTCTGATTTGTGATGTCATTTCCAACCTTGCTTTCAATTAGAATAATATCAATTGTATGATATCCGTTTTCAGTAATAAAACAAATATATTGTTTAAATTGATCTAGCTAATTCCAACTTAGAGTCATCTCTATATACAGATTTGGCTTATTTAATTGGATTTTAGAAAAGATGGAAATCAGAAAAATGGGTGATAGCATGATTTTTTTATTTAAATTGATTTTGAAAAACATAGAGAAGCACACTGGCAAAGAAATTTGTCACCTAATCTAGTTTGGATAATAAAGATTTCCTGAAAATGTACGCTTTATTGAGGCTATACATGTTCCAATAAATGGTCATGCATTCATGAACATACAAAGTACTAAATAAGGTGATGGATATTAAATTAAAAAGAGAGGGAGCAAGCAAATGAAGTTGGAAAAAACCTTAGAAGCATAGAAGGGTATACCAGATATGAACACACTACACACATCTATAAATATTAAATAAAATATTTTTAAAGAAAAAGAACAATTGAAGAATAGACAAGACAAGAAAAAACAATGTTTGAAATGGAAATATCAAGAGTTTGTAAGAATATAGTCCATTGGTGAGTTTCATGTGAAGTTACTACATGCAATGGAATAATATTAAATACATAGTTCAGTATAATAATTAAAAGCATCAAGTGTATATGTGTAAATGTGCTCATTCACTTTGAAAAAGTTAAATTTATCTTCCTATGTAAAGCCTCTTTGTAACACAAATTCCACTCAGATATTGATAACTTGGAAAGATATACATGTGTAGGGTAGAATAACACATAATATTAGCTGAATTTTTATCTACTGATCCTTGAATATACAGCAAACAGTAAGCAAAAAAAAAAAAAAATTTATTCCTGATAAACATGATCCTCCCAGTAAAGAACAATATATCATGTCCTTTTACATTACATTCCATGGGAAATTTTACATGCCACATTCAGGTATAGTTTTTATAGTTTGTTACATCACATGTTCTTGTCTCAATTAAAAAAAATCATAAGACACAATAAGTGGATAAAGCAATCAAGACAGAATGATCACTTTAAAATTCCAACATGACAGCTGGGCAGTGGTGGTGTCTTTAATCCCAGAACTTGGGAGGCAGAGGCAGGTGGATTTCTGAGTTCGAGGCCAGCCTTGTCTATAGAATGAGTTCCAGGACAGCTAGGGCTACACAGAGAAACTTTGTCTTGAAAAAAAAAATGAAAACAAACAAACAAACAAACAAAAAAACTCCAATATGACAGAGATTTTAGAGTAGAAAATTAGAATCTCCATGAATAATATATTAAGATATCTGCTTTAAAAATATGCAACATGAAAGAATACCTGTATAATGTTAGCTAATGATGGGAATGTTGAGAAAAATATCAAAAATGAACACTATAAATAGACAAGCATGATAACATAAATGGAATCGTCTGATAAGTACAACCTTGGGAAAAAAGAAGAAAGAGATTCTTGAAAGGCAACGGAACACATAGGAAGTAACAGACAATTAAAGCACTTCATCATCAGTGTGCTAACAGTACAATGTCAAGTACAATGGAGGATATGTTATAAACTAGTAAAGAATGTTGAGTGTTGGCTAGAAAGAAGATAAGGTGAATTAGCTTTCAGAAAAGCTTATTCAAATTTTAGTCATCATTGGACAGCATAACAGGAGAAAATAGAGAAACTTCAGATCAGAGCACAAAGTATTTATTCTTGACTCCTATATTTTCAGGACAATGTAGTTTCAGACCACTTAATAAATCCTATGTGCCAGGAATTAGAAAAGGTAAGAGACTAGTTATGCCTGGTTCTCACCAGCTGAGACCTGATCTTCCAACTATAAGGAGAGCCCCAGCAGATGCACTGTTCTCTTTGGAGACCAAGGGGCTTCGGGGCCTCTGACCTGATTTCTATGGTATAAAGAGAGTGGCAATTAGGATATATGTGATCTACTAAAAGCAGAATATTTGAAAGAATAAGTCTGAATGTTCATGACATAGTGGTAATCTTGTAATTACAACATTCTGGAGCTGAGGCAGGAGGACCAAGTTTACCGGGCATCTTGTACTACACAGTGAGACTCTCAGGTGAGCACACACAAATAAAGCAACACAACCCACAATGAAACACGTCAAAATAGTGGTAAATGTCCAATTTTAATGGCAAATGTTAAACTTCAGGCCAAGGAAGGTCACAGATTGCCTACCAGGATCAAAACACATTAAAATCAATTGCAGTTACACTGGAGAAGTCAATAGCAAAGCAAAAAGATTTTATAAAAACCAGTATCATAGAGGAACAAGCATAATTACATTATTTGTATTTATATTAATAAAAATGATTAAACTTAGTTTATGAGAACAAAAATTAGATGATAGATTCTATTTCCTAGGAGACCATGTTATTTAAGAGATGGAAAACTCTGCCATTTGAGAAAAAACACCTTTGTCTTGTCATGTATGAGCTGGTTGAGTTACTATAGAGATGGAAGGTCTGGATCCATTCTTATAATGGCTTCCTTAATCTCCCTATGATATATAGTATAGACTCCTTCTATGAAGATGGAACCAGAAATACCTATAGAAGTATAAAAATAGCTACAAGGTTTCTCTTTGTATGACCAAAGCTGTTTGATACATGCTCCCCCCGCCCCCGCCCCTGCCCCCGGACACTTCTCAATTAAGAATTGGGGCTGGCTTTGATCTTGTACAGGACTCACATCTATGCAAATCTTTCAAGGAGACATTTGAGAGAAAGCATTTTGAATAACAAATGCCAGATGTCTGGAAATAATTTCAAATGCTAAGGACATAAGTTTTAAATCCAGTGCTTTATCCAAACCAGGAAACTCGCGCAGCTTATGCTATTTTAGATAACAGTTTCCAATCAGTAATGTAATAGATACGATGTTAAGAGTAAACCATTGTGGAGGCAATTCAATTTATTGGTTCACTTCATTTGGTGATCCTGGCAAGCTCAGCTGTAATTGCTGAGAAAAGATTAAAAGCGGAATATGATGTGACTCAGTGGAAATCAAATAAAGTTACTCTGCAAATCATTGGGGAAAAGAGATGTAATTGTGATTGCTCATGCTTTGCCACTTGTTGATCTTGTCTGGTTTTCACTATTTTGACCCACTTAATGGTTTCAAGCTGTGTTAATTGGTAGAATATAACAGTAAAACATAAAGATTAATTCATTTTATATTCCTAGATACTGTATTTCAGAATAGGGTGATGATTATACATTTCCAAAGGTAATACTTACGTTCATTGCTTTCTGTAATGAAGTTCAGGTGCCTTGGACGGTACTAAGGGAACATGTTCAAACTCCTGAAAAAAAATGATTTATGGCAGCAAATATTTACTCTCTGGCTAGTTTAATAGATAGTTGAGGCTGATGTGTTTTTACAACTCCTCACCAACAATAATTTGAACATCTATCTATTGATTAGTTAAATGTGCACATGTCAAGCTGAACAAAGTGTGGTGCCACTAGCTTCTAACATCAGCATCTGACATGTGTGCTGTCCTTAAGGAAGCAAAGTGGGTTATGAAATTTGCTTTACAGAGTTTTTAACAGTGAAGAATTTTTAATATAGAGTCTTGTAAAACAGTAAAACTCACCAGTAGTTTTACTATTTTAGTAGATTTTAAACTATTAAATTTGCCAGAAAAATTTTCTCATTGCTCTTTTAAAATTATTACATGGAAGACACATGATCATAGTTATACATATTTATGTCTGTACATATTTTAATTGTTCACATTCTATATATACAAATTATTCAGATTTACAAATTTTAAGCTCATAATGATTGAAAAAGCTAATAACCATACTTTAATCATTCCACTAAAAATTACTTGCTGATATAATGAATAGTGACATTAAATATTGACTCCTAAGTGGATAGCTAAGATGATGAATTCCTAGAATGAAATGCCAGGCATTTCCCATTTTTGCTTACTATTTATAGTTAGACTACAAATTGTAAGACATATATTACAATAACTTCTAGTCTATCTGTCCTGCTCTTTTTCAGTATACTTGTTTTACTACAAAGTGTTACATATATATAACAATGAACTAATTTTGTGGGAAAGATTAACGTGGGGATTTACATACAACTTCTAAATATATGCCAAGGGTAAGAGTAGTGTCTAATATACGATTATGATTTATTTCATAAAGGTGGCAATTTTATTGGTTTGCATTTCTTGTTTTCCTAAGTTGAAAATTATTTTTGGTTTCACTAACTTGGGTAAAAGATTATGTTAAATGGAATAACATAAGGTTAAATGTTCAGAAAATACTGGGATGCGTGTTGTTCTTTAAAACTATAGAATCTGTTTTACAAATTGTTCATTAAAAAGTGACAGATTTTGGATAAATGTAGTGAACTAGCAGCTCTATGACTTAGGAAGACACAATGTGAAAACGAATGGACTGTCTCCCAAGGAGAAAAGGACAAGATAATGTTGGAATTCAGAGTAAAAGAATACCTAAAATATACAGTTACATAAATAATAGGTGAGCCAGTTTAAAGAAGTTGAGCCAATCAGAACAGAGTTCCAGGCAAGCAAAGAGAAACACAACAGAGGCTGCAGACAGGTGACCAAGATAGTTCTATGAACAGAGCATACTAGGAATGCCATTGAGAAAGAGTCCACTGTCTTTAGATGCCCCAAATCCGGCAGCAGATCCTCATGATCTGGTGATTTCTTGGGTGATTGCCTACAATTGGAAAAGACTCTAATTTTGTCTATATAAGAGGCCAGTGAAAAGTGTCATCATGAGAGGAATTCTAGTGTAGAAAACTGAGCTGTAATGGAGCTTGGGAATAGGAATGACCACAAGAATCATTTAACTTGCCACTGGACCTTAGCAAGAGACAGCTGTGGCATGTGGGTGGGCTGGGTCTTGACAATCTGGTAAGTACAGACTGCCAGAGACTATGGAAATTATGAACATAACTCTCCATTTGGTATCTAGGAGTAGATCTCTTCAACTAAGAATCAATCTGGAGTTTCACAATCCAGAGCTAAGGTTAGTAGTGTGCAGTGGTTTGAATATGCTAGTCCAATGGGAAGTGGCACTATTA
This sequence comes from Uromys caudimaculatus, assembly GCA_028551405.1. Classification (NCBI taxonomy): domain Eukaryota; kingdom Metazoa; phylum Chordata; class Mammalia; order Rodentia; family Muridae; genus Uromys; species Uromys caudimaculatus. The sequence continues at coordinate 83,281,343 of CM052709.1, read as the reverse complement.
GTAGGTGTGGCCTTGTAGGAGGAAGTGCTCCAGTGTGGGGTAGGCTTGAGGTTCTATATTAAGCTCAGCCCAGTGTGGTTGGGTCTCCTTGTGATTGCCTTAGGATCATGAAATAGAACTCTTGTCTCTTCAGCACCAAGGCTGCCTAGGTGCTGCCATGCTTTCTGCTATGATAATAATGGACTGAACCACTACAACTGTAAGCCAGCCCCAATTTAATGTTTTCTTTTTCTTTTATAAGAGTTATCTTGGTCATGGTGTCTTTTCACAGCAATGAAACCCTAACTAGCACATAGTAGATCAATGTCTTGAGCCACATATCTGGTATTTAACTGTTATAGATCAAGAGAATCCTGAAGTATAACCTCATCAATAATACTTATGAAATATAGAAATTATAAAGCTATTTCCTCTATCTACATAGATGTCAGTGCTCTGGTTACCACGTGCAATATGTATTCCAGCTAGACAATTAGGTACTCTTGGGAGTATGACCTGGAAAATCTCCAAATTATGAGAAAAATACCTGTATGCCCCACTCTGTGTAAGCCTAAGTGTGACCAGATAGGCCACTGAAATGCAAATATAGAAGACAAAACTTAAGAAAAACAGAGTTACAAATTCAAACAAATGATCTCTATGTACAATCTGCCAGCACACATGTATTGATGACTTAGAAAGGCTCATGTTTTATCTGTATTGGTTTTCTTCAGGTACTTCTTTTTTTTTTTTTTTTATTACTGCACTTAAGTCAGTATTTTTACTATGTTGTATTGAAAGAATAATGTTTTGGAAGAGCATTGCATTCATTGGACCAACAAATCATTAGTGGTATTCGGTGCCTGGTACTGGGTATTTTGTTAGATAATGCCTAAAATCTTCAGGAAAACATCAGCACCCCATGTGGTGTAATTCCATTAAGGATATAGCTACATATATTTACCTCTTCTTTTCAACATTTAAAAGGTATACACTCTTCTCAGTAGCCCGTGAAACCCTCTAAAAGCAAAGAGAGTTGTAAGCCTTAATGAATAAAAAAGAATCCAAATAAAGTCTTGTATCCCATCACATAATTGTGGAATAATACTAGACTATCACATCAAGATAATGCATAAATACTTATAGACTTAGCAACATATTGTTTTTAAAAATATTTATTCTAATTTTTGCAATTATAATGTAGTTCTATAATTTCCCCTGCCCCCTTTTTTCTCTCCAATCACAGATATATAGCCTTTCTCTCTTTCAAATTCTTGACCTCTTTTTTCATTAATTGTTGCTGCATGTATATAATTAGGGACACAGCAATCTGTGGTCAGGTGGCACAAAAGAGAATAGTGAGATGGGACTCTTGATAAGAAAATAGTTTAAGGTGAATGCAAGGTGAATATAAGTAAAAATATTATACTGATATCCATCACAGTGTATGTTACTTAAAGAAATTAATTTTAAAAGTATATGAAGAATATATTAAGTCAATAAATTATGAGAAAGAACTGATCACAATTTTGATATTTGTTGTGATTATATCTCAATGATTTATTCACATTTTGAGAGTGATCACATCATTTGTACTAACAAAGTATGACTAGGCATTACCTACTGCCTACTCATTTCTTAACCTTTTGCCTATTCATTGCTTGCATATGTGCTAATTCTGCCTCTTTTCCCCAAATTATCTCTGTTCCAGGAAAGCAAGTCTTAGAACTGCAGCTATAAGCACATGCTCAGAATAGCGAGTTTCATCCTAAAATTAAACATTCAAAAATAATTGCTCCATTCAAGTCATGAGTTATTACAGCAATTTAATAGTGATAATCTAGATGGAAAGTACATTTTTACTAGTCTACTAATCTTGTTGGCAATTCAGTAACCATTTGTAGTAGAGTATTATTTTATAAGGAATAGATGATTTTTAAACATCTAATTGGCTATTTGGCTCTTTCCTGATATCCTTTCATTTAATTAAATTATTACTTAAAAATCTACATTGAGAAGTTAAACAAAATCTTTGTGATCCACCAAAAATAACACAGAGAAAAATTTATCTTGAAATGAATGGTTATTGACCTTTAAAATGGAAATTACTACTCTGAGCAAACTAAATATGACAGAAAATGAACATGTGAGATTCTAAATGCTAAAGTTCTGAATTGCAAAACAGAATATTTTATGACATGCATAGGTATACTTTAGTTCTTCCTCATACATTTAAAATAAAACAAATTCGTTCAAACTTACTTAAGTGCTATACATAGAATGCATGAAAAACAATTTCAGTTTCACAAAATGGCTAGAATAAAAACAAAATTCCATAAAAATGGAATCATGCACACAAATGCCCAGGTTATCTCCTAAAGGAAGTCTACCATATTAATTTCTAGGGCGACTGAATCAAATATGCTATAAAACAGAAGCCTTTCAAAATAAAAGTTTACTTTTTGCCATTTCCTGTGGCTAAAGCTCATATCATAGTATGTTCAGAGATTTATTGGAAAGTGTTCTCCTTTGAACATCCCACTTTCCTGGTTGGTGCCATCTGTACTTGGCATTTTTTGACTTAAGACTGTATCACGCATTTTGTAACAATATGCTGTTGTCTTTTCATCCCTTCCTCAAGAGTTCTGTCTTCCTGTAAGGATGACAGTTGTTGGATATCTGAATACTTCTGAAAACAGTGTGTCCAAGTTTTATCTTAAAAGCCTCATTTCCAAATAATGTCATACACACAGGTATAGAGTCAGGAGTTCAACTTATTTAAGGGATTTAAGAGAAACAAACCAATTCACACATCATAAACTTGAGGTATACATTGGTTTACAATTTATACTGCTTTTATCTACTAATACATCAATAATATTCATAAAGCATATTATTTGACACTTGAGAATTTTAGCATCCATTATAAGGAAGTATAATAAACATTTTATGAAAATGATAACTTGCCATTTAAAATTATCTTCTGGCAAATGCAGTGGGTCACACCTGCAACTCTGGCTGTTGGAACATTTGGGCAGATGCTGCCTAATCCAGGAGTTCAAAAACTGTCTGGGCTCTCTAGACTGAGAGATTTCAGCCAGTATCAGATATTTCATTATACAAACTAAAACATAGGTTAAAACTAAATTATCAGTAACAAAAAATGCATCTATGTTAGTCTTATTAAAATCATTTCAGTGATAAGAAAAAAAAATACATTCTGGCTTCAGAAGTACCATAGCAAAAAGTCACAGAGTAAATGTGATTAAAACTGTTGAGTGATGAACAAGAGAACAGTATTATGGGAAGCTCCATGCTTTTTTGCATAGTCTGGTGGAAGAAATACAGACTTTAAAGACACTTCTCAAAGGAAGTGAGAGAACATTATAGAAGTATTCTGTTATACACACAGATGCCTAATCTGAAGTTAACAGATCTTTATTTGAAAGCAGAACTTCTAAACGTGTGTTGAGAAACACTGAGAAGGATGTGAGACACAATATTGGAATCCTTTGAGAGCACTTCTATTGATAGCAGAAAGGAATGTGGAGGTATGAGCAGGTAAGTGATTATCTTGTAATTATCAGTGAACATCTTTCTTAAATCAAAGAGTAATTTGTTAGTAAATATTTCCAGAGTTATGGGGGGGTGGGGTGTCAGGTAGTAAAGTATAGGGACATATTCATGCTATGTGGCCAAAAAAATGCATCTTTAGGGGTCTGGAGAGATGGCTCAAATGTTAGGAGTATAATATCCTTCTGCAGAGGATCTAGTTCAGTTCTCAGTATCCACTTAATTCCCAGCATCCACATCAGGCAGGTAATTACACTTCAAAGGGCTCCACCCCCCTCTTCTGACTTCTATATTCACATAATTACTATAGATACATACACAGGTAAATGCATGAAATTAAAATAAACTAAGTAAAATCTTGAAATTAGTGTATCTTTTCATAACTTAATTTGATTTTGTATAACACAAATCGATAACTGAAAAAATGAAATTTACTGATAAAATGAAAATCTCTTTTCAACATAGGTAGCTTAGTGTGAACAAACTAGTCTCTGCTACAGCTAAGTTTAAGACTCTTCCAAAAACTACCCTATGTTCAACAATATTAAGTCCCTTTAGGACCGTCATCTCTACTAACTCACTAAAAATGCAGACATCCTTCCTCCATCCCTCCCTCAGGTCTAGCCTGGTGAGCACAACTGACTTTCCCATCCATACATTTCCTGCCCTTCAAAAGGGCTAGCCTGGTTCCTCCAGCCAAATCTGTCTTTCTTTGCCTTCACTTCAAAGGACTCAGCTTGGGCCAGTTCTCTCTACATATACCCCAAGACAAAGATCTCCCCGATGTCACATGCAACTTTCCCACACAGACAAATCTACCACCATACTCCAAACTTAGGATAGGATGTTTATCCTATATATCTTACAGTTCCTTCTGCCAACATGAAGTTTAAAGAATAAACAAATAAAATTCAATGAAATCAAAGAAAGATCTTAAGAATAAACGTCTGCATGTTGACCTTTTTGAGTTCTGTAGACTGTATCTTGGATAATCTGTACCTTTTTTTTTTGCTAATATCCACTTAGCGAGTACATACCATGTATTTCCTTTTGTGTCTGGGTTACCTCACTCAGCATGATATTTTCTAGTTCTTTCCATTTGCCTGCAAAACTCAGGATATCCTTATTCTTAATAGCTGAGTAGTATTCCATTGTGTAAACGATCAACATTTTCTGTATCTATTCTTCTGCCATGAGACATCTGGGTTGTTTGCAGCTTCTGGTTATTCACAAATAAGGCTGCTATGAACATAGTGGAACACATGCTCCTGTGGCATTGTGGGGCATCCTTTGGGTATATTCCTGAGAGTGGTATTGCTGAGTCTTCAGGTAGATCTATTTCCAATTTTCTGAGGAACCTCCAGATTGATTTCCAGAGGGGTTGTACCAGTTTGCAGTTGCACCAGCAATGGAGGAGTGTTTCTCTTTCTCCACATCCTCGCCAACATGTGTTGTCACCTGAGGTTTTGACCTTAGCCATTCTGATTGATGTAAGGTGGAATCTCAGGGTCCTTTTGATTTGCATTTCTCTGATCACTAAAGACTTAGAACATTTTTTTAGGTGTTTCTCAGCCATTCGAAATTCCTCTGTTGTGAATTCTCGGTTTAGTTCTATACCCCATTTTTTGATTGGGTTGTTTGGTGTTTTGGTGGTTAGCTTCTTGTGTTCTTTATATATTTTGGATATTAGCCTTCTATCGGATGTGGGGTTAGTGAAGATTTTTTCCCAATCTGTAGGTTGCCAATTTGTCTTATTGACTGTGTCCTTTGCCTTACAGAAGCTTTCCAGTTTCATGAGGTCCCGTCTATCAATTCTTGCTCTTAGAGCCATTGGAGTGCTGTTTAGGAAATTTCTGCCTGTGCCAATGAGTTCAAGGCTCTTTCCCATTTCTCTTTTATTAGATTCAGTGTATCTGGTTTTATGTTGAGGTCCTTGATCCACTTGGACTTGAGCTTTGTACAAGGTGACAAATACGCATCTATTTTCATTTTTCTACACACAGACAGCCAGTTAGACCAGCACCATTTATTGAAGATACTTTTTTTGCCCATTGTATATTTTCGGCATCTTTGTCAAAGATCAAGTGTTTGTAAGTGTGTGGTTTTATTTCTGGGTATTCAGTTCTATTCCATTGATCAACATGTCTATCTCTGTACCAGTACCATACAGTTTTTAACACTATTGCTCTGTAGTAAAGCTTAAGGTCAGGGATTGTGATTCCCCCAGCCGTTCATTTATTGTTAAGAATTGTTTTCGCTATTCTGTGTTTTTTTGCCTTTCCAGATGAATTTGAGAATTACTCTTTCTATGTCTTTGAAGAATTGTGTTGGGATTTTGATGGGAATTGAACACTTTAGTTCCACTTGGGAGGGAGAAGAAAGCAATCACAAGTGGGGAGGGGGGAGGGACCTGAGAGGGAAAATAGATGGGGAGTCTGGGGAAAGAGGGGAACCTGATCTTGTATTGAGTGAGGGAAAAGAACTGAAGCCTTGAGGGCCAGCAGAAAGAATGGAAACAGGCAACCTCATGAAGTAGGAGGTTGTGGGACTCTCCAGAATGTACCAGAGACCTGGAAGGTGAGACACTCTCAGGACTCAAAGGGAGGGACCTTAAATGAAATGCCTGACAGTGGGAAGAGGGAACTTATAGAGCCCACCTCCATCAGGAAGACAGGGCATCAAATGAGGGAAGGGGTTGCCATCCCACAGTCAAAACTCTGACCCATAATTGCTCCTGTCTGAAAGAACTACAGGGATGGAAATGGAGAGGAGCCTGAGAAAAAGAAGGTCCAGCAACAGGCCCAAAGTGGGATCCAGCTCAAGGGGAGGTCCCAAGGCCTGACACTATTACTAAGGCTATGGAGCACTCACAAAAAGGGACCTAGCTTGATCCCACTCCAGAAGACCCAAGGAGCAGATGAAAGAGTCAGATGCAGATATTTGCACCCAACCAATGGACAGAAGCTGCTGAACCCTGTGGTTGAATTAGGGAAAGGCTGGAAGAAGCTGAAGAGGACGGTGACCCTGGAGGAGGACCAGCAGTCCCAATTAACCTGGCCCCCGAGGACTCTCAAACACTAGACCACCAAACAAGCAGCATACACCAGCTGATATGAGGCCCCCAACACATATACAGCAGAGGACTGCCAGGTCTGGGTTCAATCAGAGATGATGCACCTAACCCTCAAGGGACTGGAGGCCCCAGAAAGTTTAGAGGTCTGGTGGGGTGGGGGTGGGGATGGGGACATCCTCGTGGAGACAGTGGATGGGGAGGAGGCACTGGATGTGGAGCAGTCAGAGGGTAGACAGGTGAGGGTATAAAATCTGGGCTGTAAAAAATTAATTAATTAATTAATTAAAAAAGAATAAATGTCTGAATGATGCTCAAGAAAGCACAAAGGAAAGCCTTACAAGTAAAATGGCTTAAGCAGAAAACAGAATATTGGGTCTTAAAGATAAAATAGAAGGCTTAGCAAATAATAAAATACTTTTAAACAAATGCAAGAAAGGAACACAAAGAAAATGTGGGCACTGTACCAAAACACACTGAATTCTAGGTAGAGATGAGGGAGAAGAATCCAAATTCATATCCAAGTTCTTCCAAAGGCAGGGTTGTCCAAGAGACTCCCAAAACATACAACCTATTGCTGTTACCCTTGGTTACTAGAGGTTAAATATGACTTCCTATTTCGGGAGACACATGAACTTCAGTGACAGGGAATAGAGTTCTCTGAGCTGGAACTGGACTTATGGCCTACTCTCTGAGAACTAGCTTTAGTGGTACTAGAAGGCATCATGCAAGTTTCCCAAAGAGGAAAGAAATCAATAGTCCAGCCGGCTCTGATGCCTGTGAACAATATCTATTACAGCACAGCAAGGTAGCCCTAAGTGTGCAGTAGTAGAACAGACACCCTGACAAAACCCAAAAACTCAGTAATTGGATGTAAGACCAGAGGGAAACCATGCCTAGTACTGAAAACCTAGATAACTACTTGAAGCTAGTGAAGTCATAGTTGTTGGAGGAGAATCAACAACCACAAATTTACTAAACCCACATAATCTCTTCCACCCTCCGTTAAAGAAACTTCACTTTGCAACAGAGAAACCACTACAGAAAACCATACCAAACCAAATAAAAATGCATAATTGTGGAGTTCTAGGAAATATTTCTGTATTGAAGGCCAGGATACATTGTGGAAGATGGGTGGAAAGATTTTAAGAGCCAGAGGATCAGGGCTTTTTCCGTGACATTGTGTCTCCTAGTAATGTCATACGCTACATCCCGACAATCCCCATCAACATGATTGCCCAACAGGAATGGAACTTCATGGAAATGGCTATGCCATCGTGGACCAAAAAAAGAAAAAAGCCTACAGCTCCTCAACCTCACATAAAGAACTATAGTCCAAACTGAGAGCATACTCACAAAGCCTTACAACTCCAGGCAGATATCTAAGGAGAAATCAGTTCACATACGATTATTTTATAATGTTAAATTAAACTTACTGGCTTAACATCCATTCTATCTATTGAGAATTAAAATTATACCACAGTAAGAGCCATTAAAATAATATTCTGTCACTAGTCTGCAGACACTTGATGTACCAGGATTTGGGGGAAACCCAGGTGGAGCCTTCACCCTCTCAAGGAGAAGGGAAGGGAGGGATTTGGGGGAGGGATTGTCTGAGAGGAAGACAGAGAGAGGGGACAGACATCAGGATATAAAGTGAATAAATAAAAAATAAAACATTCAAAAATTTTTAAAAAAGAAAAAAACATTTCAGAATAGTTTCAACATTATAAAATCATTGCCAAAAATATTGTCCTTCATGTCTATAACAATGCTCAATTTATATTTGACCTATTCCTAGATATTTGTACTAGTTTGGCTATTAATTTTTATTTCTCTGCTTACTAATGATATGCTACATTTATAAATACATATCTTATTTGTTGAAGTGACTATTGAAATACATTATCCATTTTGAAATAATTTGTTTTCTTTTTATTTTGAGAGTGACTTGTATGTATGGAGAAAATCTTACATGATTTTTAAGTTTTCAACAGCTCCATATTTTCCTTTTACATTTTAAAAGTCTTTTATTTATTTATTTTTGATAGTTTATTTACATTTCAAATGTTTTCCTCTTTCCAGGTCTCCCCTTTGGAAACCCCCTATCCCATCCCCCCTGCCCTGACTCTATGGGGGTATTCCCCCACCCACCCACTCCCATCTTCCCTCCCTGGCATTCCTCTATACTAGGGCATCTAACACCCTCAGACCCAAGGGCCTCTCCTCCCACTGATGGCCAAAAAAGACCCTCCTCTGTCACATATGTGGCCAGCACCATGGGTCCCTCCAAATGCATTCTTTGGTGATCCAGTTTCTGGGAGCACAGGGTGGGGGGCCTGACCAGTTGACACTGTTGCTCCCTCCATGGGGCTACAAAGTCCCTCAGTTCCTTCAGTCTCTTCTCCAACTCCTCCATCTGGGACCCCATGCTCAGTCCAACAGTTGCTGTGAATTAAATCATGGGTGTTCTGAACTTTTGGGCTAATACATTCTTATCAGTGAGTACATGCCATGTTTGTTCTTTTGTGCCTGAGTTACCACACTCAGGATGATATTTTCAAGTTCTATCCATTTTGCCTGCGAATTTCATGATGTCATTGTTTTTAATAGCTGATCAAATGCAGCTTACCATAACTTATATTTTGTAGATAACATTTGGTTGTGCTTACCTACTTTTTAGCAAAGGATTTCTCCTTTTCTTTTAGAAATCATGATTTTGTATTTAATTTTCATCTACAGATTTTGAGGGCACTTTTATATCAATGTTAAAGTGCTGCATTCTCATTTTTTTCCCTTAGGTAAACAAATATTCACACTTTTCAGTAAAGTTATTGAATCTATTGACAAGCGTGGTGGACCACACCTACATCTTGACAAGCGTGGTGGATCACGGCTACATTCCTGGTCCACAGAGGCTGGAGGGCTATACAGTAGAGGCCTCAGCTACTAAAAGATTGAAAATCAGCCTATGCTGCATAATGAGATTCTTTATAAAAATAAAAAAGGTTAATGATGGAAATTAATGATAAGACATTTAAATGGCATGCACGAGAACGCAGATTCAATCTCATACTAAACAAAATAAGCATATTATTAGGAATATCATCTTCTTGTCCTGAAAAACATCTGATATTTCCAATTCCTATATTGCTCCACTTGCATATATGCATGTGTATTTATGTAAGTATGATTATGCAGAGCATCGAAACAAGTTTTCAAACTTGTTTTTAACCTATTGAAAAAATAAAATTTAGATTAAGTTAATAAAATTGAATTAAGCATAAACCTGGAGAACTATTAAAACTCAATCTTTTATTATGTAGAGTATCATATAAATCCTCTTGCCCATTTTGTGATATTTTTTAAAGAACGAAGAGTGATTTATTGCTCTTCTGAGTTGAACTTTCAAGGTAGTAATAAGAATGTAAGTAATATTTATAGCTTCTCAGGCTGTGGTGCCAATAGAGATATCAATAAGCTAGAATTCATAGCTCTGGTTTAATGACAAATTTGTTATTTTTGAAATGAGATGTCAAAAGAGTGGCTTGGTTTTTATAACCTCTAATGTAGGGAAGTGACTAAAAGGACTTTAAAACTGAGCTCTGCTAGAGTGCTCATGTTCACAGTGCAAGTGAACTCACTATGCTACATGGCTTCAACTATTCTGATTGCTGTAAAAATAATGTGCATCCGTAAAGTTAAAATTTAATCAAATTCCTACAGATCAAGTGACAAGCTTCTGTTTTGATTTAGTCCTCATTAATTTTTCTTTATTTCTTTATTATACATCTCTGTTGCCTAAAGATTTTTATGACATTATATGCATTATAGGTATATATGGAAGCTTATTATTCTTGTCTAGCATAAACAATTTTTGATAACTTTCATAACTTTTTTCCAATTGTTTTTTTAATACAGACCAATTTAAATTGCATGAGGAAAATCATAATTACCTATTAGAATATTTGCATCTCTAAGTGTACTTAAAACTGAAATGTTTATTTCTTTTGTAATGTAATCAATGAACTCAATGAACATGGTTCAGGAGACAACAGTAAAAAGTAACTCAATTATTATTCACCACTAGATCATCAAATTTTGATACATAAATTAAATACATAGATAAATTAAAATTTATCTAGTAGAGAAAATTCTTATTATGGTAGTACAAGGTATTTCTGGGAAGAAATATGATACTTTATAATCATAATTATTCTAAAATAATGAATAGTTCTTACCTTGCATATTTGTTTTGACATTTATTGAACAGTTTTTTTCATATAATATATTCTGACTGTTATTTCACTTCCCCAATCTACTTCCAGATGCCTCTCATACCATTTTCCACACAACTCCACTACCTATCTCCCTCTCTCTCTTTAGAGAAAAAATATGCAAACGAACAAACAAGCAAAACAGAATAAAATAAAGAGATAAACGCAAGAGTATCTCTCTCTCTCTCTGTCTCTGCTTCTCTGTCTCTCATGCACACACACACACACACACACACACACACACACACACACACACACGCACAAGCACACATACAGAAACATGAGTAATTAAAATTTATTATTTTCATTATTTAAGGCCAACCACAATATATTCAGATTTCAATCTTTTCCAGAATTAATGCATATCATATATACAATGCTCATATTGATACTGACAATTGATAGAATGAAGATTTGAGGGTTATTATTTCCTCTTCTATCTTTTACATCATGCTTTGGTTATCTTTTAATGATGCTAATGTATTGATAAACCAGGGAGTTGAAAGAAGCCCCTCAAATTGATAACACACATTTGATTTATTATGATCACAATAAATGGAAAAAATATAATGTTGATTCTTTTTACGTCCCAGTAGTATTTCTAACTATAATAATGAGTCAAGAAGAGAAATAAAAGACATCATGTAAGTGAGGAAGAAATGCACACACACACACACACACACACACACACACACACACACACTAAATCTTTATGTATATTAAATAATTTTGTTTTCTTTAGTGCAAAGATAATTATATCATTATTGTTTTGGAAGACTTTTAATATTTTTACTCTTTGAGAATTTCATACAATATATTTCAATCACAGGTTTTCTCCCTCTACCTTCTCCCAGAAGCCATCCCGTACCTTCCTACATACTCAACTTCAAGTTCTTTTTCTCTTCAAAAAACAAACAACACCAACAAAATCATGTGAACTCATTTGTATTGGCCAACTACTCCGGAACATGCTGTCTGCCCTGGGGTACTCATTATCATTATGTTGAAGAAATATGATTGAAATTAAACTCTCTTTTAATTTTCTTTTTCTTTTTTTTTAATTTTTATTTTTTGATACTTTATTTACATTTCAAATGTTTTTCCCTTTCCAAATCTCCACTTTGCAAACCCCCTCTCCCCTAGCCCCCTCCCCCTGCCTCTATGAGGGTATTCCCACACCCAACCACCCACCCATCCACTCCCATCTTCCCACCTTGGCATTCTCCTATACTGGGGCCTCTAACACCCTCAGGCCCAAGAGCCTCTCCTCCCCCTGATGGCTAACAAGACCCTCCTCTGCCACATATGTGGCCAGCACCATGGACCCTCCCCTGTTTGGTTGGTGATCCAGTCTCCAGGAGCATGGGGAGATCAGGAGAGTTGACACTGTTGCTCCCTCCATGGGGCTGCAAACTCCCTCAGCTCCTTCAGTTCCTTTTCCAACTCCTCCATCTGGGACCTCATGCACAGCCCAATGGTTTCTATGAAGTGAATCTTGGGTATTCCGAACTTTTGAGCTAATAACCACTTATCAGTGAGTACATACCATGTTCATTCTTTTGTGACTGAGTTACCTCGCTCAGGGTGATATTTTCAAGTTCCATCCATTTGGCTGTGAGTTTCATGAAGTCATTGTTTTTAATAGCTGAGTAGTATTCCATTGTGTAAATGTATCTCATTTTCTTTATCCATTCCTCTGTTAAGGGGCATCTGGGTTGTTTCCAGCTTCTGGCTATTATAAATATGGCTGCTATGAACATAGTGGAGAATGGGTTTTTACTACATGTTGGAGCATCTTCTGGGTATATGCTCAGGAGTGAAATAGCTGGGTCCTCAGGTAGTATTATGTTCATTTTAATGAGGGTTCACCAAACTGATTTCCAGAGAGGTTGTATCAGCTTGCAATCCCACCAGCAATGGAGGAGTGTTCCCCTTTCTCCACATCCTCAACAGCATCTGCTGTCACCTGAGTTTTTTGATCTTAGCCATTCTGACTGGTGTGAGGTAGAATCTCAGACTTGTTTTGATTTCCATTTCCCTAATGACTAAATATGGTAAACATTTCTTTAGGTGCTTTTCAGCCCTACGAATTTCCTCAGTTGAGAATTCTCTGCTTAGCTATGTTCCCCATTTTTTGATAGGGTTATTTGGATCTCTGGAGTCTAACTTCTTGAGTTCTTTGTATATATTGGATATTAGCTCTCTATCAGACATAGGATTGGTAAAGATCTTTTCCAAATCTGTTGGTTGTCATTTTGTCCTATTTGTCCTTTGCCTTACAGAAGCTTTGTAATTTCATGAAGTCCCATTTGTTGATTCTTGATCTTAGAGCATAAGCCATTGGTGTTCTGTTCAGGAACTTTTCTGCTGTGCCCATGTGTTTGAGACTTTTCCCCACTTTCTCTTATATTAGATTCAGTGTATCTGGTTTTATATGGAGATTCTTGATCCACTTGGACTTTTGTACAGGGAGACAGGAATGGATCAATTCATATTCTTCTACATGTTGACCGCCAGTTGAACCAGCACCATTTGTTGAAAATGCTGTCATTTTTCCACTGGATGGTTTTAGCTCCTTTGTTAAAGATCAAGTGACCGTAGGTGTGTGGGTTCATTTCTGGATCTTCAATTCCATTCCATTGATCTACCTGCCTGTCACTGTACCAGTACCATGCAGTTTTTATCACTACTGCTCTGTAGTACAGATTGAGGTCAGGGATGCTGATTCCCCTAGAAGTCCTTTTACTGTTATTCCATATGAATTTGAGAATTGCTCTTTCTAAGTCTATGAAGAATTGAGTTGGAATTTTGATGGGGATTGCATTGAATCTGTAGATTGCTTTTGGCAGGATGGCCATTTTAACTATGTTAATCCTGCCAATCCATGAGCATGGGAGATCGTTCCATGTTCTGAGGTCTTCTTCGATTTCTTTCTTCAGAGATTTGAAGTTCTTGTCATTACAGATCTTTCACTTGTTTGGTTAGAGTCACACCAAGATACTTTATATTGTTTGTGACAATTGTGAAGAGTGTCATTTTCCTAATTTCTTTCTCATCCTGTTTATCCTTTGAGTATAGGAAGGCTACTGATTTGCTTGAATTAATTTTGCATCCGGCCACTTTGCTGAAGTTGTTTATCAGCTATAGCAGATCTCTGGTGGAGTTTTTCGGGTGATTTAAGTATACCATCATATCATCTGCAAATAGTGGTGTTTTGATTTCTTCCTTTCCAATTTGTATCCCTTTGACCTCCTTTTGTTGTCTAATTGCTCTAGCTAGAACTTCAAGTACTATATTGAGTAGATAGGGAGAGAGAGGGCAGCCTTGTCTAGTCCCTGATTTTAGTGGGATTGCTTCAAGTTTCTCTCCATTTATTTTGATGTTGGCCACTGGTTTGCGGTGTATTGGTTTTTACTATGTTTAGGTATGGTCCTTGAATTCCTGATCTTTCCAAGACTTTTTATCATGAAGGGATGTTGCATTTTGTCAAATGCTTTTTCAGCATCTAATGAAATGACCATGAGGCTTTTTACTTTGAGTTTGTTTATGTAGTGGATTACATTGATGGATTTCCAGGTATTGAACCATCCCTACATCCCTGGAATGAAGCCTACTTGATCATGATGAATGATCGTTTTGATGTGTTCTTGGATTTGGTTTGGGAGAATTTTATTGAGTATTTTTGCATCGATATTCTTAAAGGAAATCGGTCTGAAGTTTTCTTTTATTGTTGGGTCTTTGTGAGGTTTTGATATCAGTATAATTGTGGCCTCATAGAATGAATTGGGTAGTGTTCCTTCTGTTTCTATTTTGTGGAATAGATAGAAGAATACTGATATTAGGTCTTCTTTAAAGGTCTGATAGAATTCTGCAGTGAACCCATCTGGTCCTGGACTTTTTTGGGTTGGAAGACTTTTAATGACTGCTTCTATTTCTTTAGGGGTTATGGGACTGTTTAGATGGTTTATCTGATATTGCTTTAACTTTCCTATTTGGTATCTGTCTAGAAACTTGTCTATTGCATTCAGATCTTCCAATTTTGTTGAGTATAGGCTTTTGTAGTAGGATCTGATGCTTTTTTGAATTTCCTTAGAATCTGTTGTTATGTCTCCCTTTTCATTTCTAATTTTGTTAATTTGGATCCTGTCTCTGTGCCCTCTGGTTAGTCTGGCTAAGGGTTTATCTATGTTGTTGATTTTCTCAAAGAACCAGCTCCTGGTTTTGTTGATTCTTTGTATAGTTCATTTAGTTTCTACTTGATTGATTTCAGCCCTTAATTTGTTTATGTTCTGCCTTCTATTCCTCTTGGATATATTAGCTTCTTTTGTTCTAGAGCTTTCAGGTGTGCTGTTAAGGTGCTAGAATATGCTCTCTCCAGTTGTTTTTTTTTTTTTTTTTTTTTTATGCACTCAGAGCTATGAGTTTTCCTCTTCATTGTGTCCCATAAGTTTGTGTATGTTGTACTTTCATTTTCATTAAATTCTAGGAAGTCCTTAATTTCTTTCTTTATTTCTTCCTTGACTAAGTTATCATTGAGTAGAGCATTGCCCAGCTTCCATGTGTATGTGGGCTTTCTGTTGTTATTGTTGCCATTGAAGACCAGCCTTAAACTGTAGTGATCTGATAGGAGGCATGTGATTATTTCAATCTTCTTAATCTGTTAAGGTTTTTTTTGTGACCAATTATATGATCAGTTTTGGAGAAGGTACCATGAGGTGCTGAGAAAAAGGTATATTCTTTTGATTTAGGATAAAATGTTCTATAGATATCTGTTAAGTCCATTTGTTTCATAACATCTGTTAGTTTCACTGTGTCTCTGTTTAGTTTGTGTTCCAAGATCTATCCATTGATGATAGTGGGGTGTTGAAGTCTCCCACTATTATTGTGTGAGGTACAATGTGTGCTTTGAGCTTTAGTAAAGTTTCTTTTATGAATGTGGGTGCCCTTGCATTTGGGTCATAGATGTTCAGAATTGAGAGTTCTTCTTGGTAGATTTTTCCTTTGATGAGTATGAAGTGTCCTTCCTTATCTTTGTTGATGACTCTTTGTTGAAAGTTGATTTTATCAGATATTAGAATGGCTACTCCAGCCTCTTTCTTGGGACCATTCACCTGGAAAATTGTTTTCCAGCCCTTTATTCTGAGGTAGTGTTTGTCTTTAATACAGAGGTACATTTTCTGGATGCAACAAAATGCTGGGTCCTTTTTGTTGATCTAGTCTGTCAGTCTATGTCTTTTTATTGGTGAATTGAGTTCATTGATGTTAAGAGATATTAAAGAATAGTGATTGTTGCATCCTGTTATTTTCAATGTTATTTTTATGTTTATGTGGCTATCTTCTTTTGAGTTTGTTGAAAGATTACTGTCTTGCTTTTTCTAGGGGGTAGTTTCCCCCCTTGTGTTGGCATTTTCCATCTATTATTCTTTGTAGGGCTGGGTTTGTGGAAACATACTGTGTAAATTTGGCTTTGCCATAGAATATTTTGGTTTCACCATCTATGATAATTGAGAGTTTTGCTTGGTATACCAGCCTGGGCTGTCATTTGTCTTCTCTTAGGGTCTGTTTGAGATCTGTCCAGGATCTTCTAGCTTTCATAGTCTCTGGTGAGATGTCTGGTATAATTCTGATAGGTCTGCCTTTATATGTTACTTGACCTTTTTTCCTTACTGCTTTTAATATTCTTTCCTTATTTTGTGTATTTGGTGTTTTGACTATAATGTGGTGGGAGGAATTTCTTTTCTGGTCCAATCTATTTGGAGTTCTGTAGGCTTTTTCTATATTTATGTTTATCTCTTTCTTTAGGTTAGGGAAGTTTTCTTCTATAATTCTGTTGAAGATATTTACTGGTCTTTTAAGTTGGGAATCTTCACTCTCTTCTATACCCAATTTCCTCAGGATCTATATTCTCACTGTATCCTGGATATCCTGGATGTTTTGGGTTAGGAGCTTTTGGCATTTTGCATTTTCTTTGTCTGTTGTGTCTATGTTTTTTATGGTATCTCCTGCACCTGAGATTCTTCTATCTCTTGTATTCTGTTGGTGATGCTTGCATCTATGACTCCTGATCTCTTTCCCAGGTTTTCTAACTCCAGGGTTGCCTCTCTTTGTGATTTCTTTATTGTTTCTATTTCTATTTTTAGTTCCTGGATGGTTTTGTTCATTTCCTTCATCTGTTTGATTGTGTTTTCCTGTAATTCTGCCCATTTGATTGTGTTTTCCTGTAATTCTTTAAGGGATTTTTGTCTTTCCTCTTTAAGGGCTTCTAGTTGTTTACCTGTGTTCTCTTTTATTTCTTTAACAGAGTTATTTATTTCCTTCTTAAAATCTTCTATCATCATCATGAGATGTGATTTTAAATCTGAGTCTTGCTTTTCTGGTGTGTTGGGGTATCCAGGACTTGCTATGGTGGGAGAGCAGGGTTCTAATGATGCCAAGAAGCCTTGGTTTCTGTTCATTATGTTCTTGCCCTTGCCTTTCACCATCTGTTTATCTCTGGTGTTAGCTGGTCTTCCTCTCTCTGACTGTGGCTTGTCTTTTCTGCAAGCCTCTGTGTCAATACTCCTTGAAGACCAGTTCTCTCTGAGAAGAATTTGGGTTTGGAGAGCTGTGGTACAGGGTCAGCTCTGGGGTACAGACAGAAACCAGAGGGATCTAGTCCCCAGTTGTCCCTTGGTTCCTGTGTCCTAATGACTCTGTAAGGGTCCCTCTTGATCCAGTGAATTTGAACAGAAGTGGTTGTCTTGCCTGTGCTTGAAGGTGTATCGGCACTCCTGGGAGACCAGCTCTTTCCTGGCACTATTTGAGTATGGAGCCCTTTGTCACAGGTTCCACTTCCCAACCACCAAAAGAAACCAGAAGACCACTCCTCAGTCCCTGTGTCCTGGGGACTTCAGGTGGGTCTCTCTGAACAGAAAGGCTTGCCCACACTCCTGGGAGTCTAGCTTTCTCCCAGCACTCTTTGGCTATGGAGCCCTGGTGGCCCAGACAGAGGTCTCCAGCCACAGATGGAAATGGAAGGCTCTGTCCCCTGGCTGTTCCTCAGACAATGTGTCCCAAAGATACTGCTCTTTTATTTTCAGTAGATCACAGATAGCTTTTTGGCCAGGCATGGAACCCAATTCTCACTTCTCCTTTTGTCTGTCTGGAATTTTTACTACTCTATGCACATTGCCACAGTCTCTGTGAATTTGTACATACATCTGCCCGGTTGTGTCTAGAAAACATGTTCCTGTTGAAATCATTAATTACCTCTAGCTCTCATAATCTTTCTATTTCCCCAGTTCCACATTGGTACCTGAGACATCATATGAGGGGCATAGTATAAACATCTCATTGAGGTTGAGTAGTCCAAAGATTCTTACTCTCTGCATAGTGTTAAGTTGTGGGTTTCTATGAAAGGAGAAGTTTCTATAATGAGGAATATGTAGTGAACTGAGACAATAACAATATGCTATTAGGAGGAATTTTATTGCTATGTTCATTTACTAGAATAATAGTAAGACATTTTTGTCTAGCTCCTGTGACCTATCGAGTTTCAGGTTCTTAGCTTCACTAACAGTGCCAGGTTTGTCACTGATAATGTGGAGAGGGCCTTAAATCCAATCAAAGGCAGTTGGTTACTCTCATAAGAGTCATGCCCCTATTTAGTAAGAAGACATATCTTTAATGGAAGGCCATTATTATAACTCACAGTGTTCACAGTTGGGTAAGATTAATAATTACTTTTTTTTCTGATCGTGTATATAATACCCTCCATCACTATAAAAACTACCCACTAGGAGTGATGTTTCCAGTTGACTACCAACCACATTCCTCTATATTTTATGATAGAAGTAACTGCTGTGAAGAAGGTTTGTCCTCAGGGTGTAGAGAGTAGCATTACCAATAGCCTTTTGAATAATAAAAACATTATAAAAGCTTTTTGAAAAGGCTCATGGAAACCTACTAATGTGGAAGCTTACTAAAATTCAGCTAAGAAATATAATATGAATGTATTCTGTTTCTTTTGTTTATATATATATATATATATATATATATATATATATATATATATAAAACTTAAGCATATATTGTGACATAGTCTTCTGAACAAAATGCTTGTTAGTGCAATTTTAAAAGTAATACTTTCTCCATTCCAGCTAGCTCTCAAATAAATGAGACTAAGACAATAAGATTTATTTAATAGACTTACAGCACAGTTGCTAAGCATTTATTAATCTATTCAATTCCTCTAAGCTAATCTGGCTACCTCCCAGCCAAAATCCCTGAGATACTCGAATTTTAGTAATGACCTGGCTCTCTCTGCTCCAAATGTGTTCTCATGGTGTCTCTTGACTTTCTCCTCTCCTCCTTCTCTCTCTACCCCTTCCCTGGCTGGAATGCGAAGTCCAGACCTATTCTCTGCACTGCTCAGCCATTGGCTGATCAGGTTTTACTGACAATTCAGAGAATACATGGAGGAGGAATGTTTACACAACATTGAGACCAGAGATTTTTAAAATAAGCATTACAATGTCATGTCCAGATGTGCAACCAGATGTGGGGGAAGAAATAAGTACTTCAATAATACAAAGATAGTCTTTACACAATTCACAGTAACATTACGCCTACAGATGCAGATATATTCTTTGCATAAAGAAAGGTAGATAATTTACCCATTTGCTTTGGAATAGTAGATATAGTAATTAACATGAATTTCTTTGTTTAAAGGCAATTCACAGTCCTTAGTTACATGAAATGTACATACAATTTATTATAGTTCCTCTGCTGTATCTGGCAACTGAAAGCAAAAGATGGATGGGTATATGCTTTTATTACAAAGAGAAACAAGCGAATACAGACTAAGAGACTAGAAGAAATTTCAAACAGCTAGAACTAGAGCAATAATGAGAATAGTGATGATGGTGATGATGATGATGATGATGATGATAAATAATTAAACCTGTTGCAAATGTGTCATGGGTGCAGCAGTAGGTGGCAGCGAGAAGAGAGGCCATATCTATGCTCAGTGCTCTGACCTATAAACCTCTGAAAGATTAGTAGCTTAACACTCCCTAAAAGGGGGTGTGGCCTGAAATGACCACCAATCTGATGCCAGGTAGCCCATACAGGGAGCTCACCAGAGATGTCTTTCAGTCTGTCGCCAGGCAGGTCTGGCAGATCTCCCAGGATGAGGAGCAAGCTGGAAAGCTGGAGACTAGAAGAACCCCACCTAGGACCATCAGCCCCAGGGAGGAGTGATCCCAAGCCAGACTACCTTTGAAAGGGAACATTATGGCAGGCTGGGAAAGGAGTGAGCCTAAGAAGACCACCAGACTGGTGCCATGGGGCCCAGACAATTAGTGAGTTAGCCTGAGATGATCACCAGTCAGGCACTGTGCCATTCTGGTTGAGGGGGACCATGCCTGAAATGACCTCCTGCCCAGTGCCATAATGCATGAACAGAACAGAATACTCTTAAGAGCACTTGTGAGCTAACTGTAGACACTCAGAGATTACACAGTTGCTACTAAGAGATGCAAATACGTGATAGAGAAATGGAGGAGAAAAAGAAACAGAAGGATGTGGGTACAGTGAAGGTAGGCCAAACTGGAGACTCGAGGGTAGTGGGAACAGACTGATGTGAGTAGCTGGTGATGCCACTGGGGACTATAATGAAGTCCTGGCCCATGCTGTCACCGGGGCGGGGTGTATGTCTGGTACATAATTCCTGCAGTAGCAGGGTCTGTTACCACCAAATGTCAGGTGGATGTCTGGGCTGCTATCTGGGGACATGTTGATGTCTAAGGATTATGCAGAACTAGCCCCACCCTTCCCCTGAGCATTGTGGGAGAGGTGGCCCTAGAAGCATGAAAGCAGAGGTGATGGAGCCCCTAGCCAGTTGGAGAGCCAACACTGAACCTTTCAGGAGTAGCAGGTAAGTGACCCTGAGGATATGGACATGAGAGCTAGCTGGTCCTACCACTCATCTCCCAAGCAGTGTCATGGACGAGGAGAAGATACCCTCCTACTTCCTCACTCCTCACCAACTAGGGCAGGCAGGAGAGCTGGTTATCAGACTGGGAAAACGGTACCTGCATCTCACCTGGGCAGCGGAGTAGAGCTGACTCCAATTGCTGGTGAACCTGCCACAAGGGCATGAGCACAGGAGAGCTGTCCCTGCCTCTTGTCTGCTGGGCAGTGATACAGAGAAGAGAGATGCGTTCTTCCCCTCTCTTATCTCTAGCCATCTATGGTAGTGAGGAGAGCTAGTCCTAGGATCTTGAGAGCAGGAAAACTGGCCATGTCCCTCACCAGTTGCAAAACTCTGAGGAGCAGGTCCTGTACCTTGCCTGGGCAGCAGAATAGAACTGGTCCTGATTTCAGGAGTTGCTGGTGAGCTGGCCATGAGGATGTGAAAGCAGGAAAGTTGGCAGGGTGACCAGCTCAGCCATATCGCAGTCCTTGATTCAGGGCTCTGAATTGGCCCACCCCAACATCTACCCAATCGATGAACTGCTGCAATGCATAAAGGGGCGGGTCCTACAGATCCAAAACTGCAGGATCTCCATGACACAGGGCAATAACAAGATATTTGAGTGAGGTTCCAATATTGATACAGAAATAGAAACCAGAGGCCTCACTCCAGACCAATAAGTCATTGCAGTGAACATTTGCAAGCAAATAAATGGACAAAAGGGTATACTGTGGGACACACTGTGACATACTATAGGTTCTACAAGGAGATCTCATTTTCTCTGTTGGGGCAAAGGTTGCAAGGGTGGAGAGCAGCTATGAGGGGCGGGGAAAGGGGGAGATGATTGGGATTGGGGTGCATGGTGTGAAATTCACAAAGAACCAATGACAATAAAATAAATAAAACGTAAAAGGGAAATAGAAAAAATCAACTCAATGCACAACTTCATTGTTCTGGGAAAAAAAACTTAGAAATAAACCGTAGACATTCATTTAAGAAGAGCACACAACTACAGAAGACTGTCCACCAAACATTGAATGGTTACTTTGTAGGAATGTTTAGGGCCCATGGCAATTCAATAGATAGTTGTATGGATAAATTAATGGAATGAACAAATGATGATAATATCAAAGGAGTTTATTGAAATAAAGTTTCAAAAAACATGTAATTAACTCAGTACTTCACCTGTAGATCAAATATTAATCATTAAAATAAAAACTC
This sequence comes from Uromys caudimaculatus, assembly GCA_028551405.1. Lineage (NCBI taxonomy): Eukaryota > Metazoa > Chordata > Mammalia > Rodentia > Muridae > Uromys > Uromys caudimaculatus. Next base: position 83,259,268 of record CM052709.1, on the reverse strand, counting down.
CATTGCCTATATACACTCAGAATATGCACAGCCATTATAGACTTACACTACAGCCAACATGAAGTTGGTTCATTATGGATTGCTGCTATTTCATTTGTCAGATTAGATGTTGCGTTTTCAGTGCTTATAAAGCTCCAAGTTGACAAGATAAGTGAAGTCACGGTTTGCCACAGTAAGAAGAACATGAATGATCTGCTAAGAGGACTAAAGGCAGACCTACTAGAATTACACCAGACTTCTCACCAGAGACTATGAAAGCTAGAAGATCCTGGGCAGATCTATTCAGACCCTAAGAGAACACAACTGCCAATCCAGGCTGCTATACCCAGCAAAACTCTCAATTACCATAGAGGGTGAAACCAAGATATTCCATGACAAAACCAAATTAACACAATATCTTTCCACAAACCCAGCCCTACAAGGATAATAGATGGAAAACACCAACAAAAGGAGGGAAACTACACCCTAGAAAAAAGCTAGAAAATAATCTGCTTTCAACAGATCCAAAAAAAGATAGCCACACAAACATAAAAATAACATTGAAAATAACAGAATGCAACAATCACTATTCCTTAATATCTCTTAACATCAATGAACTCAATTCCTCAATAAAAAGACATAGACTAAGAGGACTCTGTAGGGGACTCTGCTGTCCCTATTGGGTAATCCTAAAATCTGACAGGCTCTCATGTAGATACAATTTGCTACACTAGCATGTGTTAAATGTAACAGAATGTTTTTTTCCCACTAATCCAATATGCAATTCTTTGGGGAATGTTTGAGATTCAAGAGGAGAAAGCCTGGCTTGTATTTTCACAGATTGGCACCATTTCTCTCAGTGAGGGTGACAGATCACAGCAGCTGGGCAATCCAAAACAAAGCTTCTCTTTGTAATTCTGAGGGATTGATTTCTGAGAATCATGAGAAAACTGAAGAGAGAACACAAGCTCACAGTAAGGCTAAGGAAACAAAAGGAAAGCAAATTGTTTCCTTTTGTTTCTTGGTTAGACAATCCTGGCTACATAAAATACAGGACAGTTGGCTGTGAAGTGCTGTGCGTTGTGTGTGTTTTGTGTGTGTGTGATTGTGGTGTGTTTGTGTGTGTGTGTTTGTGTGAGTTGTGTGTGTTGCGTGTGGTGTGTGTGTGTGTGTGTGCGTGTGTGTGTGTGTGTGTGTGTCCCAAAGACAAAGCAAGCAATGGTCTCAGCACTGGGCATTAACAGTTCCAACATTCTCTTCACTTATTCTTCCAACTCCACTTGTTCATTAATGGAAAGCAGAAAAGAAGCAGGCTAAATCTTGATCATCTCTGTCTCCTGAGATTGCAACAGTAAACCCGTATGTGGGCAGTGATAAAATGCATACAAATACACAGACCGCAGCATCTCCGTAAGCTGCTTTTCTGCTTTCAGTGCATGAGGAAGTAGTACAAAGCTAAAGCAATACCAGAATTAAGAAATGAAAATCAGTGCTCTGAATGCTTGTCCTAGCAAACATAATATAGACTACAGAAAAAGTATTAATAATAAGTGGGAGACAAACTGTAGGCATTCTGTGTCTAAGCTTTCAATGGTAACTGCTGTAAAATAAAAAGTTGAGCAAAGTCTTTACTAACATGTTCTGAGATTCTCTAAAATGTATGATTATAATAAAATCACAAATTAGATTTATAAGGAAAGGTAATTAAACAAATTTCTTCAATTATATTCCAAATAAAATGGAAACTTTCATTAGGGGTATGTGAGAAATCTAAAAGAATGATCAAATGATCTCAGAACAGTTTAATTGTATTAATGGTGTATGCCAACTTGTCTTCATAGAAGTAACATGTTTTAATTTGAACTACCACAGGTAAATGATCTGTGATTGGATTTAAGGCAAATAGTCGAATGACAATCTGATATGCACGGAGTGAGTTTCAATGATTACTCATTGCAAACTCAAATTATGGTAGAAAATACTTGATTTGTTTGGATGTATAGTTGCGGTTCTGAGATGTGCAAACAAAGCACAAGTTTATTTCACTCTTGAGCTATTTTGCCTTGACCTATGCATTTTAGTGTAGTAGTTACTTTTATATGGATAATTATAAATATCAAATTTATAACACGATTTTAAAAGTATGGAAAAGCTAAGAATTATCTTTTCCTTGATGTGTATGTAAAGTAAATAATATTGAAAATTTTTTACTTAATGTCACTGACATATATTTTCATATGAATCTCTCCTATTTACACTGCTTTCGATGCATTATTTTGACCAGGAGCTTATATCTATTTTCTGAACAACATGTCATGTTTCACTATTAAAAATATAATTTTCCTTATTTCACATTTACTGGCTGGAGAAGATTGCATAAACTCTCACCCCTAAGACTATCACTGCAGCAACAGCAATTGAAAGCATTTAGCTGATTAGGAACAAGAAAGATTTCTTTTTAAAGTTCTCTCTTAAAAGTCAAAATAAATGCAGCATTTAATTTGCAGAAATTTGTATGAATTTATATAATGGAAGTTAAGAAAGTAAGTTGAGCTGCTAATCATCAACTTAGTTGATTTCACTTGACAATATGATAAATATTTAACATTCGATGAAATTCAGAAGCAACAACAAATACCTATTAGGGTAAAATTTCTCAGGCTTGAAAACAATTACGATAAAACCAAAAACTCATGCTTCCTAAAACTACTTATTGAACCACGGGTCTTCTCATGCTCTCTGTTCTTAGGAAGTAATGGTAGATTTTCCCTGCTGGAAATCTCATACAAGCATACCTACAAGGTTTTGGCACCTGCTTTTGTGTTTCAGCATAAAGAACATTGTTAACTATTATTGTGCTCTATTTGTATTGTATAGGTTTTCCATACTTGAAATCTCTAATCCATTTATCTGTATATTAATTTTTTGATAACTGCTGATTACTTCTGTGTGGCAACTGTAAAGAAGTAGTCCACTGTGTCCATCACAAGTATGTGTGAAAATGGAGGTAAAGAGATGTTTAAAATTGTTTGGTTTGTGTGTGTGTGTATATGTGTGTGTGTGTGTGTCTGTGTGTGTGTGTGCGTGTGTTTGTGTGTGTGTTTGTGTGTTCAGTTTTCTTCTTTTCTTTTTTAAATTGTAAATTAAGGATGGCTTAGCAACTGAGAATTCGGGCTGATTTTCCTAAAAAATCTGTTTCCATGTCTAATGTCTATGTGGATGCTAATAACCTCCTATAACTCCAGCATACAAGGCATGTCACACTTTAGATACCCAAATATGCATTCTCACGCTATCGCCTATACAATACTCAAAATTTAAAATAAAATGAATCTTACTGCTACCAAATTAAAGCACATTACAAAGAAAAAACAAAAACTACAAAAAACAGAAACAAAAAAACCCAAACCAGCACACACACGCACACACACACACACACACACACACACACACACACACACAAACAACCTAACATAAACAACTGTGGTATATTACATGTTAGTCAACTACTCCTGAACATGAGGCCTGTCTTTTAGTAGATGAAATGCCCAGTGTCACTTTACTGGAAAAAAATAATTTTCCCTTTTAGATGACAGTTCAGTTTCTAAACTTTACCCTAGTAGTGAGGCATTCGTTCATTTATTTTTTAGAATATAACAAAAAAAGTATAACAAGATAAAATAAAATCTATTACATCAGAGTTGATAAAGACAAACAGAAGGAAAAGAGCTCACCAGAAGGCACAAGAATCAGAGCTCCGCTCATTTTCATACTCAAGATTCTCATTAAAACACTAAACCAGAAGAAGCCCTAATGTATACGCAGAGAACCTGGTAGAGATCCATGCATGCCCTGTGCTGCTTGTTTCAGAATCTCTGAGTTCATGTGACCTTTTCTTGGATGATTTGGAGGGCCCTGTTCTCCCAGTGTCCTCCAAACCCTCTGGCTCCTGTACTCCTTTCTCAGGGTTCCCTGAGCTCTGAGGGGAGCAATTTAATGAAGACATCCTGTTTAAGGATGAGTCCTGCAAGGACTATAAATATCTACACAAAGTCTGGTTGTGAGTCTCTATATTTGTTCCCAGTAGGAACAAATGAATATATTTGTTTCTTCAGTAGGAAGCTTCTCTGATGATGGCCGGCCAGGGCACTGGTTATATTTATAGCAGAATATCATTAGTAATCATTTTATTGTTTTATTGTTTTCTCTTTTTTTAGAGAGTACTATTTGATTTTACCCTAGCTCCCTGAGCTATCTATTTGATTACAATTTGTTTTTGTTGGAAGGGGTTTTAATTTATTGCCTTGGTTTGGGGGTTGTTGTATTGTTTGCTTGTTTTTAAAAAACAACTCAAAGTTGTGTGTATGGGGAGTGGGAGAGGATCTGGAAGGACTTGGGGAAGAGAAAGAATATGAACAAATTGTGTTTAAGTTTAAAAATTGTTTTAAATAATAAAAAGAACACAAAATAATGAGAAACTCCACCCTACTCAATACTACTCCCTGTAAGCTTTTGGTGCTTTTCATGGGTAGGGTTCATGTTAAATACCTTCAGTTATTGGACAGCTGGGAACATTAGCATTCTCTAGATTGTTCACTCAAAGCATTTAGGGTCTTTTGTCCTTCTTTCAATTGCCAGATTGCTTCTACTATAGTCTGTAAATTATCAATTGTGTTTTAGGACTTAACATGTAAATGGTTTTACCTGTGATTCTTCTATCACGGTGGTTCTAATTCAGCTTTTCTGCTGTGTGAATTCTTTATTTAAGACAAGTTAAACTTTCACTTAGCCTAAGCAAGTTACATTTTGTGGTGTAGATAAATTTACCTCTCAAAAAAGGACAATAAATATTTTCAGTGTTGTGCGTCACAATAAATGAATAAAAGTAGTAAAAAATGAAAATAAAACTTAAATGTTTTCTCCAGTGTGTACTTTAGATAAGCACCCCACTCAACCTTCATCAGAGGAGTTTCTTCTTTCAGTAGATTGTAATTAGCACAGAGACCAATTAGACAATGTACAAGGAGTGGGAAACTTTCAAGGACTTTGTCCTAAATGGGATGTTTTATCAAACTCCTCACTTCAAGGCTCAGAGGTCTATGGGCAAGGAAGACAGAAGACTATAAGACCCAAAGGTGATGGATGACTTCATAAAACAGTGTCTTCCAGGCATAACAGGACTAATGTACAGTCACAAACTCACAAAGACTGTGACAGTGAGCACAAGACTTGCAAAGGTTCACACAGAATGACCATGATACTGAGAGGGAGAAGTTGACACAAACTCAAGGTACTACTCCTAACCAAGAAAATATTGCAGTTGCTACCCACTGGCAAAGGCAAAATCAGTTTTATCCAATGGAGTGTCACTGCATACATCAAGCACGCTCTGGGGCAAGCCACATGCCCAGGAGTAGTTGACCGATATAAAACAAACTCCATTTGTGTATGTGTGTAGAGAGGTTAATTTTATTTAATTTTTATTTTTGCGTGCATGGTGTGTTTGCGTGTGTGTGCATGTTTAAAAGAGATATAAAAGTAGAAAGAGAAAGAAAAATAAAGTGAAATGGTTAGGAGCCAGGAAAGATTTAGGAGGTATTGGGGTAGGGGAAAGCAAAATTAATCGTATAAAAATTAAAAAGAAGCCAGGCAGTGGTGGCACACACCTTTAATCCCAGCACTTGGGAGGCAGAGGAAGGTGGATTTCTGAGTTCGAGGCCAGCCTGGTCTACAGAGTGAATTCCAGGACAGCCAGGGCTACACAGAGAATCCCTGTCTCAAAAAAAAAAATTATAAAGATACACATAAAAAGAAGAAAAGTTTACTCCTTTTCATTGAAGATTTCATGGCAATACAAACAGTACAAAGAAAGAAGTTCATCAAGTTAAGTTGATGAATGAATGAGTTTATTGGAAGTTTCTGTGAATGAAAATTCCTGGAACTATATCTGCAAGTGACTTATTGACTTTAAACTCCAGTGATGTGGAGAGGTGAATGTTGGCTGTCTAGAGCCTCATTACAGTTTTACAGGTGCTATTCTTAGACCCCTAAATAGCCAAACCTTGCTTACCTTCAGAAAAGACCTGACAAACTGTATCTATCAGGTAAATGTTATTTGAAATGTATGACCAGACCCCTAGGTTCAATCAATCAAAGAGCTAAGGATATCATCAGAGAATATCTAAGGTATGCAATGTTTTCTCTGATTTACTGTAACCCAGCGACCTGATGAACCAACCAATGTACTTTAAAGGTATGTTCATTTACAGCTTTCTTTGTTCTTTTATTATAAAATCTTCATGCAACTGTTTCCACATTGCAACATGAAGTTTAGGGGTAAATTAAATCTGCATTCCTGGGTCATGTTCACTCTTCTTTGAATTAAGATTAAACTTATCCTCATCTCCTTAAGAAAAAGCAAAGTAAACTTTAATTCACTCTTAAGTACTTTCATGTTATCAAGGCAACTGATATTTTATTTTAAACTGTTGACTTTGTGTCAAAGGAGTAAAAAGAAATTCCTGTGGTTGATATACTTCTTCCTTTCACATCTATCAAATCTCTCTGTCTATTGTAGTTCCATAAGTATACATTACTATAACTGTGTCCATATTGAGAGCTCACAGCTGCAATAATAACACGTTCCCTATCGAGTGAAGTCTAAGTTTAAAGCAAGACATTTCATCACTGAAGCTTCCCACTATGCTGTAATGATGTCCTGGATGGCAATTCTTGTACCACATGTCCCCTAAAACTACTTACATTAAAATGTAAGCAAGAAAGGAGTGGACTGACCCATTTGTGTTTCTACTCAAGCTTTAGAGTGAAGCCTTTCAACCAGTGAAAACAAGTGAAATCATTGTATAACTTTGTCTAATTTATATGTTAAAAACCTGTATATCTTTATGGCACAACTTTATCAGCTAGAATTTCAAAATAAAATATCATATATTATAGAAGAATCACTACATTTTCACAAGTCTTAATTTTATATATATATATATATATATATATATATATATATATATATATAT
>CM052709.1:83236688-83251755 GCA_028551405.1 Uromys caudimaculatus | reverse complement strand
GGGAACAGAACTAAACAGAGAATTCTCAACTGAGAAAATTCACAGGGCTGAGAAGCACCAAAAGAAATGCTCAACATCCCTAGTCATCAGGAAAATGCAAATCAAAACAAGTCTGAGATTCCACCTCACACCAGTCAGAATGGCTAAGATCAAAAACTCAGGTGACAGCAGATGCTGGTGAGGATGTGGAGAAAGCGGAACACTCCTCCACTGTTGGTGGGACTGCAAGTTGGTACAACCACTCTGGAAATCAGTGTGGCGGATCCTCAGAAAAATGGACATAATACTACCTGAGGACCCAACTTTACATCTCCTGGGCATATACCCAGAACATGCTCCAACATGTAATAAAGACACATGCTCCACTATGTTCATAGCAGCCATATTTATAATAGCCAGAAGCTGGAAACAACCCAGATGTCCCTCAGCAGAGGAATGGATACAGAAAATGTGGTACATTTACACAATGGAGTACTACTCAGTTATTAACAACAATGACTTAATGAAATTTGCAGGCAAATGGATGGAACTTGAAAATATCATCTTGAGCGAGGTAACTCAGTCACAAAAGAAGGAACATGGTATGTACTCACTGATAAGCCGATATTAGCCCAAAAGTTCAGAATGCCCAAGTTTCACTTAACAGTAACCGCTCGACTGAGAGTGAGGTCCTAGATGGAGGTCTGAGAAAGGACTGAAGGAGTTGAGGGAGTTCGCAGCCCCATGGAGGGAGCAACAGCACCAATAGGCCTGACCCCCCCCCACCCCGGTCATCCTGAAGTTTGGACCACCAACCAAAGAATACACATCTATGGACCCATGATTCAGACCACATATGAGGCAGAGAACGACCTCGATGGCCATCAGGGAGAGAGTAGAGACCCTTGAGCCTGATGGTGTTAGAGGCCCCAGTAAAGGGGAATGTCAAGGTGGGAATAGGGATATGGGTCGGCGGGTGGGTGGGAGGTAGAATTCCCTCATAGAGGTAGGGATGGGGAGGGGATAGGGGGCTTCCAAAGAGGAGACCCAGAGAAGGGGAAACTTTGGAAATGTAAATAAAGTATCAAAAATAAAATTAAAAAAATATCTCTTTTGTATATTATTTCACTTATATTAGCGATTACATTAACTCACATAGCCTTAAATACTGTGTATATAGTATTCACAGTTTTGCTAGCTATTATTTTGATACTAAATTTGTAGGATAAGATCTTTATAAATCTTATTTAAAGAGTTGAAATTCGTATTCTATTATCTGTAACAACCATAATGATACTGAATCCATGATACTGAATGATGCATAAATGATAGTGAAGCTATGGATAATATGAAGATATATGCATTAATTCTATATTTACAATATTAAATTTGAACCTTAAAAGAATATAACCACTTAAAATTAATTACCAATAAATGCCCATTAATACTCACTTCATTTGTAGATATATTGAGCAATGACTTTATTAGGCTTCTATAGTGAGAAGGACTGAGAGAGACACGTGTTTACTTTCCCTAGCCTGTGATTGCTGTTGCATTTGGAAGGCAATAGAGAGAGATTTTTGAGCAATGCCTTTATTAGGCATGAAAACTGATATTGTTCCAGGATAGCTTAAATTGTGAAATTTTAACAGATCTACAACCAGTTTATATTACGCTCAGACACATGCTGATTAAAACATAACATTATACTTATTTTACTTGAATTAGTTATACTAAAACATTTACAAAACATATCTGCATTTAGATTACAGTATCACAGACCAGCTATTACAACATAGCCTTCTAAGTTAAAAAAATAAAATAAAAGCATAAATCTCTTTATAATGAAAATAACAAAGATAGAAAAATCAACCCTATTTTTTTTACCATGGGCTTGATAGCATTAATACTCTATATTCAAACTCATATACACATATACATATATAAATACATGTATAATTGGCTCTTCTTTGTTATTGTTTAAAGAACTTAAAAGCTTCCATATTTTGAACAATTCTGATCTGGTATGTATATGATGCAGGACTGAGTATTGAGTGAAGTGTAGAACAAACTGTGGCTGTGTGCTATGGTCACACATTAAGCTCAGCTTTTCTAGTAAGAAAATCTGAAAGACACTTGTTTATTTTTCCCATCCTGAGGCTGTTGGTGCGTTTGTGGTGCAATGGAGAGAGAGACAGGGAGTCTGCGAAGCGTGAGGGGAGCCCTGTACAGCAAGAACATGCTTTTTGTATTTTATTTTTTCCTTTTATTGAAAATGGATTTTGCATATTATATCTTAATTTCGGTTTATTCTCTCTCTACTCCTCCAAGTTCTTCCCCACTTGCTCTCCATCTGGTTCCACTACATTACCATCTCATTAGAAAACAGGCTGAAAAACAGATAATAATAATAAAATATAATAAGATAAAGCAAAAACTAACACTTCAGAGTTGGACATGACAAACAGAAGGAAATGAGCCCAAGAAAACTCACAAGAATCAGAGATTTACTCTTTGGCTCACTCAGGAATCCCATTAAAACACTAAACTGGAAGACATAATATATACACACAGAACCAAGTACACATTTCTCTATTCCTGGAAGTTGGGTCACATGGTTGCTAAATGCCTTTGCATGGATAGTCAGCCTAATTCTTGCTATATAAATGTGGACTCATTTATTAACTTTTGTTTTCATTTGTAAACTAGAAAAGAGTGTTATATATCCTACATGTTACTTTGAATTTAAAGATTAAACAATTAATGAAGAAATTTTGAATATATATATTTCAAAATTAACATTTACCTGACATACTAAAATATGTACCAGATCTGTCAGTCAAGGAAATCACATAGGAAACTGAGAGATTTTCAACAAAGTTCTAAGGTCCTAGAAGAATGACCAACATAAATGTCAGTTGCAACAGATTCGAGAAACCTTTAGTAGCCAATTGCGCATATAATGTATTACTCATTTAGAATTAAAGGGGAAAAATGAAGAGTTAGTGATGAATGCAGACTGAAATGAACAAGTAAGCCATGGACTCACTTGCTCATTTTATAATTTGTGAATATAATACTCAAATATGCAGGCTAAATACCAAGTGTTTATAACACACAATCAATTTCATTTCATAATCCCAGCATGTTAGGAATTCATATGATCACATTTTCAGAAAAGAAACTATCCTAGGGCCATATGGCTAGTGATGGAGGAACCAGAGTCACTCAGACTGTTTAGCAATATAGTTATAGTCAAACACATGGTGATGCTGCCTCAGACATTGAGGTCCAAACTTTGCACTGGAGATCAGGACAAGAAACAACTTCATTCCGTCATAATTTTCATAAATAAACTTGCCTGAACACTTATTTTTCTTCTTTCAATATCTGAGTTAGAATAGTGGGTGAAGCTGATTTTAATTAGTAAATGTAAATTGTCTCAAACTCATGGGAAAATCCATATTAAAAATGCACTAATTTTACATATGATTGTATATAGGAAATACGTATGTATTTCCTATATTAGACTAAAGGTACAGATGCTGTTCTTATCAGTGAATGTTTCAGAATCCTATTGATTTTATGAGTTGTGGATAGATGACTAAAAGTCATATTCATAAAATATAGATTTAAGTTAATTAAAATTTATTAAATTATTTGGTAACATGAACATTTAATTAATGCTGCTCTCATCTAATCATGACTGCTCATGTGGCTTAGTGTGGAAAAGTTCATGGTAGAAAGTTTATTGTTATGTGAGTTTCATGGCTAATTAGATGTATAGAGCTTGCTATACACTCATCTCAATGTACACTTTCCAGGATCTAAAAACGAAATGTCTGAAAATTCTCTTATCCTAAGACGTATTAGAATTTTACAGCATTTTTCTTAAAGGAGGCAAACAAAATCCCTAGTAAACACAAAGGTGAAATTATACATCCAACTCTTAGTTCAGAGACATCCTGTGCCTCACCTACTGACTCTCCTGCATCTTTTCAGTTTCATTCTGAACTGTGGGGACGCTTGCACCTTCTTGCTTGAACATTTCATAGAGACTGTTACACTAGCTTACATTAGACTTTATCCCCCAAACAATATCTGATTAATGTAGGTCACTAGATTATTTTACTAATATTAAACCACAGAGGAATTGTATTATCAAGGTTTTGGTTTTGTTATAAAGAAAAATATAATTTTGTTCTATATTTCAAATTAAGAAGACAATTATAGAGATATTTCAAATTTTTTCTCTTTCCTAAAGTTTTCCATACATGATTCAGTGAAGATTATACCAACATAGTCACAACCCAAGGTCATATCACTTCAGGCTAAAGTCACTTTCCATAGCTTATCCGGGATCTTTTCTTCCCACTTATGTCTAGAAATTGGTCATATTTATAAGTATCTATTTCAAGCCATTTTCAGAGATTGCAAATTCACCATCTAACTTGCAAATTTTACTACCCTTTCTCATTTATTTCCTCTGTAGAAGACAGTCAAGGGATTCTAGGACTTATAAATTATTAAAATATTTCTTACTGTATAGACACATGTACTCTTTAAGAGCACATTTTGATGGACTATGAACACATTCAGAACTGTCTGTGTATCACATGTTCATCTCAATTGATTTTCTCAGATGTATTCAGTAACAAAGCATAATCATAAATAATTCTATTAGGAGAAATAGTTTAAAAAGAAGATTTATATACATGGATAATCCTCCATATACCTCCAAGCCATTTGTCCCTTCCTTCAAAGATTTAATACCTGTATTGTACCTACACAGAATAGACTTTCATGAAGTATACTGCCCGCTATACAGGCGACTAATATCTTTATTTCTTTTTGTGTCTCTCCTTTTGTTTTCTTTATTATATATTTTTTGAAAATATATTTACAGAGATTTCCCCCTCTAAGTCAGTTCCTAAAACCTGTTCTAACTTTCAAATTAATTGACTCTTAAATTATTTGCTCTCTCTCTCTCTCTTTCTGTCTTTCTCTGTTTCTCTCTCTCTCTCTCTCTCTCTCTCTCTCTCTCTCTGTGTCTCTCTCATATACACGTATACACACAGACATATTTCTAAATATAAATTTACTTATTCATTAATTTATTTGCTCTTTGAGACAATGTCTCATGCCTAACTTAGTCACAAATTCACCAGGCTGCAAATGGTCCCGATCTTGCTATCACCTTGCATCTACCTTCCAAGTGCTAGAGTTACAAGTGTGTGCTGACATGCTGATTTTTGCCTGCTTTCGCTTATCCCACTGGTGATAAGAGTCACTCATGATATTGAGAAAATGTATACTCATTGTTGCTAATGCATATAAATTCATTAATTAATATAGCAATCATTTTATAATCATTTTACTTGATATTGTGGTTCTTCGGTGTTCATAGTTTTGGTAGATGTGTTTAGATGAGTAAAGAGCAAAGAAAGGTAAACTCTCTCTATTCGTTTGCATCAAGTGTAGTGATACGTGCATTTGGGGTTGAAGTGGACTAGGGCACCTGCAAAGACTGATGGACATACTGGAGGATAAAGCTATGACAATGAATACATCAGCAACCGTGTACATTAGCTAATGATAGCATATTAGTAATCAATATTACATTTTAGAAGATGGAGTATAATTATCAAATAATAGTCTAATTTTTGTCAACTTGTGAATGTTATTACAGCCCTGTGATATTATGCCTATTTGGTACTTCCAAAAAAATTAAATCTGTGGCTTCAAATGCATGTGATATTCGGTTCCAACAATATAAACATATGAAATTATTACTACTGCTGAATGTTGCCCAGTGTTTGCTTCCCCATTTACACTAACAATTTTTATCCTTTCTATCACAAGTTTTAAATTGTAAGCATTTTTCCTTTTTGATGGACTTCATTGATTTCTAAATTCCCAAACAATTCTCGTCTCACACGCTTAGATATTTAATTTAAAATATCTGGTTTGGGTTCTCTTTCTAGTTCTTCTCCTACTTTCAGTGTTACTATGTATTATCCTTGGAATAAGATGTGAAGTAAGACTCTAGTTGCCTGGTTTAGCATAACAGAAACAGTAGATGCACAGACATCACAAGTGACAGAACGAGAGTGACCTACCGGACAATAGGACTTGGGAGGTGCTATGTTTGTTCCTTCTTGACTATATGGAAATACTTCAGATCGCTTTGGTTCTTTATAAAAATACATTAGAGTTTTCCCTGTATGTCTTTGTTCACCTCGGGCATGTTTGGTGTCAATGGGGTAAAGGACTGCCATCTGACTCCGTGTAACTGGAGTTCAAGAAAGTTGTAATCCACCATGTGAGTGATGGAATCAAACCTGGGTCTTAACCACTAAGCCATCTCTCTAGTCCTGTTCTAGTTTATGATATACTTAATTTCCCTTTTCTGTATCTCTAAAATTTATTTTTTTCAGCTTATCAGATCATCAAATATTCATATATATATACACATATATACACACACACACACACACACACACACACACACACATATATATATATATACACTTAATTTACATTTCCAATGTTTCCCCTTTTCTGGGTCTCCTCTTTGAAAACCCGCTATCACCTCCCCCTCCCCGCCTCTATGGGGGAATTCCACCTCCCACCCACCCACCCACCCACCCTTCCCACATTCCCACCTTGACATTCCCCTTTACTGGGGCCTCGAACACCCTCAGGCCCAAGGGCTTCTCCTCTCCCTGATGGCCATCGAGGTCATCCTCTGCCACATATGTGGTCCGAACCATGGGTCCATAGATGTGTATTCTTTGGTTGGTGGTCCAAACTCCAGGATGACCAGGTGGGGGGTGTCAGGCCCATTAACACTGTTGCTCCCTCCATGGGGCTGCAAACTCCCTCAGCTCCTTCAGTCCTTTCTCCACCTCCTCCATCTGGGACCTCACTCTCAGTCCAGTGGTTACTGTTAAGTGAAACTTGGGCATTCTGAACTTTTGGGCTAATATCCGCTTATGAGTGAGTACATACCATGTTCCTTCTTTTGTGACTGAGTTATCTCGCTCAGGATGATATTTTCAAGTTCCATCCATTTGCCTGCAAATTTCATTAAGTCATTGTTTTTAATAGCTGAGTAGTACTCCATTGTGTAAATGTACCACATTTTCTGTATCAAATATATTTTAAAATTATACCACCAATCATAATTTATGAAAAGTATCAAATCTTTAAATGAAACATACTTAAAATAGGGCCTAAAGAGATGGCTCAGTGAATAAGAGTGTGTAGTGCTTTTGACTTGAATTCTGTTCTCAGTTCCCACACTGCACTTCACAAACACTTGTTATTCAACTACAAGGAGGATCCAAAGCTCCAAGGGCCCACTGATCCCTGTGTTGATGCTTCCATACGTACAGACACACAATACAGAATATAAAAACTTAAAAATATGAACATCTTTTATTTGCATTTAAGGTGAAGTATAAAATAATAAAAAGATATCTATATAGTGAAGTTTAAGTGTCAAGAGCACTAGATTATTGAATAATTGGACTAATTTGCTTGTAGGTAACTCTGAAAAAGATTGAAGTGAAAATCCAGAAGTTGAGGTCAAAGAACAGAGGCCATTCCAGCTGGTGTCACATAATAGCAAGCAGTCAAGTATGTAAAACATAAATGAATACTGCTTCAAAAGAGATTTAAAATAAATCACTATTACCCCCTGCCATTTATTTAATCTGAGGAGTGAGATCTTTTTAAAGGTATAATAGAGTATGACTATTGACTCATAAAATTTTTAAGTAGTCACAAACATAAGAATAAATAATATACAAGGAAACACACAAAAAGAACACAAGCAAATAGAAAGCTAGTGAAATGGAAAACGTTAGAAGAAAAGTTTAGGTCTGAAAAACAATCAAGGAAACGTTGCATTTCTATAAATATTAATGTGTAGAAGAGTCACAAGTACTAGCAAATTTATTTTAACCAGACTAAAGGAAATCTAGGTATAATTAGCATACATATAATTATAGCAGATCTTTTGCAGTTTCGCTATGTTAGATTGCTGGGACACTATGCAGTACTACATGCCCTCTCTTGACACTAACCTATATGAAGAAGTATATAAATAAACAATATAATCCAGTAAAACCAATAAAACTCAGTAAAAATGTAGATTAATTTATTTCTAAAGAACAGATAAAATATGGATTTCATCTGTTAACATTTGAATTGAATATATCTACATTTCTAATAATAGAAATGTTACAATCTTTCAATGAAAGAACAATCACCAGTTCTACCATCACCATCACCAACTCTATCATCAAAATCACCAGCTCTACCATCACCATCACCAGCTCTACCATCACCATCCCCAACTCTACCATCACCATCCCCAGCTCTACCATCACCATCCCCAACTCTACCATCACCATCCCCAACTCTACCATCACCATCCCCAACTCTACCATCACCATCACCAACTCTACCATCACCATCCCAACTCTACCATCACCATCCCAACTCTACCATCACCATCCCCAACTCTACCATCACCATCACCAGCTCTATCATCACCATCCCCAGCTCAACCATCACCATCCCCAACTCTACCATCACCATCGCCAACTCTACCATCACCATCCCAACTCTACCATCACCATCCCAACTCTACCATCACCATCACCAACTCTACCATCACCATCCCAACTCTACCATCACCATCCCCAACTCTACCATCACCATCGCCAACTCTACCATCACCATCACCAGCTCTACCATCACCATCCCCAGCTCTCCATCACCATCACCACCAGCTCTACCATCACCATCCCCAGCTCTACCATCACCATCAACACCAGCTCTACCATCACCATCCCCATCATCACTATAATCATCACGATTACCAGCACACCCATAATCACCATCATCACTATTACCGACACCACCATAATCACCATCATCAACTTCATTGCTAAAGTTACAGTGTAAGAGAATATTCAACAAAATATAAGTAAAGGAGCCCTTTATGCAGTGTGAGACCAATACAAACTACCATAGAATATCATGATGATTATTAAATACAGACACCTGAGAGGTTTTTTGCCAAACTTTCTGAATATTTCAATTTCATTCAAAGACATTTCTCTAGAGAAGAGGAATCAATCTAAAAAGAATTGGTTCAATGTTTCTAAATTATAATAACAACAGTAATAAAAATGTTTGAAAAATAAAAGTATATAATTTATCTTAAGCACAGAGATATACTGAAGAAATAGAAGGGTCTTTGGTCTTCAGGTACACATTGAACTTAAAAAGAATCACATTTTCATTATTAGATCACAATCAATGAACCTAGATATGGCAACAAAAGACTTGAAAAGATATTGTTTTAGATCTAACAAATTCATGAAAAAAATAGGGGTAAAAGAATTTTTAAAATTAGATAAATTTGAAAAACTATCTTTTCTTTTTTACTTATCTTCTCTGAATTTACCATGAAAGAGTATTAAAGTATGCACATATCTGATATATCTAAGTACTTTGTGTTGATTTAAATTATATATATATGTTTAAATTCAGACAAGAAATAGATAATTCAGGCCAACCAAGTGACATATGTAGAACATACAATATGTGAAATTTTGTGGGTTTTCACTGGAATTGGCTCACATTTTATGAGAATAACATTTGAGATTTTTGGAGTTTATTTTCTTCTATGTTGATGTATATAAAATGATCAAAAGAAATGATTTTGTTATTTTAATCAACTATTTTGTTAATGTACACAGTTCTTCTAAATTTTAGAAAGTTTCAAAAGTTTATAAAAAAATCTTTCAATTATTGGATTCTTTAGAATTAACATTCATCAGATGGCTAAAAATATTACTGGGAAAATAGTGTACTGTTCCTCTAGCAATAGGATGTATATTTAAATGATAAAAGAGGGAAGTTTAAAAGCATTAATTTATATACATTGAATCATGTGTCCTATAGCAACTATAGAACCATAAAATGCCAATCATTGAAAAGGATGAAACCAATTGCTAAACAAATTCAATAGAATCACACTTCACAGAAAGTGCGTTATTTTCGTTGAGCCAACCAAGTAAAGCAGTACTTTGCAAAAATCAAAGAAATTGAGATTTAGAATGGTAAGAAAATGAACAAATAGTCAATGGTAGCAGGAAACCGACATTTGAAGAGCAAGAAACAATTAGAAAAGTTGATTCCCAAAATACTCATGCAAATTAAAATCTGGAAATGTAGGGTTCAATAAAAACAGAGTTTTGGCATGCAAGTTAAATTAGGTTAAATTTTATAATCATCCATGACCATATATTGATTATAATGAGATGAAGGATACAACATGTTTTCTAGCAGTGTGAAGTTTAGAACTTGAAGGGAATTGGGCTTGAGGAGAGACCTCATAAGCATCACTCATTGATCCAAATAGAAGTGATATTTCCTATAAAGAAATACATAAGCAGAAACAATAAACACACATTTAAAGTATATCACTGAAGCAAACAGCATCCTGTGAGGAGTGGACTCAGTTTGTTACTAAAATGAATATTTAGAAAAAATATGACACCCATGCATTTACGGGGGAAGAAACGTCAACTGTGGGTGGAGGGAGAAATCCAGCTAATAGATGTTTCTTATGCATTCTTCAAACACAGAATGGGTCCAGATGATTGTCTTGTCAGAGATGTCCTGCCTTCAGTTCTATGTGCTGGTGTGTACAACTCTCACAGAGTCAGTTACTGAGTGTAGGTCAATTCTGAGGGATAACATGGAGCTGTCTAATGACAACATCTTTAGCAATGCAGAGAAAGTCTGGCTCCAAAGGGAGGTGGGAAGCTGAGCATCCTTGAATCCATAACAGACAATACAAGTGGCAAAGGGCACTTAAAGTAAATTTCAACATTTGCAATCAGAAAGAAATATTCTTGAAGCCTTCTTTTTGGACAAATTTATAAGGAAAGCTGCAGTGTTGAAATTTGCAGTATGAAGAAGTATAGTCAGGCCAAAAAATTCAATTCTGAACTATTTAATTTGGCTCAATTTTTATTTATTTAAAAGTTAAAATTTCCAAAGACTTTGCTGTTATAATGATGTGGACACTCACAACTTCGTGGTAAATGCCAGTTGACTTGGTTCTACTAAGTATCCGTAGTCAGCTCATTCTAAACAACCCTGCTTTGCAGCAAATGGACCAAGAGGCTGAGAATGAAAAACAAAGAAATGAATATTTTTTTTACTGCAAAAATGCTAAATGTGTAACTATATCAGAAGGAATTGACTATCTTCCTCTTTAAGAAATAGCATACTACATAATATGTAAAATTAAAAAATATAAGTAACCTTTCAAATAAACGCAAATGCAATAAATACAAAGGAGAAAAATAACCTGTGTTTTAAAACACATCAAAAGATAATGTTCCAATTTTCAGGATGGCTTTTAAAAGTAAAGTTCACGGGAGTTTCAATGTTGTATTTAATCAGAAGATCACCTTCATGAGCTCTAGGAAGAAAGTAACCATTCCCTGTTGTTTTTCATAGTATTTCATCAGATTTGGCATGATACTGTATAATGACTTCATTTCTCTCACAGGGGAAAAAAATGAGTTTGTTGTAGAGCAAGAATCTGCAGTAAATCTTACGAGGACTCGGCAGTGTGGCATTTATTGCCATTTCTTCCGTTTGATTTAGCAGATCTGCCCTTCAATATTTCTTTCCCCAAAATACTTGCCCAAGTCTGTTTTTCAAACAATTTATACTGGTGCTGTATTTACAGCCTTAGGTAGTCTGTGGTGTATGTTACTGCATTAGAATGGCCCCACTCTGGTATATTTAGAGAAACTTCTGGGCATCTTTGGTAAAACTCAATTATTTTAAGGTTCCATATCTTCAGGATAGAGGAGCAGGAAAACATCAAGTGTTAGTCCATGAGGGGAGTTTGCTTTAAGTATTTGTTATATATTTTACTGTTTGTTTGAAAGGGAATGGTACCTGGAGATGGATTTGATAGAACTACTATTCCTTATATCTTAACTTGTCGAATGTCATGAATGCTAAACTAGAACTACATGCATTATAAAAGTAAAGGGCTTAATCCTTTTTCATTTGTCGCTTCTAGTCAGACATTTATACTGAAGTAAAATTCAAAGCTCTTTTTTGTTGTTGTTAGCTATGTTCTTATTGAGTAAACAGATTTTCTTTGTCTTCCTTTTATTTGTTCAAGTGGTGGAGGAAACTAAATATATAGCTGTAGGAATATCAGGCAAGAGATCTACCATTGAACAATACCTCTAGCCTCTGTGAAACTTTTTCTCTGGTGATAATGTGAGTTCTAGAATCATATTAAGTATAGCTTATTTATGTATTTTTAAATATTTGTAGCAAGCAAATGTTTAACGGAAGACTACATTTAAGATAATTAAAAATCTACAAGGGATTATTTTACTTTATATTTACATGATTTTCTTGTCCATATATGTGGTTTTTATACTAATTATTTTGAAAAAAAAACAGAAAATAATATGAAGCTAGTAATTAATGACTGTTTCTTTTGACCCAGGATGTACCCAGTTTATTATGTGGAATTTGCTTTGCCTTAAACTGAAGGTTGAACAGTCTAAAGCCTTATAAGATATCAATACTTCAGTTCACAGTTTATCAGTCTTAATCAAGCTACTACCTGCTATAAAACAAAAAAAGGCCTTCCTAGTGATATCTACTGAGCAAAGTAAGAATTAGAATGTCTACTTTCAGAATTGTGAGATTGAATCTCAAAGGAAACTCATAGCATTTTCCCCCAATCAAGGAGAAGGTTTCTGATTTAATTTCAAACAATAGTGTCAAGTTGAATCAGTAATATGTCACAATTAGAAACACAGAGGTGCAAAGAATCCAAAGTTGAACAGTTTCACAATGGCCCTTAGTAATCCTTATCCATAACATGCTTAGAGCATCAGGTGGGTTTTCAGTGTATCACAAATGCTCAGACTCTCTATTATGATTTTTGACCACATTTCAGCATTTCCCTTTTAAAATCTCAGTTTATCAGGTCCATGGGTTAAATGACTGAGCTTGGTGTACCAAGAAAGGAAAGGACTAATTAGCAAACCCTTAAAAGTACAATTAGACACAGTAAAAGTTGGGTTTGACTTTTTAGAAGACAGAATAAAAGTGCTGGTAAATAAGAATGAGACAAAACAAAGAAGAAAAGCACAAGAACCAAGATCTTTTACAAAGGAAAAACAGTACACCAATTATTGAAGGATTAACAAAGGCAAAACAGTTTTACAGATCTAAGAACAGAAGTAATATGGTAATCTGATAAAAATTATGTTTAAGGAAGAAAAATTCATCTTAAATTATAGTAAAATTATATAACATATGGAACAGAGAAGAAGAGAGAAGATTAAGGATCAGATGTTCTACTTTTCCAAGGATCATGTGACTCAAAACAAACAAAATGGCTTCTTAGAAATCCACAACAAAGACATGAAACATTGACCTTGGACTACTTGAAATGACTGTTCTCATCACTTAATGTCCTATAATTTTGACTGTCTAATATAACCATAGAAAAATAATATAAACTCTAAGACTACTACATTAAGTGTGAATTTTATTTTATTTATTGGTTTTTTTTATTTATTTACATTTCAAATGTTACCCCCGGTTTCTCCCCACAAACCTTCTATCCCATCTCCCCTCCCCTGACTCTATGGGGGTGCTCACCTACCCACCCACCCCTTCCCATCTCACTGCCCTAGCACCCCCCTACACTGGGGCATCAAGTCTTCACAGGACCAAGGGCCTCCCCTCCCATTGATGCCAGATAAGGCTATCCTCTGCTACATATGCCATGGGTCCCTCCATGTGTGTACTCTTTGGTTGGTGGTTTAGTCCCTGGGAGCTCTAGGGGGTCCATTTAGTTGATATTGTTGTTCTTCCTATGGAGTTAAGCTATACCCTTCAGCTCCTTCAGTACTCTCCCTAACTATTCCATTGGGATCCTCATGCTCAGTCTGATGGTTGGCTGCAAGCATATGCATCTATATTGGTCAGGCTCTGTGTATAAATGTGAATTTTTAACAACAAAATTCAAAAAGGCTTCTCAAAGATGAAGTTAAACTTTTCTACCATCTTACATGGTTAAATACCTGAAATTGAGTAAAATTGAATAGAATGATAACAAGCTCAGAAATATGTAGAGAGCGGTTAGAGTATTCGCCATTACAAGATGGCGCTGACTTCCGCTGTCACTCTAAGGAAACTTATGGATAGCGCGGGGTGACTCACCCGAAGCACTTGCGCAGTAAGGGTGTACATGACTAATCACCGCCCACTCCCGGGGCGCGCCAATCAGTGGAGGACACGCTGCCTCAGGGCTATATAAGCAGCGCCATTCTGGGGCCCGGGGTCTTCCTCTTCATGATGCAATAAACACTTTGCTGCAGAAGGATCCGTGTGTCCGCGTGGGTTCTTGCTGGTGAGACCAAATAGCGCGCGGGACAACTGGTGCCGAAACCCAGGAACGTAGCGACTTCATCATTGCCGGCACTGAGGAGACCCTCCGCTTCTGCGGAGTGGATTCAGAACTGCAGGACTAAAGGTAAGCTCTGAGAGGTATGTCTGTCCGCGAACTTTTCCCATACCTTCCTCCACAATCGGCTGACGCGATAGAAGCTATCCTTATCATATCGGCCGCACTCGCCCTCCTTACGGGGACCATGTCTTTGTGGAAACTGGTAAAATCAGGTTTGGAGGATGAAAACTGCCACCTGACAGTAATAGCGGGACAGGGGGCACTGGAGGATTTGCAGGACAGCATGTCAGAAACAGAGCGAGACAGAAGGAAAAGAAAAGGCATGCCTAAGAAAAAAGACCTTTCTGAGGACCTCGAGTCCAAAGAAACGAGAGAAAAGGGAAAGAACGCCCTGGGAGAGAGAAAGAGAGGCCGGGAGGGCCTGGGAGAGAAAAAGAGAAAGGAGGAAGAAAGACATTTCTATCCGGTGAAGGAGTTAGAGGCTCTGGGTCTTACTAGCTCTGAGGAGGACAAACTTAGTCCTCCCGAGGAGGAAGACCT
>CM052709.1:83132149-83236188 GCA_028551405.1 Uromys caudimaculatus | reverse complement strand
GATTCCAAGATCTGTCCATTGATGATAATGGGGTGTTAAAGTCTCCTACTATTATTGTGTGAGGTGCGATGTGTGCTTTGAGTTTTAGTAAGGTTTCTTTTATGAATGTGGGTGCCCTTGCATTCGGAGCATAGATGTTCAGAATTGAGAGTTCTTCCTGGTAGATTTTTCCTTTGATGAGTATGAAGTGTCCTTCCTTATCTTTTTTGATGACTTTTGGGTGAAAGTAGATTTTGTCCGATATTAGAATGGCTACTCCAGCCTGTTTCTTGGGACCATTTTCCTGCAAAATTGTTTTCCAGCCCTTTACTCTGAGGTAGTGTTTGTCTTTATCCCGGAGGTGTGTTTCCTGAATGCAGCAAAATGCTGGGTCCTCTTTATGGATCCAGTCTGTCAGTCTATGTCTTTTTATTGGGGAATTGAGTCCATTGATGTTAAGAAATATTAAGGAATAGTGATTTTTAGTTCCTGTTATTTTCGGTGTTTATTTTAGGTTTGTGTGGTTATCATCTTTTCAGTTCGTTGAAAGATTACTTTCTTGCGTTTTCTAGGGTGTGGTTCCCCCCTTGAGTTGATGTTTACCATCCATTATCCTTTGTAGGACTGGGTTTGTGGAAACATTGTGCAAATTTGGTTTTGTCATAGAATATTTTGGTTTCACCATCTATGTTAATTGAGAGTTTTGCTGGCTATAGCAGCCTGGGCTGGCAGTTTGTTCTCTTAGGGTTTGTATGAGTTCTGCCCAGGATCTTCTAGCTTTCATAGTCTCTGGTGAGAAGTCGTGTAATTCTGATAGGTCTGCTTTTATATATTACTTGACCTTTTTCCCTTACTGCTTTTAATATTCTTTCCTTGTTTTGTGTATTTGGTATTTTCACTATAATGTGACAGGAGGAAATTCTTTTCTGGTCCAATCTATTTGGAGTTCTGTAAGTTTCTTGTATATTTATGTTCATGTCTTTCTTTAGGTTAGGAAAGTTTTCTTCTATGATTTTGTTGAAGATATTTACTGGTCCTTTAAGTTGGGAATCTTCACTCTCTTCTATAGCTATTATCCTTAGGTTCTGTCTTCTCATTGTGTCCTGGATTTCATGGATGTTTTGGGTTGGGAGATTTTTGCATTTTGTATGTTCTTTTACTGTTCTGTCAATGTTGTCTATGATATCTTCTGCTCCTGAGATTCTCTCTTCTATCTCTTGTATTCTGTTGGTTATGCTTGCATCTGTGACTCCTGATCTCTTTCCTAGGTTTTCTAATTCCAGGGTTGTCTCTTTTTGTGATTTCTTTATTGTTTCTATTTCTATTTTTAGCTCCTGGATAGTTTTGTTCATTTCCTTTGTCTGTTTGATTTTGTTTTCCTGTAATTCTTTAATGAATTTCTGTGTTTCCTCTTTAAGGGCTTCTAGTTCTTTACCTCTGTTCTCTTGTGTTTCTTTAAGGGTGTTAATTTCTTTCTTAAAGTCTTCTATCATCATCATGAGAAATGATTTTTAAATCTGAGTCTTGCTTTTCTGGTGTGTTGGGGTATCCAGGGCTTGCTGTGGTGGGAGAGCTGGGTTCTGATGTTGCCAAGTGGCCTTGGTTTCTGTTCCTTATGTTCTTACCCTTGCCTTTTCCCATCTTATTAACT
Organism: Uromys caudimaculatus; assembly: GCA_028551405.1. Lineage (NCBI taxonomy): Eukaryota > Metazoa > Chordata > Mammalia > Rodentia > Muridae > Uromys > Uromys caudimaculatus. The sequence continues at coordinate 83,234,558 of CM052709.1, read as the reverse complement.
CTGATGTTAGCTGATCTTACTCTGTCTGGCTGTTTGCTTGTCCCTCCTTCAAGCCTCTGAATCAATGCTCCTTGAAGACCAGCTTTCTCTGAGAGTTGTTTGGGTTTGGAGTGCTGTGGCACAGTGTCTGTTCTGGGGTGCAGACAGAAACCAGAAGGATCTTGTTCCCAGCTTTCCCTTTGTTCCTGTGTCCTGATGGCTCTACAAGGGTCCCTCTTGATCCAGTAAGTTTTAACAGAAGTTGTGGTTTTGCCTATGCTCGAAGGTGTGTCAGCACTCCTGGGATACCAGCTCTCTCCTGGAGCCCTGTGGCCCAGGCTGAGGTCCCCAGCCACAGATGGAAGCTGGAAGTTTCCTGTCCCTCAGTCTCTGTGGCCTGCGGGTTCCCGGGCAGATCCCAGTGAGCAGTGGTGCTTGTCTTGTCCCCACTCATAGCTTTTCCATGCTCCTGGGAGAGTAACCTTCTCCCAGCACTGCTTGACTATGGAACCCTGGTGGCCCGGGCAGAGGTTTCCTGCCACAGATGGAAACCAGAAGGTTCCTATGCCCGACTACCTCAGTCCCTGCGTCCTGCTGGTTCCGGGCGGGTACCAGTAAGCAGTGGTGCTCGTTTTAACTCCACTCACAGCTTTTCCATGCTCCTGGAAGGGTAGCTTTCTCCTGGTGCTAATTGGCTATGGAGGTTTATGGCCCAAGCTGAGGTCCGCAGCCACAGATGGAAACCGGAAGTTTCTTGTCCCTCAGTCTCTGTGGCCTGTGGGTTCTGGGCGGATCCCAGTGAGCAATGTTGCTCATCTTAACCCCACTCACGACTTTTCCACATTCCTGGGAGAGTAGCTTTCTCCTGGCGCTAATTGGCTATGGAGCCCTGTGGCCCAAGCTGAGGTCCGCAGCCACAGATGGAAATCAGACATTTTCTTTTTTTACCTTTCAAATGTTACTCCCTTTCCTGGTCTCCCCTCTGGAAACACCCTACCCCAACTCCCTCCCCCTGCCTCTATAAGGGTGCTCCTCCCTCCCACCCATCCAATCCCACCTTCCTGCCCTGGCATTCCCCTACACTGGGTTATTGAATCCCCATAGGATTAAGGGCCGCTCCTCCCACTCATGTCCAACAAGGCCATCCTCTACCACATATGCTATCGGAGCCATGGGTCTCTCCATGTGTATTCGTTGGTTGGTGGTCCAGTCCCCTAGAGCTCTGGGTGGTCTGGCCAGTTGACACTGTTGCTCCCTCCACAGGGCTGCAAACCCCTTCTTCTTCAGTCCCTTCTCTAACTCCTCTGTCAGGGACCCCGCACTAAGTCCAACAGTTGGCTGCAAGCATCCACCTCTGTATCTGTCAGGCTCTGGCAAAGCCTCTAAGGAGACAGCTATATTTTGAAAGGCAAATGCAACAGAAATTAATAAAGCTTGTAAGTACTTCATTGCAAGGCACTGTTCCTTCTCCATACATAAAGAAAGAAAGAACAACAAAAATAAAATTTTATTAAATTTACACATTAGGGTGAATCCATGCTATGGGCATGGATGTGTAGTTTGCAGGAATTGATTGGGTCCTGGTTTGGTGGTTGGTAATTTAACCCCCTAGCAATTTTGATGGCCCAAGAATGGAAACTGTATTTTATTTGTATCGTATTTTCTTGTCTTGTCCTTGAAATGTTTTCAAATCTTAATAGTCCTTGAATATAACTTTGAATGGTTACAAAGAGTTGTCATGGTGATAGTAGCTATCAGTCTATTGATAAGAAGTTGGAATCAAGCTTATACATCAGGGATAGTGTAGACTTTTTTTCCTTTTAAATTGTATACTTTTGTTCTAATATGAAAGAGCTAAACATCCCTTCAGGGGAGCGAATCAACTCTGCAGTGCCTTCTGAGCACTGGACTCTTTTTATTCACTTCGTCTGTCATACTTTCAACTATGGAAAGCATAAATTTCTCAAAGTCTATTAATTTTGTAGGTTGTCCAGATACCCTTGTCTTTCTCTAATCTACATCAGGTTCAATAAGTCCGTGAAATCTTAAAATTGCTTAATATATGCTGAGTAATTCAAAGGTAATTGTACTTGAACATTTTCTTCAATTTAGAAATTATTGCATAAAATCCAGTTTCCTTTAGCTACTCCTCAATTGCTATTAATCCTCTAAAAGGTTTACAATAAGACAGTTGTGAAAGTCAATAGCACCATCAACTTGTCTATCCTACCTCCAGTAATTTATCATTAAAAATGAAGTCCAGATAATTTTAGGGATTTATGATCAACCCAAAAAACCCTTTCACTTTTAGTATCTGATTGATGGATATACTTAGCAATCAATAGCCCAGATATAAATGTCATGTTTGTTTATGAATGGGTAAATATTAATGACTCCCTATCTCCCTCTTAGTGGTTGGATACAACTCAGTAAAAACATGGCCTATGTCAAGACATATAAAATACAGCTTTGATATAGGTGGTCCTGCATTTACAAAAATGTGACTAGCAGAAAAAAATATTATGTATACATCCATGACTCTGTGACAAATTAAAAATGTAAGGAAGAATGTTAGAATGTTAGAAGCAATCTCCAGAGAAATAAGAATAAGAAGACAGAGACAGACAGACACAGAGAGAGGAGAGAGAGAGAGAGACTTGGGACCTTAATACAGGCAAGCAGATTAATACAATAAATATAGCACAATAAACCATCACATAAAGCAGAAACAGGCTAAGAGCTCATCTTGCACAGACATACAATATATACCTGCTTCAAAACTAAGAACTGATAAAAGAGAAAAAGTCCAGAGTATGACTTTGTTGCAGAGCAGAAGATGTGGCTTGCCGTATGATGCTACAAGTTTTTTTTTTTTAATTGTTATTTCTTTCTTTTCATGTTGCATGCTCTACTTTACCAAAACTCAAAGGGAAGACGTTGGTTATATAGCTCATCAGTCTAGCCTTTGCCTAGTGCACTCTAGGCACTGATTAATCATGAGTACCACAAATTCAAATAGGATTTGTGGAAATCAAGATGATGATGGTAATGATGATGATGACAGAATCAGTGTAGATAGCCTAAGAATGTTTCACCTTCTTAAAGACTTCTTGATGTAAAACTAGCTTCATTTAGCATGAGCCTAAGTCATGTTTCTGAAATGATTGGTTTCTCATCATATTTAAGAAAATATATTCGACAATGGAATTATTGCTTTTTTAAATAATGAAATATTAAGTCTCCTAATGACTGAGGGAGAGAATACTGAAGATGTTTTTTACTCTAGAAGACGAACGACTCATACACCAAAACCCTACAAAATATTTATTTCACTTGCTGGTTACTTGTCAAATGTATGCAAAACATTTCTTAATTCCATTGCTGGTTACTTATCATATGTATGAGAATGGGTGGGTTTGAAGAGTGCAAGGTCAAAGGTAAGATGCATGTTCTAAATTATTGATATGGCTTTGTTGAGATACAATGTTGTACAGTTCGTTGCAGGACTTTGCGTGGTTGTAATAATTGTCCTGGCAACTTGAAGATCTTAGTTTATGGTAATCAGGGTCTGCACATTTAACATGAGAAATTTCATGAATATATATATATATATATATATATATATATATATATACATTATAGAAGAAATTTTAAATGTTTGTGGACATAGGGTATGTGTGTGCGTCTGAGTGTGTGTGTGTGTGTGTGTGTGTGTTACTTGATGAATCCACCGACTACTTTGTCACATAATTTTTTAATCTACAAAAATATCAAAGGTTAGAGAGGAAACAAAATTTTGAGTGTGTGTATACTTATAAAAGTATGTGATAAGCTCATTATATTGGTGGCATAATTTTTATGAGGCCTAGTGAATAAGAACTCACAGATGTCATTACCATACAGACATACACAAGCACATGTATAATACACTCATATGAGGGAATTTTGGCCATTGTCAGAATGTTGCCTTAAGCATGAAGGCTGTGTTGTAACACTGAATACTAGACCTCTAAATTTCAGAGACAATGACTTTTACATTTGTAGACAGTGTTCATGATCTATTGGTCATGAAAGTCCTAAGCATGCTGCCTGTGAAAAGGAACAAGAATTTGGAAGTCATTAGCATCACTCTATGACACAAAAATTTTCTGGTCCTTGAATTTTAAGGATGAGTAGATCTAATGGTCCTTGAAGACACAGCATATTAGAATTATAGTACATAAGAAATAAAACTGCTAACAACCTGGAAGCTTCATACCTACTGGTAAAAGTTCACATTACTTAAAGACTCCATTTACAATATTTAGGGAGGAAAATATTGAACAATCTTACTCACTTCTGAACCATTGTAAGGCACAATAATGCCTGATATGGCAAAATATGCCCACTCTGAAATAGTGAACTGAGTATTATAAGAGGAACTATTTTTATTGCATTTTTAAAATGTTCTACAAGGTGTAACTAGGACCTGATATTGATAAATAGGTAAAAAATAATGTAACTGTTTAGGTCCTAGGCCCTTTGGAAAAACCTTATTCTATTGTTCTGCTAAATGAACACAATAATAAACTTCCCACTAACTTATCTTTATTCTCATATATTATCAGGGCATCTCACAGCCCTCCTCAAGAAGTATCTTTTTGCAGTAGATGGTGATTAATATATACACATAGCACTGGTCAAGGTACAGTGAGATGGAAATTTCTTGTTTCCTTGGAGACTCAGTTGTTTCGTGTAACTTCTTTTGAAGCTGTCTTATGAGAGGTATTTGGCTGAGGAAGACACGCGAAAGATTTTTTGCTGAGGTAGATATGTGAGAGGATGTTTTGCTGGGATATGTGGTACTTGAAAAGAGTATTAAGTCTAACCAAACAGCGAATAGATCCCTTGCCTTGGTTCTTCTTGTAACACTTTACTGAGCTTTGCTGATCTTTGTTTATCATGACTTCATAGAGAGAAAAGTGCTAAAGTAGTTCTTGTGGTATTCCAGTTGCTGCTTCCCACTTCAATGGATTCACGTTGATTTGGTGAAACCTCGTACTTTCTTCCGGATTGAGCTGCTGCTACGGATTCTTGCTTGGTGTTTGACAATTGGACCAGACTGCTGCTACTGATTCAAGTTTGATGTTTTGGACTGGACTGCTGATATCCTGAAAGCAAAAATTGAAATCACCCCAAAGAACTACTTCTAAGCATGTTAACATCCCCCCTTGTCCTATTAACCATCTTCTGCTCCCTCTGGTCAGTGGGCTAGAAGGGAGATTGAATTGTTTAAGAACCCTAATTAAAGTAGGTTTTGAAAAATCTGAGTCTACAGTACAGAATATAAGACACAATGTAGTGCTCAGGTCTAAATGGGACATCTGTATCCCTCAGGGCTCAGGGCTCATCATGGAAGAGGGGAAAGAGAAGTCAAAAGAACCAGAAGTTGTGGTCACCTGCATTAAAGTAACATTTTCTGTACATTTGTTTACATGAATTCACATGGGTTGTGACTGTCTTCAACAAGATCAAGTCAGCCAAACTCAGAGCATGAAGGAGCTAATGAAGTCTCACCCCAAGACAGAAGCTACTGGCAATTTATAACACCTAAGGGACAGAAAGCAAGTTTTCTTCAGGGATGCAGTTCCAGAAAGTTATCCACAGTCCAATAGGTGGTGTAACATCCGTGCACATACAGTCAACCTTAAGTAGACTCAGGACTCAGTGGGTATTTAAATAAAGAGCATATGAAAATTAGGAAGTAAAACTCATAGAAACAGTAGAGGAGGGGTGGATAGAGGAGATGGATTTAATTAAATCACATTGTATACATGTATGAAATTATCAATAAAACCAAAGTAAATATCTGTGGCAAATAACTGTAGTTGTAAAAACAAACAGACAAAAATTTTGATATATATTTAGGGTTTTCAGTTAAAGTCATATCTTCTAGATCTAACCAATGCATTCTTTCTACTCAGCCCTGCAGCTAAAAGATGCCCACTCCCAAGATGTTATTAATAAAAAGTTATGATAATTTCAAATGGCTGAATAGGTTAGAGAAGCCTTTGGTCTTCTATATGCCTAGAAAAATTATATATCAAAATATCACTTAGAAAAAAGTAACTACTAATATAAGCAAAAGTGGTTAATTTATTTTAGTATATATTTTATTAATTATACATAGTCATCTACATTATTATTTTGTTCTACATAAGTTTTAATGCTACAGCAAAGCACTATTTCAGTTGTTTAATGTAAATACTAAAAACAATTTTTTATGAAAGTATTTACAACTTTAAATAGTACTTAATATTTTAGGATAGAATAATATTTCATGATTAAATAAAAATATTTGCACTTTATTACAATAAAATCTTAGAAACGATTTGAATAAAACTGATTTAAATTGCAAGAGTTAAAAATGTAATACTATACTTTCTGCTTTTGTAATTGGTCATTTTTATTTCCTATTTATTTGTTTAATAATTCAAATTTCAGAAAGATCCCTTATTATTTTATATGACTCAGGAGGAAGAAAGAATAAATTGCAGGTATCTGTTATCAATACATCAGGTATACTCTTTCTCTAGGGAACACAATTCTACCTCGACTAGAACAGTCATTGTCCAATACTGTTAGAAGTTCACAGTGAGAAACTTGTAGTTAATACAAGTTTCTGCATTGGTTTTCCCTGGCGGCCTTTGATAAGAATTTTGTATAAATCTTTGTCGTTGAATTGTATTGGAAACTGTCCAAAAATTTTTAATTCATCTGTTTTCCAGCACTAAAAATACAGTAAAAGTCAGGATCCTGAGATCTTGATCCATATGAGGGAAAGACGGGGTGTGACAAGCACTTTTGTGCTATCGGTTTTCATCTTTCCTTCCCTTTATTCAAAATGTCAGCATTTACAGTTTAGCTGGCATTTGGGATGAAAAGAAATCACTTTCCCCCCCAAACATGCATACGGTTGATTATTTCTTTGAATAAAGTATCATTTTATCTATGCAATAGAAACATTTTAAATACCCGCTTTTCCCATTGACCTACATCTCTGTTCCAGATTATTAAGTGTAAAACCAGCAATTCAATCATTCTTTATCCTTGATAGCATTGCCTTATCTAACGTTTGCCTTGTGGACATAATTTGAAAGGGAGAATTTCATTAACATTTAAGCTCAGTGAATAAATAAGGAAATGCAATTTGCTTTTGATAAATATTCTAATTTCGCTAAATTCCCTATCTTGTTTTCTCTGAAGATTTCATCTATGGGAGCATATATTATTATTGATGTTGCAAATTAAAAAACACAGTGGTGCTGCTCTAGTCAGTCAAATAGCCTCTCTTCTTCAATTGCTAGCACAGCTCACCAAGTTATTTTTAATACTACATATCTTCAGGCAAGTTAGAAATTTTGCAAAATTCTTGAACATAATGAATAAATTTTAAATTAAGAAAGAATATTTAACAAATTTTTATATATTCATAGATAAGGAAAGTTGAATCAAGAATGGAAATATTTTTAATACAGCCAAGGAAAAGTATTTCATTGATTTGCAGTGCCTTTGCAATTACAAAGTTTCTACAGGTATGCAATAGATGCATGCCATTGGGAGAAGGTCAAAGGTCTTTATGTCAATGCTATGTTAGATGACATTGAATGTCAATTTCATCACAGAATTCACTAAAGCGTGAGGATGAGAGAACACTTTACATTAGCTACTATTTTGTTATTTTGTTAAAAACAAAAACCAAAATAAAACAAACAAATCTGTGACAAAAACATTTTAAGGGGAAACAAGTTTATTTTGGCTCACACTTTAAAGTTACAATCATCTTGGCAAAGAAGTCCTAGCAACACATGCTTGAAGAAGCTGGGCACACTGCATCCTCAATCTTTTTTTTTTTTTTTTTAATATTTATTTATCTTACATACATGAGTGCTCTACCTGCATGTACACCTGCATACCAGAAGAGGACATCAGATCCTATTACAGATGGTTGGGAGCCACCAAGTGGTTGCTGGGAATTGAACTCAGGACCTCTATAAGAGCACACAGTGCTCTTAACCTTTGAGCCATCTCTCCAGCCCGCATCCTCAATCTTGAAGCAGAGAGATATGAATGACTGCACTCAAATAGCCTCTCGGTTTTGAGCAGATTGAGATCCAGGTCCAGGGAATGATCTGTCTACTATTAGAATGTGTCTTCCCACATCATTATTGTGAAAAATAAAAACACTCACAGGAATGCCTACAGGATAATGTAATAACCCTTTCACAACCTTGCCTGAGTACGTTGTAAGTAAGTGACTCTAGATCTTGTCAAGTTGACAATTCACACTAGTCATTGCAAAGTCACAACCTTGCCTGAGTACGTTGTAAGTAAGTGACTCTAGATCTTGTCAAGTTGACAATTCACACTAGTCATTGCAAAGTATAAAGACACATTGTTAGGAAATTCCTCATTTAGGAATATAATACATTTTTTTAAAGAAAGAATAAGTGTATGTTTGTGGGTGTGGAGGCAAGTAGTCAACATCAAGTGTCTTCCTCAGTTACCCACCACTTGGCTTACTTGTTGTGTATCTTTCTTTTGTTTTCTTTCTTTACATATTTACGTATTCATTCATTTATTTGATTCAGTATCTCTCATAGAAGCAGCTTCTGTCATATTTATTTTTCCATTTCTGTGACAAAATACATGATCATGGGATGGAGATATGGCTCAGCCATTAAAGACTAGGCTCACAACAACAACAACAACAACAACAACAACAACAAGGACTAGGACAACTTATTAAAAAAGAAAGCATTATATTGAGCTTCAAGTTCAGAAGGGTAGAATTCATGGTAGCAGAGCAACATTGTGGCAACAGAAAATAGTGAGAGTTCACATCTTGATTTGAATGAGGAAACAGGGCACAGTAGGAACGGTGCAAGTCTCTTTAAGTTATTTCCTGTATGTCTTACAATTATAAGACAATTACATATTTTATCTGTCCTCATTTCCCTCTCAAATCTCCCATATTCCCTTTCTTGTTCTTTACCAAATTAATGACCTCTGTTTATTGATGTATATGTGTGAGTGTATTCTTAATACACAAGTACAACCTTCTCAGTCTGAATATATATATATATATATATATATATATATATATATATATATATATATATATATATATATGTGTGTGTGTGTGTGTGTGTGTGTGTGTGTGCCAATATATATATATATATATATATTGGCAGCTACTTTAATAAACCAGGATAATCCCTAACTATATTCATAATATTTGTCCTTTTATCTGCAGGTAAGTGTAGTCCCCACCCCACAGCAAGAAAACTTCTCTTTGAAAAATACAGTGACTGTTACAGAAAAACACGCAATCAAAAGGCAGAGTTATGGATGCCAGTTCAAATGGATACATCTATAACACAACTCTAACACCTGAAGCTCAAATGCAATTGTAAAGAATGGGCAGAAAGATTTTGAGAGTCAGGAGACTAGACAGATTTCTGTGATAATGTGTCTTCTAGGAATGTCAGACGTTACACCCATAAACTGTCACAAACCTGAATATCTCAACATAGGTTGAATGAGGAAAACAAGAACAGGTTTGATTCCAGACATGGAGAAAGTCTTGGAAGCCTCAACCATGGACAAAGAAGCATAGGGAACTAAGGTCTTCCCGAGGAAAGAGTACACCAGTTAGTTATTCCACAACATATGGCCAATAGGAGGATTTTGAAAATTCTTAAATTCACGATAAATGACACAGCTTCTCCTATTAAGTCTACTCTTCCTAATTCTTCCAAATCAATATACTAAGCCAGGGACCAACAAGTCAAATATGAGATCCTATGGGGGCCATTATCTTTCAAGCAACCACATTCTACCACTGCCCACTTCAGGCTCATGAGCATATCATAATGCAAAATTTATTTAATCCACTTTCAAAAGTTTCCATATTCTTTCAGTCTTAATGCTGTTTAAAAGTTCAACGTCTCTTTTAAGACTCAAAGCAATCTCTTACTTGTAACCACCTAAAAAATCAAAAAGCACATTCCATACTTCTGAAATACAATAACAGAATATATATTACTATTCCAAAAGCAAGAGCTTGCAGAATAGGAAGGAAATACTGGACCAACGTAAGACCAAATACCAGCAGCAGGGTAATCTCCAAATTCTCTACCTTCAGGTCTATTGTCAATGAGCTTATATGGTGCTGCCCTTCCAAATTTGCTGCTTGACACATATTTTGCTCTCGTGGACTGGTTCCATTCTCTGTTTGCAACACTCTTTGGCAGATATCTCTAGTCTCTTCATATAGTATTAGACTGTTTTTCTTGCCCAAAACAGTGACATCTTCCACATTTTCCAAAAAACAAAGATAAAAACAAGAAACTCACATGGCCACGTTTATTATTATAGTAGACCATTTCCTATTACCAATTTTTCTATTAACTAGAATATCATTTCTGTTATAAAACATCATGAACTGAAACAACTTGGGGAGAAAAGTATTAATTTGGCTTCCACTTCTACATCACAGTACAACATTGAAGTAAATCAAGGCAGAAATGAAAATAAGGAAGTCATCTAGAGGCATGAGCTAATGTCTGAGCCATAGAGGAGTATTGCTTAAAGGCTTGCTCTCTGAAGGTGGCTCAGATTTCTTTTTATAACACTCAGGACCACCAGTACAGGGGTAGCAACATCCACACAAGCTTGGCATCATCATCCTTTATTCATCAATCAAGAAAATGCACAACAGACCCACCAACAGGAAACTCTCATGGAGGCACATTCTTAATTGAAATTTTCTCTTTTCAGATGACTTCAACTTGTATGAAGTTGACATAGAACTTGTGAGCACAATCAATAATATGGCAAGGCTGGCCAGTCAGTGTGTTTCAAAGATGATTGTTTTCTTTCCTTTTTTCTTAAATTGGTTATTTTATTTATTTATTTATTTATTTATCTATGTATTTATTTATTTATTTATATTTCAAATGTCCTCCCCCTTCCCAGATTCCACTCCACAACCCCTTATGCCCTCCTCCCTCCCCACTTCTTCTATGGGGGTGCTCCCCCACCCACCCACCCACTCCCACCTCAGTGCCCTAGTATTCCCCTACCTTGGGTCATCGAGCCTCCACAGGACCAAGGGGCTCCCCTCCCAGTGATACCTGCTAAGGCAGTCCTCTGCTACATATCCAGCTGGAGCCATAAGACCCCCATGTGTACTCTTTAGTTGGTGGTTTAGTCCCTGGGAGCTTTGGGGGGTCTGGATGGTTGATATTGTTGTTCTTCCTATGGGGTTGCAAATCCCTTCTAAAATTATAACACATGCTACCTGTGCTAGACTTTTACATGAATGCTGGGAATATAAATCATCCTTATATTGTGCATTAGTCAAGGTTCACTAGAGAGAAAAAAATATATATATATGCACACACATATACATATAACTGTAAGACCCTCTAATTCAAAATGTGTGTGTGTGTGTGTGTGTGTGTGTGTGTATATATATATATATATATATATATATATATATATATATATATGCATACACATATACATATATATACACACACATTTTGAATTAGAGGGTCTTACAGTTATGATCTGACTTTTCCAACAATGGCTATCTCCAAATGGAAAGTCTAACCATTCAGTAGCTGTTCAGCCCACAAGGCAGAATGTCTCTGATGGTACTCAGCATATGCTAGACTCCCAATATGGAATGAACATGCCAGTGAGAATGAGAGCAAACAGACAACGAGCAAAAACTTCCCTCTTCCATGTTCTTTAAATAGGCTGTTATCAGACAGTTTGGTTAAGATGGAAAGTGGATCATCCCAACTTAAAAGATTTCAATGAAAGTTGGGTTTTTCCCACCTTATATCATTTAATTAAGAAAAATGTCCCTCACAAGGGTTCCCAGCCACTTGTCTTTTAGTTAATTCAATGTAGTCATGTTGACAGTCAAGAATACCCATCACAAGTCAATTTAACACATAATTACATCTCTATATCATGCTTAATTTCTAATGAAAACAAAAGCACGATCATGATTACTTCTAAAATAATTTAACTACATTACATACATCTGCAAAAACATATATTTGACCAGGTTGTTGTTACTCCTAGCATGATATAACTACCCCATAGACCATCACAAACTAACTATAAAGTTTAGAATATCTGGTAATGTCTCCTGAAGGACACTCTTTTAGTGTCTCAAAACTTAAATATGATAACCATTGATACTCTCTTATGTTACATTATATGATAAAGAAACCCAGAAAGAAAGCACAAATATCTGCAGAAGCACATTCTTGACAAAATATGACAGAAACACTCCTATAACATATAACCCTTATTTCTGCAACTGATCACATGTCCTTTGCTGTTATTTATAAATAGCTTTCCATTCAGTACCTCTTCCTCCTTCAGCAATCGTCTCAGTAGGTCTTGACTCCTTTCCTCGAGGACTGACCCATACCTTCATTCCTGAATGGTCTGTGCCCTCTGTTATTCTCTCTGGATAGGTTTGTAGTAGTGTCTAGTTGACTTTAATCTTAGGACATGAAAGCACCAAGATGCACACTTAAAGAATCCCCTGGATTCCAGACATAATCTTTCTTGTCTCCATTGTGGAGAAACAGTCCAACTTGCTCCTGGTAGTCTGGATTAGTCATCAATCCTAACGCTATTTTTCCTTTCTTGGCTTGTTATCTTAAGGGCATCACAAACCAAAGTGTCCAGGAAGGAGGAAGTCTGAGCTCCCAGTTCAATGTAGCATTTGTTGTGGTTATTAGTAGGAGCACTTCTGTACCTGGAACCAAAACTTCTAAGCCAGGAGAACTTAAGGCCACAAGAACAAGAATCATAAATTTTCCTAATGAGTCACTAGGTATGATACAGAATGGAACTACTCCCTTTTCTATTACTTGACCCTTGGACCCATGGATCCTGGCTATGAGAGAAACTATATGAAGTAGTAGATGCTGATTCAAAGCATATATTGCCTTCCAGTGAATCCTGCCCCAGACCTATAGGCTGCTGTCATATAACTGGCACTGTAGCTGTGTCCTTAAAAGGCCATTCATCCTTCTATAAGGCCAACTACTTCAGGACGGCAAAGAAAATAGTAAGACCAGTAGATTCCATGATCATGGGCCCACTGTTACCCATCACTGACTGTGAAATTGGCTCCTTGGTCAGAAGCAATGCTATCTGTGATGCAATCATAGTCAATAATACATTTTTAAAATCCACAGATGATGAGTTTGGCAGAAGCACTGCATGCTGTAAACTCAAATCCATAACCAGAGAGAGTATCATCTCCATGAAGGACAAAGCATTGTCCTTTCTATGTAGAAAGTGGTCCAATATTGTTAATCTGCCAAATTGCCACCATAGCTGGCTGGTCACACAGGGAAAGGTGCCATAACAGGGGCTCAGTGTTGGTCTCTGCTGTTAACAGATTTCATACTCAGTAGCAGCTGTGGCCAGATCAGCCTTGATGAATGGCATTCCATGTTGTTAAACCCATGCATATCTCTGACACCATGGCCATTTTGTTCATGGATCCACTGGGAAATGACAGGTCTGCCTGGTGAAAGAGGCTGATTGTCTATAGAGCAGGACATTCTATCTTTTTGATTATTAGAACTCCTCTTCTGCTGGTCACCATTTGACAGTCATTTGAATGGCACAGAGTTATCTTCACATCTTTTACTCGTCTGGATACATCTATCCACATATTTTCCCCCAGATGTCTTTCTCACCAATTTCCAATCACATTCTTTCCACATCCTTGACCATCAACTAACAACCTATTGGCTAAAGCCCACATATCAGTGAACTAACCTTCATCCTTTTAAATAAAATGTATGACCATGTGCACTGCTCAAAGTTCTGACCACTGAGAAGATTTCCTTTCTTCAGTCTTTCACAGTTGTCCAGAAAGGGGTTATAATGTTGCTGTCATCTATCTCTGGATGGTGCCTGCTTACTGTGCAGTATCATCAGTAAATCAGGCTCTTGTCTTTTCTTCTACCATCAACCAAACTCTATTTGAATATATTTGCATGCTGTTTTATGAGCAGAAAACACTGTAAAGGGAGTACAAACCATAGGCATTTGGACAATTCTTTTCCATATAATTTTCTTGGGTCTGCTCAGTCCTGATTGGGTATATACATCTTCCATTTAATAATAAATTGCTGCTGTGCATGTCCTACTTTATGGCTTGGCAGGTCAAATAATATCCAGCTCATGATAGGTAGCTCAGATCACATGGTAATTAGATAACTCATTGCCATTCAGTTTGTACAACGGCCTGATAACAGGTTAAGAGCTATGCCTCTAAGGAATAATACTAGTATGCAGATAACAGTAGAGCCTTATTCTAAAATCTCAATGGTCTCTTCTGTGATTTACCAATAAGGACCTGACAAAGACTCCAGACAGCATCCCTATCTGCTACTGATACCTTAAGTATCATTGGATCTGCTTAATCATAAGATCAAAGTAGTGAAGCAGCCTGAATAACAGCCTGGACCTGTTGAAGGGCCTCCACATGTTCCAGAGCCAACTCAAAGCCAGCAGCTTTCTTATGCACTTGCTATATGATCCATAGTAACACTCTCAAGTGAGGAATATGCTCTCTCCTGAATCAAAATAGGCCCACTAAACATTGTGCTTCTTTCTTAGTGGGGAGAGGGGCCAGGTGCACTAAGTTATCTGTCACCTTGGAAGAAATATCTCTGTATTCTCTAAACCACAGGACTCTTAATAATTTCACTGAGGTAGAAGGCCTTTGAAATTTGGATGGATTGTTTTCCCATGCACTAATGTACATATATGTTACTAAGAAGTCCAAAGGGGTTGCAATCTCCCACTCACTTACTCCAAACAGTGTAATGTCATTAATATAGTGGTGCAATATGATGTTTTTTGGAAGAGACAGATGTTCAATATCCCTTTGAACTAAGTTATGACACATGGCTAGAGAGTTGATATACTCTTGAGGTAAAACTGTACAAGTATACTGCTGGCCTTGCCAACTGAAGACAAAACACTTTTGGTGGTCCTACTGGACAAGTACTGAAAAAAAAAGACATTTACTGTATTAATAGCTATATACCATGTATAAGATGTGTCATTTTTCTCAAATAAAGAAATCACGTATGGTATAGTCACTGCAATTAAATTGACTACTTAAATTTTTCATAGTCATTTGTCATTCTTCCATAGTCCACCTGTCTTCTACACTGTCTAGATAACTGTCTAGAATTAAAGTCAGATTTTCTGCATCTTTTGAGTCCTTTATGCTGTGGCACTAATTTCTGCATTTCCCCCCAGCATGGGATATTGTCTTTGATTCACTATTTTCCCTGGTAGAAGCCAAAAGCTTCCATTAGACTTTTCCAACCATAATCCTTACTCCAAAGACCAGGAAAGCAATGTGGAAATCAGCCAACCTCTAGGTATATTTATCACATGTATATATTTGGGAACTGAGAAAATAAGTTAGGATGAGTTAGGAGACCTCTTTGTTCAAAGGGACCTTGAATGAGCCACACCTCAGCCAAAACTTCATTAATCATCCGAGCTCCTTATGCTTTCATTTGAACCAGAGCCTCACAATGCTTCTTGGGGTCTCACAGATCCAGCATCAGTTCAGAACCACAATCTCATGGACCACAGAATGTCTGATTGGTTTTGTTCCCCTAGTGTACTGTTAGCCTTGTAAAAGGATATACTTTCATCCCTCTGGGAAAGGTCTGGAGAAAGGGTAACAACAAAACATTTATGTATTTTATTAATGTCCTTCCCCAAGGGAACCTGGAGTTCCATTTATTTAAGGGATTTTGGTTCTGAAAACTGGATCAAGTCTGGAAACTGATTCACAGACCAAAATTCCATTTTCTTGTGATTCGATGTAGCCTTTCATTTGTTTGACTACATTTTTGCTTATGCAGATCAAACAGAAATGCTGTAGGCTTTTAGTTATTTCATGCCTGGAAACATAATGATTGATTAGCCAATACCAAAGGTCCATATGAATCAGGCCACCATAAAATTCACTTTGTCTATACTAACCATTACCAATCAGGCTATTAATGGACATTGTCTATGCTTACCATTATGGTAATTATGTTCACCTTGCCACTGGCAATTCAGTGCTGCTACCTGGTCCCTGCTATGTTAGATCCAATTAAACACATTGCATTTAATCTAATCAATGGAGCAGGAGTGTCTAGCACAAGTAAAATGACATCATAAAAGCTCCTCAAGTATTCTGGTGCCCATCTCAGCATGCTGTGTTTTCTAGGATTAGTGAAGGACATGTCTTCAGGGCCTTCCAAGTATTGGAACTTAAGTCTTATACTTTTAACCACTCTAGCATTCCCTTTTCTCTAAGCCTTAAAATTCCTTCATCAACTCTAAACCAAGTCATAAAAATCACTGCCAGCTCCTTTTCAGTAGGGTATCTTTTGGCAAATGTTTCAGCCAACCATTCAAAGACACTTTTGACACCCTTTTAAAACTGTGTGAGCTTCCATATAAAACCTAGAATCTCTATTTAGAAGGACTGTCAATAAACTCAAGTTTCATGCAATTTAATGGTCCTTCCATGATTAACCCACACACTTAAAGGCATCCCCAAACATATTTTAAAGAACAATTCCCAAGAGGCATTGAAAGATTTATTCCTCCCTTGCAGAAGTGTAGGGATTTCTACAACATTAGCATTTGTAAGAAAGGGAGTATTATCAGGTAGCAGCAAAATACTAATTTGAATGAACATTTATATCAGTATTAAATAAGTATATATAATTTAATTATTTACTAAAAGCTTACTCTATTACATTGGAGAAAAATAAAAGGAACCTTTGATAATCATAAACTGATTAAGCTTTATATCAACCCAATGAACAAGGTGTTGCCAATATTGTCTTATTAAGAATAAAGAACTTGGGGACCAGTGGGATTCACGGACACAGGAACCCCACCAGACCAGTGGCACAGGTTCCTTCTGGTCTGGGATGGTGCCCTGAGCAGACCTTGGGCTCAAACTCCACAGCCAGTCCCACAACACCCAGAGGAAGCTCAACTCCCAAGTACAATAACATGCAGGATCCCAGGAGCTTGGTCACACCAAGATCTAAAGGTCACAGGCAGCTTGACTCCCAAGAGCTCTGTCACACCCAGGATCTCAGGATCATAGGATCCCAGATTCACAGGATCCCAGAGACAGCTGGTCTCTGAGGAGTTCTGACACAATCAGGATCATAGGAAGGACAGGATCCAGTCAGATAAAGGGAGGGCCGGTAGCACTAGAGATAACCAGATGGCAGGAGGCAAGCACAAGAACATAAACAACAGAAACCAAGGTTACCTGGCATCATCAGAACCCAATTCTCCCACCATAGCAAATCCTGGATACACCATCACACAGGAAAAGCAAGATTCGTATCTAAAATCACTTCTCATGATGATGATAGAGGACTTTCAAAGGACATAAATAACTCCCTTAAGGAAATACAGGAGAATACAGGTAAACAGCTAGAAGCCCTTAAAGAGGAAACACAAAAATCCCTTAAGGAATTACAGGAAAACACAACCAAACAGGTGAAGGAGTTGAACAAAATCATCCAGAATCTAAACATTGAAATAGAAACAATAAAGAAATCACAAAGGGAGACAACCCAGGAGATAGAAAACCTAGGAAAGAGATCAGGAGTCACAGATGCAAGCATCACTAACAGAATACAAGAGATAGAACAGAGAATCTCAGGTGCAGAAGATACCATAGAAAACATTGACACAACAGTCAAAGAAAATGCAAAACGCTCCTAACACAAATCATCCAGGAAATCCAGGACACAATGAGAAGACCAAACCTAAGGATAATAGGTATAGAAGAGAGTGAAGATTCCCAACTTAAAGGGCCAGTAAATATCTTCAACAAAATTAGGAAGAAAACTTTCCTTATCTAAAGAAAGAGATGCCCACAGGAAGCCTACAGAACTCCAAATAGACTGGACCAGAAAAGAAATTCCTCCCGTCACATAATAATCAAAACACCAAATGCACAAAACAAAGAAAGAATATTAAAAGTAGTACGGGGGAAAAAGTCAAATAACATATAAAGGCAGACGTATCAGAATTATACCAGACTTCTCACCAGAGACTATGAAAGCTAGAAGATCCTGGGCAGATGTCATAAGAGAACAGAAATACCAACCCAGTCTACTATACTTAGCAAAACTCTCAATTACCATAAATGGAGAAAACAAGATCTTCCATGAAAAAAAACAAATTTACACAATATCTTTCCACAAATCCAGCCCTACAAAGGATAATAGATGGAAAACACCAACACAAGAAGGGAAACTACACCCTGTGAAAAGCAAGAAAGTAATCTTTCAACAAACCCAATAGAAGACAGCCACACAAACATAAAAATGACATCAAAAATAACAGGAAGCAACAATCACTTTTCCTTAATATCTCTTAACATCAATGGACTGAATTCCCCAGTAAAAAGCCATAAACTAACAGACTGGATACGTAAATAGGACCCAGCATTTTGCTGCATACAGGAAATGCACCTCAGTGACAAAGACAGATACTACCTCAGAGTAAAAGGTTGGAAAACAATTTTCCAAGCAAATGATCCCAAGAAACAAGCTGGAGTAGCCATTCTAATATCGAGTAAAATCAACTTTCAATCAAAAGTTATCAAAAAAGATAAGGAAGGACACTTCATAGTGGTCAAATAGAAATATTTAAGGTGTAACTTCAGCAAGTGGTATAAGTATCTGATGAATCTCAGTGTAATGGTCTTGGGAAACACAAGGAATGTTGCTCTTTGCTCAGAGTGAAGCTAACATATTTTCAAGGAAGAACATTGGAAGTATTTGAGTTTTATTTTCACATTAGGAAGGTGAGTACTGTATATTTTAGAAGACTAATATTTATTTTCTCTGAATTTAATCAGGAGTTGTCAACTTATTTCTAGTTGAGTTTAATAGTAGTTAGGTTTTCACAACCTACTAAAAACAAGTAACATTAAAGGTGGGATTTATGAGATTAAGTTGTGTGTTATTTTGACTGAAGTCAGCTTTCCTTTGTCATTTCAAAGGAGAAAAACTGAATGGCCTATAAAACTGTAACAGTCAATCTGTCAGAAATAATTTCCAATTGCATAATGTTTTTACAAAGTGATTTAATTTATTTTAATCATAGTTCTAATGTGAAATTATAAGATGATGATAATATTGTTTTCTAAAGTTTTAGCCTAGAAAATAGCATTTTAATTATTATAGAAATGCCTACAAGTAAATTAATAATTTATTAATTCTGTATTTAATTTTGACGTTTCTCATAATTCACCATTGTATATAATACTGTACTAGATATCCCACAGTACATACATATTTTTGTCAACATAAATTCCTAGAAATAATTTACTAGATAAAATTTTATGCGCAATTTTAAAAAATAGATAAGCTTATCAACTTTATTCATAACTTTAACTCTTCCCATTGATATCTGTACTCACAAAGACAACTGAGAGTTTGCCAACCTTTGGCTAGAGAATATCAATCAGTAAAAAGTTATCAATTTGTCAACAGAAATGTAATTGCCATTAGAATGCATTAAGCAAAAAAAATTAAGTATTTTATGTTTAACAAATTACATTCTAACCTCAGACAACTAGATGAAGAAAAAAAAAACTTTCACAATAAGCTGAGATCTAGTTCAAAGATCACTGACAGGTTTTTTTTTTTTTTTTTGTTTTGTTTTGTTTTTATGTTGCTCTGGGGTTTTTGTTTGTTTGTTCTTTTTGTTTTTGTTTTTGTTTTGTTTTTGCTAAATCTAATGCATAGTTTTCACCTCAACTCAATAAAGCTACTCTTTGAAAAAAAATGAACTTAAGGAATGTGTTTTGGTTTCAGTATTAAATGCTCTGGGAGTCTCTTGTGTTGAAAATTTAGTCAGCATTAACAGATAAGCACCATGATGTCAATGACCTCATCAATAATTAATCTGTTGAGAAGCTTATACACAAAGAGACTATGACAAGAAATGGACTAATTAGAAGTAGGTCTCTGGAGAAAAGTGACTGAAGCTGTCTCTCCCCATTCCCTCCATTTGCTTCCTGGCCATTATGAGCTGACCTCCTGCCACATGTGTCCAGCTGGGATTATGCATAGAAGTTTACAACATATCATTTTATTGTACTACATTTTTATAAAATGACCAGATGACCATCGCATATTTCCAAAAATTCTGTATTCCTGTTTCACAAATATTCTCCATCATGGTTTTATTTTCCTCTGCATTTATATTGAGTTTTTCACTGTTCTAAAATAGTTACTGAATATTCAATTAAAATGGAAAAATAGACTAGAGATTGCTATCATGTACATATTCAATTTTATTATTTTCCACATGAGTTTTTGCCTGCATATTTGTCTGTGCACAATGCACATTCCTGGTGCCACAAGAGGATGCCAGATCTCTTGAAACCAGAGTAAGCTATCAAGTGTGTGCTGGGAATTGAAGATGGATTCTGTGAGAGACCAATAGTACTATTAGCTGCTGAACCATCTCTCTAACCTATAGTTTTATATTTATAACTATTTTCTAGCTTTTATTTCAGGTTTAATTATCTTTGTTATCTTAATATTGTTTAAAGTTGTCTTTATTTTTAAATGATATAAAGGATCATGCTTTTTGATCTAAAATCTAGATATAAATTCAGACTATTTAACACAAATTTGATGCAAATTGTTTCAACCAAGCAATAATCTACTGAATTTGTAGGATCAAATTTTAGAAAGGAATTTTACTAATGATATGTACACATGAACAGTGATTATTATGTGATAATCATAAATAACCATGATAAGACATATTGTTATTTCTGTATATGAAATATGACAGGAACATAAGTAGAATTCTATAAGCAATATTTGTAAAAGCTGGAGTATAGTTAAAATTTTCAATTCTTATTTCCACTGAAAAAAATAGATCATTAATATATTGAGTCATAAAGAAGGGAACCGAATAACAATGAGCGGAGCTTTCCAATGCTGTCTGAGCAAGTGTCCTCTAATTTTAGACACCATAATATTATGTTTCTTTACTGACAAAGGCATGAGCCTGGCCTCCCACCAGTTATATCAGTGATATGGAAAAATGAATTACATTTGTTCCTCAAAGGAGAAAAATATTCTTTCTTTATATTTCAGTTGCCCTACCTCAGTATGAAATTATTAACTTTGAAACTTTATATTTATTCTAGTCTTGGAACATCTTCAGGGATGATGGTAGACATTTTACATAATATAAAGTATATACTTCGTATTATAAAATATAGCTAAAGAGTTCACTTCTCCCTGCTGTAGTGAAAACTGGGGTGAAAGTTCTTAAGAAAAAAACATAAAAATGTGTGAGGAAATGGAGAACGCAGATGAGACTTTGAATTTTTGAGGTATAGTCAAAATATAAAATTTATAAAAGAACCTAAATATGGCTTTTCCTACTGAGCCTATAAGTCAGGATGAATGTTTTGACTTTACTAGGTTCTCAGTCTAAAATGCTGACAGTAAAATATTCACCAATGTGCTTAGATAGGACACTATCACTAGTATTTTATAAAGAATAATTGATGAGCCTGAATACCTGGATTTGATATTAGTTATTTTTCTTATCGCTGTGAAAAAATATCTTACAAAAGCAGCCTAAAGAATGTAGGACTTATTTCGTGTCACAGTATAAGTTTATTTCCTGTTGTGCCACAGGCACGTCACGGTGGTGACCCTAGTCGTAAGAGTGGCTTTAGCTGTGGTCACCTTGTAACCACAGTCAGGAAACAGAAAACCAAATGCTCATGCTCAGATCACTCTCCTTGTTCATTTGCAAATTCTAGTAAATGGGATCTTTGGTTCCACGTTCAAGATGCGTTTTGACTCTTTAGTTAAACCTCTTCATCAAAACCTGACCTGATAAGCCCTCAAATTTCTCTCCTAGGTATTTTAAGACTTAAGCTGACAATCAAGATTATCCATTACAAATGGACATAAAAGTTGAGATTAAAAAAAAAAACAAAACAAAAAGCTGTGCATACTTTTACTAGCTAAATGGAAATACACATCTATAAAGTTTGTGTGTGTGTGTGTGTGTGTGTGTGTGTGTGTGTGTGTGTGTGTGTGTGTGTGTGTGTTGTTTGGTGGTTTATCATTAGACCATAAAAATCTAAACATAAGTAATGATATTATGGTGGTATTTCTGTAGCAGCATTAAGGAAGTTATCATGAATATTTGCTATAATACAGATGTGAAATGGAAAATACATTAATAAAACGTGGGGAAATATGAATGAATTCAAAATATTTTTTTAAAAAACTCTGTATATGATGTATAAAAGGAAACAAATAGAGAATTCCATTGGGTAATTCATTCTCCTTTCCTGTTTGCCTATTTGTTAGCTTGTTGTCTTTTATCCTGTTGCCTTGTTACTGTGGCTAAAATATTTGGCTGTGTTAGGTAATAATGGTGGAAAAAGACACATTCTCTTATTTTTGATTTTAGAAGAAAAACATACACACAGATACACACACACACACACACACACACACACACACACACACATACATTTTCCTCCTCTCAATGTTGAATACACTGTGGGTGTATTCAAAATTAAGTTCCTTATATATAAAACTTGCTGTTCCTCCTGTATATATATATATATTACAGCTCCAGGAGCAGACCAAACATTTGAGAGCACAAATTAGTTCTGATAGATTTGAAAAAAGGAGAAGACACAAGTCTAGATGGACTGAGAAGGAGGTGGATCAGGAAGGAGTTGGGACATAGGTTGAATATGATCAAAACATATTGTGCAAAATACTCAAAAAAACCTAGCAAAAAAATTAAAGCAGGAGAAGTATATATGAACAGTGTAGTTTTATTTGGTGATAAGGTTGAAATAAATTATGTAATTTCAGTAAGTAAATTAAGTGAATAAGCTAGTATCACAAACCCAAGTCTTCCATGTTCTCTACCTTAGACTCCATGGAAAAGGGACCGAGGTGAAAATAAAAGACAGAGTGTGCTGAAGGGAGAAGGGGAAGAGGACACAAGAGAGGGCAGCAGGAGAATTGAATATTATCAATGTCCATTATTTGCATCTTGAAACGACATAGTGAACTTGCTTACAAGGTATATAGTTATTGTTAATTTAAAAGAAATTTGAGATCAATTGTGGCTATAAAATATAATTAACATACCATATAAATGAATAAGTTCCAAGTTTCTTCTGCAGAGACTTCTAACAGGTTCACTATGCCTAGTACATATATGGTAGACAATAAATATTGATGGTTTCTTTGAGACTGTGAAATAATGAAGAACAGCAAGCTTATAATCATATATAATATAATAATATATAACATAAAATTAATACATATTATTACATTGGGAACAACTACAGTAATGTACACAGTACTTTGGAATTATGTGATCCAAGAAAATATTCAGATCTGCATCCCAAGAATGGATATTTGATTAAAAATATATTTTGTAATTAATAATCATAAAGACACTCAGCACTCAATTTTATTCACAGAATATAGTTTCTTTCATAGAAAAGTGAAAAATTAACCAAAAGAAAGCCAAAAAAAATAGTGAGAAACATTTTCATTGTGCATCTTTAGGAAAAGAAGAAATGAAATATTAATATTTAGAAACATACTCAATTTTTATTGGATATTTTCTTTATTTACATTTCAAATGTTATCCCTTTTCCTGGTCCCCCCATCCCATCCCCATTTCCCCTGTATCTATGAGGGTGCTCCCCCACTACCCACCCACTGCCACCTCTTCACCCTCAAATTCCCCTACACTGGGGCATCGAGCCTTCACAGGACCAAGGGCCTCTCTTCCCATTGATGCCCCACAAGGCATCCTCTGCTACATATGTGGCTGGAGGCATGGGGCCCTCCCTGTGTACTTTTTGGTTGGTAGCTTAGTTCCTGGGAGCTCTGGGGGGGGGGTCTAATTGGTTGATATTGTTGTTCTTCCTGTGGGGTTGCAAACCCCTTCAGCTCCTTCAGTCCTTTCTCTAACTCCTCCAATGGGAACCCTGAGCTCAGTCCAATGGTTGGCTTTGATCATCCGCCTCTGTATTTGTCAGGCTCTGGCAGAGCCTCTCAGGAAACAGCTGTATCAGGTTCCTGTCAGCAAGCACTTCTTGTCATTCACAATAGTGTCTGCATTTGGTGACTGTATATGGGATGAGTCCCCAGGTGGGACACTCTGTGGATGGCCTTTCCTTCAGTTTCTACTCTATACTTTGTCTCCGTATTTGCTCCCGGGAGTATTTTGTTCCCCTTTCTAGGAAGGACAGAAGCACCCACTCTTTGGTCTTCCTTCCTCTTGAGCTTCATATGATCTGTGAAAAATTGTGAAAGAAATGAGTTAAAAAGCGTTATAACGCTCAGCACAACCTCTACACTGAAGACTCAGGAAACACTGATAAAGATGGGGTGGAAGACCTTAACAGATAGAGCACCAGAAAATGTGCAGCAAGATTGTGGTTTCTAGATAATATAGGGAAGCTACACTCATGAAATCTCAATGATACGGCTCCCTAAATAAGACCTGAACAATGACAGCACAGTTTTTACATACAAAAATAGATAAAGAAAATTTGTGGGGCTTCACTACTTGGTGAACAGCTCCAGGAAAATAGCAACTACAATTTGTCTTTCTCAGATATGAGCCCCCTAATTGATTATCAAATTCCAAATGGACAGCCCTAAAAACACACACATAGGAGGAGGACTGAAAGGATTCATCAAGCTTTGTGTGATATATATCACACACACACACACACACACACACACACACACACACACACACACATATATATATACTGGATAAGCAGCTATGTCATTAAGTGAAGTACACCACGGATTTGAGAGAAAGCAGGGAAGACATAGGATGGATTACAGAGAGGATGGAGTCAAATTATATAAATATAGTACAAAGATATAATATTAATTTAATAAAATAAAATATAAAATACCATAACTGAAATGCAAGTAATTCAAGCATGGTTTTCCGAATTCAATTTAGAATAAATTATTATCTTTGTAAAGAATATTTAAAATACATATCTTCATATTTTGCAAAGCTATTGACGGTTGGAGGGTTGTAAACATTTCCTCACTAGTACCTCTGGATCCAGAGTTAGAGGTCACTCTGTTCAGCTTTTCCTTGGGTTATTCTGTGGTCTAGAAATCAGCATTCTTGCTTGGTTCTGCATGACTGGTCAGTCTTCCCATGCAATGAGTGGTCAGTGTGCACAGGCACACATTTTCCTATAGGAAACTGAAGTATGAGAGTTACTGGCATGGGATAGGGGGTTTCTGAAGGGGAGACCTAGAAAGGGAAAAACATTTGAAATGTAAATGAAGAAAATATCAAAAAAAAAAAAAAACAAAAAACAAAAACAGAGAGTCACTGGCACCATTTTAGTATTCTTCCTGCCACAGCCTCACCCCCTCTATGTATAGAGATATTCATATATCCATATATCCGTATATCCCTTTTTTTGATATTCCTTCTTAAGCAAAGTCACAATTTTCTTCCCATTTCTATTTGAAGATGTTCACCACTTACAGTTCTCATTGTCTTATCTCCCCTGTAGTGCTTTCTTCATGGAGGCCATGGGGGCTAAGGAATTTTAGCTTTCAATGACACTGGCTGTATGACAGGTCAAAATTACAAATTCTTCTAGGAATTGCACATTTCAAATGCTAAATATTTGCAAGGGGAATAGAAAGGAATTCCTTAAGATAGCCTGTCTCCAAACTGCTTCATGTAAATTTCTCTTGGTTGGTCAATTCAGATGGGGTGGGTGCAGGAATGAAATGCAATTTTAAGAGTTGTGTGGGGTATAGGTGAAAGACATATAACCCAGGACTGGTAAAAATAAACATTTAAATCAAACCTATGAGGATACATGCAACTGCATGTTATAACATGGACACATAAAATATATTAAAAGCTCTGCTGCAAACTGAGCTAGGGTTAGAATCGTGGAAAATACTGGGATTCTGACAAAACCTTCTCATGTAGCCATACGACCACTCTCTATCACATTGCTCTCAAACAATAGGAGAGCACAATAGCTCATGTATTAAGATATGTAAAATAATCTCAGCAGAGGTTAATGGATTTAGTCCATTTCAGTTTGGATTCCTATCTTGATACACATACTATAATTACGCCAATTGTCTTTTCTCCACACATTTCAATATAGGAAAACCCATAAACCCTATTGTCTGGGTAAATATTCATTAATTTCCCCCAATTAGATATACTTAGTGTTTTGTAAAGTGGATATGAATAATTTGAAAGAAAATTGATCACTTAGCCATTAATGCTTTCACATTTCTGCACAGCCTTTGTTTTAATACAGTTTTCAGTGGCTCATCCTGGTAGCAAATCCAAAGGCATTGCAGGATTTTCCAAGAAAACAAAGAAAGAGAGAATGGGAGTCTTATTCATAAAACCACCAAGCAAAACAAGCTAGATAAGCAGAAATACATGGCAAAGCCAATTTGCAGCCAAGCAGAACTGAGACAAAGCAGCCAGGTACGGCACAGTGCCAACTGAGGTGGCTGTATTTTAAGCAGTCCAGTGATCATGAATAGAGTCCATCATTCCTTCCTACTTTATTCATGGGAAGCAGGAGTAAACAGATTTTAATTCTGTCATCAAATTAGGTGAAACTGAACAGAATGTGTTTTGCCCTAGCAAGAGACTTAGTAAATAGAATCTGAAAGAAAATGGTAAAAGGAAAAAATCTGAACTATTTCAAACTTGGTTTTAGTTTTCTGTTTTATTAAAATATATTTTTAGCATTACAAAGTATCCAAATTCAATACTCGGAGCTCAATTTTAAACTCAGCAGAAGAATGCGAAGCAATAGTTCAGAAACAAATCCAGCCAGAAAGTGTTTATTGTACACTTACATTAGCTAAACTTTATCTCCTAGTATTTTTCTATAGTCTTAACTGTATGTCACCAATGTTTTCATTTTTCAAGCTACAGTGTGCTTACAGAATACAGGATTTAAACACTATCTTTCCAAGTTGGTATTTGTGTGTATGGACATTTATGGATGATTTTCTGTTCACTTCTAAGTGTGATAATTTCTTTCTCTGTGTCTAATTAAACTTTATGAACAGACAATAATTCTACATAGTTATAGAATTCAGTGTCATATTTCTGCATATGCACCATGCACACAGCACACATTGATTTTATCTACCCACCAATCTACTCTCTCTTCACCCTTGCTCCACTCCCAATCACCCTTAATCATTATGTTACTTCCAGTGAAGGTTTGTAGTTTCTATGTTAATGTTAGCATGAAACCAATATCATATTTGGCCATTAATCTAATCCAATTTTAATGAACACTTTTTGAATTTTATAGCATGAAGAAAAGAGATAGGGAAAAAAAATCTCATACAACTCTTGATGGTGGTTTTAACTCAGCACCCTGAGAGTCTAAGAGAAGAGAACTCAGGGTTTACATGAAATGAAAGTACACAGGCATCTTTAGCTTTCTATAAGCCAGACCTTAGGCAGTGGTCCCACTTAGCAGCACTTTCCCCTGAATTACTTAAAATCTTATCATAGCCGGGCAGTGGTGGTGCACGCCTTTAATCCCAGTACTTGGGAGGCAGAGGCAGGCGGATTTCTGAGTTGGAGGCCAGCCTGGTCTACAGAGTGAGTTCCAGGACAGTCAGGGCTATACAGAGAAACCCTGTTTCGAAAAACCAAAAAAAAAAGCAAAAAAAAAACCAAAAAACAAAAAAACAAAAAATCTTATCACAATCTAAAAGGGTATCTGTTAGTCTCAAGATTCAGTACATTGTATACAAATAATAATCAAATACTTTATATAAAAATTAATAGCTCCATTTATATTTCATATAACTAGAAATAATAAAATATGCTATGTGTTCCTGAACAATTATTGACACAACAATCAAAGATGATAACTATCAAGTCTCTTAAGTGAAGTTAGCAGTTAAAGTGTCAGATTAGGGGTCTGTTTTGAAAACTGGCTCATTTTATTTCCAGTTTTCCTGATGCTAGCTGTCCTGGGAGAAACAACAGATACAGACATAATGTGCTTCCTTACTACAAGGAGAAATAAGCCGATTAATAAAGAGGGAATAAAATGGCAGTGGGGCTAGAAGGCTCCATGAGAATTTCAGCAAGAACATGACATTTGGACACATGCTGATAAAGCGTCTAGGAAAGAAGCCTTGTCAATGTCGAAACAGAAAATGAGGACAGGTAAGAACCAGAGTGAGGATGCTGACAGGTACCAAGCCCAGTCTGCACAACAACAAAAGATGTCTAAAGGATTGCTAGTGTTGAATTTTGCTCCATCTTCAGAAGAATGGTAAAACACATTGGTTACAGGTTTAAAAAGTATTCTATGCTTTTTATAATGCTAACTATTTATTTCTAGAACTACTGTTTTAATTTAAGTTAGGAAAAAACTATCAATATGCCAGAAAGTTCAATTTGAATGTTAGGGTATTTTGTCATGTATAAATTATATATTTAGCACTTCAACTTAGTTTTTCATAACAAAAAAACATTTGGAAAGTTAAATGAAAGCTCTCATCTCTATTTTAAGACACAGATATATGATAACATCCTTCTAAGTTTTCTTTTTTTTTTAATTGTATCTACTCGCTGAGGTTTTTTTTTTATTTTATTTTTATTTTTTGATACTTTATTTACATTTCCAATGTTTCCCCCTTTCCAGGTCTCCTCTTTGGAAACCCCCATCCCCTCCCTCTCCCCCGCCTCTATGAGGGAATTCCACCTCCCACCCACCTGCCCACCCACTCCCTTATTCCCACATTGACATTCCCTTTTACTGGGGCTTCTAACACCCTCAGGCCCAAGGGCCTCTCCTCCCCCTAATGGCCAACAAGGCCCTCCTCTGCCACATATGTGGTCCGAACCATGGGTCCCTCGATGTGTATTCTTTTGTTGGTGGTCCAGCCTCCAGGAGGACGGTGGGGGGAGGCTAGTTGACACTGTTGCTCCCTCCATGGGGCTACAGACTCCCTCACCTCCTTCAGTCCCTTCTCCAACCCCTCCATCTGGGTCCTCACTCTCAGTCCAGTGGTTACTGTAAAGTGAAACTTGGGTATTCCAAAATTTTGGGCTAATATCCACTTATCAGTGAGTACATACCATGTTCGTTCTTTTGTGACTGAGTTACCTCGCTCAGGATGATATTTTCAAGTTCCATCCATTTGCCTTCTAAGTTTTCTTGTGGTATTTCTTTCTGATGAAGATCTTTCAGCCATCCTTTTATAAATTTTATTGCATGAGTTTTAGACTGCATTATATATTTTCAACCTTTTAAAATACAGTTATAATATATAATATAATACAATTAATATAAGTTGTTCCATTCAACTCATTATAGATAATTAGTAAGATAATTTAATTAAATGCTGCTTGCCTTTACTTTTGATTATCTATTGAGGCAAGAATTAAATTTCTGAAGTAATAAAGGGCAAAGGCCCATGGTGACAACCGTAAACTCACATATGTTAAGTTGGGGATAGATCTTAGTTCAAACGAAATGACAGGATTGAAGTGGTGAGGCCCGGGACATTAGAGATATGAATCAGAGTTTACTGTTGGCTATGGCATAGCCAAACAGGCTTGGTAATTGCCAGACAGGTTCCTAGAGGCAAGGGCAGTATTGGTCAGGCAACTAGCTAGCTCACTTTCTTAAGTTGTCCTGTCATACCCTCCTCCAATATGTGGTGTGCACACTATTAAGCTTTTACAGCTATTTTCTTATAGTGCAGCTGATTTTGACAAATAACTTTTAAGAAAGACTTGACCTAATTCAGAATAGAGACCTCAAACCATAGTGTACATTTAAAGTTAACTACAAGCAGCTATAGCTAGCTCTTGCAGCTGTGAAGACAAAGACCGCTTAGTTTAATTGACAAAACTTGAGATACCTGCAAGGTTGGAGAATAGCCAAGCCAGCCATGAATAACAACCATCAGTCAAGATCAATACCAACAAACCAGGAATCAGAGATGAACAGAGGGGAAATTCTACACTCTATGTGGGTGGGCAGAAAATGACCAGTGCATGATTATAACTTTAATTTTTTTTTAAATTCTATGTTATTTTATTTATTTTATTTTATTTTATTTTATTTTATTTTATTTTATTTTATTTTATTTTTGTTTTTGGAGACAGGATTACTCTATATAGCCCTGGCTATCCTGGAACTCACTCTGTAAACCAGGCTGGCCTCGAACTCAGAAATCCACCTGCCTCTGCCTCCCAAGTGCTGGGATTAAGGCGTGCCCCACCAATGCCCAGCTAAAATCCTATTTTTAATGATGGTTCTTAAATGCTTTGACCTTCCTTGTAACCCACCACTCACCAGAGGTGGTAAAACAGAACAGATACAGGGGAAGTGGACCTGCTTAGAAGGATTCTTTTTTTTGGAGCAACTCCTGTCTGTGTTGTCTGGAAATTTGGCAGTTCACTTCACAAGTCAGCAGCGGCAGCTTGATCCACTCACAAACACCTCGTAGTGTTTGTGGGTCATTGGACTGACTTCCATCATGGTGAGCTTCATTATATTATGTATGTGTTTGGGGGCAGGGATATTCATATTGTGTTTCTAAAATGCAGAGAATGAGCCAGAATACTTTATAGAAACCCACTCTGAAAATACTGACCAGGCCCCTCCCATAACTAAAAGCAGTGACCAGAATAACTTAATTACTTTGCAATGAGTAAATCTTAACTCTGTAAATCGTCCATCACTTCTTAATCCTCCCATACTTGGGACCATGTTACTAGCCCATAAGCCTGTGGGGTACGGAGCACATCAAAGCCACAGCACCTCTGATCATCATACTTCTTAGCTAGCTTTTAAATAATCATAGTTCTTTATTAGCTTTTAAACATAGGTTACACAATGGAGAAATCCACGTTTGCTCTTATATGAGCCAGCTGACTCTTATATTCAAGATCGTATATTACAATGGGTTTATTTATCCTGATAGTTTCCTTGGGAAGCACTTACCAAACCTATACCTGTTTCTAAGTTGGTCTTTCCTTCACAAATCACCTTTACTGCCTTTACAAGCCTGTCATCAGGTTTAGAGTTCATTGCACTACGGCTTTGCATAATGTAAATCATTTTGTCTTTCATTGGAAAAGGTAATTTTTAAACATTTCTGGTTTTATTTTAAAGGTTAAAAACCAGTAATAAATTTTGATTAAACCATGGTTAAGTGACTACATTAGCTTAACATTTCTTATCATTCAGGATTATACATGGATAAGCATTTGATTCTCTGTACTTACCCATTACCATAAAAGCATATTTTAACTTTTGTTTTATTAGATTCTTTCACTTTTAAGATTGATAGTTTGTTGTAGAAATAATTCACACACATTTTAAGTCATAAAATGAAAACAGAATATGAGTAACTTATAAACATATTGGAGAGACTTTAATGACACTCTAGAGTGAGATTATGGATGCATGATTTCCATGCTTCTGTCACTGGAGAAAAATTCAAATCCTGATGTCTTACATTATATTTTGCAAGGGTATTGCAGGACAATTTGTGAAAAAATATTCCTTGGTTCCTGTTTACAGTAGCATTTAAGTAAACAGCCAGTCTTCACACTGAGTTTAGAAGTATACATGACTTTTTGATTAAGAGATATGTATTTGATAATCTTTTATACAGCTTCTGGAAATCTTTAAAAATATCTTTATCATACTCCATAATCTGCCTTTTTAAATTTAATTTTTAAAGAATCTGCAGCAGTTCCAGCTTCAACCAATCTGATCTAGACATGTGAAGGAGATTAAGTAGGAGTGCACTATCTATTACTGAGGACTTTTATTACTGATTCTGACAGTTTTTCTGACTATCTATGTCCTCACCCTGCACCCTCAAATTTGCATGTCTGTCCCTCGTACATCACTTTATTTGTTGCTCATTTTTTCCTCTTTAATTTTCAATAACCAGTGTCAGTATTAGGTACCCAAAAGAAGATGACAAAATATTGTTTTATTATTTTTTTAAAATACTGATTCCAGAGAACATTAATAATGTGTCAGTCAATGAGAAGTGTCAGAAAACAGAAGTGATTTGAGGTTATCTAACGTGGGTGTTCTTATGGACAGTGAACTTAAGTCGTATCAATCAATGTAGAGAAGCCTGGTATGTTAATTGACTTTTCTATCACTCTTTAATTGAGCATTTCCTTTCAATATATTTATTGTACTCTTATTTATGTGCATGGTGTGTGTGGGTGTGTGTGTGTGTGTGTGTGAGAGAGAGAGAGAAAGAGAGAGAGAGAGAGAGAGAGAAGTGTAACGGCACCCACAGAAAATAGAAGAGGGTCATTGGCTTCCCTTGAAGCTGGAAACACAAGGTGATGGTATTTGCCCAAGATGGGCACAGGAAGTGAACTATAGCTCTCTTCAAGTGCTCCTCATCCCTGAAACATCTCTTCAGCCACTAAGCATTGTTTGTAAGGACTAAAACTTTTAACGTGATTTAAAATAAGTATATCCACGCAGAGAATAGGAATTGAGCAGAAGAATCTTCTACAACTCTCTGATACATACTGTCTAGAGTAAAAAAATCATCCACACCCTATGATATGAATTGGAAACTAAACTAATTGAGGTAATTAAAAATAAGTGAATTTTAAAATTTTTTCATTATTTTTTTCTCTTGAGAAGCAATATGGTTACATTGCTTCCCCTTCTCTTTCTTCCCCCCAAGTCCTCCCATACCTTCCTTGCTCTTTTTGAAGTTCATGACATCCTTGTATTGATTATTTTTACAAACATGTGAATATTTTAAAGCATATATCAAGCCCCAGTACCAAACGTGAAAGAGATAAATCATTAAGTTCAAAACTGACATAATTCTAGGTGAGAAATAGAAGTTTGTTTAGTCTTTAAAATCAGCTTACATCTGAATAAATTGTTGCTTTTAAGCTTATCAAGGTTTTCTCAAGGTTTACGATATCGACATAGAGTCAATCTGGAACGCAAGCTATGGTTAATAATAACATTAGTAACACTTCTCAACATTTTATCGTGTACTAAATTTGCAGTACATGAACTGAAATTTATTTTATTTTGAATCATGTAAGTGAAAAATATTAAACAACAATGTAGGTGGGAAGTAAGAAGAATTTGTGAAATTTAGGGTAATCTTGCAAAAATTAACAAGACTGAAAACTCTAGTATCTTTGAACATAAGGAAAATATGTGTTTATGAAAGAGATTGGATTCATGGAATTGTCTTAACTTGGCGATTCACGCTGCAACCACTCAGTGACTCACATTCTTTGATTTGTCCGTTTAACCATGTTTGCCCTTTTCCTGTACTGGAAGATGAAATCCTCACTTCTGAGATTCACTATATACTTAACAGTTTTTGGAGGGTCTGGAGAAATGGTCCAAAGAGTATTTGCAGAGGTCATGGGGGCTCATTCACAGCATCCGTGTGATAGCTCACAGCCATCCAAGACTCCAGTTCTAGAGCATCTGTTACTTTCTTTTCTCCTCTGTGGGTACCAAACATGCATACTGTACACAGATTTATGTGCATAAAAAAACACTCACACACCCATAAAATTAAATAAATAAAAAAATAATTTTAATATTTTGGACTGTTGAGTTTAGCTCTAAACTAGCTTAGGTCACCTACAAAAGTATTTGCTTACATGAAACTAACGAGATATTTTTTCTATAACCCATTATATAATGACATATAATTTTCTTTTCAATATGATTTCTTTCAGGGGAACAACTGAATGAAAATTGTGCTAGAATAAAAATACAGCCTAACAAACATTAACAAAAATATCCCTGTATTTATGTAAATTTAAGCATCAGTTTTTGTAACATTTCCAAAAATACCAGAGATAGTATCATAATATAATTGTCAAATATGAAAATTAGCATAGTCAAGAATAAATAAAGGAAAAAATTATGCCAAAAGAAACATATCTACTAAGGGAAATACATGAGAGCATCTTATTATAATAAAAATTAAACAAAATATTTATAAATTTGAATTTTCCATTTCATATTTGTTAATATATGCTATTCTTTCTTCAGAAGAAACTGAAAATTAATATAGACTTAAAAATAAATCTGTATTTGTTTAGAGAAAATATATTCACAATGATGAAGAAATTCAGGTTTTAAATACAGACATCCTACATGAAATTTTTGGCATTTTTTTTTTATTTAAAACACATGGTCTTTAGCATATTTCACATATAAAAGAAATCATTGTAGACCTTTTCAGTATTGGTAGTGAACAAAACTCCTTAGCGCATTCATATTTACTGGTTTAGGTAGTAAACTCTCTTTACAGACTCTCCTAGCTCTGGGACCAAAGTCACAACTGCAGTTGGTTATTTCTTAGACTTCTCCTTATTGACTCCTTCCATTTTGTATTATTTATACTTAATGCCCTCCTATTTAACGACGTAATTTTCCTTTTCATTGTTTAAAGCTCTTTATTAGATTTCTTGTTTGTGAGTTTGAGTATACATGCCACAGCACAGACACAGGGGTGGGAAGACAATCTGTGGGTACCAGTGCTCTTTCTCCACCTCCTGTGTCTAAAGGACTGATGTCAGGTCATCTGGCCTGGCACCCTTAGCATCTGAGTCAACTCACCAACTCTCTTACATACATCATTGTCCACAAGTAGTTCCCTTCCTTTGTCTTCTCTTAACATTTTCTTTTATAATAACATCCAGACATATGAAAAGATATGAGAAAAACAAGTAGATAAGAACTCTTGATAAAAATCTGTAAAATATTAACTGATATAAAATATCTAGTAACTGATTCCACCCACGGATTTAGTCTTATTTTTAAAATGTCTTTTAAATGCTACTTTATATTAATACACAATAATACAAGTATTGACTTCTTTCGAGCTTTTAGGAAAGGAAAGGAACCCACTGTTATGCAGCATATGCTTAAATTAGACTATGTAATGTTGGAAAAGACATTACACCGTAAATAGTGCATATGTTGTCCCATTATTTAGAAATCTAAACCACTAATTAACTATCATTTTTATTTACCATTTAAACTTTTTAAAATAGATAATTTTTTAAAATGTACTAAACCAAGTACAATTAATGTAAATATATTATGAACACTTTTGTAGTCTGGTAAATTCTCTATAATTGGCCATATAATTGTATCATTTCAAAGGAGTTTCTTCTACACAGTTTAAACACTTCTTCAGGTTTTCTGGCCTCAGCAATCACTTACAAGTTAAATATCAACATATCTCTATTAGTTAAGATTTCTAATGCTGTGATAAATTACCAGGACCAAAAGTACCTTGAAGACTAAAGGGTGCATTTCTGTTTACAATTCCATGTTACAGTCCATCATCTAAAGAAGTCAGGAAGCGCCTGGCAGTGGTGGCGCACACCTTTAATCCCAGCACTCAGGAGGCAGAGGCAGGCGGATTTTTGAGTTCCAGACCAGTCTGGTCTACAGAGTGAGTTCCAGGACAGCCAGGGCTGTTGGGCCGCAGCAGGGGGAGGGAGCGTGAGTGGGGATGGGGGTGCCAGCTGCCTAGGCTGCTCTTCCGCTCCAAGCTGGTCCTGGCCGGATCCCCGAGGGAGACCTGCCACTGTCGGCGCAAGCCCCACTGCTCAACCCAGATAGTGGATCTCTTTTCAGGCTGAAAGTGTTACAGCTCGTTGGACAAAAGGCTCATAGACGCTGGAGCAGTTTTGTACTTTTATTCCTTCTGGCTGGCGGTGGCAGGAGTGGGCAGAAGCGGGCAGGGCAGGCAGGTAGGGCAGGGGGGCTACACAGGTCAGGATGGTCTGATATACTGTTTGGGAGGGGTCAGGGGTTTGGCAACGGAAACTTTCCATTGGCTTGGTCTGGGGACTTTGTAGTGCCTCATTTGTTTGTGGGAGGACTCAGAGTTGCTTTCTACGTGACAAATCTTACATGCCAGGCTTCTCTCTATACAGGGGTTGTGATACCTGTAGCTGTTTTACAGGAGTCTTCCAGGCCAAAAACATAATCTGGTCTCTCGTGGAAATTTCACGGGGTCTCCCAGAATTTTTAGCCTATGCTCAACCGGGTGACAGATTGCCTGCCACAGACCACTGCCCCACACAGGGCTATACAGAGAAACCCTGTCTCGAAAAACAAACAAACAAAAGAAGTCAGGAAGCCAGGAACATGCAGACAGAGGTCATGGAGGAGAGCTGCTGCCTGGATTTCTATCCATTACTAGCTCAGTTTGCACACTCCTACCATCCAGGACCCGCAGCCCAGAGGTGATACCACCAACAATAGACTAGGAGCTCCCACCTCAATCATTAATCAAGGCAATACCCACAGATTAGCTTCCAAGCCAGACTTGTGGAGATATTTTCTCCATTGCAAGTCTCTCTTCCCAGATACGCCTTTGTGTCATGTTGAAAACATTTAGCCTAACAAGAGTCTTTAAAAAAACTTGTATATTTTTTTATGTACATTTCAAATGTTATCCCCCTTCCCAGTGCCCCCCAGAAACTCCTTATACTATCCCCATACCCCTTCTTCTATGAGGGTGTGTCCACATCCACCCACCCACTCCCACCTCCCCACCCTGGCATTCCCCTACACTGGGGCATCGAGTCTTTACAGGACCAAGGGCCTCTTCTCCCACTGATGCCCGACAAGGCCATCCTCTGCTACATATGAGACTGGAGCCATGGGTCCCTCCATGTATATTCCTTGGTTGCTGTTATAGTCCCTGGGAGCTCTGGTTGGTTGATACTGTTGTTTTTCCTATGGGGTTGCAAGCTACTTCAGTCCTTTCTCTAACTCCTCCATTGGGGATCCTGTGATCAGTCCAATGGTTGGTTGTGAGCATCTGCCTCTCTATGTATGTCAGGCTCTGGCAGAGCCTCTCAGGAGACAGCTATATCAGGCTCCTGTCAGCATGCACTTCTTGTCATCCACAATAAGATCAAAAACTCAGTTACAGCAGATGCTGGTGAGGATGTGGAGAAAGAGGAACACTCCTCCATTGCTGGTGGGATTGCAAGCTGGTACAACTACTCTGGAAATCAATCTGGCAGACCCTCAAAAAATTGGATATTGTATTACCTGAGGACCCAGTTATACCATTCCTGGGCATATACCCAGAAGATGCTCCAACATATAACAAGGACACATTTCCACTGTGTTCATAGCAGCCATATTTATAATAGCCAGAAGCTGGAAACAACCCAGATGTCCCTCATCTGTGGAATGGATATAGAAAATGTGGTACATTTACCCAATGGAATACTACTCAGCTATTAAATACAATGACTTCATGAAATTCTTAGGCAAATGGATGGAACTAGAAAATATCATCCCGAGTGAGGTAACCCAATCACAAAAGAGTCTTTTAGAAACAGAGTCAGGTGCTTGAGACCAAATAGACTCTCTTCAATGGATACACAAACTAGCCATTCTTACATCTCACTACAAATTGTAGACAAAGTCCAAATGGCCATTTTATTCATTTTAGTCTAGAATATGTCCATATTTAATTGCAATTTGCAAATGTGCTAAGTGGATTATAATTATTTATAATACCTGAAGCTAGAAAGAAAATACTTGATTTTGAAGTTGTCTAAAATTTATTTTGGCTGACATACATGAAAATAAAATGGAATATTTTAATGGGGTACCATGCAATGTTTTGAAACTTGTGTTCTTTTTGAATGTTATATTAAGTTAGATATGGATATATATATCTACTCTAGAAGTTTTTGATTTTTTACATGTTTTTCATAATTTATTTATTTTTATTGTATTTGCATTAGTGTTTTGAGATCTTGGAGTAACACACTTATGACCTGCCATTCGGTTACTGGGAATTGGTCCTCTGGAAGAACAGTCAATGCTCTTAACTGCTGAGTCATCTCTCCATCCCCATTTTTAATTTCTTAATTATAGAATAGCTGAGAAGCTGAAGAAGAGGGCGACCCTGTAGGAGGACCAGCAGTCTCAATTAACCTGGACCCCTGAGATCTCTCAAACACTGGGCCATCAAACAGGCAGCATACACCAATTGATATGAGGCCCCCAACACATATACAGCAGAGTCTGCCGGGTTTGTGTTCAATCAGAGAAGCTGCACCTAACCCTCAAGAGACAGGAGACACCAGGGAGTTTAGAGGTCTGGTAGGGTGGGGGGTGGGGGCTGGGGACTTCCTCGTGGAGGCAGGGGGTTGGGAAGTATGGGATATGGAACAGTTGGAGAGTAGACAGGGGGCTTGAATAAAATCTGGAGTGTAAAAAACAAGTAAAAATAAATAAGATAAAATAAAAAATAAAATAAACCTTTTGGAAATAAAAGTATCTAAAAAATAAAAAAGATAAAAATTAATGTTGTAATTTAACAACATATTACATCTTCTACTTTAAGAAAGATGGGGAAAGTAGCATACATTTCAATGAAGTGAAGCAAGCTTTAACTTAACTTTCACTAAAAGGCAAATTTGTATTTTGTTTTGAACAAAAAAATAAAAATCTGTGCTTATAAGGAAAGGAAACATTAGAATAAAATGTATATATTATTAGGTTTTTGTTAACTTTGGTAAGGACATTACTCCATAAATACTGTATGTGTTGTCCCAATATTTAGAGAAATGCACAGAATACATAGAGCAGACATTTACTTGTGAGCCTAACAGAGTACTTGAAATGCATGGGGATACTACACATAAATTAACAGAATTTGTAATAGCAAAAGGGCATGACTATATATATATATATATATATATATATATATATTTCATTCAGGACTATTCTAGTTTTTGACTAGGCAATCTGATTGAAACCACAGAGATAATTTAAATTTTACTATAGTGCTTTTGCAAAGGTCAAATATATCTTTAGTGAAACCTAATCAAGAATAGACTATGGTTGGTCATTGAAGGACATACATTAAGTCCCAGCATTTAGGAGGCAGAAGCAGATGGACCTCTGTCAGTTCAAGGCCAATCTAGTATATACAGTGAGTCCTAGGCCAGCCAGTGACTTCACAGTGAAACCTTGTTCAAGAAAAACAAAACAACAGTTCCGTGCAGTTACTCATGTCTGTAATCCCAAAACTTGAGGCGAAGGCAGGAATTTGTCATGACTTCAAGGCAAGCCTATTCTCCATAGCAAGAGTTTGTGTCTATAAATGAAGAACACAGCAAAGATATTATAAATTATTTGTTTGCTCAGTTCCCTAAAATGTGGGATTTTATTCTTTGTAAAAGAATGTTAGATGACTTTCTCATTCACAATGCGTTATCTCCCCCATGACTCAAATATTAGAATTTTAAACAGTAATGTACTTATATACAACTTATATCAATCCATAATAACTATTCCTTGGGATCATAAGTTATTAAATAATATATTTTGAAGAGGTATTGAGATAATGTGTGCCGTGTGTGTCTATGTTCAAGGTGACAGAATATTTATTTTACCTACATTTTTAATCTTTGAAAATTTCACGCATGTGCACATTGCACTGTGATCTTATCTCCTCCCACTATTTCCCTTGAACAACACGTATGACCCACCAGTCCATCTTCCTACAAACTTCATGTCTTAGGTATTACTGTGGTTGCTGTTATCCTCCTGTGTCTAATTAGTGCTGCCCAAATACTCATGTAGATGAGACTACCATGGACCATGTATACATACTCTGACTCTCTCTCTCCATTGGTACCATCAACTATCAATAGCTCTTCATTTGAAGTGAGTGGAGTGGTGTTTGGGAAACACTCTACTATACACGTCAGAATTTTGAGTGGCCTTATCTTATACACGTAAGCACAACTAAAGTTGTGTGCATCAGCCATATCATATCTAGAACACATGATATCTAGATGAGAGAGGTTGATTTATAGGAACTATTTATGGTTGAGCACTCACTTTTTTCCACTCACTTTAACCACTTGTAACTTGTAGGTGTGGGACTCTACATTAAGCCAAAAGAAGCTTCTCTGACCAAGATTGAGAATAGCACAAATCTAGGGTCTAAATATAAATATTCAAAAGGCAGTTTGACAACAGAAGGTCTTATAATATCCCTTTCACAAATCAGGTCTACTTTTAAACATTAAACTTCATAGTAGAAATAGCACAAATTAAAATACTTATTCTCTCTCCTCTTATTAACTGTGGCTTATAAATCTTTATCACCCAAAAAATCCATTTGAAAGTTACAAAAATGATATTGTAATATGACCATGTAAGTTTAGATGCTATTTAGAGTGTGTCTGTGTGTGTCTGTGTGTATGTGTCTGTGTGTGTGTGTTTTTTTTTTTTTGTGTGTGTGTGTGTGTGTGTGTGTGTGTGTGAGAGAGAGAGAGAGAGAGAGAGAGAGAGAGAGAGAGAGAGAGAGAGAGAGAGATAGGCCAATCAAAACAGCCCTACAGTAACATTAAAACTTTGTTATTCCAAAGTCATTGTGACTTTGTGACTAGAGGTTCTTTTAAAAAGGCAAAATTATTGACTGAATATAAATGTATCAAAGCCTCATTAAAATTTTGTTCTATGCTACCAGACATTTGTTTTAGAATCAGTGGGTCTTTGAAATCATGAGAGCAACTTGAAAGAAAAGAAAACCCAGTATAGCTAGAAGGATTTTAGAAAGTTCTTCTAGTATTTAGAAAATTCAGATTTACTGGCTTTTAGAAATTTTCTTTGATACCACAGTATCTGATGAGACACTATGAGATTGAAGACTGTAATTAACAGGACATTTATGCTAAAACGACAATATTTTTCCATTACTAAAATTATATTTTATGTTTTTAAAATGTCTAACTTATGGTTTGCTCAAAAAACATTCTGATCTTATATTATGTATCTTGCCTGAAGAATGTTTACTAGCTCTCCAATTTTAACAGATTCCCTCCTTATATAGCCTATATTTACATCCTGGTATAATTACATAAAATAGGGCCAAATCAAAGCAAAAATCAGAATGTAAAGAGATACATAGTGAATAAAACATTTGAGAGTCTCTGAACAGACTTTAAAATGAATTTCAATGGTATAATTTATGAGCTGCTTATACAAACTGTGTGTGGCTAAAACAAAAGAATGTTGTTTCAGTTTCCTATTGTGCTGTAACAGAAGACCACACAACTTTAGTTTCAAGCATTATGCTCCTATATTATTATTTTGGAAGTAAGGAATCTAAAACGTTTTCTACCACCAAAGACAAAGTATCGCAGGGTCACATTCTCTCTGTGGATGCTGGGAAAGAAATCATTTCCATCGCTTTCTTTTTCTTCTTTTAGGGGCCGTTCACATTCTTTGCATACTGAATCCAAAGGTACAGAATTCTCAATTCAGTCTTTCACTGTTTTCTTTCTTCCACTACTAAAAAGCTTTGTGATTCTACTGAGCACACCTGGGTAATCTAGGATAATCTCTTCAAACAACAACATCAACAATAACAGCAACACAATTAACAATGTTAGTTTCATCTAGCACCATAGTTAGCAACATTTATGTGAAGGTCTGAGCCCTTAATCTCTCTATCTACAATGTATTCTTATGATTTCTACTTTTCTTGACCAATGAGGGTAGGAAACTGGAAGCGTTGATTTGCCTCATTGGAACCAATGGAATAAATACTCTGCAAAGAAATGTTTATATGTGTGAAGATTGTGTTTTACTGTCTATTGTAATGTTAAGTGGATCTCCAAGCCCTGGAGTCTACATGTAGTCCCTAGGAACCTGCCTCCATGTTAATTCTGATTATAAAAATGCCATCAACCAATAGCTGGCTGGGCAGAAGAGACACAGACTTGCAGGAGAAAGCAGCATAAGAAAGAAGAGAGATGTGGCATACAGGAGTGAGAGAGAGGCCACCATGGGCTAAGAGCCAAGGGAACAGGGCCCTAAGGGCTTCCTAATTGGAGCTAAGTGCAGCCCAGGTGAAATATAATAAATAATAATGGGGTTATTGATAGGAAAGTAGATTCTAACAGCATGGAAGGTAGGCAGTTGTCCAGCTTTTGTGCTGCCTAAGGAATATTTAAAAATATAAATGTTCTGCATGTCTTTCATCCAGGAACATGGATGGTGTAAGGTGGGGAAGAAATCCCTTGCCAGGATTTTTTTCTTAAACTTTTTTTTAAATTTATGTTTTTTACACTCCAGATTTTATTCCCCTCCATCCACCCTCTGACTATTCCACATCCCATACCTCCTCCCCACCCCCGTGTCTCCACGAGGATGCCCCCACCCCCCACCCCCACCCCACCTGACCTCTAAACTCCCTGGGGTCTCCAGTCTCTTGAGGGTTAGGTGCATCTTCTCGGATTGAACACAGATCTGGCAGTCCTCTGCTATGTATGTGTTGTGGGTCTCATATCATCTGGTATATGCTGCCTGGTTGGTGGTTCAGTGTTTGAGAGATCTCGGGGGTCTAGATTAGTTGAGACTGCTGGTCCTCCTACAGGGTTGCTCTCCTCCTCAGCTTCTTTCAGCCATTCCCTAATTCAACCACAGGGGTCAACAGCTTCTGTCCATTGGTTGGGTGCAAATATCTGCATCTGACTCTTTCAGCTGCTTGTTGGGTCTTCTGGAGGGCAGTGATGCTAGATCCCTTTTTGTGAGTGCTCCATAGCCTCAGTAATAGTGTCAGGCTTTTTGGTCTCCCCTTGAGCTGAATCCCACTTTAGGCCTGTTGCTGGACCTTCTTTTCCTCAGGCTCCTCCTCATTTCCATCCCTGTAGCACAAAGTTCAAGTCCAAGTGGATCAAGGACCTCAACATAAAACCATAATTGTAAGCAATAGAATCTAATAGAAGAAAAAGTGAGAAAGAGCCTTGAACTCATTGGCACATGGGGAAATGTCCTAAACCGAATTCCAGTGGCTCATGCTCTATGATCAAGAATTTATAAATGGGACCTCATGAAACTGGAAAGCTTCTGTAAGGCAAAGGACATAGTCAATAAGACAAATCGGCAACCTACAGATTGGGGAAAAATCTTCACTAATCCCACATTCAATAGAGGGCTAATATCCAAAATATATAAAGAACTCAAGAAGCTAACCACCAAAAAACCAAACAACCCAATCAAAAAAGTGGGGTATAGAACTAAACCGAGAATTCACAACAGAGGAATCTTGAAAGGCTGAGAAACACCTAAAGAAATGTTATAAGTCCTTAGTGATCAGAGAAATGCAAATCAAAATGATCCTGAGATTCCACTTTACACCAGTCAGAATGGCTAAGATCAAAACCTCAGGTGACAACACGTATGGGCAAGGATGTGGAGAAAGGGAACACTCCTCCATTGCTGGTGGGATTGCAAACTGGTACAACCATTCCAGGATTTTTAATAATGTTTACTACAACCATGTATTTTAGTTGCTGTGACAAAAATGACATGACCATGGAAACATATAAAAGGAATCATGTAACTAGGGAATTGCTTACAGTTTCAAAGAATTAGTACATGATCACCATGGTGGTGACTTAACAGAAGGCCAGTAGGCATGGCTCTGGAGCGGTAGCTGAGAGTTTACATCCTGATCCT
This sequence comes from Uromys caudimaculatus, assembly GCA_028551405.1. Lineage (NCBI taxonomy): Eukaryota > Metazoa > Chordata > Mammalia > Rodentia > Muridae > Uromys > Uromys caudimaculatus. Next base: position 83,190,832 of record CM052709.1, on the reverse strand, counting down.
CAGGTAGGAGATTTAGAGAGAGGGAGCCTAGGCTGGGCCCATCTTAGACTTTTGAAAACTCAAATCCCAATGCCAGAGACAAACCTCATCCAAAAAGGCCTCACCTCCTAATCCTGCCTACACAGTTCGCCAACTGAGGAACAAGCGTTCAAATATATTAGCCTAGGGAGGACCTTCACATTCAAACCAGCATGCCTTGTTTGTACAGGCACGTTTTAAAACATATTTCTAAAACTTAAGCACATGATAGAACTGTGTGGTGGAACCTGGGAGGGACAAAGTACAAGATAACCTAAGTCCTATTCCTGTTTGATCAGCCACACAAGCTATTATAAAACCCAAACACTGGTTTTCATGGTAGTCTCAATTTATATGGTAGTGTTTGGTAGAGAGAAAGCCAAGGGTGAAAGATTGTAATATCATAATCTCAAAAATTAAAGATAAGTTAAAAAAAAAAGTCTTAACTAAACTATCTTCATAAGATCTACCATTGGAATAAAAGGACTCTCAAAAAAGAATTACTGGGTAAGTGTATAAAAATGCAATTGACAGTGAAAGTCTAAATTCCAGTGTGAAGCTTCAGAATGCAGAATGGCTTTGCCAATTTTATGGAAGTCCATTGAGATGTATACACTTTGGGTCTGTCTAATACTACTGGGTGTTATTTTTATTTATAAGTGCTTTACAATAAAATTCTAATTTATTATTGAAATGGGAAAAAGAATAAATGGGCACTAAAGACCACCCACTATTTCATCCCACTCAAAGCAAGTCAATGGAGAAGCTGTGATACTTAAATGGAAATCAATAGAGAGGTAATTGTTGGAAAAATGAATGCATTCTGTTTGACATTACAGCTGGCTTTAAAGCTTTGGGAGTTGTTGAAATCTTGGCATAGAAAAAAAGGTACTTCTCTGAAGAAAAAGTCTCCAATAAGGAAATTTGATAATGTGACAAGATAAGGATGTACAAGTATTTATATACCTTTTAGAATAAATCAATACATTATACTACCCACATTTGCATTTAAAGCAAGACACTAATCAAATACCACAGTAAGCATTCCAGAGACCCCATTTAGTAGAGGAGTACTGACTCAGGGAAACTGGTTTATATGTTAAAATTTTATGTGCAGGATAGATCTGCAATAGTAATTTTTAAATATAAATATATGCAGTAAATTAATACAGCAGCTGTTTTATTTTAGCCAATGCCTTAATAATGACAAAGAGAGAACAAGATTTATTTAATAAAGACTTACAGCAATACCTGAGCAGTCATTAATTTATTTTAATCCTCTAAACTAATCTGGCTACCTCCCATTCCCACCCACCCCCAAAAAACCATAATAATTACCTTTAGGGCTTCCATGCTCCAGCTGAACTCTCAAAATGTCTCCTCCCTTCCCTCCTTGTGCCTCAGTCTCTTACTCTTCTCTCTTTCTGTCCCCCGGCTGGCAGAAGTCCTGCCCTATTCTCTCTTCTGCCCAGCCATTGGGGGACCAGCTTTTATTGACAAGGCAGAGAATAAATGGTTTACACAAACGAGATAGGGGATTCTTGACACAGCATTGCAATGCCATGTCTGAACTGAAACAAGATTTGAGGGCAGAGAAATCAGCATTAAAATAACACAAGTATAAACTTTACACCGTGTACAGTAAGATTATGCCTATAAAGATTCTTAGGTGTAGCATGTTTGGTATGAAGCACAAGAATGTGATGATCTACTTTTCACATTTAGTACCAAACAAAGTGTTGATTTATGTCTGCTACTTCCTTTTCCAACAACTATAAAACAAAAACAAAAAAATGCTAATTGATTTTAAGTGCTTCAAAATGGAACATTGCACATTGCTTTAATTACATTTTTCCTTTAAGTCCTAAAGATACTTTATATTTGCTATAAGAAATTTCAAACCCATTTCCCCATACAGAAAGGAAATTATGGAGATAGACACATCTTACAAACATGCTAACATAAGTTAAAGGAGCCTTTCTTAACATTAGGTAAGACTGCAACCTTAAAAATGTGAAGTAGCTGATCCAGGTAAATGGTTCAGAACGTCTCATAATTAATCTGATGCTCCTTGAAAGTTAGTAAGGGCAGTGTTTAGCTTTAGTGGTCATGAGCATGCACTGCATTGGCCATGAGCATTGGCCAGGAGCATGCACTGCATCAGTTGAGAGCATTGGCCAGGAGCATGCACTGCATTGGCCATGAGCATTGGCCATGACCATGAACTGCACTGGCCATATTTGTGTCAATCTTTTCCACATGACAATGTAGAAATATCACTGTGTGCTTCTTACTACACTAATTCAAAGTCAAAGCTCTATCATTTCATAAAAGTTTACTATAGTTTCTCATTTTTTTAACTTGTATGAGAAAACAGCAACTCATTCTCACTATGCTTACTCAAAACAGTTCACGTAACAAAGAGTAGGAATATTACCACCATTTCTGCATTAAATCAGAAACTATGAGGTTACTGTATTTTATTTGTCTATTACTATCTAAAGATTGCTTTCTAAACTAAATCAAGTTCTGTAATCGTATAAGTACTTTCATGAAATCAGTCATCTCTCAAAAGCAAGATAATTTTCAACTTTTTAAAACATTTATAATTAAATCATTTCCTACTTTCCTTCCTTCCTTCCAACTTTTCCCATGCCCCTTTGCTCTGACCTCTCCAATGCTCTCCTCCACTCCCATTCAAACCCAAAGCTTCCCCTTTTCTTTTGATTATTATTGATTATATATATAATATTATTTGATTATTATCAAATATATATATATATATACTGATTAACACAACCTGCTGAGTATGTATAATATTTTTTGTAATATATATGATTTCAGGGATGACCCAAGGTGATTTTTAAAATTATAAATTCTTATTTCTTTTAACTCTTTCCTTCAAAGCTTCATGATAGTTTTTGTATTTTTCTTAACTTTTATTGTTACTCTAAAAAAAGCAAAATAGTATAAGTTTACGTGGGATGCTGCATTATTCAGGGTTTTCTAGAATCACAGAGCATATGGAATGTCTCTATATATTAAGGGGAATTATTGGAATGACTTACAGTCTGCAGTTCAACTAACCCAACAATGGGCAGCTGTGAATGGGAAGTTCATGGATCGAGTAATTGCTCAGCCCATGGGGCTAGGTGTTTTAGCTGAACTTTTGTATACGCACAAATCCTGAAGACAGGTGCATACAAGTAAGTGCAAGCATGGAAGACAGCTGAGTCTTCCTTCTTCGAATGTCCTTACATAGGCCTCCAGCAGAGGGTGTGGCCCAGATTAAAGATGTGTACCACCATGCCTGGATTTGGAACTTGTTCTGTCCCAAACTGTCTTTGCACTCAAAGACCCGCTTGCCTCTGTGTCCTTACTTTGCCTGGACCTAAGCTTTTCGTGATCACTATAACTCAAGGTCTGGATCACAGGTGTGCCCTCCATTTCTGGATTGTAGTTCATTCCAGCTGTAGTCAAGGTGACAACCAAGAATAACCATCACAGATACTTTTTCAAATTTATGCACCTTAAATATAGTAATATAAAATTAGTTAATACTTATATCGTAAAGTTTTATTTGATTAATAGATTCATTATCACTTCTATTGTAACACAGAGATGTCTCCATAGTTACTCTGTGACTGCATAGGTTCCATTATATTGACAGAACATAACTATTTAGCCGATTTTTACTGAAATATTCTGTTTTAGTCTTTAGGAATTGATGATAGCCTTTTGAATTTTTTTCTAATTAAAAAAAAACAGTAGAATTGGTCCTTAAAGTTTAAAATGTATGTTCTCTTTTCTTAATCATTAGCAAGTCTTTCTCTATGAGAATGCGTGATTCTATAGACTGGGAAGGAAATATGCATACAATTTAGGAATGTTTTATTTTTATAGAAAATATATAGTTTTGATAGAATTACTTTTTGTAGTGAACTATATAAATTTTAACTTCAAAATTTTCCCATAGTGGTTAAAATTTCTGTTGTTTTAGAATATAGATGCTTTGTCCAGACAGTGCAGTATTGTTGCATTTTCAATGTGTAAGTTTCTGATACCCGCATATTCTGTATAAGTTTCTGATACCTGCATATTCTGTATTTAGGTTTGGTGACACACACCCACAACCTCAGTAATGTGGTGATTGATGCTGGGATTTAGGAAGTTCAGGGACAGTATAGGCTGTATAGTGAGTTTCAGTTTATCATAGGCTCAAATAGCAAGATTATTTTGTAATAGAAAAGAAAATCCAAGGTATTACTCAAAATCTCCCCTCCCTACCTCCCTTCCTCACTCACTCTCACTCTTTCTTTCCCTCTTTTTCCCCTCCATCTCTTCCCCCTCTCCTCCAACTTCTGTTCTCTCTCTCTCTCTCTCTCTCTCTCTCTCTCTCTCTCTCTCTCTCTCTCTCTCCCTCTCTCTCTCTCGTAAAACCTGAATATAATAAAATAGAGTGAGGTGATATTTAAGTTAGGGCACTGAGAAGAGAAGTATCCTGAAAATTTATTGCCATATCAGCTTTCTAAATTTGGTTAATTTGGTGTTCATTGTGAGACCCTGTCTTAAAAACGGAAATAGGGAACTATAGAAGATGTGGACTTCTGACATCCATGCGCATGTACACACACACACACACACACACACACACACACACACACACACACACACAAACACCTACACCACCTAAACAAACATCTCTTCTTTGCATTCATGTATCAAATGATGAGGTATGGTATCCTAGCAACAACAAGAAAGCTGATGTTGGTACCTTGATTTCCTTTTTTGTCCTACTATTATTTATCACAATTGTAGGAAACACCAGATATCTGGTACTTTCATTCTTTTATACTCTTGTTTGTCTAATTTTTTTTTCTGAAACTTGCAGTCAATGGGTTGTTAATGCAAATTTCCCTTGATAGTATAGAGATACAACCTATTAAATTAAGCAATAAAGGGCCTCTGCGTTCTCATGGGCTATGGCTTCTTATAGACCTACTAAAGCAGACTTCTTTATGTTTCAAACTCACTTTTACCTTGACTTTTAGAATGCATATTTACCTTGCTAAGAACAATGTCAGCAAATGTATTCACTAGCATGAGATGTTCAGAGGCCCTAGAGACTGAATCTGATCAATGTTTTACTCTAAACAAGACAAGGCTATTTATCAGTAATCTTAAGACATGAACATCTAAATTGGCTTCTTGTATTGCAGCCAGATGTACAACCAACTAACGAAGGAGAGAGGCTGTAAATTTTTGCCTAACATTAGAGTTTGTAAACTAGCCAATTTAGCATTTCATGTTGAACTCATTAGGCTCGGAGTTTAGATGCTGCTTTGCATTGTTTTAAAACCACTCGGATCATCATAGTATTTTGTCATTTATTTTAATTTCTATAAGTACCCGTTTTATTTGACAGGCAATTTTTCTTTTGACTTAACACTTAAAAGAAAATCCATTCACATTTTGAGAGTTGTTCAAAGAATGTTATCTGAAGTATAGATCTTCTTTTGATGTTTGGCCTCTTATGCCAAATCAAACAAACGTCTTTAAAAGCACACCATCCGGGTTAGTGTTCATAATGATATGGTGGGATAGGCCATGGGACCTTGTTGAGAACACAACCACAAAGGAAGAGAAAACAGCAATTATCTAATGAATATTTATCTTTGTCCTCCTTGAGACAATGTTTCACTACCTATTCACAAAAGTCAATTTTCTCTACAATCTTTGCATTATTCTCAAATATTCTACTTATTTTCCATAATTCAGCCTCACATAAAATATTTTACCCCATGAATACACTATTATCCTCAACAGCGTGAAAAGTAACAAATTTAAACTGTAACACAATTCATACTTCCTCAGAAAAAGAATTATATTTAATATTTCTTATAAAACTTGCCCCAATTACCTAAAATACTGTACATAAATCACTAGACACAAAACTTTCCTTTGAAATGATCATATAGATATAAATATCCTGATAAATAAGGTATTGGACACAGATACTGTGTCCAACACTGATTGGGTGATTTTTAATTTTAATAGCCTGAGTTATTCTGTCCAACAATAACTATGTTACAAGAAGAGCATCAGTAGTTTTCCACGAAACATTTCTAGAAAGGACTCCCTCCAATAACTGAAAACTCCAAAGGTTTCTTTCTTAATGAGTCTGGCATTGTATCTCATTTTGTCAAATATTTGTGCCCTGAGATCTTAATATATAATTAAATTCAAGCATCTTGTTTTATCTTATTATGTCACTTTTGTGATATACTTATGTACACACATTTAGGTTGTGTTTCTGTCTGTGTATATATGGACGTATATAACTTTTAAGTATTTTAAAGTCATTAAACTACATGTCTTTTCAGGGATTTATATGATATAAAGACATCTATTGAATAAAAATATACATTTAAGTATGAATGCTAATCATTTTGGTAACAGCTTATTTAGTTATTTGTGATGATAGTATTTGTCTTTACCATATGTAATGAAATGAATTATTCCTTATATTGCTACATAAATGTATTCTTACCATCATACAAAACACATTTAACAAAATAGAGACCTTGGTGACAATTATATATTTTTCTTAGATATCATTATATTCTTTGTCTATTACACTTTTCTCTCAAAGTATTAAAAATTCCAAAAAATATAACATCCACATTTATTTTCATCAATATTTACATGGTCTCAACACATGAAAAATACTGAGTGTTTCTTTAAAAAGAAATGCTGCTTATATGAATGTTTTCCTGCTTCTCTTGCTGTCAGTGATGGCTTAGCCTGAATTAGCATCGCTCTTTTGACTCAGAACTTGTCAAACATTCCATTTCATCAACCCTGCACTTGCCCCTAGACACAGACAGAGAAACAGGCAGCTATAACCATTAAACATGAAAAGCATAACACTTGCCTGTAAGTAGCAGAATGACATGGGGTAATGTGTAGGAAGGAACAAGCAAGCAAGAAGATAAATATATTGACAACTTGCTTTGAACAGATCAACGCTCTTGAGCAGTTACAAGTAAGAAGCCGGCACGATGACAGCACACTGGCAGACAGGTTCTGAATAAATTGCATCCCTGTTTCCTTTTATAAACAAGAATGAAACCAAAGAAATGATGAGGACTCTGTTTTTATCTAGACTCAGTGGACCATGGTCGCTTGTTGAAATAAAACCAGAAGCATATACTCCCATGAATAATCTCCAGCTAACACCCCTGCCAGAGTGTCCTGACCATGCACATGGTCATGTTCACCGTTCACCAGTGCTACTTCTGTTTCTGCACTGTGTGGCTTGTGGGCTCTCAGGTATGTGGGCATCATATTTTATATTTAACTGTATATTACCTCTTTGAAGATTAAAACGGGACTCCTAACACTGAATTCTGCTGTTTGCTGGTTGAGATAATCACAAACCTCAATGTTAGGAGAGTAGGCTACTACAACACTGTCCCCCACAGGGAGTATGGGAACTGGTATCCCTGTCTCTCTGCTTCTTCATCCTCATAGCTGTAGCTATAGAGACTACTACAGCATAGTGACTTTTTAAAAGGTTGTATGTGTAATTAAGATCAAAGTGGATTTTCTTCTCCATGTCTAGTTTAAGTCAGTTAAGATGATGTGCTCTAAATACCTCTAGGACCTAAAGTCTAAGTGGTCATGGATGGCAATATCTAATTTCCTCAAGATGACTTATATTTCTTACATGCATGTATATGAGTGTGTCAATTTTTTATTCACGTACACTGCTTATACCATAACTTTGGAATAAAGACTTTCACAATAGATAAAACAAATCTTATCTCTGTCCAACAGATCTCCTGGTTTGTAAAACTCGCCTATTTTATATGACACTGTCAAAATACTATTTATCTAATTTAACGTAGCTGTAAGATTTCATTTTAAAAATCACATAGAACATTTTAATATCATTCCATCTTTTCTGTAGCTAAGATCACTTTTGAATGAAAAGTTAAAAATAATCATTTAAAAAGTTAAACCATTATTACTTATAAAAATCTACTTTGACTTCTGTGGATATCAATTTAATTTATGATAATATATCATTTTTTAAAATTCCAAAAGTACTAGAAAACTGCCCAATAGTGTCATATTGTGTTTTAGATTTAAACACCTATACATCTGTTTGGTCATCATATCCAGAATCTGGAAGACCTCTCTCTGTAGTTAGCATATATTGCTTCTTCCAAAAGTAGTGCAAGATTTAAATTACCTAATTATGAGAGCATGTGATCTCAATTTTTCTCATCTCCAGAAAGTATCTTTAAGCATATTTTGTAAGTACATCTGCTTTTAAGTTACTTTCTCCACTTATTTTAAACTTCAGAGACTTGATCATTAGTCAGAAATATAGGAAATTGGGCAGAATTCAATGAAGAAAAATAAGTGAAATAAATGAAACTGTTTCAAGGTTTTAGCAGTCTACATAAAATTTTAAGGTATATTTTAGACTTCAGTTTTTCAGCAAATGGTCTGCTTCATTGTATACAAATAAAGATCGCAATGCTTTGTGCATGAGTTAGTTTTAGGAAATTTAGGAATGATTCAGATAAATGGTTAGCAAAATTTAAGTACCTTAACATGTGGAAGATATTGTTATTTCACTATTTTCTTTTAAACCACCTTGTTTTATAACTGTCAAGTTGCAATGCATCTTCATACCAGCACACTCAGATCACTTATGAGTTTTGTTCTGGTTTTGAGATATACATCCAGTCTTAAAACTGCCTTACACAGTATGTGATGGCTATTCCTGGTTGTCAACTTGACTATATCCAGAATTAACTAAAACCCCGAAAGGCCTGGTAAACCTATGAGAGATTTTTTCCCCCCTTAGGTAAATCATTTGGGTTGGTAAGACACAACTTTAAACACTGATTTTTTGAGATGGGAAGACATATCTTATTTCTACTTCAGAACAATTTTAAGACAAATGTTTTCGTTTTTCCATATCTGTTAAAACTAATGGTAGAACAATATAGTGTACATAGAGGAGCTATTATAACTCATGATATGGGAAAGACCCGATAACTGATATTTCTTTTCCACTCTCTTGTATCCCTTTCTAACATTTCGATTGGTAAAACGTCACTGTGTAGCCCATCTGATGAAATAACTGCCAAATGTCTCCATAGTCCCCAGACATCATTCCGAAGTTTTTTCTTTTCTTTAATTTTTATTTAATCTTTTTCTTTCACTCCAGATTTTATCCCCCTCCCAGTCTACCCTCTGACTGTTCCCCATCCCATACCTCCTCCCCACCCCCTGTCCCCATGAGGATGTCCCCAACCCTCCACATGCCCCACTCCCCAGACCTCTAAACTCCCTGGGGCCTCCAGTCTCTTGAGGGTTAGGAGGATAAGCATTCCGAAGTTTTCATCTGGATTTTTACCATTAAATTGTTCTTGCAAATAGCATCCCCTCCATATACAGTACCGTTCACTGTGTCTTGCACTTAATGACATTAATTTGTCCTTTGTTTCAGTGGACTCTGATCCATATGCAAGGATTTTAAAATAAAATATTTTTGCCCCTTGTATAATCACTTTCTGTATGTACACAATAATATCAAGGGTCAGTTGCATTTAAAAAACATTCTCTAAATGACTGTAATAAAGCCTTAAGGTTTTGATTAAAGAAAAACTCATTGTTTATAGTTCAATAATATCATCACACTAGAAACAATCATTAATAGAAAATAAACACTAAGAATATATCACTGCATATCTGTTATTAGTGCCATGAGTAATTAATATTAAGCAAATACTGTTATACTGCTTCCAACTGTAGGGGTTAAAATAAGAAATTGTATCAGGGAGATTACCATATTGTGGGTTTATAAATACATGATGCAACACGACTAGTTATTCCTCCCTAGACTACTTTATCATTTCTTTCACACAGCACTGAACTTGGAGGTCTGAACAATTATTAAAATGTATACAACATTATTTGTATCCTAAGAATTTATTTTCCATTTCTCAATTGATGTTTTGCTTTTGTGCCATTATCAGCTCATCTGAAAACACTTGATTCCTTTTACCAGTTATATTTATAGCAAGCCAATATCACTTACTAAAGAACTCCTAAGCATCCTCAGTGAGGAAGGGGTCATTCTGGCTCATAATTTGGTGGGACTATCCAATACAATAGGAAAATCATAGCAGAAGAATTGGGAGGTGACTGGTCATACTGCATCTGCCTTTCAGAATCAGAGATGGCTGCTATAACTCAACTCACTTTCGGCTCTCTATTTACTCCATGACTTCAGGTCATAGGAGGATACCACCCACCTCAACCACTCTAGTCTAGAAAATCTCTCACTGACATGATTATAAATTCATTTCCACAGGTATTCAAATTCCTGACAAGTTGATAATCAAAAGTAACTATCACCACTACAATTATTACCTATATTTCCTGCTTTGTCTCTCAGGATTTCAGTGACTGTTGAATCCAGATCTACACCCTATGGAACATGGACCATAACCTCAGTTTTCCTGAATCTATAAACAAATGAGGAACTGTGATACAATTATACAACTGTATTTTAGAAAAAGACTTTTTTGTTGTTGCAGGTAAGAATTGCTGGTGCAGTTCATTTAATCTTTTTCTTATTTGGTGGAGCTTTCCTTAAATAATTTATTTCTTATTGTCTTTATAGTTATTTTAGGGATCTCAGGTGAAGAAACAAATTGAGTCATCAATCAGAGATTTGGGGAAGATGCTGCAACGAACACTCTGCTTCAAGCCCTTCTAAATAGTCTGGGTTTCAGTCACACTAATTAGCAATTTGTTCCCGTATCTAGACATGGCAGATGGAAATATTTTCTTCAAATAGCAAAAGCGAACAATAATTTTAAAAATCATTGAACAATAATGAGAGAAAATGTTTTTTAAAATAAACTAGACTATTATTTTAAGGATGATAGTTTTATCTAGTTCATATTCACTTTATCTAGACCACAGTCACTTGCAAATACATATGTATATATATATATATGTATATATATAATATATACATATATATATATTTATATATTTAATCCTAGACACTACTACATTACAAGAGCCCATTTTTATGTGTTATTTATTTGGTCAATGATCACATCAGTGTCATCTTAAATTAATAAAGTAATTTTTATAAAAAGAGAGTAAATAGATACATTTTGTATAAAAATAATGTTAATTCAAATAATATTTGCCAGATTCTATAGGGGAATGCACGAGTTTGTTTTGTTTTATGTGTTATTTGGTTAACACGCCTTAAAAATCTTATCATCAAACTTAAAGTGAATTGTTTATTTACATATCAATGATATTTTTACATTAATTTATACTCCATTTCATTTCTTTATACAGTGTACTTTGATCATATTCTTTCTCCTCCCCAGCTCCCTCCCTCAGCATCACTCTCTCTGTCTCACTCTCTTCCTCGTGTTCCCAAAACAAAACAAAAAAACACAAACAAAATAAGTAAATAAATAAAAAGACAAAAATAAAAAGTAAGTTGGTCAGTTATTGTGCATGCCTTTAAACTCAGCCCTCAGGAGGCAGAGGCAGGCAGATCTCTATGAGCTCAAGGCCACACTGGTCTACAGAGTGAGTTCCAGGACAACCAGGGCTACACAGAAAAACCCAGTTTTAAATACATGTACATATACATACATACATACATAGATTAAAACAAAAGTGCACACACACACACACACACACACACACACACACACACACACATACTGAAGTAAACGTGTCATGACCCACTACTCCTGGACATGGGGCCAACCCTGCATTCTGGTTAATATGCTTAATGATATTCCTTTGGGAAAAGCAAACCTGATATTCCCCTTTGCCAGCTGCCCTCAGAGGCAAACAGCTCCTTGGTTAGGAGTGGGACTTTGTGTTCATTTCCCCTACACCATGTTGGGATTTTTTTTCTGGTTTGCACCTATGCAGGTCTTGTGCATATTTTCACAGTCTCTGTGTCCATATGTGCATCAGTCCTCCTGTGTCTGGATGATGTCCTTTCCTTGGATACATCCAATATCTCTAGCTCTTACAATCTTTATGAATTCCCTTCTGATAGGGTTTGGTAAAAGCATCTCAGTTAGAGCTAAGTCTCTCACTTAATGCACATTGCCTGGTTAGGGGTCTCTGTTAATTACTATCTGCTATAAGAAGCGTCTCTGATGAAGAGTCAGTGAGGATCTACTCTATGCATATAGCAATATGTCATTAGGAGTTACTTTGTTGCTTTGTTAATTTAACAGAATAGTATATTTCCCCCTAATGGCCCATGGCCTATCTGGTCTAAATCCTTGACTACTTTAGCAGTATCAATTAAGGTTTCCATCCCATGGAATGGGCGTTAAATACAATTATGAGATAACTGGTTACTCCTATATATCATTTGTCCCACTATTGTACCAGTATTTCTTGCAGACAGGTCACTGTTGCAGGTCAGAGTCTCTAGTTAAGAAACATGAATGATTATATCTGACAGCGTGCAAAGAGCCTTCTAGCACCATGAAATCTAGTCACTAGTGATGAAGTTTAGTTGGCTGTCAGATTGGTTTCTCTACGTTTAATAACTAAATAATTTGTGTCTTCAGCAACAGGGCCCTGTAATCAGTTTACTGAGAGTAAGAAGTAACTTAGGCAATTTCCTGTGGTCTTTGGAGTTAACTATGGAACCTCTGGCCAGTGACTCAACAAGATGTACCTCATTCCTGGCACTAAAGATTTTCCTCGATGTCATAAGTTGTGACACTGTTTCCACCATTATACACTGACCCCACTGGAATTCCTTTTATATGTTTTAGAAAGGTTCTATTATGACTATACTGGGGTTTTTTGAAGGCTTGATATATTTATTTAGAAAAGTGATTAAACTGCAGGAAAAAGTTCCTTTGAGAGAAAATCCAAAGGTTTGCAATTTTTTCTCAGCAATTCTGTTTATTTGAAGTTTTATGATCCTGGTGATATTCTCTAGACTAAAGGTTTGCATGCATTCAGATATTTTGCATGTTGGCTAATGTAGTCAGCAATGAAAGTTGCAGTGGAGAACAAGTCATGATAAAAAAAAAAAAAAGAGGGATTTTCTTTTCTGTGCAGGCAACTGTGATGTTGTCAGGGAGTAACTGATCCTTTGAAAGAAACTCAACATCTTTTCCTTGATCAGTTAATACATCTATCTGGAAACAGGAGTTCATGAGACAGATCACACTATACACCTTCCATTTACTTTGATCTGGTCCCAACTATCCATTAAATGCTTCTTATAATCCAGAAGACAGAGCATTTGGTTTCAAATTGTAACAAATGCTGACATAAATTTATATTTCTAGTGTTTTTTCATGGGACAAACCAGAGCTCCTGGAAGCCCATGGAGTAATAATAAAACAGTCATCCTTTGTGGGTGCACTGGAAAATTGGCATTTACAAGGTAGGGAAGTTTCTCTGTTACATAAGAGTATATTCTGTAAATAATCTTCCAGGGATCTTCAGTGGTTTCCATGTAAAACCTGGCATCCATGCAGAAATCCCAGGTATTATCTCTCCTTTAATATTGCAGCTACAAGGGCTGGTATCCAAAGCAATAAAGACAATGCCATGTTCTGAGTCTCAGACTGATGACATAGAAGATTTGATATGAAATTTTGTTCTGTGCAAATTAATCCAACAGCCCTTAGAGGACAGAGGACTTCCCACTCTGAGCCTGTGTGTGGTAGGTAGACAGCAAATCTCACTTTGTATTTCTGTTCAACAATAGACCTTTGGAAAACTTTCTGCAGTTCTTTAAAGCCCTTGCTGCTGGAAATCTGCTTCAGTGTCATTCTTCTCCTGTCCAATTGCTACTTGATTTTTCATCTACACAAAAGGGAAGTGGGTTGTGGCAGGGAAAGGTCTTGGGAGATGGTGAATATACTGTTTTTGTTAACAGTATATTATAAAACTATGTTAGAAAATATGCTGTGTGTGTGTGTGTGTGTGTGTGTGTGTGTGTGTGTGTGTGTGTGTGTGTAATTTATGGAGAACTTGAAGCCATCAGTCTATCCTGTCCTTATTTCAGTTTGTACTTCTAAGAATATGTCAGTACAATACAATAATATATATACGTATATATGTATACATGTATACACACATACACATATACATGTGTACATTTATTCACACATACATATATACACATATACATATGTACACATATATATGCATATATACAATACCATATATATATATATATATATATATATATATATATATAAAACCTTGTGGAATGTTAATGCTTACTTTCATTTTCTCTGTCATAGTTTACGTGGTAAAATGGCTTCTGTGGTCATGAAAGGGGAGAATGTCAAGAGATATGTCAGCACAAGGTTCAACTCAAGAGTATGTCAATTCAAAACAGTAACATAGAAATATGTTCAGAAAGCTGTGATTGTTCAAACTAGCATATGACTCCCAAATAGGACTTCTGCTAAGGAGAATGACAGACATTAATAAATCTCTAAGGCAGCAGACAGTGGTGAGAATTGAGGAGAAAAATAAATGCTTTATCTGTGTGCTGATGCTAATTGTGTCTGAAAAGGGAAGGTGACAATAAGCTGTTATCATAAACTCCCTGATAAGGGCACAGCCACTTAACTTAGGAGAGTACATTGCAACTATGGGAATTTTTGTGAAACCTATCTTACATAAACTTATGACCAAGGCTGTGCATGCTGCACACGCTCACTCCTGTCCTGAAATGCACAATTGCACATTTCACACCTACAGATCTCTATGTTTCTTTCACAGCATTTTCATGATCAAAAATCTTAGAAGTGAAAGGCAAAAATCAAAGAAACAGTATTATGGAATAACACTCATTACCTTTGTTGTATCTTCGATTTGTCATGACTGAACCTAGTTCTACCAGCTTTAAATCTGAAACTAAGATATATTTGGTTACTTTTTCAAGATTAAATTATTTTCTTCATAAATTAAGTATTTGAATACATGTTAAATGAATATTTGAGATACGTTTGTTAGGATTAAAAGAAAGAAGATATTCAAAATATTCACCAGAACTTGATAACCAACAAGTGGTTGTAAAATATAATGGTTTACAATGTAGATATGATCCTGATATACAACAATTTAAAACATGATACAGACTTTATATGAGCATGGATCACACTAAAATTCTGGTTAATATAACCTAAATATGTCTGTTACATTTAGATATAAAGTTCTTAAATTTTATACAGAAGCAATTTGTATACAAATATAGAAAGAATATCAAAGATCATTGGATGTGTTACATCATTTCTTTGAAAAGAGAACTCAGGGTATTTCACCACATTCTTCACTTAATTTGAGCACAATTGCATAAGACAAAGACACTTTGAAGGCTACAGAAAGCAATTAGAAAGGAAAGCATATATTATGGAAATCACTAATGAAAGTATTAGCCATAGGAAGGTCTCTTTTTCTCATATAAAGACAGTGTCTCTGGCAAAGCTTGCATAATTCAGGATTTGTTTAACATAAATTGAGAAACAGTAGACAAGTTTCTGTTTACTGGTATCTTTTTTTCCTTCAACTTAGAGCAAAGTAGGATACTATTATTAAAAATATCAATTTTTATATTGTTGATACATTTATGATATTCCTTTCTGACAGTGTTACAGCTACTGTGCATCTAAATTAAAAATAAACATCAACCTAATTAAGAGGATAAAAGTAATGTCATTTTGATATATATATTCATCACCCAGATTCCTAGATAACAAAAAATTCTCCAAAATTTATTGTTAATGACACATTAGCAGACAGGAGTTCTCTGATTAATTAAGTCTATTACCAAAGGAAATTATTCAGTTGTTGACTCAGCTGAGTGTGAAGAAATTCTAAGTAATGAGAAAAGGTAAAAACACTGGTTTTAAATCTGTGTTATAAGTACAGAGCTGCTAAAGATTCATCCCAAAACTGTAAAATCTGTAAAGGAAAGTCTAAAAGATGTCTAATAAAGAAAGTACAGAAAATATAGCATATGGTGCAGATAATATATATATATATATATATATATGTATATATATATATATATATAAAATAGAAATTTATTTAGGTTTAATTTATATATCTGTTGAAATTACTAATATGTATTTAAGATAAGCTATTATGTATACTGATGCATAGACATTGCAGGTATTTTATGTGGGCACTGAAATCCAGCATAGCTTTTGGTATGAGTATGTTAATTGTATCTTTAGGGTTATACTACATAGAGATTAGGTGCTTTGCTTAGGATAGTACAGCCGTCCATAGTAAGGATGGAGCACAAATCTGAGACTCTAGTGCCTATATTCTATAGTGCCTGTATTCATTCACCACGGAGATGGCTGCATGATTGCAACATCGACCTTGAGAGGCTCCTTTGACATAGCCCAAGTTGTGCTTGTACCACCATGTGAGGCTAATTACTCATAACTGATAGCTTCAAGAAAGTGCCTACGTCCTTGTGCTTCATCTCCCAACTAAATGTTCCTTTGCGGTTCCAATTCATTTACTTATCTATGGTTCTCAGTAGCCATCAAGGTCAATGAAACACAAATATTCCTAAGCATATAAGTGTAAATCAAATTTATTCCTTCTATTTTCCAGATCTAATCATTTAAAGGAATGATCAAAATGTTTAAAATGTTTGATATCATATTCTCTGACCATTGAATATTTTTGCCATTAAACATTTAGCAATATTTTATCAGATCAAACTAATCTTGTACTAGGATGACTTAGCTGTTGGGCCTTGTAACATGTTTCTCCCAACTAAGTATCATCCTTCCTCCCAAAGACATTGGCTATTTATTTGATACTTTACATATTCTTTTTAAAAGAAGTATTTATTTTTCTACTTTGCTTTACCAAGTTTTCCTTGTATATTTTAAAGTATTATGAAAAGTGAACTTAGGAAAATATATATTGTTTATATATTTAACAATGGTCAACTTAAATTCAGAAAATTTATGAGTATTTTGATCTAAACAATTGTTCATTTATATATTTTAGGATTTGGATTTAATTGTTATACAATTTATTATACAAATATTATACAGTTAGGGTTTTTATAACATTGACAGTTGTCATAAAGCTATTCAATAATAAAACTAAAATAAATTATGTATGTAAGATGTTATTGGATGAAACTAGACACTATCAATGTATTCTTGCATTATTGTGAGCTCTGCATGTGTACATATGTGAAATGTTCAATAGACTCAATAGGGTCTGTGTATGTGTCTTAAGTGTCTCATGATAATAGAGATCATAAGTTAGAGAAGATGCAGGGGACATAAAACAGTCAGAACGGAAGGGAGGAGCAGAAGTAATGTAGATGTGGGTAGATGTAGTACTCATGTATAAAATTCTGAAAAATAATGAAGAAGTTATTACAATGAAAAATATATTTTCCTTCTGTTCCTTCAAGGGTTGATAATGACAGGATTTGGACATTCATTCTTATAAATGACCACTGAATTTTAGACCCATATAACTGAATTTTATGTTGCAGACTAAAGTAACTTTTTTCTTCTATTAACTGCTAATTCACAATTATAATAGGAATATCTAATTGTCATCAACTTAACACATGAGCAAATTTGGGCTTGCTAATAGTGAGGCAGTTATGTTTTATTTTCTTCCTATAATGATGAGAAATGATATATATAGCCTACTTAACTTTATATTTTATGAACTGAAGCAGTATAGACTTCATTAACTGGAGCAGTAGGTGAGAAGACAGAGACAGAGACAGACAGAGAGAGAGAGAAAGACACAGAGAGAGAGAGAGACACAGACAGAGAGAGACAGAGACAGAAAGAGACAGAGACAGAGAGACAGAGACTGAGAAACAGAGAGAGAGACAGAGAGAGAGAGACAGAGAGAGAGAGAGAGAGAAATTTACTGAGGATGCCAATGGGATTCTTAATTGGCACACCTCCCCCACCTAGGCCGCACCTCCTAATTCTTCCCAAAGAGTTGAACCAGCTGCCATCACAGCATTCAAATACTTGAGCCTACAGGGATGATTTAACCATCACACTATATTTGTAGTATTTTCTCATAAGCAGTCATAAAATGAAGGTAATCTTGAAAAGTAAGTCTTTGAGCCATTTTATACTTTCACTTATAAATAATAAATCAAACATTAGCTACAAAAAATTAATTTTTCCTAATACAGTCAAATATGTTCAGGATTAAAAACCAACTTGGGCCTGATTATTTTATAGAAATAATGTTTTGGTATAATATTTGTTTGATTTTCTAGAGGGCACAATAGCATATAAGCTTCATAATTAAGTTTTATATTATTTAATTCTTAAATAAAGTGAAGAAATTGGTAAATATATGAGTTATTGCTTCATAAGAATCTTTCTTACAGAACAGAGTAATGTCAGCATGTCTGATTTTTTAATATTTGAAGGCTGAGAGGTTTTTATAATTATAAAATAATTTACTCTCACATTTCACAGCAGAACATGCATTAATTATTTTTGTTATTCATCATAATTAAATAGTTATTAGCTTTTCAAATGATTCTAGGGGAATATTTGAAAGAACTAAAATATACACCAAAATCTTTTATGAAGAAATTTATAACTTATTAATTTAGTGCTCATGAATTTTTCAAGTGTCAAACTTTTTATAGCATTTAATACCTCTTTAAAATATTTAAAAATATAAACATTACATTTTGATATTTCTGACAGATAATGTAATTATCATGTACTCTTAAAGACAATTAGAATGTGTAAATCAATACTCAAGTCATATGTATTTGCAATTATTTTTGTGAACCTTATTTAAATCCTTAGCTTTTTTTCTAATCTTTGAAAGCTAATTTTTATTGCAGATTTCTGAATGCTATTTTTTTTAAATATATAGAAGGATGTTCAAAACCTTTATTCTTTATCTAAATATTTTCTCAATTCAGGAATCAGTGATGTGTCGTCCGCTTTGCAGAAGACCTGTATACATTTCCTCCGTGCACTTTCCCAAGTGCATTTTGAGTCATTTTAGCAATGGCTTGTAACATAGTGAGAATCTATATACAGTTGATTGAGATATAGAGTCAAAAATCTATAAACCCATCTTTCTTATATATTGATTAATGTTGAATGAAAATATTTTCAATTGTTACATTTAAAGAAATGAGCCACTAATATCTTTGTTTACTCTAGAAGTTATAAAATCATGGGTCCCTTTGTAAGTCACTAGCCTTTGTTATGTCTCTATGTATCCAACCCACAGCATAGGCCCACTTATCATTTATATAAGCATTGCTCTCTTTTGTTTTAGATCCTGCTTATCAAGCATTTCTCTTTCAATAATGTCCTTTAGCAGTTCATAATAAAAAGGTCAGAGAACAACTTGTGGGAGCTCCTTATTTTCTCATGGAGAGGGACTGAGGGATTAGACTCAAATCATCATGGTTGGCAGTAAGTGCTTTAACCCAGTGAACCATTTTGCCAGCACTAATTGGATCCATTTTAAAGCTAAACATACGGCATTTTAAGATGCCTTTATATTTTCTCTTTAGATAAATTTGGAACCTATTATATCTGTCTTGCTACCATAAAGGACTTTAATTAATGTTTAATCTTTAATATTCCAAAATGTAAGCAATACATGTTGGATTACTGCATTTTAAGGTTATGGCTTGGATATGTTATTTGTGAGTCAAGGATTTTTTTTGTTCAATAATTTTGAGATTAGATACTTTACATTTTTATGCATAAAGACTTTCACAATACAGTGTACATGCTTCATAATTGATATACTATTTTATTCAGAAAATGTTGATAAACTTTCTATGCCTATCTAGTAGAAATAAAATTTTTATGAATTTGTGGTTCATAGTTGGATAAATATAATGATATAGAATATATATACATATACATTAAATATTGCATTATTCTAAAAGTTTAGTTAACATTCAGGAACAAAACTCTTATAGATATTGTACCAGCAAATTAAATACTTTTGTTCAATAAATTAGCAACAGTTAAATTTGTTGTCATTCCTTTTATTTCTCAAACTGTAACTAAATATAATTATTCCATACATTTTCACACTCACGAATAAAACACATTTGAATAATTGTTCTGAGAATGAGCTAGTATTTACATTGTGATGAGTGGAGATCTTTTAATCTACAACTTTTATTATTCTGTTCCACCATAAATAAACTATGTTGCTTATAATGAGAACTTAGACATTCAGATACAGTCTCTAGGTGGAATGTGAATTGGCTTGGAGAATACTGTTTAAAGATAATACTGTGATCTGTTAAAAATGTATAACACAACTGATTTTTAAATTATTTTTATTGAAAATAGATTCTTCTTCCATACAATACATCCTGACCACAGTTTCCCCTCCCTCCACTCTTTCTAGCTCCTCCCTACACCTTCCCTCTCCTCCAGATCCAGTCCCTCTTTGTTTTCTCTTCAGAAAAGAGCAGACCTCCAAGAGACAACAACCAACAGGACAAAGCAAGATACAATAAGACAAGGCAAAACCCCTCATATTCAGGCTGCACAAGGCAACCAATAGGAAGGAGCAAAAGAGTCCCAAGAGCAGGCAAAAGAGTATGAGAATTATTTGCCCCCATTGTTAGGAGTCCCACAATAAAACACTAGACTACCAGCCATAACAAATGCACAGAGGATCATGTTGGCAGGCCCTGTGATTGTCTCTTTAGTCTCTATGAGCCCAAGTAAGCCCTGCTTAGCTGATTTGGTGAACCATTTTCTCTTAGTGTTCTCTACCTCCTCAGACTCTTAAAACCTTTCCTCCCCTCTTCTGCAGGGGGAGGGGGGTATGTTCCAAATCTACATTATAAATGCTGAGTCCAGGAAGCTTAAGCTTATGCAAGTTATATAAAGGTAAAACAATTTTCACTTTCTCAATTTTATTCTCCCAAGTTTGAAGGAAGCACAGAGGGGGGAAAAAGAAAAAAGAAAAGGGCTCTTTAGCACTTTAGGGGTGACTATTTTTACAAATTTTCCATGTTTATAAACTCTGTCTCCAAATTGCCAAAGAAACCATTTGCCTAAGTCTATACTAAAATGTTTAAAGACCATACAGAGAAATCATTTCTTTCTTTCTTCAGATCCAGGTGTTTTCTATTTATAAAAATGTGCTACATAGAATTCTGTAGTAGCAATTTAGCATCAATTTATTACAACACAATATTAATTCAGAAAATTAGTTTTTCATTATCTGTTAACCTTAGCTATCTTAAGAGTAAATATAATATGATACAGAAGTCAGTGTTAGAGTAGAAGTTTATAAACATGAGACTAATTTTAGATAGTATTCTCAGTGTTTTAATTATATGAGAGACATTTTATCTTTTATTATAAAATAACTTTTTTAATTAAAAAAGCCTTTCATACTTACTTTTAGACATATATCTTCAGATATTTCTAGGACTTCAATTTAGTTTCCAAAGCACTTTAAATCATAAGCACTACTTTTAGTATGAACTTTAATCTTAAGAGGATAACAATACCCAAGAAAACACAAGGAATAAATAATATAAGATGAGCAAATCAAAAGATGGCAGAGCCCACACCATAAATACAAAGTAACAGGAACCAACAAATACTGTTCATTAATAACCCTCAACATCAATCATCTCAATTCTACAATAAAATGAAGAAACTAACAGATTGGATTAGAAAACAGGGTTCATCCTTATACTTCATTCAAGAAAATACCTTAACAAAGACAGACGTCACCTCAGAGTCAGAGGATGGAAAAAAATATTTCAATCATTGAACCTAAGAGGTAAACTGGTGTAGCTATTTTAATATTTGACAAAATAGACATCAAACCAAAACAAATCAGAAGAGATAGGGAAAGACACAACACATTCATCAAAAGAAAAATTCTTAATAAAATACTTGCAAAACAAACCAAAGAACACATCAAAAAGGTCATCTACCATGATCAAGAAGACATCATCTCAGAGACACAGGAATGGTCCAATATATATAAATCAATAAATGTAAACTACCATATAAGCAAACAGAAAGAAAAAGGTCATGTTCATCTCATTAGATAAAGAAAAGCTATATGACAAAACCCAACATATCTTCATGATAAAATCATGAAAGCATTTAGGATATCAGTGGCATATCTGAACATAATAAAGGAGTTCCCAGAAAACCCATAGCTAACAACAGCCTAACAGTGATAAACCCAAAACATTTTATTGGGATACACTGTATGAAGGTGTGCCTCTGTGTATTCAAATGTTAATTCTTTACCAGTAAGGAGCTAGTGGTCCATCATCCATCACCCATCTCATATTTTATAAATATTCATTCCTTCTCACCTGTCTAAGGCCATCTAGGATTTTATCTGGTTGGCTTTAATAAAGAGCTGATGATCAATAACTGGGCAGGAAAGGGAAGGCAGAACTTCCAGACAGAAATAGGGACTCTCAAAAAGAATTCAGAGGTGGAGATTTGCCAGCAGACATGGAGGGAACAGGATAGACTGCAGTAGAGCAGAGAGGTACAGAGCAAGCCACATAGAGGATCATAGTTGGGTTAAAAATATCAAAAAAGGAATAAAAAGGAACACGAAATGGCTGAGAAGTACCGAAGTACTTTAGAAAATGTTCAACATTGTTAGTCATCAGAGACACACAAAGCAAAATTACTTTGAGATTTTATTTTACACCAGTCATAATATCCAGGACCAGTAAGACAAATGACAGCTCATGATGGCAAGAATGTGGAGTAAGGGGAAGAGCCATCCATTGCTCATGGGAGTGCAACCTTGAACACCAACTAGAAAAATCACTGAAGGGGGTGATCCTCAGGAAGCTGGTGATCCAACTACCTCAAGACCCAGCTATACCAACATATACATACACCAAAATGATGTGTCTTTCGTTCTGCTACAGTCATACTGTTCAACCCTGTTCATAGCTGCTTTAGTCACAATCATCAGAAATTGGAAACTACTTGGATGTCTGTAAACAGATGAGTGGACAAAAATTTGGCATATTTACACAATGGACAGTTATTCAGCCTTTTAAAAATGAAATTCACAAGTAAATAGCAAAAATCACCTTGAGTAAAATAACTCAGACCCATAAAGACAAATAAGGACATGTTATCTGTTAAATCAGTGATAAACAGGATACAATCTATAGAGCCACAGAGGTTAGTAGTAGAGTATGGGACTAGCAAGGGGAATAGATCTCCCTGGGGAAGGGGAATCAAAAAAACTAATAGCTTAATAAGGTGGGGAGACAAATGGGAGGGTCAAATGGGGGGGGAAGAAGGGGTAGTAAGAAAGGAAACACAGGGAGGAACAGCTAAAACTGAGGGCCACCTGATGGGTTAAATAAAAATAGGGGCCGGGCAGTGGTGGCACACGCCTTTAATCCTAGCACTTGGGAGGCAGAGGCAGGTAGATTTCTGAGTTCGAGGCCAGCCTGGTCTACAGAGTGAGTTCCAGGACATCCAGGGCTACACAGAGAAACCCTGTCTCGAAAAACCAAATATATATATATATATATATATATATACACACACACAAATATGTATATATATATATATATATATATATTACAGTAGAAGCTTCCTTAAATACATACATATATGACATCAATCAAAATGAAATTGCCTAATAACAAGGGAGATAGAATCATAAATGTTTCACACTACAGCAACCCAAGGATTACATTTTTAAGTGCCTTTTCTAAGATCCATTTCAAAAGTAATATTTTTAAAAAGAATAAACGAGCTATAACTATAGCCTTTTACTTTTCCTGATCACATAGTATACAGCTTTTTAGGTTGATTTCTGAATCTAAAAATAAAATCTGCGTTGATTAAATACTGCTTAAGAAGAGTCTGCTTACCACACCATGTTTTCATAATTTCATACCTCAAATACTTAAGGAAAAATTTAAGGTTTCAAAGATGGCAATAGAAGAAATTATGTTTCCACTTGGGGGAAAATGGCCAAGCTTGTAATGTTACATTTCTATTAGAGATTTTTTTTTTTTATTTTTTACTTCACACTGACATGAAGACTTCTGGAATTGCCACACATAATTTGATCATACAAATCCAGGTTTATTTCACTGTATTTGATTATTTTTGTATGGATGGGTTTGATACCAAGACATGTACTCCCATGTCTTATTCCCTCTGCAATACATCACCGTTTTGATTATGTTGTGTACTTTTCAGTTCATAGAGTTTACAAGGAAAACAAAACTCAAGTCAGTAGCAAAAATGTACAGGATCACGTCAGATGTACAGCATCTGCATATGCCAGTGACTTTAAGAAATGTTCTTATCTAATTTTTAGTTTGTTTGGATTGATATTTATTTTGATTTTTTGTTTTTGTTTTGATTTGATTTTTTTGAAAGAGTGTAACAGGTCCCCAGACTTAGAAGGCTCCCTGAACTTAATACAGATGCCACCATGATGGAAGTGCCATTCAGGCCTTTGGAAGCCAGCACGTGGGCAGTACCACCAGCAAAAACAAGAACAAATTTCTAATCCATCAAAGTCCATAGTTCATAGTTCTGGAAAAGTTCTTAAATGTACTAACCTTGCTTTTTTGACTTCTTTATAACTGTTTTTGCTAACTGAGGATTAACAACTCAGGATGTGGATTTTGAAAGTCTACCATGTGAAATTGTCAGAACTGCCCTTGAGTCCTGCACAACCAGTTTAGTCACCAGCTGGTTTATAAAGACTTCTATTGGCTGAAACCTGTGCTAAGTACTATTTTCTGGTGAATACCTTACAACAAGAGAGAGAAAAATAAAATTATATGGATAGAATGGTTGGGAATATTTAGAAGAATTGGGGAGTAGAAATAACGCTATTAAGATATTTTATATGAAAAATTAATAATAAATTAATTATAAAACATTATTTGAAAATAATCGAACTGGGTGAGTATCCAGATTTCTCTTTCTGTGTAAACAAAACCTTCCACCTACAATCTGTCCTACTTGCAAGATGGTGGTCCAGAACTTGTAGGAGTGGCCAGCTAATAATATTGGGTTTCACTTGAAGCCAATGCAACAAAAGAGAGTCCATCACTACACTGCCTGGATAGCCATTAACCTAAGACTGGCCAGCCCAAAAACCTGGGGTGGAACCAAACATGACTGGCAAAAACAATTAATGAAATTATTTCAATTGATATTCTGCTATACTCATAGATGGGTGCCTTGTCCAGTCATCACCTTAGAGGCTTCCTTTGGGAGTACAAAGAAGTGGGTACAGAAAACCATAGGGAGACATTTTGGAAAGAGCATAAATTGGAAGTCTCTATTGGATCCCTTAACGATCAGGGAACCCCACTGAAGAAGGCCTAGAAAAATAGTAGGAGTCAGAAAAGATAGAGGACACTAGGAGAATATGGCCTACCAAATCAACTAAGCAGTGCTCACATGGGCTCACAGAGACTGAAGTGGCATGCACAGGACCTGCAGAGTCTACACCGAGTCCTCCAACTATATTCTATGGCAGTAAGCTTGGTGGTTTTGTGAGACCCTGACAGTGGAAGCTGGTATATCCCTGACTCTTTTTGCCTGCTCTTGGGACTCTTCGTCCTCTTGGGATAAGAGGTTTCTGCTTTGTCTCATTGCTTCTTATTGTTTCCTGTTTGGTTGTTGTTTCTAAGAGATCTGCTGTTTTCTGAAGAGGAAATGGAGGTGGAGTGGATCAGGGGAAGAAGGGAGCGGGGAGGAGATGGGAGAAAGGGACAGATGAGGAACTATGATTGGGATTATTATATGAGAGAAAAATCTATTTCCAATATAAAAACTTCTGTTAGTTCAGATACTTAACACAGGTAATAGATACAGCTCTTGGTGTTCTCTTTATATTCAGGGTGAAAAATAAACATATATTTCAGTTCTGCAGGTTTGCATACAGATTGTCCCAGCGCCACTTTAAAATGACTCTGTCCTCTTTTCAATGTATATTTTGGAAAATTATAGTTAATAGAAGATCTGACTGCTGAAGAATTAATAACGTGAACCAAAGATGACTGCCAGGAGCTGGTCATAATCCTCAAGTGTAGCTTTTGTATGAAGCTAGGTAGACTCAATATTGAATGACATATCTATTTCATACAGAAATGTGTATATGCTACTTTTATAATTTTTTTCCATATAAAGGTAAGACTTAAGTCTGAATGGGCCTCATAGAGTTTTCTTTGGAGTAACATAGATATAATCACAGTTACTAAAGAAAACAAGAAGGATGCGGGCAATGTTATCACCTCTTCCTAGCATCTGTGGTGATGCCCTATCTGGCTGTAAAGTTCTGAACTTTGAGATGTTTAATTAGGCTCCGTAGATGTCAGTTATGTATTAAAACACCATACTCATACATGTGAGAGCTTAAAGTTTCAAATAAAAATATCAAGCTCTATATTTTTCTGCCCAAAGATAGTGTCTTCCATGTATTCTATGATAGGAAATCTGTACCTGTGAAACCTTAAGAATAGAGTGGCCTAAACAGGTTCTGTAAATGACAGAAAAGGGAAAAGAGATCCAATATTATTTCAATTAAAAAAATAAATAAAATTTTATAAAATAAGAAATGTTTCAGTTCTAACTAATGGAAAACATGATTAGTGAGTAAAATGGTTTCTTCTCTCTCAGAACAACAAAAATACAATATAAAGATAAAAAGGTTATGTGAAATAGCTCTAAAATAGAAATCATTATAATATTTCAGTCAAAAGAAATTCTATACTGTACTTTCATAAGGCTTATGATTTTATTTCTGCATATGCTTATTTTATTTTAAAGACCACTGACAGTATTGGAAGTTAGTATTGGAAGCTCACATAAATGTGTGTTTGTCTCTTGGTATCATGAAATTTGTAGAGTTATAAATAATACCTAACTCAGGCAGGAGAAGTGACTCTACTCTTGAGAGTTCTATCATTGATTGCTCATGGAGAAGACCAAGGTGAAATTCCCAGAACTCATGAAACATAGCTCATGACTGCCTGTAACTCCAACTTAGAGAATCCAACAACCATTGGTTTAAAATCCACCTACACCCGCGTGCATATATATAGTGCACATGTGCTCATTTACACAGATACATATAATAAAAAATAATCATACGTCAAACTACTTAGTCTTGTTCAAATTTAAAATGACACTTTTTGGTATCAAATTTGGATTCATTCATGTTAATAATGACAATATCAATAACTCATGAGTTTGATATATTTTATTCTCTGTGCAATGTGTTTATCAACAAATTGTGTATGTAATAATGTGCTTTGTTATCTGCCTTTATTTGAAAACATGCAAAAGATCTCTAGGAAATTCTGTCTGTTAGAAAAAATTGATAAAGTAAAATAAAATTGTATATACCTCATCTACTTCTCAGACACAGAGTCCTTTGGAGTCCAAACTGGAACTACAGCCAGAAAGCCCCAGTGCCAGTATACCAGCCTGCTCACCTATTAAGCTGTTTCACTCATCTCTGGACAAAAGGACCCCTGAAACCAGAACTAAAACCCCAGTTAGTTAGGGACCAGCAAAGAGACTTTACTCTTCCACCCTCTCTCCTTGCCATCTGCTTGTCTTATTAGCCACCCTTACCAGCCTGAGCTCTAGAGTCACAGTGACACCTAACCCAGAAATTCAACAAGGGAGCCCTAGAGCCAGCAAGCCCACCCACCCACCTGAATATCTATTAGCTACCCCAACAACCACTACACTCCAATAACATATGGGTTCACATTTGTCCAAGATTCGAAAGCTGCACAACCTAATAAATAAGGGTAATAGCAAAGAAATATTTAAACACTCATGCAACAGAGACAAGAACAAATAACCATACTAAGAAACAGCACCACCAATCTGAATCCAGAGAACCAAGTGTGTCTTAGTCAGGGTTTCTATTCCTGCACAAATATCATGACCAAGAAGCAAGCTGGGAATTGCTGTTCATCACCAAAGGAAGTCAGGACTGGAACTTAAGCAGGTCAGGAAGCAGGAGCTGATGCAGAGGCCATGGAGGGATGTAACTTACTGGCTTGCTTGCTTCCCCTGACTTGCTCAGCCTGCTTTCTTATAGAACCCAAGACTACCAGCCCACAGATGGAACCACCCACAAGGGGACTTCCCTCCTTGATCACTAATTGAGAAAATGCCTTACAGCTGGATCTCATGGAGGCATTTTCTCAACTGAAGCTCCTTTCTCTGTGATAACTCTAGCTTGTGTCAAGTTGACACAAAACCAGCCAGTACAATTGACCCCTTGTCAACTTGACACACAAATATATTACTATTAAACCTCAACCCTGACTTTCTTATTCATACCCAAGATCTAAATAACTTTAAAAGTCCCACAGCCTTTGCAAATTCTTACTGTTAAAATTTCAATCCCTTTAAAGATATCCAATCTCTTAGAATTCAAAGTCTTTTTACCATCAAAAGTCTCTTAACTGTGGACTCCACTAAAAGACCTTTTTACTTCAAAAGAGAAAAATATCAGGGCACCGTCACAATCAAAAACATAACCAGACTCCAACTGTTCAATTTCTGGGATCCACTCACAATTTTCTGGATTCCTCCAAGGGCTTGAGTCACTTCTCCAGCTCTGCCCTTTGTAGCACACACCTTGTCTTCTAGGCTCCAGATGCTTGTACTCCACTGCTGCTGCTGTTCTTGGTGGTCAACTCATGCATGGTACTGGCATCTCCAAAACACTGCTGTCTTCAACTGCAACTAGGATTTACCATGGTGCCAAGCCTCACCTCCTTTGCATGACACCTTCAGTCCTGGGCTGTCAATTGCAACTGAGGCTGCACCTTCACCAATGGCCTTCCACAGCCTCTCACAGTGCCCAGGCCTCAGCTGCTCTTCACAACTCCTTCATGCCTTCAAAACCAGTACCACCTGGGTGACTCTTACACATTACCAAGTCCAGCCACAGCACAAGGTACAACTCTGGCTATCTCTGGAATGCAGGCTCTGTGCTCTCAGAAAACACTTCTCAGAAGATTTCACCCCAATGATGCTGGTCTCTTCTTAATCACTGCTAATAATCTTAGCTCCAGCTAACCAGTATCAGTAGTCCCAGCAAATGCAATGGTTTTGCTTTTGTAGTTCTGGTATCTTGTTAATCACAGCTGATCCTTCAGCCCCAGCTAACCAAAACCACAGAATCTTCACAGTCAAAATTGCAATGGCCCTGATAAGAGTCTTTAATCTTCCCTCTGAAATTTCACAAGCCAGGCCTCTATCTTCTGCACTGTTCTTAACATTATCTTCCAAGCTCCTACACAACATCCCACAGAGCTCTTAACACCGAATGGATCTTCTAGCCCAAAGTTCCAAAGTCCTTTCACCACCCTCCCCAAACATGGTCAGGTTGTCACAGGAATACCCCACTCTTGGTACCAATTTGTCTTAGTCAGGGTTTCTATTCCTGCACAAACATCATGACCAACATGCAAGCTGGGGAGCAAAGGGTTTATTTGGCTTACACTTCCATGCTGCTGTACATCACCAAAGGAAGTCAGGACTGGAACTCAAGCAGGTCAGAAAGCAGGAGCTGATGCAGAGGCCATGGAGGGATGTAACTTACTGGCTTGCTTGCTTCTCCTGGCTTGCTCAGCCTGCTTTCTTATAGAACCCAAGACTACCAGCCCACAGATGGTACCACCCACAAGGGGACCTCCCCCCTTGATCACTAATTGAGAAAATGCCTTACAGCTGGATCTCATGGAGGCATTTTCTCAACTGAAGCTCCTTTCTCTGTGATAACTCCAGCTTGTGTCTAGTTGACACAAAACCAGCCAATTCAAAGTATCAACCCAAAGGCACAAACAAGCTGATACACAAGACTATGGGCTCAAAGGAGCAATTATAAATATGTTAAAGATACTCAAAGTTTATATCAATAAATGCCTACCTAAATGAAGACAGTGAAAACTCAAACATCTGAATAAAACCATGTCTATAATTCAAGATATGAATGTAAAATTTTATAATATAAAAGGACTTCTGAAGAACAACCAAACTAAAATAAAATTCAAAATGAAAATCTAAGAAATTCAAAGAAGAAGCTTATGGAAACATTTCACTAACAGATTGGTTCAAACGGAAGATAGACAAGGTAACAGAAGTAGGATCACTTTGTCAATGTAAAGGCCTAATTCAAAAATATCTAAATAAATATATACAGAATTAAAGGTGTTTTTTCCACTAAGTTGGATCTACAACATACTCTAGAAGGAAGACTAAAGAAAATATTCTAGGGTATAAGAAATAAAATATCCAGAACAATTAAGCAAAAGAAGTCTAAGATAACAAGACTACAACAAGAGTATGACAGGAATTTATAGACATTGTTTAACACTCAATATTAATGGTCATAATTCCCCAATAAAAGACATAGACTAACAGATTATATTAAAAAAAACAGGATCCATCTCTTTTGCTGCCTCCAAGAAGCATAGTAACCATCAACAATGATCAAACTCTTGAAGGGAAAATTTGGAAAAAAATTTTTGAAGCAAATAGAACTAAGAAACAAGCAAAGGTAGCTATTTTGATATTTGACAAAATAGATTGCAAATCAACCCTTGTCAACAGGGAAGAACATTGTATACTCATTGAAAGAAAGAGCCAACAATACGATGCTATGATTCTAAACATTTATATACCAATCATAGATGTGCTCAGTTTCATAAAATAAATGGTATTGAATGTAAAATCACAGATTGACTCTAACTCAATGATAATGGGTAACTTAAATGTCCTATTCTCACCAGTACACTGATCATACAGACAAAAACCAACTAGAAAGACTTAAAGTTATTTAAAAGCACATGGCTAGTGATTCCAGCAGACATTTACATAACATTTTGCTTAGCCACTAAGGAATACACTTACTTCTCAGCAGTCCTTGGAGTGTTCTTCAAAACTGACCACATATTAGGAACAAAGCAAGTCTCCAGAAATATAGGAAAATTGAAATAGCATCATGAATCACATCTGATCACACAAAACAAAGCTGGATATCAAAACTAACAGGAACACCAGTAAGTACACAACTCACAGGGAAAAAATTACTGAATAAAAGTTATGTCAAGACAGAAATCAAGAAAATTAAAGTTTTTTGAATTTAGAGAAAAAGAAAACATGACAAAGCAAACTATATGGAACACAGGAAAGTTTACAGTCTTAAGGGTTTACATCAAAAACATGAGAGATCTCATGTTAATTACTTATTGATCTACTTGAAAGCCATAGGAAAAACAAGAACAAATTACACCTAAAAGGGTATGTGCTAATAGATTATGAGACCAGGGTTGAAATACATTAATTATAATAGAAAAAAAAAAAAGATACCTTGTTGGTAATCAATAGTTCACACAGAGGTCCAGTCAATAAGAGGGAAATTATGGCTAATACTGGAAACCTACCCTACTACCTAGGACTAGTAGATCATGGTTCTGAGATGTGATCCTTAGCTATACTTTCCTAATCCCTAACTACATTCTAGGTATTTGTTCTTTTACACACATATATGTGTGGTCCTCACCCCACATCAAGAAAACTGGACAGCATTACAGAAAGTGACAATAATTTGAAATGAAGATGCAGAGTCATAGTGAATACATCTATAAAACAATTTCCATATCTAAGGCTTGGGAACATCTCAGAAGAGGGAGCAGAAAGATGGAATGAGCCAGAGATAAAGTTTGCTATAGGATTCTCTTTTCTAGAAATGTCAGAAACTATACCCATAAAGTTTCACCAACCAGATATAAATAAGAGCTGAAAAAGATAACAATAATTATAACTTTTTTTTCAAATCCTATTTTTATTTTTTTATTTATTTACATTTCAAATGTTATCTCCTTTCCCAGTTTCTCTTTTGCAAATCCCATATTCAATCCCCTCTTACCCTGCTTCTTTGAGGGTTCTCCCCCACCCACCTACTCACTCCTGCCTCACTGTCCTAGCACTAGTCGACACAGGGGCATCGAGCCTTCACCGGACCAAGGGCCTCCCCTCCCATTGATGCCAAAGAAGGCTCCTTTATCCCCTTCAGTTCTTCTCCTAACTCCTCCCCTGGGGATCCTGTGCTCAATCCAATAGTTGACTGCAAGCCTCCGCATCTGTATTTGTCAGGCTCTGGCAGAGTCTCTCAGGAGACTGCTGTATCAGGTTTCTGTCAGCAAGCACTTCTTAGCATCCACCATAGTGTCTGGGTTTGGTGTCTGCATTTGAGATGGATCCATAGGTGGGGCAGTCTCTGGATGGCCTTTCCTTTAGCCTCTGCTCTACTCTTTGTCCCTGTATTTCCTTTAGACAGGAACAATCCTGGGTTAAAATTTTGGAGATGGGTGGGTGGCCCCAACCCTGAACCGGGGGACCATACCTAACCTCTGGGTATGGTCTCCACAGGTTCTCCCTCCCTTTTGTGGGGTATTAATGCAGCTTCTTAAACACTTTAACCTTCCTTGTAGCCCACCAGAGGTAGTAGGAAAGAAAGGATATGGGAGAGGAGGGAAGTGGGCCTGTTTAGAAAAGTTCATTGGAGCAACTCCCATCTGTGTTGTCTGGAAATCAGCAATTCAGTTCACAGGTTAGCAGCTGTAGCTCAGTCACAAACACCTCACAGATACACCAGCAGTTCAATGGAGTTAGCAACAGTGGTGACATGGCCTAACAGAGACACCCAGGCCTCAGCTCAAGTCAGCAGGAGGGACCAGGAAGGACCAGGGTGGACCAGGAAGGACAGGAGAAGTTCTCATCTGTGCCTCTCTCAGGGAAGCATAGATCAATGAAGATGCAAGACCCACAAGCGTTGCACAGCTAGCTGTACCAGCAAGCCAAGCTATGCCCTCCAAACATCACATGTCCTCCACGGGTCTTGCCTCAGCACAGCTCTTGCCTCAGCATGGGTCTTGTCTCAGGACATGAATCCAATCAGCACCAGTCCTTGGAAGTGGTAAGAGACTGCAGTACCCCACCAGCAGTTTTTTGGTGCATTTCTCTCTATGGTGTCCTGACAAATGCAGCTCAACTATGTAATGCAAGGCAGATCAATACACGTGTGTCATTAGCAAAGAATCTTTTATCATGTGTCCTTTCATATGCTTGCTTTAACAGAACATCTTCTCTCCTGTGTCTGCTTCAGTGAAACATTCCTTCAGGAGTCTGTCTTAGTCTTTTACACCTGTGTCCACTTTAATGAAACATTCCTTCACGTGTTTGCCCCAGCAAAACACCATCCAACAGACTTTCCAAAGAACGCTTAAGTTTCCACCTCAATAATAGGCATGATAAAGTGGACAGAATAAAGATCACAAGACCTCACCCTTACACAAATAACTATAGTCAACTAAGATTCTGAAAGTTGAAAACATTGTCTTCCCCAGAGACTATCACACCAATTGGTTATCCAATTCAAAACAGTCTTGACAGCATACACACAAGTGATTTCATGCAGAATGAGAAGATTGTATTTAATAATATATATGTATTTGCATATACACATACACATATAACAATAATCAATGAAAAGAAAGACCATGAATTAAAAAAGAGTAAGGCATGTATGGAAGAGTTCAGGTGAAGAAAGGGACTTGTTGCAGTTATGGAATTCTATCATCACATTCTCAAAAAAACCCAAACAAACAAAAAAAGAATTAATTAAGATGCATTTAATGAAATGAGGCCTTGGTTTCCAGAAAAGATAAAGAAGATAGACAAACCTTTAGTGAGATGAACCAAAAGAAATGGAATGGATCAGAATAAAAGAAATAAAGAAAGAGGAACAAAAAAGAAAAAAAAATGAAAGAAACTGAATATACTCAGAAAATCTCAAGATCATACTTTTAAACATATATTCTGCCAAACTGAGCAATATAAAAGAAATGGATGAATTTTACATATAAATGACTTACCGAAGTTAATCAAGGTGAAGTAAGTATTTAAATATATTCATAGCTTCCAATGAGATGGAAGTAGTAATTTAAATTCTCGCACTGAAACCAAGTTTAAGGTCAGATAGAATCACACAGAGTTCTACCAGACCTTCCAAGAAGAGACAACACTGGCATTCTTCAAAATATTCAGCAAAATGAAGAAATATTTTCAAATTCTTTTTATGGAACTATTATTGACTTGATATCAAAAACCAAAGAACCAACAAAAATAAGGCAATTATAGAGCAATGTAGTTTTAAATACGTATCTACTTAAATCAGGAACAAGATTGACAACGAGATGGTCATTCTTTCTACTCTTTGTTCTATGAACACAGTGCTTGAAACCTAATCTAGGGCCATAAAACAAATTAAGACAGAAAGTTGGGTACAATCAGGAAAGGAAGAATTTAAAAGATCTTTGCAGATTATGTGATTGTGTACACAAAAGACTCTAAGATTCCACCAGAAAACTCTTAAGGCTCATAAATACATTGGGCAAAATAGCAGGAGATTACTGCACTGACTCCCCAGTTAAACAATACAGACTATTTCCATTGTTCTTGGTTACCCTCTAGAACTTGGCAATAAGACCCTATTTTTGAAGACACCACATACTTGAGTCAGACCATAGCTAAACCTAGTCAGCACTCGACTTATTGGCTAGCTTTCAGAGTGCTGAAAGGTGCTAAACATGCTACTGGAGAAGGAAAGTGATCACCAGTCTAACTCAGCTGTGATCCCTGAAAGATACGACATGGACTTGAGCTGCATGCTATGTGCACTGATGGAATCCTAGTGAGAATGTTATCAGAGTAAACAACTGCTTCCCAATTTGACTGAAGATAACCTTTGTAAGCTGAAACCCATACATGGCACAGTCAATGAGGCCAAGGCTTTGTGGTTAAGTATGTCGTAGACCCACTAATATTCTGCTAAATTGACATGGCTTTAAAAAGAATCCCTACAACATTGCTATACTTATACATCGATGTATCTCTCAAACCTCATCAGAGAAGAGGCTTCTTGCACTAGATGGGAATTAACAGATATTTGCAATGCACACAGAATAAGAGGCTTCAGAGTGCTCAACCATAAATGAGATACCTTTAAACACTTTTAAGTGCTTCCAAAATGCATAATACCAATCATCCAAAAATAATATATCATTCGAGAGTTGTTCTGTTTCATTCCTTTTATTTTGAGACAGCATATAATGAACTGCAGTAATCAGAGATGACTTACCAAGTACTGGGAAACATCTTGCCAGGGGAATGTTAAATGCCAAGAAATTTACTTTCTACCTGAAGTCAATTAAATCAATGAAATGCATATTAAAATTGAAATAGTTAAAATGGAAATCCTATTTTCACCACACTGAGAAAAGCAGAAGTAAAAGAGCCCCAAGGGAAGACACAAAGCTTAGAGACTCATTCATTCAAATAGTCAGGAATCCCCATAAAAAGACTAAACTGAAAGCTATAACATATATATTCAAGAGGACCTGATACAAGTCCCTACAGGTCCTATGCTTGCAACTTCAGTCTCTATGAGTTCAGAAGGCCTTGTTCGTCCATTCTGCCACAACTGCAAAATATGTTAGGGAATAATAACCCAAAGTGTGTGAGTACCCACCCAAAGTCTGATTTGACGTAAGGCCCACTCCACAAGATAGAACCCACCCCTGACACTGCTTCGGTGACCAAGAAGCAAAGATTAGATAGCATAGGCCTAATGCTTCTGTGCACTGTGGAATTGGAATGTTGCTTTCTGTGCACCCATATCTGGTTGCAATCCTTCTTCTAAATATCTCCAGTCTTAATAGTGTGTAAACATTGCTCCCAATTCTTTCCTGATTTGTAAATAAAAGCTGATCATCCAATGACTGAACAGAGGAGAGAATAGGGCAGGACTTCCTCCCACTCTGGGGAGTTAAGCAGGAGAGAGAGGAAGTAGGTATGACTCACAAGAAAAGAGTCCGGAGACACCATGAGAAAACAGCTCTAAGAGAGAAAGCCATAAAATGCAATTATCTTGGGGATTTTGGCTGGGAGGCAGCCAGATTAGTTTAGTGGATTAAAATAGAGTAATACTGCTCAGTTGTTGTGCCTTTAAAGCAAGTTAAATAAGTATAATGGCCAAGTCTTAATTATATCAGAGCTAGCTGGGTTAAGAGAAAAATTTCTACACATATACAGAGACACTAACTCAAGAGACCTAGACTAAAACCAAATACTATTTGTCTAAAACAGATAAAACAAAAAAAATGTAATGATAAAGTAACTGCTATGATACTCATAGACTTGTGCCTTATTCAGCCATCATTGTAAAAGAAGCCTCCTCCTGCAGCAGATGGAGTACCAATACAGAGACCTACAACCAGACACTACTCACAGAGATTTTGGAACATACAAGTCTAAATGAGATATCTCCACCAAATTTCTCCCCTCAAAATTTAGTGAACCCCACAGGGGAGGAGAAAGAAGTAGTGTCAGAACATTCAAAGTTTGATTTCTGTAATTATTCACATGACTGAAAGAGGGTATACTCTGTCATGATAAATCCTGTAGAGAAAGAAATATTCATACTGAAAAGCTCTGAAAAAGTTAGGTTGCTTCCTAGCTGTTACCTTGTGATTACATGTCTTACCAGAGGCATTGTTTTCCAAGTTCGTATTACAAAAAGTTCAAAACTTGATTCTAAATATGTTGTAAAATGTATTCGTCAAATATGCATCCTCCTTCTCTGTTCCAAAAAACAGAATCATGTATGATTCTATGTATGAAATATAATCTAGCATTTTATAAAATTACAATTATATTTGAAGTAAATAATTTTTGCAACATTGAAAATATGTAATAATACATTAAAGTTGATATAAAGGTTATAAAAGAAAGTAGTAATGTTAAAAAGTCATTGTGAACAAGAACTTTTATCAGGTGGTTTAAATTCCATATCAGAACATAACTGGCAATGTTTGGCTGAGGATTGCAAATTAGATGTCACCAGGGAAACAAGAAGAAATTTTCTCAAAAATAAAGTAGCAAAACAATGTTATAGAGCAGTAGAAAACCAAGAGATTGATCGCAAGAGGAAAGATTTTTAAAGTGATCAAAATGTCTATCATTAATTCTTTAAGTGATATAGAAATGTATAGTGAAGATAACTGTCCCATCAGATTTAGTGTATTATACTGGAAAATACTTCATATACCTTTCTACTATGTGGTTAAAAATCTGAATGTTACTATCTTTCTGGATAATAGGTAACTTATATAGTGGTCATAATAAAAAGTCTAGACATAGGAAACCCTGAAGTAAAGAATATTATCATATATGTCATAAAAATTTTAAAAGAAAGACTGCATGTAAAAAGAAAAAAATTAATAAGACATTATATTAACTTTGCATACAAAATTCCAATTATATCATTTTCTTCTTATTCTGGTAATATTTATTGCTTTACTCACATGAGGAAATGTGCCAACTCATACATAGTTAAATAGTATTTTATTCATGTTAGCTTTGTTTGTTCCTACTTGAAATCATTGGGAAGTCCAATAGCTTTAAACATAGTAAACCTACTACTTGAAACCAATTTCATAGAGTAAATCCTTAGTATGTAAGAACATGTGAAATAAAAGTAATAATATAAAAATATGTAAGCAAATTAGAATATAGTAGAAAAAAGTAACAAAACTAAATTTATTGCATAGTAAATTGGAAAAGTTTCATGGCTTGCTAACTTTAAAAAAAGTTAAAAATATTAAAGTGGCTATAGTCATAAAAACATATTATCTAAAATTATAAAAGTAAAGAAAAATATATCCATAAATATTCACAAACATATGTCAAATTGATTAAACATAAGTAACCAAAAATTCTTCTAGGTGTGCCATTGCAACATACATAGATGATTTAAAATATACTTAAATTTTGAAACAACACTGTTTGCCAGCATTGCTTTACTTACATTGTACAAGAACTTCAGCATGTTCTAAACTTGGACTTCCTTAAAAATTACCAAGGCAAAACTTCTGAATAGTTCATTTTTTCCAGCATATTAAACAGAATCTGGAGCTTTATACTAAGTTTTTACAAAGTTACTCTATAGACAGATAAATCTCGTTGGGAAAGTAGATGTCTAAACATTTTAAATGTAACTTCCTCTTCTGGTTCAAGAGTAATATTTTTAGCTGATAAAATATGTGCTTGAAAGCCAAGACTGTGAACATTCTTGGTTGAAAAGTGGTGGAGAAAAATGGAGAAAGTAATCTGCATTTTTTCCCTCATTCCCCAAAGGTGTTTACAAAACTCTCAGCTCAAGATAATTTAGAGTTTAATATTTTGACTATAGGAGTTAAGATATAATTGCTTTGTCTTTCCTTGTTCCTCCTAGAATTGCTCTCACAACCCACACTTTCTGTGATGCTACAAGTTTTTGCATTAACCTCTAGGGGAGTAGAATGGAATTGAGACAGGTTTTGTAATTAGCTGTGGTTGTAAAAGTCAGGCTTTCAGAAAGCAGAAGTTGCCATCAGAATCAGTATCAGAAGAGAGTCCAACTGCAACTGCACTTGGAGAATAAATCTGTTGCTGTAGCAACCAGGCCCCATTTGCTATCAAAGAAGGAAACATACCAGAAAATGAAGAAAATGCTTCTGCTCAATTTTAAAAGGATAAAAGGTTTTAGATTCAACATTTTAATGGGGAATAAGCTTCAAACTTTAGATATTAAAAACAAACTACTTAAAAGTATAATCACAAAATAATAACTAGACCAATGAATATACAAAATTTTGTACAAATTTGTGTACTCAAAAAAGTTATTTTTATTTTCAATTATTCAAAATGTACTGAAAAAAACATTCCATTAACTCCTCAGAGACTATATATTGTTTCCTACTGTCTGTATAATTCTCCACTGATATGATTTTGATGTATTCTCTTCTATATCAAAAACACATTTCATGAAACTCCTCTTGAGAACTAGATAAGAAAAAAGATCCTGTCTTAGTGAATAGGTGCTACAAGAAAACTACTAACAACTCTGTGGCTTCACCACAGAAATGTATTTTTCACAGGTTTAAAGCTAGAAATGTAAAAATTTAAAACCCAGAAAGATTTATAGTGTGGTAAGAAGCCAAATAGCTTGAGAAGATGCCTTCTGTGCTTCGTGTAATAGAAAGCACAGAATACCTGCTTTGGGGATGGTTTTCCTGTAGAAATGGGTCCCAGCATTTTGAATGTCATCCACATGAGCCAAGCACCTCTGAAAAGACCCACCTATGAACCCTATTATGATTCATACTATACTTCAAAATGTATGCTCTGTGGAGACACTAATATAGAAGAACATTTCTTGAATGATAGACATAATCTGACTTCTACTATTCAGTGACCATTCATACAAATTAAACACTTGAAAGAGTTACAGGAATGTGAGTTATGTACATCGAAGTACCTTCTGATGAGGTGAAACTTGAAAACATATTTGGAATAAGTTGCCCAAGGAGTCATCCAGTAAAATCGTTCTTCACCCAAGGTTAAGGAGGTTGTGGTGTTTCTTCTAATGAAACCAAGCAATGAAAGTTTATCATATGTCTAAAGAAAAACTAATGTCTGGGTAGAAGATAATACATGTTCCTAAGTATATTGCTTCATTATCCAGAAGGGTTAGAGATTTGGATGGGAAATGTAAGAATACTTGACAAAAGCTGACAGACTGGGTAAGATATCAGGGATGCATCCAAGACTTTAAGTAACAATTCCTCAATCGCTTTGCCTCACCCACCAAAACCAGAGGCAATCTTTCCATGGAAACCCACTGGCCACGCTGGCCTGGGTATCAAGCAGGTGATCTTCATTCTTCATCGTGCGCTATGATTCTGATATCCCCATCTCATCCCTACCTGCAGCAGCCTCTCTTCCTCCCCTCCCTGTGGACGCCATAGATCATTGTGGCAGACCCAATAGTCCTCCCTCCCATGAACTGCCCTGACCCGCGGGACCAGTTATTGGAGGGATACCCGAGGAGACCCTAATACCTGTGGTAGAGAAGGGCGAGAGAGAAGAACGAGACCAAGCAAGCTCTTTGTCAAGGTCTCACTTTATTTTCAAAACTCATCTACTTTTATACATTATTCAAAAAAGGGGAAAACTGAAAGGCAGGGAGAAACAGGGGTGTGAGGTGATGGGGAGGGGGTGGGCTCAGCCAACGGTCACAGTGACCCAGATACTCTTTCACGAAAACAGGGTATCCTTGTGGTCTTTGTGGTTTCATATTCAGCTCTCGGAATAGTCATAATATTTTCTAGTTCCTTGAACTGTATAGTCTAAACTGTGTGGTCTATTTTCCAGTTCTTCGTGGCTTCATTTTCTCATGACATAGAGATCTCAGCATCTGGGGGGTGGTGGCTCCCAACAATGAACCTTCTCTGTTTCTCCCCTCTAGCCCATCCCCATCCCTGTGTGTCAGCATACAATGGAAGAAACAATTTTACCACGAGGAACTCAGAAGTACCCCTTATCAACCAACCTTCAGCCAAAATGTGTCCCTAAGATTCAAAAGGGGCAACAGACACCAAGGAATAGGATGTCCACCCGCCAAGGAAAAAGTAGATAACAACATCTAGAATAACAACCATCCCAAGCCCAGATGACCAGATCCTTTTGTTTTTTTCTACTTTTATGTATTTAACAGTTTTCTTCATTTCATTCCACTGTTTGCTTATGATTTCATAATCTTCATTACTGTTATTGTGCTTTCATGCTAGTGAACCTCTGAGGAACTGAAGCTATTGCCTGCAAATATCTAAGGAATAATAATAAAATATAATATGATAAAACAAAAAACAACAAATCAGAAGAGGAGAAAACAAGCAAACACAAGGAAATGAGCCCAAGGAAAGGCACAAGAAACAGATACAGACACAGAGGCTCACTTGTGCTGACACACTCAGTAGAAAATGGCATAAATATAATTTTTATTACACTTGGTAGATGCCTACATATTGTGAAACTCCAAGTTTACACAACTGAGTTATTTTAAAAAGAGGAAGAACTCTGAAGCAAATTAGAGAATAAAATCCATGATGCTCTGGTTCAGTTAGCTTAGAGATAAGCTTGCCTTGGGCTCACAAGGTCACTATAGTTTCCATGATATATGATATGAGTCACTGAAGAAGTCACATGTGCCTTTGACCTTATAGCATTAGGCAATTATTCCCACTTACTCTCAGTGAATATTTTCCCATTAAAAACCACTGTTGTTCTTGAGAATTATGCAGAGAATCTAGACACATATGCATGACGATTTTTCATACTCAGTCTTCTTTAACATTTGTAGTGCTTTACTTATAACCTCTATTAGTTCAGAAACAGTTATAAGTATCCATGTGACCTGGTTGATACAATTGCACATTTTATACATTATTTTATTCTTATTATTTCTCTCCTTTTTCACCATGAACTTATAATTTACTGGAATTTAGATCTCATACCACAAACACACTGCTGAAACATTTGTATAATAAACACGGATTCTTCAGCATTTTTTCACATCATTGGAAGAGAAATGTGATGCAGTCTAAGATAATATCCACTGTATCTCCAATTATATTATAATGTTAACACTTACTTCAGAACTATTTAGAATTTTTGAGAAAAACTTTGCCTTCCCACTATGGTTTGAATCATCACTTCATAATCAATCTGCCTGTAATGAAGTGAGAAATTTAAGGCTGGATGAATAATTTTCATATCTCCTCATTTCCATAAAATTTTACTTCATACATAATTCTGTAAAATTAACGTCTAATATCTTTCTTGTGTAACTTTTCATTCACTGAATTATTTCTTGTTAATTTTCATTTGTAATTTTTCTTTCATTTTGAGCCTTGATAAATCATTTTTCCTATATACAGTAATAAAATGACAGAATAAATAATGTATATATTATATACTATGGTATAGATACATTGTTTTAAGTATGTTAACTGCTAAGGACAAAATACAAATATATAGGGTCATATAAGTAGTTAATATCATCATTTGTACTTCCAGAGAAGGAGAAATGAGCTGTAGAAAGATTGCATACTAACAAATAGCATTGTATCATATAACTAGGAAACCCAATATG
The DNA here is from genome assembly GCA_028551405.1 of Uromys caudimaculatus. NCBI lineage: Eukaryota > Metazoa > Chordata > Mammalia > Rodentia > Muridae > Uromys > Uromys caudimaculatus. Next base: position 83,148,616 of record CM052709.1, on the reverse strand, counting down.
TCTTCCTTCACCCTGATTCATGTTACCTCTTGTATACAATATCTGTTTTTAATAAAATGTCCAAATCAAACTTAGAGCCAACATAAACTAAGTCAATTGAAGTGTCAGAGAAATACTTTTTAGGTTTGGCTACATAAAGAAAGCCCAAGGCCACTTGGTTAAATAGTTTTAACAAAGTACAATAGGACTGCTTTATTAATTTTTCCTATTTTGCATCTTATTTAACTCCCACACATTTTATTTATACTGCAATCCTGTGTACATTCTTATAGACAATCGTGACACTATGTTATTGAAATGACAAAGAATGACAATGACGTGTATTTCAAAACTCAGGTTCAAGCCAGAATTGCAAATAATTTCAAGCGTGATGATAGCAGAGCATTTATCTGAGTATAAGAATTTGTGAGTTTGTGAGAATGCAGAAGTCATGTGTCTCTTCATTCAATTTATATCTTGACTTTCTTTTTTTTATGCTGAAGCTATTTATTTATTTATTTATTTATTTATTTATTTATTTATTTATTTATTTTTGGGTTTTGACATCAGTTCATTGTAAAACAATTGTAAATAAGTGATGTATTTCTTAGTATGCGTAGTTTGGCTTCACACCCATATTATTACAGTGATGAGTGAGATCTCGCACGGATACAGATGTGCCTTTGTCTCCTCCATTAAGAAGTTAACTACCTGTGCCAGAATCACTGAGGAACTACCTCTCGTGAAGAGTTCATGTTTAAAGAGATAGGAGGAATAATTATGCCCGTAAGGAGATAATGTGCCTTTCCTTCCCCAAATCTTTGCCCTTAGTGTAGTCTTTAGAAGCTAACATGAGGATTTTGGAGGGCTGTCTACTCACATTTCTGAGTCCTGAGAAACATTCAGTTTTCTGGTTTTTTTTTTGTTGTTGTTTTGTTTTTCTCTTCTGTTTCTAAAGAGCACTGGCCAGAGCCAAATTACTCTTTTTCTAGAACTCCTGAGCTTCCTTACACTGAAGCACCTCCCCTACCTTTTGCCACCAGCTGCTTGTCAGCCATAAGTGGCTTATCTCTATGCCCAACACAAACAGTGCTCTCTCTTCCCTGTCTCCAGTTCTGTTCTGTAAATCTACAATAATACACTGTTCTCTAAATCTTCTTCTTCTTTTTTTTTTTTTTTTTTTTGGTTATTTTATTTATTTACATTTCAAATGTTATCTCCCTTCCCAGTTTCCCCTCCACAAGCCCCCTATCTCCTCCTCCTTCCCCTGCCTCTATGAGGGTGCTCTCCCAACCGACCACCCACTCCTTCCTCAGCAGCCTAGCATTCCCCTACCCTGGGTCATAAAGCCTCCACAGGACCAAGGGGCTCCTCTCTCAGTGATGCCAGATAAGGCAATCCTCTACTACATATCCAGCTGTAGCCATGGGTCCCCCCGGGTACTCTTCAGTTGATGGTTGACTTTCTTTTGTGAACATTTACCAACTACCATTAGTGTAGAGGAATTTTAATCCAGCAACACGGCTGCTCTGATCTGTGTGATCTGGCTGGGATACAGACACATCTTTAATCCCAGGAGACAGAGGCAAGTAGATCTCTGAGTTCAAGGCCAGCCTGATATAGAGCAAGTTTCAGGTAAAGAAAAGCAGTTAGGTCCAGGTGTAGTGGTACTTGTCTTTAATCTCACCACTTAAATCCCAGGAGACAGAGGCACGCAGATCTCTGAGTTCTAGTCAGTTAGTTCCGTTCACTCAGTTGAGTTCAAACAAAATATTTCAGAGAAAGGTCTCAATAACAGATTGGAAGAGGTAGAAAAAGAATGCCATGTCGTGAGAACAAAATAGAAGAATTGGATTATTTGGTGAAAAAAATATCAATCTACTGCCCAGAACCCCCTAGAAAAAATTCAAAAACTGAAGACAGAACATGAAGACACTATAGTAGGCCAAACCTATGGAAAATTGATATCAGAAGAAGAAATAAGTACTCGTGCTAAGTGCACAAAAAAGTACATTCAACAAAATCATAGACGAAAAACAAAAACTTCCCTAATCTAATGAGATTTTTAAAATTTATAGAACACCAAATAGACAAAACCAAAAAACAAACTCCCCATATCATATAACAGTCAAAATACTAAATGTATACAACAAAGAAAGGCCAATGGAAATTGCAAGACTGAAAAATCAACTCACATACAGAGACAGACTCACCAAATTCCCAGCAGGTTTATCAGTTGAGACCATGAAAGTTGGAGGTATTAGACCAATATTCTACAAAGTTATGAAAAGCCACAGATGACCAGGTCAGATTTTTCTACCCAGAAAAATAACTAGCCATAATCAAAGGAGAAAACAAATGTTTAAGTGATAAAGCAGGCATAAGGACTATCTGACCACTAAATCAGCTCTACCAAAGACACTGCAGGTAACAAACAATTCCAGAACACTAAATTAAAATAAGCCTAATAGAACATGATAAAACTAAGAAATTGACAGAAATCAATATATATTTTTCAAAATATCAATGGTCTCAACTTTCCCAGTAAAAAGACACATATTAACAGATTGTACATCCACTCAAATACATAAGGAATAACTCACATTACCCAAAGTGCACTGGTGTCAGGAAAAAATGGACTTCCTCTTACAATAATTTTACCGAGAGCAAACCCAGATTTGAATTCTCTATTTCTCTCTCCATGTGTCTTCTTCCACTGTCTCTCTTAACAGTCTGCTATATGTGTCTGATCCTGTGTTCTTAGGCCAGCCTCATATCTAATGTCCCTATGTCTCTCTGTGTCCCTAACAAAATGCTTTTGCTCTGCATTTATTGAACATCATAGAAAACATCACATTGGGAAGGCATGACGGATAATTACGGGAATCTCTAACAGAATTCCCATACAAGGAATAAAATTTCACTGACTCCAACTGACCTCAAATGACCTAGATAACAAGCAATACTGCACACATCATTGCAAACAGGCTCATCGACCTATGTCTGCATTGTTTCTGATATTTACAGTAATGGTTTGCCTTAAATAGGGTTGTTTTTTCAACCTCCTGATGCTCTCAACAAATGGCTACTGTATCACACATACATACCTACCTACCTTCTTTACTCTCTATACCAGGAGTATAGAAAAGTACACACACACACACACACACACACACACACACACACACATATATATATATATATATATATATATATATAGAGAGAGAGAGAGAGAGAGAAAGAGAGAGAGAGAGAGAGAGAGAGAGAGAGAGAGAGAGAGAGAGAGTACAGTCTCTGTGATTTCATAACTGTATCAGTCTTGTATCTGCACAATGTTCTTTCCGCTCTTGGCATCATTGACCATCTCTTTTTCTCATAATTTTTACCCCTTCTTTTCTACAAAAATCTCTGAGCTTTGAGGGGATAGGGTAAAGACATCTAATTATATCTAAGTTTGACAGAGTCTCTCAATCTCCTCCCATTGTCCACTTGTGAGTCTCTGTTTTACTTACCATTGTCTGCAGAAGAAACTTCTCTGATGATGGTTGAGAGATGAACTAATCTATGAGTACAGCAATATGTCATTGGCCAACACAAAAGATATTCTATGGTTCTGTTTGCTGTGTGTATGTATGTGTACTTTTTGTTATAGTTAGCATTTTTTGTGTAAGTAGGCTTTTTGTTTGTTTTTGACTTTTATGGTTTGGTTTGGTTTGAAAAAGAGATAGAGAAGGGGCCTGAAACATGGCGTTGTGTAGGTGGGTATGAGAAGAGGATCTCAGAGGAGTCATGGAAGGAAAAATAACATGATCAGCATAAATTGTGTGTAAAACGTTTTAATAAAAAAAGATGTAGTATGCATTAGCTTAGGTTGTAAAGGTTGATAAAATGGGAAAATTAAGGCAAGGAAGGTTGGCTATTATATTGTTCTTTTAAAGGCAGGTTAAACAAATGAGTGCACAGTAGCATATCAATCTTAAGACTTACATGATCTTAAGATGTGTTCACTTGGCTGTGAGTTTCAGCAAAAGTTTCTATCTCTTTGACTGTAAGATAAATTTTATAACAATGTATCACAACAAAACTAAATCAGAAAACAAGATCAATCATTTTGCTGCCAGTTCATGGCCAACAATAGACTACAATTTAGGGCAAAGGTATGGAAAAGTTATTCCAAACAAATAAATCCAAGAACTAGGCAGAAGTAGCATTTTTTATATCTTAAACTAAGTACCATCAAACCAATCAGAAGAGGTAAAGAGAGGTGCCTTGTGAAAGGAAAATAGCAGAGTATTAAATTTAAATCCTAAATATATATTCACCAAATATAGGAGCACTCAATGTTATAAAAATTTTCTAGTAAAGTCAAAACAAGGATCAATCTCCAACACAATGATAGCAGGTGATATTAATATCCCACTCTCCAAAACATAGGTGATCAAGCTAAATAAAGACATTCAATGACATCACATATCAAAATGATCTTACATATAACTATAGAACATTCTACCTGAGTACTGCACAATATGTGTTCTTTACAGCAGCGCTATGGACTTTATCCAAGCTACAGCACATAGAGAAATAACATCTTGCATTATATTCAACCAGGATGGGTTAAACCTATAAACCAGCAACAAAAGAAAAATCTAAGAGAAGACAAATTCATGGACACTACCAAACCAAGCCAAACAAGACAAAAAGCCATTGAACCAAGTTAGGTGAAGAAAGAAATGAAAAAGAACATTTTTAAATGTTAAATCAGAAATTGATAAAAATAAAATCACAGCATGACAAAATTCTTGAACACCTGAAAGCTATCATGAGAGTAAAGTTTATAGCCCTATGTACCTACACACACACACAAAATAAACAATGAAGTTATCTCAAGCTAATAATTCAACAATGCACCTGAAGTCTTAAAGAAACAAAATCTGTTAAGACCTTCACAAAAACAGTCAAGGAGAGATAATCATAATCATGGCTGAAACTAATAAAATATAAATATATCAAAACAATAGTTGTACTTTGAGCATAACAAATCTTTAGCCAAACTAAACAAATGGAATGCAGACATGATGCAAATTCAATAAAATTAGAGATTAAAACAGAAAAATAAAACAGACACATGAATTCAGAGAATCACACACAAAAAAGTACTTTAAAACTCCTATATTCAGCCAGGCAGTGGTGTTGCACGCTTTTAATCCCAGCACTTGGGAGACAGAGGCAGGCAGATTTCTGAGTTCGAGGCCAGCCTGGTCTACAGAGTGAGCTCCAGGACAGCCAGGGCTACCCAGAGAAACCCTGTCTCGAAAAAAAGATGAAAACAAAAACAAAAGCAAAAAGACTCCTATATTCTACTGAGAAAAGTCTAAAGAAAATCAATGAATTTATAGACATATCCAGCCTACCTAACTAAATCAAGATGAAATAAATACTTTAAATAGCATGTCACCCAGTGATATAGACATATAAAATAAAAATCTTACAACTGAAAATAATCCCAGGACCTGAGGGATTCAATACGGAATTCCATCAAACATTCAATAAAGGGATCATGTCAATATTCCTGAAAATGTTTTGAAAAATGCAAAAGGAAGGAGCATTTCTAGTATTATACTAACATTGAAACCAGACAAATACACACCTGAAGCATGTAAAATTATAGGTCACTATTTCTCATGGACATATATCCAAAATTTCTCCATATAAGACTTGCACGCTGAATTCAGAAAAGGCTTTTGACAAAATCTAGCATCAACTTACGATAAAATGATGGAGAAACAAGCATATATGGATTATTCTTCAACGTAATAAAGACAATATAAAGGAAACACACAGCCAACATCATCCTTAACAAAGGCAATTAAGTGGATACAAATAGGAAAGGTAGAGTTCAAAATATTTTTACTTGCAGATAGCAGCATTTTATGACACCACCATAAAACTCTTACAGTTTGTAAATATTTTAAGAAAGTAACAGGATACAAAAGTGACCCCAAAATGAGTAGCCTTTATATATACAAGTAACAAACACAGGAGAAAGAAATTATGGAAGCCTTACAATTCTCAATAGGCTCAAATTATATATCTTGGAATAAATATAAATAATGAAGTGAAAGACTTGTACAATGAAAACATTAATATACTGGAAAAAGAAATTGAAAAATATGCCAGAAGATAGAAAGATCATGATAACCAAGATTAACATTGTGAAAATCGCTATCCTAACAAATGCAATCTACAGATCCAATTCTATCAGCATCAACATTACAATAAAATTTTTATTAGTCACAATTCTCTAGAGGAACAGAACTGATAAAATTTATTTGCAAAGGGGATTTATTCGAGTAGCGTACACCTAGTCTGACAAGAGCTTTCTCCTTCCTCCAAAAATAGTAAAAATCTAGTAGTTGTTCAGTGCATGTGGCTTGATTTCTTTAAAATTCAGAGACATAGATTCTAATGCAAGCAAAGAACTTTAGCAGCAAGATAAATAAAATTGCCAATAAGATGAGGTCAAGCATACAAGTCAAAGCTTCATTCTTCCATGCCCACTTATACAGGCTGCCACCATAAGGCATGGCTCAGATTCAGGGAGGTTTCTCTGACCTCAGATGACCTAGATGTAGTGTGGAACTTCTTACAGTAAATGATTCAATGAAGACTGTCCTTCCCAGGTGTGACCAGATGATCAGGCTTTAGTTGTTTCTAGATGTAGTCCAGGTGACAACCACAATTAGCCAATATACAGATCTTCACAGAAATTAAAATTACCATCTCAAATTTCATACAGAGCTGGAACTGACCTGAAAACTATCTGACTGGAACAGCCCCCTGAGAACTATCATGAAACCAGAAGGCACAGTTCAAGCTTCCAAAGAGGGAGAAAACCAACAATCCTCCCCAGATACAGCATCTATTAAGCACATCAATGACCAGCATGGTATGATGACCCTAAGGATAAGGGAGTGGAATACTTGGTGGTAATCAACACCTTTCTAATTGGACTTAAGATACACTCATAACGAGGGAGTCCATGCCTGGTACTAAAACCTAGTTAACTACTCAGTGTTAGTGAAGCCATGGTTATTGGGAAAGAATCTGCAGTCACTAATTTACTAACCAGTATAATCTCTAACAACAATCTATAAACATTTGCCCTTATGTCCACAGATATGTGTCGTCTTCACCCTTCAACAGCCTGTTCTCATTGCAACTGTGAGAGAACACTTCAGAAAACAACAATCAATTAAAATACAGAGTTGTGGAGCCCAGTCCCCAAATATATATTTACCTAACACTTCCATACCTAAGACTCAGTGAACATTGTTGAAGAGGGAAGAGAAAGATTTTAATAGCCAGATAACCAGGCAGTTGGCTGTAAGATTGTGTCTCTTAGTAATATTGATAGATAAGCCCATACATTTTCACCAACATGACTGCTCAGATATGAGCTAAATGAATATGACACTAATGTACATGCCAAACTAGACAGGTAAAACCCAGGATGTCCCAGTCCTACACAAAGAACTACAGGCAACTGAAGAAACTAGACGCAGGAGAGGTGGCCTTTCCCAGGGAAGAAAACACCAATTGATTGTCAGTGATAAATGGTCAGACTAAAAACATGCTTTCAGGTAACATTATATGTACTGAACAAGTCATATTTATGAATATGTGTTGGGGGGCATGTGTGCGCATGTGTGTATGTGCATGTGTGTGTGTGTGTGTGTGTGTGTGTGTGTGTGTGTGTGTGTGTGTGTTCTAGCAATAACTATAAGAGGAAAAAGAGGACATAAATTATAAAGAGTGGATATATGAGAAGGTTTGGAGGGAAGAAAGGAAATTTTAAAAACCATTTTTTATATTGATTATGCTTTTTTTGATTTTTGAAGCAATTGTGTGAAATAAAAAGAGGTAGAGGTGCCCCAGTGTAGGGGAATGCCAGGCGAGGGAAGTGGGAGTGGGTGGGTGAGTAGGGGAGCACCCTCATAGAAGCAGGGGGAGGGGAATGGAATAGGGGGTTTTGGAGGAGAGACCTGGAAAGGGGATAATATTTTAAATGTAAATAAAGAAAAATATCTAATTAAAAAAAGAGGTAGACTTTTGACAAGATTTATCTCAGCTAACATAAAAGATTAACAATCATGAATCATTTTTCCCAGTCTTAGTTCCTTGAGAAAGCCAACAACTGCTCCTAATGAATACCTCAAGCTAATTTGGATAAATATTAAAACTCTCTATGTGGAACTATTTCAAATTAAATTATTATAAGCCTAGCAAAATAAATATTTATATTTATTCTGATCTGAGTATATTTATTGGTATTCAAATATTTAGTACACTAAAATTACATTTAGCAATTTAAAGACCACACAAACCACAAGTTGAAGTAAGATTAGAATAGTCTGGGGTAAGTTGTTGTTTCTGAAAAACTCTAATATTTACTTTTTCAAGATATAAACAATTCATTTAATAACTTTAGATGACAAATCTTAGCTATATATGGACTTTATACTGGATAAAATGAAAAAAAATCTAAAAAAAAAAATAACCAGTGAAAATTATCATTTTATTTTCTGGTTCCCTAGCACAGTATCCAGACTTTGCTATTCAAGATGCATGCCACCACTAAGGACTATCATAATCCAATTACGCTCCCTAAAAATTGTCATCCATCAGTCTTAATATCTTAGGGCAATGAGAAAGGGAAATGTCTAATTTGAAATATAGCTGGCATCTAAAATGTGATTTGTCAGAATCAAGAAATGTGAAGCCATATAACTTGGCTTAGTGTCTGTTTACCTACAACTGATAAAATATTTAATGACTATATGGAAAATACAATTTAACACTAACTGCTATCACAACACTGTACCAAATGTCTGCCTTAGTTTTATGTTATCTGTAATCAATAATGGTTATCTACATTTTTACTATGGGTGAGATGCCTAGTGGAGAGAACAGAATCATTGTTCAACTGCCTAATTCTATTGCAATAAAGTTTTAAATAAATAACATAGCTGTGACTGTTGGAAGTTTCTCTTCACATAAGCTACGTTTGATAAATCTTTTTCTCCAGTTGTCCTCGGTATGTATTCAGACCTCCTTTTATCTTCATCTAAACAAAAGAAAATTGTAGTTATAGCAATAGATATAAAAATTAGTGATCTAAAATGTGTGGAATAAGGGAAGGCTACTGATCTTTTTATCTGAATTATGCTACCATCTGGTATCCCTGAAATGGCTGTGAAATCAGTTAACCTCTCTCTGACAGATTCATCACTTCTAAAATAGAGCAGACAAATCGCACAGGATTTCAACCAGCAATGCACAAAACTGTGTAGCAACAGTTTGAACAATGGTGGAGGGAACCATTAAAATAGTGATGTTATTGAGAACATATGCTGTGGTTTTGCCATCCTGTTATTTTATTCCTTACTAATTAGTGAAGCCTTGTGATCCATCCACAGTTCAGGATTGTCAGAAATCACCAGAGATCATTCCAATAGTATGAACACATGAATATATAATACTTTTGACATAATGAAAGGCAATCTGTCACTTCTAACGTGGCTTTCATTTATCTATTAAAAATATAATTTTCCTTATGTTGCTTATAATATTTACTTTCAGAATGATTACTAGGGGAGTAAAAAAGTTGAAGGAATCTACTTTTGTTTTTCATTTTTTTAATCATTTATTTATTTATTTACACTCCAGATTTTATTCCCCTCCCAGCCCACCCTCTGACTGTTCCACATCCCATACCTCCTCCCCACTCCCTGTCTCCTTGAGGATGTCCCCACCCCCCACCCCACCAGGCCTCTAAATTCCCTGGGGCCTCCAGTCTCTTGAGGGTTAGGTTCACTGACTGAACCCAGACCAGTCTGCTGCTGTATATGTGCTAGGGGCCCCATATCAGCTGGAGTATGCTGCCTGGTTGGTGGTCCAGTTGTTTGAAAGATCTTTAGGGTCCAGGTTAATTGAGACTGCTGTTCCTCCTACAGGGTCGCCCTCCTCTTCATCTTCTTTCAGCTTTTCTGTAATTCAACCACAGGGGTCAGCAGCTTCTGTCCATTGGTTGGATGCAAATATCTGCATCTGACTCTTTCAGGAATCTACTGCTTAATTTTAAACATGTATGGTCTTATCAAAATTTCTTTGCGAACAAATTTGATTTCAAAGATTTTTCTCTGGCTGCAACATGAAAAAGCTGGATGGACTACATGTTCCTGGACTCTCAAAATCTTAGGAAATAAAAATTATCAGAAACAGCTCTGAGTAGAGTATCCATCATCAGACTATCCAGTTGGCCATCTGTCTCACTGTGTGTCTTAAATGAGGTGTTAAATATGTGTGACATTGTGTCAGTCGCTGCTGTAGCGATTAGTATCAGAGCTGGAACATCTCCATCTCAACTTGGAAAACCCATTCTATTCTAAACTGCTTCCCTCTTCCACCTTGATGAAGGTCTCCTTATTCTCATTTGGATACATTGGCCTTTAGAGTCTGAAATAACAGAAACATGATTCTTCCAGCAGTTTCATTTATTCTACTGAAAAAAGTCTCTCGGTACATATATTCATAAGTATAGGAGAACATCAGGTCTGTCTTGTACTTTGAAATCTTATTCTTAAAATTCTATCATTGCCTGCCAAACTAATATGGAGGAAGGTTCATTGACATACATCTTAACGGCAGTCGTTATATCACATTTATTTTTCCATTTTATCATTGTAATATGCTAAGTGTTATCATTCCTCAATATATATTTAATCCAAAAGGCAGAGTAAACCTTGTTTATCAATAATGTCCATCCAATATCTAATTACTAGCATGTGATAATAATAGTTGTGTGTCTGTTTAATTTCCTCATCTGCTCCTGTGCTCACATGGTGTGCCTGAATTCACAACAACAGTGACTTTAGTCACTGCCATTTAAATAACACAGTATGATAGATTAAAGTCATTCATTAACTTATCTGTGTAAATTTAATATTTCCACAACAACAAAGAAATCATGGTTATTCCAACCGCCTGATGGAAATGTGAGAGTCATAATTTATTCTCTCCAGCAAGATATGGAGCCGTAAGTATTACCCATAGACATAAATTTTATTTTTAAAAAAACTGTTAGAATAAATGGCTCTTTTACAGACATTTTGAATTGTCCTAGGGACTGGTCTGTGGGACAATCAGGTGGATTAAACAATGAAGCTTGACTCTGAATTTCAGTTTACTTGAATAGCTCACATAATTGAGGGAAAGAATTAACTCAACTGTAAAATTCCACTTTCTTGTGTTAATAAAATCTATCTACAAGTATGTAAAACCAATTCACACATATGCATGTTTTATGGGTATTCTTCCAGGTGACTATAATCACTAAATAAATGAATAAGCTGATACTTGAAATCATAGCCATTATAATAGAAATAAAACCATGAAGCAAGAAGATGTAAGGCTCTACAGAACCAGAAAATAAGTCTAAATAACAATTTTCAATTTTCAGATAAGTTCAAATGGAGTGTGTGTGTGTGTGTGTGTGTGTATGTGTATTAAGATCTTCAATATTTTTGTGTGATTTTTTTCCCTGGGAACACTTGAACAAATGTCTATTTTTCCCAAATAAGGCAGTGAAGACAGACCAAATAAATAATTCCACTCAAGGCTAGTTTACTGTTCAGTGAGTTACTGGCTTTACAGGAATATGGGTAAGGGTTGGCATGCAGAAACATGGGCAGCTCAAAGACAACTGCATAACTAAAGCCCATATCACCCCAGGCAGGGGTGATAGATGACTCAAGACTCATCCAAGCTACTTTCCTGGTGCTCTCTGCAGGACAAGCAAATAGCAGAGCATCCTCTGCTCACTGACTGTCACTGCTTATTTAAGCTTACAGAGGAAACTTGTGAATCCTCTTAAGTTTCAGTTTTCACTAACTTTGGACCAAGAGGTTTGTTTATATAAGCTTCCTTTCCCTCTACAAGAAGAGAATGTTTCAGTTTGGGGGAAATGTCTATACAATAGATATTAATGTCACATATTGAAGGATCTGTATAGAGATAACAAATGTTAATTATAACCTAATGCACCGATTACATTGTCATTATGGGGTGATGTAAGATCCCCCTTCCGTAGAAATGATAGATGTGACCTTGGGGTAGATGTGATCTGGGATTAAGAAATAGCTTACTATTATAAAGCAATATACAAATAAACTTGAAGACTTCAGGTTACCTTGCCTTTCAAAATGCAACCATATTTGTATTAAATTATGAAACTGCTCTACACATCCAAAATCTAGTGGCCAAATAAATGAGCCAAGTAAAAGCAGCCTTCTTATATCAGGGGTTAGAGAAGTTCACATTATATCAATCCTACCCATTTGTTTTACCACAAAACAGCTGTGTCTATACTTAAGGGTGATTTGTCTTTTAAAAAATCTATTTATTGATTTTTAACATATATGCATATATATGTATATACAAATATTACGATTAAACAAATGATAATTTTTCTCTTATTATTTCTAGAAAATGGCAGTTGTTTGTGAACCACATTATATTTCTGAAAATCAATAATCTTATGTGTTGCACCAGGACGAAAACTTAAATGAAAAGGAAATATTAACGGAAAGGCTAAATTTGAGTAGAACATTTACTATATGATAGTTAGAATTAATGTTCCTTCAGATTTCTTATATTCAGCTTATTTTCTGTCTTAGTGGGTAGTAAAATAAAATAGTAATTTTGTTGGAGAGCAATAGAAATCAATTGAATGCATTAACAGTCTTGTGTGCAATGGATTGAATTAGTTGCATGGAAATGCATGTTCTTCTCAATGCTATCAGACTTTCAGGTCCACAATTCCTAGACTTGTCCATTTAAAATAAAACCTCAAGTTGTCAACATCTGGGTTGGAAAGGCAGCTGCTATTTTATATTTGTGTAGCATGCTAATCTCATGATGGCTCTAAATCCAATTTGAAGATAATTTGATTTTTAGAGACACCTAGGTAAGATAAATAGATAAATCAATACACATACAGTCTAGTTGTCATGGAAATCTGGATGAAAATTAAATATTTTGGTCATGAACTTCGTTTTGTTCTGGTTATCAGGTTTGACAGTCAGTTCTGTTTTTACATAGGAAATGGATTAAATCGAATGTCCAGATATTACTATGCTTTCAGGTTTCCCTAGCAATGAGAATTGCCACTCTTCCCTTCAATCACAGACTGCTATCTTATAATCATATTTTGTGTCATACATATATTAAGTATTTTATAAATAGCAATGTATTTTAAGAAATATGGGAAATCACATAAGAACTACCCAGGTCATTACATGACAAACCACTGTTCACATGTGTGGAAAATGCAATATTTAAACATAGTGGAGCCGAGTATGAATAGTCAGTGTCTTTTGGAGGCAAATTATTTTTTCAAGTACCTTTAGGAGGAATGTGTTGGTCTCCTGGAGTGCTATATCTTGTATGGCACTGAAATTTTGCATCTCTATGTAGGACACAAAAGACTTTACCTGCTGACATTATTGAAAACTTCCTGGACTAGAATTTACTTAATAATTTATATTAATCATCCAGAAGTTTCTAAACATAGTAACCATACAATATTCAGAAATAAATAAAGGTCAAAATAAACCATATAATGAACAAATTTGTTCAATAGGGAGAAAGAGTCATATTTCATAAAGCAATTTTAAAGACAGAAAAATGTTGCTTAAGGGAATTTATTTTATTCTCACTTTATTTTAGAGGAAAAATGAGAACTGGGGCATGAAGGCAAAGAAAATGAGTTAAAATTGGAAGGGGTGTCTACAGGTTAAAAAGAGTATGTAGTTATATTTTGATGATAGATTATTTAAGAGCAAATATTCCAGATGAAATGACTATTGATTATATGCTAAGAAGGATCATTTTGTCCCCAATAAACATACCATGCAATTAGGGTGGAGGTACCCTGACTATCCCAGTTATACAGTGGCCTCATTGATAGATGTTTATTGTAAATTTCTTGAGAAAGATACAGAATCTCCTTTTACTTGTCTTCAGGAAGTCATAAAGAACATATTTGAATGTGTGTGTGTGTGTGTGTGTGTGTGTGCTTGTGTGTGTATGTACATTTTGTGTGTGTGTGGATATGTGTGTATGTATATGTATATGTGTGTGTTTGTATGTGTATGTGTGTGTGTGCTTGTGTACGTATGTGTGTGTGTCTGTTGTGTATCTCTGTGTGTATCTGTGTGTGTATGTGTGTGTGCATGTGTATCTGTGCGTGTCTGTGTTTATGTGTATGTCTGTGTGTATGTGTATGTATGTTTATGTGTATGTGCATGTATATGTGTGTATGCACATGTGTTTGTATGTGTGTGTATGTGCGTGTACATGTGAATCTGTGTGCCTGTGTGTGTCTGTCTCTGTGTGTGTCTGTATGTATGTGTGTGTCTGTGTCTATGTTCATGTGTGTCTATGTGTGTGTCTGTGTTTATGTGTGTGTATCTGTGTTTATGTGTGTGTGTGTGTGTGTGTGTGTGTGTGTGTGTGTGTGCCATTGGACTTCTTTCTCTTTTACAGGACTCAATGTGCGTGCCTTCCCTCCAGTGCTGCTCCATCAATCACTTGCCCTTCCTGTATTTCATTTAATAGTATAAGCCAGCGCCTTCTGCCCTTCACTCTTCTTGGATTTCCATTACTCTCCTCATTCTTCACAGTTTTATAGTCTAGACAAGCTTATGTATTGATTATCAACTGTAACTACATTTATTTGCATCTTTGTTATTTTTTCATACTTTTAAATCATTATTAGAATGAAAAGCTTAAAATATCTTCCACCAATTGTTAAACATGAAATGGATTTCCATTCATTAAGATATTTACTAATTTATCTCAGTTGCTTAAAATTTTGTGTTGTGATGTTGATATATTGTTGAAATTACTTGTTGCTGTAGGCGATGATTAATCCTCCTCAAATCGCCCCAGCATGGCAGCAAGAGTTCTTGCTACCCACCTCAATGTTCTGGGTTCTGGAATGAAAGACACACATATAGCCTTATATGTTAAAATGCCTTAAACAACTCAATGGCTGAGCCACTCCCAAACCTCCATGTGGCTAACACCTCCCCTGTGATATTCCTGAGTTATTACTTACTAAAATCTATATTCCATCTTTGCTGCCCTAGACACAATGGGGAGAGTGGAGGGGAGCCAGGCGGCTCTTCCCCACTCTTACCTGATAGCTATGCTCTCTCTTCTGCACCTCTCAAGCCTGGACTTTACTCCTTTCCCAGCATGGAGGCTCTAAATCCTCCTTCCTCTCTCTGTACCCTTGCCAGCAAATCCTAAAGTCCTGCCTCTGTCTCCCTGCCCAGCCATTGACCAACTTTATTTACCAATCTGAACCAACTGGGGGCAGGGGCAGGGACCTTCAGCATCTTACATGCAGATTCTCATACAATTTTGGGAACCCAATTAAAATAATATAAGAATAAGACCAAATGCACAACATTTACTCAGATATTTAATTGTTAAACTATTTTGAATCATAAATTTTATTTTTAATTCTATTGCTTGTTTACAGAAATTTGATCCAATTTAAGATATTTTATTTTATTCAATGTCTTTGCAACATTCATTCAATCGTTTTAACAACTTAAAAGCATTCTATTTTCGTTTTGTACATAAGGGTAACATCGGATGTCGGTAAAATTCCAACACCTTGTAGAAAAGACTTACTAGTAGTAGAACTTCATCTCTTACTCTGGAACTTAGGCCACAGTATTCCACTATGTTATATTTTATTTACTTTAAAATTCCAAACCATTCTCTGCTACCTTAAGGAATTTCTCTTTTATTCTTAAACTCAATATTTTTCCAGTGACCCACTTCAATAGAAAATCTTTTTTTTTTCTTTTTAATACTTTATTTACATTTCCAGTGTCTCCATTTTGGAAACCCCGTATCCCTTCCTCCTCCCCGCCTCTATGAGGGAATTCCACCTAACACCCACCCGCCCACCCATTCCTATATTCCCACCTTGACATTCCCCTTTACTGGGGCCTCTGACACCCTCAGGACCAAGGGCCTCTCCTCTCTCCCTGATGGCCAACAAGGCCAACCTCTGCCACATATGTGGTCTGAACCATGGGCCCATAGATGTGTATTCTTTGGTTGGTGGTCCGAATTCCAGGATGACCGGGGAGGGGGGGGTGTCAGGCCCATTGATGCTGTTGCTCCATCCTTGGGGCTGCAAACTCCCTCAACTCCTTCAGACCTTTCTCCAACTCCTCCATCTGGGACCTCACTCTCAGTCCAGCGGTTACTGTTAAGTGAAACTTGGGCATTCTGAACTTTTGGGCTAATATCCGCTTATCAGTGAGTACATACCATGTTCATTCTTTTGTGACTGAGTTACCTCGCTCAGGATGATATTTTCAAGTTCCATCCATTTGCCTGCAAATT
>CM052709.1:83012305-83131649 GCA_028551405.1 Uromys caudimaculatus | reverse complement strand
ACTGTTAAGTGAAACTTGGGCATTCTGAACTTTTGGGCTAATATCCGCTTATCAGTGAGTACATACCATGTTCATTCTTTTGTGACTGAGTTACCTCGCTCAGGATGATATTTTCAAGTTCCATCCATTTGCCTGCAAATTTCATTAAGTCATTGTTTTTAATAGCTGAGTAGTACTCCATTGTGTAGATGTACCACATTTTCTGTATCCCTTCCTCTGATGAGGGACATCTGGGTTGTTTCCAGCTTCTGGCTATTATAAATATGGCTGCTATGAACATAGTGGAGCATGTGTCTTTATTACATGTTGGAGCATCTTCTGCGTATATGCCCAGGAGAGGTATAGCTGGGTCCTCAGGTAGTATTACCTGAGCCAAGATCAAAAACTCAGGTGACAACAGATGCTGGCAAGGATGTGGAGAAAGAGGAACACTCCTCCACTGTTGGTGGGATTGCAAGCTGGTACAACCACTCTGGAAATCAGTTTGGTGGACCCTCAGAAAATCTTTATGGAATGAAACATCAACTAACTCTGTGAGCCTGAGCAAAATTAATATAACAGAACAAAATATCTGTTTTCACTATTAAATTCTGTAAATCCATGATATAGTTTCCTCCTCCCTATTTAAAACGTAATAATTAGCATAGGCTCTGTGACAATTTGAATATGAATACCCCCATAGGCTTATATATTTGAATGCTTAGTCACCAGGGTATAGAACTGTGTGAAATGATTATAATAATTAAGAGGTATAGCCTTGTTGGAGTAGGTATGGCTTTGTTGAAGGAAGTGTATGACTGATGGTGGACTTTAAGGTTTCAAAAAACCATACCAGGGTCAGTCTCTCCATCTATGGATCAGGATGTAAAATTCTCAGATACTATTCCAGCACCTCCTCCCTATCTGCCACCATGTCCCCACCACCACCATGATGATAATTGTCTAAACTTCTGAAACTCTAAGCAAGTCTTCAATTAAATGCTTTTTCTACAATAATTGCCTTGGTCATGGTGTGTCTTCTTCACAGAAAAAGAACAGTGACTAAGACAGGGTCTGACAGATAGAAAACATGAAAAGAATTATGAATTATTAAACACTGAAAAGCTTGCCAGTAGAATAAATTATCATAGGACATGTCAAACACATTTATTAAAAATACAAATCATGGCATAATTATGCAACAAATTTCTGAGTATGTTTTATTTTTCATATAAGTTTTATATTTACAATCTGAGAGACACTAGGGTTACTTTTATTTTAGAAATTTGTTTAGATGCCTGTATAATTTCCTATCTTCCAAAGTCAACTTCCAGTTTCTTACTGGCATTTGATGGTTTCATTTCATAGTACTTCAGTTTCATCAATTTATTATCCACCACATACATTTTATTTATGAATTGATTATATTTTCACAGATGATCTTTCTGTTCCAATTCATTGCTAGAACTATTACATTTCTGTTGTTGTGATAATATACTGGGACCAAAGCTACTACCACAGGAAAGAGTTTACTTGGTGTTATGGTTTCAAAGGTATAATTACCCATCATGTCAAGGAGGTATATAGCAGCAGGCATGACAGCTAGAACATGAACATAAGAGATTACAGCCTCAACTAATGTCATGAAGCAGGGAAACTGAACAGAGAATAGAATGAAGCTTTATGACCTCAAAGCATACTCCAGTGGCATACTACCTCCAACATAACTGCACCACCTTTATATCTCCAAACAATGCCACAACTGGGAACCAACTGTTTAACACTTTGACTATGGGAGTTATTTCTCATTTGGATAGCCAAGTTCCACCCCTTTACTCCTACAAGTTCATGGTCATATTATAATGTAAAATGCATTCAATCTAAATTTAAGTGTTAGTGATTTATAATACTATTGAGTCTCGGACTCAAGATGATCTCTTTCAATGTAGCCAATTTTTTTAAAAAGCCAAATTACATATTTGCAACATATAGTAGCATATAAAATATCATTCCAAAAGGAAGCAACAAAGGATAGAGTGAGGAAACGCCTGAAAGAAGCAGGAAAAGAACACAACAGAGCAAACACTAAGAGTCCATCACAGCAGGGAAGCATGGCAGTAGGCAGAATAGTGGCCATATCAGGAAGCTGAGAAATAAAAACTTCAACCCCAGCCATGAAACAGTGAAAGTATGTCAAAGCAATACAGTCTCCTGCCCTAGCCTAGTGCCTTTTTCTTTTGCAATGCTGCAGCAGAGTGGAAGTTGTGTCATGTGATACAGACTCACGGGTGTTTTGTTGAGGCAGAGTCACATAGTGCTTTGCTGAGGTAAGACTGATGGGAAAACACATGATGTTTGGATAGAGTAAATAGGACTCAATGGATAGTAATGCGGTCCTTACATAGCTAGCCTTGCAGCACTTCGTTGGTCTACCCTGATCTTCACTTCCTTGAGAGCGGCATGGCAGAGAACTTCTCCTTGCCTCCAGGCTGGTTCTGGTAGCTTCTGCTGACTTGTGCCGATTCCATGGAGGCCTGGCTATCTCTGCTGGATCGTGTCACCACTGCCGATTCATGTTTGCTATCCTGACACTACTGAACTGGACTGCTGGTCTCCAGACAAATGGATATTGGAATCACCCCAAAAACCTACTTCTAAACAGATCCACATCCCCTTTGTTCTAGTTACAATCTTTTCTACACTACCTCTGGATGGTGGGAGTGGAAGGGGGATTAATGTGAGAACCCTTATTAAAAGAAGGCTTCACACAATCTAAGCTTTTTTGTGTGATGGCCGTGTGGTTCCAGAAAGACTACACCAGGCCAAACAGTTCCCACATGCAGCTCATTGAAAGAGAGGGGGCAAGGTGGCAGTGAAAAGAGAAGGGGGGAAGAGAGATCGAGATCAGAGGGGTCTTCCATTTATATATGGGTAGTAATGTAGCCACAGGTAAAGGTGGGAGGTGGGCCAAGTGGATTCAGAGAATATGATGGCTGTTGCCTTGGCAACAGGCGTGCAGGTCTTGCTGTTGCCTAGGTTTGATGTCACCGGTTTCAGAGGTCCTGATGCCAACGTACTTCCCTTCTTATTATTATAAAAAGAAGAAAAAGAGGGAGGGGGAAGCCAATGGTGAAAAGGGAATCCGGGCATTGTGTCTCTTAAGCTGCTTCCTGCTGTATAAGAGAGTCATCAATTTTGGGGTGTAGCTGACTTTCACCATCAGGGTCACCTGGTAGATGTTTGCATCAGGTTCCTTTCTGGACAGTAGCTCTTTTGTGGGCAGTGGCTAGTAATCCTGTAACAGGAACTGATTAATAGTTTGGTTAGAAATTTTTTGTATTTGTCTTTGAAGGAATGTAGAAACAAGAATAATGGGGCAGAGAGCAAATAATAACACCAGGAAGATGACTAGGAAAGACATTATGAAAGGGAGTATCCACTTCCATACAGGATTTTCGAAATCCCAGAACTGGAGGTCTCACGTTCCCTGAAATTCTATATGTTTGACTGTAGCTCCTGGATTTTATTTCTCACTATCCTGGATTGGTTGGAGTAGAAACAGCATTCTTCTTGAAGGAACAGGCAAAGAGCACCTTCTTTAGCTATCATGACATCTATCCCCCGTCAGTTCTGAATCAACCTGTTTCTGGATAGTAAGCACAGTTTCTGTCATTTCTTAAAGATATCTTTTAAACTGGGAAGTGAATGTATCATCTTGTGTCATAGAAGTCATTATCCCTGCAACACCAGTACTAACACCTATGGCTATTCCCGTAGCGACCAAGAGGGGTACGATCTGAACTGCCCTCTTATGTTGGGCAACTATCATATCTACAACTGGGATAGGCAGGGGCTCGTTTCCCTGGATTACTCCCAGTTCAGGGAAAAGAAGTAGCAGTGTGCAAGCTCCTGACCAGCTGGCGGGTAGGCAATGATATACCTGAGTGCCACAAAGAATTGATGTGTTCTGGACTGCAGGGCATTGTGGCAGAGGGTTATCATTCTATTACAGTCTAGGGAGCTTAGCATTCCTACAGAACATGTCCGGGAGGTCTTAAAACAGTTTGCCATGCCAAAGAGAGGGATAGAGGTAAGGTATGGAGTCATGGCAACATCGGAGTCAGAGCAGCTGACAAAAGGTGGGGTAAAGTTACTCAGCAGTATCACCAGAGAGGCTGTAAGTAGCTATTGTGAATTAATTCCAGGGAGTATGCATACACAGAAATCTTTAAAGCAACCAGGCCTGATGACATTAAGGAGTTGGTATGCCAAGGTCAAGGTCTGAAGCAAAAGGCGAAATGACGAGTTAGTGCCATTTATGAGGGGTGATGTCAAAGAGGTAAGAACCTCAGAGGAGTATTTGATTACTTCCCCTACTTTTCTAATGCCTAGAGATTGGACAATTGAGACATATTTTCTCTGGATACAGATAGTACTTACTGGGGAGCTGGGTTGATTTTTACGGTAGAGCTTACCAACAACTCCTGTCTCCCACCTGGAATCCCATGGGTCTTGTATGTAGAAAAAGAGTGTCTTGCAGTGTTGATAAAAGAAATGATTGGTCTGTGATCCTAGCATATGTATCTGACAAGACCAATATAGACAGCCCCCATATTCGTCTGGCCATTTTCTACAATAATCTTTTGTCTGGTCAAAGAGAAAGCAAGCGTAGAGATCATAATATTTAGATGGGATGACAGATGCAGGGATGATAGCAATTTGGATCTGCTCCTGGCATCCAGTTATGGAGCAGTTTCTATACCTTATTTGGAAAGATTGTTATCTGTAAGGGTTTCTTGAACTTTCGAATCTCCAAATGTAAAGGCTACCCTGGATGGAAACGAATAGCAGGGAGAAGATGAGAAACCCATGTCTAATCCAGTGAGATTGAGCTCAGCTGCCAGAGTGGAGTCTCATTTTCTGGGACTGGGGACAAGGTGGGTGGTCTGGTCGTCCTCTGGAGCTTAACAGACCACAGTCCTCATTGGGTCGATGTGTATGAAGAAGAATCATCTTTAGGTGGAGGGATGAAAGGTCTGAGGTGAGACAAGTGGACTGAATGAGAAGGTCCCTCGAGTTTAGCAGCTGTAGGGGTCACGAGAATTATCTTTAAAGGGCCCTGACATTTGGGAGAGAGGGGTGAGGGCTGATGATCTGGAGGGGATAGAAGGACTTGCTCTCCAATGTTGACAGGCAGTGGACAGGAGACAGTGTGTGGCTGAGGTAGATGGTGGTCAGAAATTTTCCATAGGAGAGAACGGAGGTGGCAAAGTAATGGGGTGAGTAGGTGGTCTGGAAGAGGAGAGCATTTAGGTGAAAGACCAGGAGTTAGGACCAAACATCGATACATGAGTTCAAAGGGTGAGATGAGGAGAGGTCCCTGGAGAGAGCTCATAGCCTGAGAAGAGCCAGTGGTAGGAGTTTTGTCCAATCAAGGTGAAGTTCCTGTGACAGCTTAGCAAGAGTGGTTTTTAAAGAACAGTTAGTTCTTTCTACCTTTCCTGAAGACTGAAGGTGGTAGGGAATGTGAAAATGCCAGGGGATGTCTAGGGCCTTAGAAAGAATTTGAGAAATCTGAGAAGTAAATTCAGGACCATTGTCTGACTGGAGGGAGGCTGGGACACCAAACGGGGGAGGGGGGTATGATCTCCCAGAGGAGGAGATCAGACACTGTCTGAGCCCTTTTGTTTGCTCTCTTGCTCCCTTTTGCTCCCCTCTCTCTCCATGTGGTCATGGTTGGCCTCTACTTCTCTTCTCTTCTCTTCTCTTCTCTTCTCTTCTCTTCTCTTCTCTTCTCTTCTCTTCTCTTCTCTTCTCTTCTCTCTCTCTCTCTCTCTCTCTCTCTCTCTCTCTCTCTCTCTCCCTTTCTCTGCCTCTACTACCCTCTTAATTCCCCTCCCCATGCCCTGAATAAACTCTATTCTATACTATACCATGGTGTGGCTGGTCCCTCAGGGGAAAGGAATGCCTTAGCATGGGCCCGCTGAGGCACCCCCTACCCCCACACCTCACCACACACCCACAGAACATATTCTTATATCTCTTTATCTTTTTATAAACACATCAGACACAGCACAGAAACCTCCACAATCAGCTCCAGCAACTGGAGACCAAGTATCCAAGCATTCAATCTTATGGAAAACATTTCTCAATCAAACCACCATAATGATCTCCAAAATGGATGGAAAACAGGCTATAAAGTATACTTAGAACACCACACATAACAAGCAACATGTTTCAGTAACAGTGTATTGGGTGGAGAGGAAGAAGGACAGAAACAAAGGAGCCTCTACAGCCCAAGGAAAGAGGTAAAAATTGAAAGACAGTGAAACAGAAAACTCTTGATCCCTGCTGCTACTTTCTCTTTTTAATAATACAATGATAGGCTAAATTTCAAGACACATTCTCTTGGCATATTTAATTTGAAATACATTTGTTAGTAATTTTCCAAATATATAGTTTGCAACTGCTAATAATAAAGAATACTGCTTTTATCTTCCATGGTCTAGACAAAAACAAACAAACAAACAAACAAGAGAGATAGCAATAGCACTAATAGCATGCCTACTTCACGAGATGTGCAAGTGCACAGTTTGGGCTGACCACAGAGCATATCTTTCTCTAACTATCCCTAGGTCTAGGCCTGGAAGCTTCCAGCCTCCATACAATCTCCTCTTCCAAGCTGACTGATTCAATCCAGCTTCTCCCAGCTTCTGACTGAATTGTTCTGGTTAGCCTCATACTAACTTTGACAATATGTTCTTATCTTCTGGCTTCTTCACATTCTCTGGCTAATCTGTCTTTACCTATCTCTACCTTGTACTCTCTGTAACCTGTCTCTGTTAAACTATCCTGGTAAAAGTACCTCTACAGTAAAAAAAAAAAAAAAAAAAAATAGACCAATAGAATTATGGGAATGCTGGAATTAACAACTGCTGGGCAAACAGTGGCAGTTTGCACTTATCAGAATTTAAAAACTTAGAAAATGATTACATTTTCTCCTTGAACACCACAAAGCAAGATGCAGAAATATAGATTTGGAGAGCACGGTGACTAAATAAACCATGAAGTTAAAACATAATGAAATAATGCATTCACCGAAATCCCAACACTCAGAAAAACAGGATAATATTTTAGTAAATATCTCAAATGTTAAGCTATGCAAATACAACTTGGAAATGTAATATTGTTCTATTAATTAAGTTCTTAAAATTATGAGCTGTACTTTATTCAATGAATGTTCTATATGCTATAATTCATGTTAATAATATAAGTATATTACCATGTAAATACCTGAATGTTTCTATGTAAATACTCCTTAATTTGTTTTTATGCTGCCTTAATTAGATGTCTTAGGCAAATTTTATATTTCCACTTTATTATTCCCAGTAATTAAGGCTAGGCATGTAACTCAGTTGGTAGAATGTTGTCTAGCATACACAAAGTCTTAGAGAAATCCCCAGCACAGAATTACTAGACTATGGAATTGATGTTTTAATCGTACCATTTGGGAGGTGGATGCAGAAGGCTTAAGATTTTAAGGCAATATCTCAGCTAGATATCTAGTTCAAATCCAGACAAACCTTTACTTTGCAAAAATAAAATAGAATAAAATAAAATGAAGGCTGACAAGATGGCCCAGCAAGTTGATTTCTGCCACCAAGACTGAGGATCTGAGTTTCTTCTCTGGGACCAAGAGGTTGAAATAGAAATGCAACTCACAAAGGTTGCCCTCTGTCCTCCAAATGGTTATTAGGGCACTTATGCAACTCCCACATATGATGAATAAAATAAATTAATTAATAAATTTTATAATAAATATGTAAATAAAAATAAATGTTTACATAATAAAATATAAAAAAATTAAAAGGTGAAAGATTAAAATAAAGATATATAAAGTCAAATAATTAACAGCTATCTCTGTAACATAAACTTATATTTAAGGGATAGCTAAATTAAATAACATACAATGTTTAAGTAAAATGTCATTAAATTGTCCCTCAGAAACAACAGAATACTTTATATTTACAACACTAAGCCTTTAAATTATCTATTTTCTTCGATTTGGTCAAAAATGGTATGTCTGAATAGAACAAATTTTTTAAAATGTATAATTATAAAATGATATTCATTATAAGTAGTTATACGAAAGTTCAATATATCTTTATATTTTAATATGCATTTGTTATGTTTAGGTATAACTTTTGTAACAAAATTGAAATGTGAATATAGTTACGAGAGTATAATTATTCTCATGCATATAGTTTTGTTTTGTTTTTTGTTCTTTTCGAGAAAGGATCTCTCTGTGTAGACCAGACTGGCCTCAAGCTCAAAGATCATCTGTTTCTACATCCCCAAGTAGTGGGATTAAAGACATGTACAACCACTTCCTGCTCTCTCTCTTGCTCTCTGTCTCTCTCTCTTTCTGTCTCTCTCTTTCTCCGTGTGTGTGTGTTTGTTTGTGTGTATGTCTGTCTGTCTCTGTGTATGTGTATCTGTGTCTGTGTCTATGTGAGTATGTGTCCATGTGTGTATCTGTGTCCACAGAGGTCAGAAGAGGGTATTAGATAGATCTTTGGGCACTGGAGCTACAGAGTTGTGAGCTGACATGGATGCTGGGAACTGAACCTGGGTCCTTGGAAGAGCAGCCAATGCTCTTAACTGCTGAGCCATCTCTCCAGTCCTGGATTTAGATTTTAATTAACTTCCCTTCATAAATTCATCTAACAATAAAAATTATTTTCAACTGGATATTTTGGTATTTTCTCAAATCTATATTTGAAATAAAATGCTAAGCAGTTTTCATCAGAAACTTGTAATGGTACGGTAGATGAACCATAAGAGTGTGAAAAGGTGATTATCTGAAGATTAAAGTTATATCCAATGCTTGTGATAATTAACATCACTTGTCAACTGGATGTAGTTCAGAAGCACCAAGAGACAAGCAACTATGCATTCTGTGAGGAAATATCATTATGTTGATCATAGTGGGAGGACACGCCCATTTGCAATGGTGCCAGTTCCGGGGCTGGGATCCTGAACTATAGAGATGAGGTGAGCTGAGCTTACATCCATTACTCTCGTCTCTGACTGGAGATCTAATATGACCAGGTACTTTAAGGTCTTGCTGTTTTGACTTTTGCACCAGGATGGACTATACCTTGGTCTTTGAAGTAAAACAAATTGCATTAAGTTACTTCTGTCAGAGTATTTTATAACAGTAGCATGAAAAGGAACTAAGACCTAGCTCTGTATAATTTCAATGAAATTTTCATATGTTGTATTATGTACAGTTCTAGACTGTATAAAGATATTTGCTCAACAGAGGACTATATACCTATGATGGTCCCAGGGGATTATAAGTAAACTTAACAGTTATTATTTCTTAGTGAAGTCACAGGGCAACACTTTTACCACATGGCCTTGCTGGTGTTAAAAAGAAAAAAAGTATAATATGCTTCTAATCATATAAAATGCTGTAAATACATAATAGTTGATGAGAATAAATTAACACATATTTACTGCATAGTTTTCTTTGTGTGTGTGTTCTGTGTGTGCATATATGTGTTTTAGAAGAATAAGGTACATGTAAATGAAAGTAAATGTGGCAACCGGAAGTTGTCATCAGATGTCTTTTTTGATAGATCTCCAAGTTTTATTTAGAAGTAGGGATTCTCTACTCAGCTATTAAAAACAATGACTTAATGAAATTTGCAGGCAAATGGATGGAACTCAAAAATATCATCCTGAGTGAGGTAACTCAGTCACAAAAGAAGGAACATGGTATGTACCCACTGATAAGCGGATATTAGCCCAAAAGTTCAGAATGCCCAAATTTCACTTAACAGTAACCGCTGAACTGAGAGTGAGGTCCCAGATGGAGGAGTTGGAGGAAGATCTGAAGGAGCTGAGGGAATTTGCATGGAGGGAGCAAGAGAGTCAATGGGCCTAACCCCTCCCCGCCCCGGTCCTCCTGGAGTTTGGACCACCAACCAAAGAATACACATTGCTGCACTTATGGTTTGGACCACATATGTGGCAGAGGATGACCTCGATGGCCATCAGGGAGAGAGGAAAGGCCCTTGGGCCTGAGGATGTTAGAGGCCTCAGTAAAGGGGAATGTCAAGGCGGGAATATGGGGATGGGTGGACGGGGGGGGGTAAGGTGGAATTCCCTCCTAGAGGAGGGTTGGGGAGGGGACGGGGGCACCCAAAGAGGAGACTCAGAAAAGGGGAAACATTGGAAATGTACATAAAGTATCAAAAATAAAAAAGGAGAAAAAAAAAAAAGAAGTAGGGATTCTCACTTCAACTCAATATAGCAGATTCAATTAGTCAGGATAGCCAACTTGGAAGAACACCCTAACCTATGCTTCCAGTGACCTGAGGCTATAACTACCCACAGTTATTTATCTAAGAATCCAAAGTCAAGTACTCATGCTTCTGTGGCCAGAGTTTTACCAGTTACTGAGCCGTCTTCCCATTTTCTATGATATTTTACCTGTTTACAGTGTACTGGGTATACTTATTTTAAAGACTATAAAATGGCCTCATAATATTCCTCATCACGAATCCTATAAAGCCTTGATATCATTGTATATCGCTCCATGGTTGCTACTGCCCTGGATTCTCTGCTGTGGGACAAAATATAGAGACAAAAGACAGTTCCTGATGATTCTGGCTCTGTGTTAACATAGGATACTGCATGTCTCTGTGTTTCTAACAAATGTGTGAAGGTTAAAAATTTGGAAGCAAGACATGGAAGATGGCTTAGATGACTTGGAAGGAAAACACACCTGCCAACAAACCTGACAACCTGAGCTCAGTCACCCAGGACCCAAGTTGTAGATAGAGAAAACATATTCCAGCAAGCTATGCAATAACTTCGATGTCTGCATGGTGGCATACAGCTGATTCTACCACCAAAAACTAAATGTAAATACTCTGAAATCTTCCCTAGGTACACTATTTCTCCTACTTTCAGAATTCCTTGGTTGTCTGTAGTTCTTGGTGAGACCATGAGGTCCTGTGGTCATTACCAGTCTACTTTTGATTATTTAATATTTAATGATCAGCAATGAAAGATGACCATTAACATTAGTAACTGTCTTAGACAGGGTTTCTATTCCTCCACAAACATCATGACCAAGATGTAAGTTGGGGAGGAAAGGGTTTATTCGACTTACACTTCCAATTGCTGTTCATCTTGAAAGGAAGTCAGGACTGGAACTCAAGCAGGTCAAGGAGCAGGAGCTGATGCAGAGGCCATGGAGGAATGCTGCTTACTGGCTTGCTTGCTTCTCCTGGCTTGCTCAGCTGACTTTCTTATAGAGCCCAAGACTACCAGCCCACAGATGGTACCACTCACAAGGGGCCCTCCCCCTTGATCACTAACTGAGAAAATGCCTTACCGCTGGATCTCATGGAGGCATTTTTCTCAACTGAAACTCCTTTCTCTGTGATAACTCCAGCTTGTATCAAGTTGACACACAAAACCAGCCAGCACAGTAACATTAGTCAAACTGAAGATTTGAATAAAAATGGGACCCGTACACTCATATATTTAAATGCTAAGTTCCTAGATTGGTAGAATGGTTTGGGGAAGGATTACAAGGTATAGACTTATTGGAGAATGTGTATCATTTGCGGGTGAGCTTTGAGGTTTTAAAAATCCAGTCCTTCTCTCAGCCTCTAAGTTGCTGATAAGATGTAAGCTTTCAGCTATTACTGGAGCATCATGTCTGCCTGCCTGCAGCCATTATCTTCAACATGATGTTCATGGACTCACCCTTTGAAACTGTAATCAAGCCCCAAAATGCTTTCTCTTATAAGTTGCCTTGGCCATGGTATTTCTTCACAACAATAGTAATTAAGACACAAAATGAATATAAACATACATACATACATACACATGTATATATGTGTATGTATGTATGTGTTATGTATGTGCTTATAAACAATGAAAAAAGAGACCATATTAATTTTACAATTTCAAAAACAGCTCTTCTACTTTCATACGTGTCAATTTAATATAAATTTATTCGTAGGGCTAAATGTTATAGAAAGAAATTAATACAACTTGGCATAAGTCTAAAGCCACTACTTATTTTCTAATACAGCAATGATTTTGCAAATACGATTAAGCAGAAAGCAAAAGAAATTAAGCTGTGTGTCTACATTTAAAAATGTTTCCCGCCTTGCGCAGTGGATTGGTTTGAAAAAGCAATTTTCATTATAAATTTAATTTGAAAATTAATATAGGTGACCCTTATAATAACTTCCTCATTGGCCTCAAGGATTTTCTTAGCACAAAATAAGTTAAGGTCCCTTCTCAATATTATCAGTAAGATGGTAAAAGTAATCACTTATGGTTATTAGTTCATATCACCCTCCTCTATTATGTTATCATCCTTTACGAAATGACCCACACGTGTAAAGCAAGAGCTGCACATGTATTACATATGGTAAACTCAGACTGATTAAAAATGTTTTCTATAAAATAAATCATATATATATGTGTGTGTGTGTATATATATATATATATATATATATATATATATATATATATATGATAAAACCTGTACCATGGTATATTATATGTATATATATATTGTTTAAGAATAAATGTGTTATTAATCATCTAATACTTGGTTAATTTTAATGAAGTGTATTTTTCCCTTGCCTTCCTATTTGGGTGGGCGCTATTGCTTTAAAAATTTTTATCAGAGGGGAAGGGGAGAGGACGTGTAAAGAACTCTAAGAGGGAGGACCAGGAGAGAGGGCAACATTTGGGATGTAAATAAATAAAATAATTAATTTAAAATAAATAATAAACGAATAAATAGTCAAAAAATAATCTAACTTTCATTTTCAAAACATGTCAAGACAAGATGCAACTATGTAGTTGGAATGATGACGTGTGATATAAACAGGCAATGTTTATAACTCATTTGAGTCTAGTAATACTCAGTACCTGTGGCATCAGTGAAGATGTTGTCAGGGCTTTGTACTTGAGATTAGCTATCCACGAAAAGTTCCTCCCAGATACCTGCATGCTTACATCTACCATTCTGGCATCTGGACACAGTTCCATGAACATTGAAACTAACATGGCAAACTTTATCAAACCATGTCCCCACCCTGCCACATTGCTTTATTTCACTTTCCAGAACATAAAAATAGATTACTTTATACTGTTAAAAAAAAAAGTAAGTTCCATATATTTTACTTTAAAAATATTGTAAAAAATTAAGAAAACCAAGTCCATCAAATTATCTTTCATAGAAAAATATCGAATAACCCTGTAATTACTTCCATGTTTTTATATGTAGTATGACCTGAAATGCATATTCTAATGTATACATATATTTTATTTTCATTCTATTTTAGAAGATATTATAATTACAGTTAGTATGCTAGGCTTCTGATTTTGTGTTTAATAGTATTAATTTCCAATTTGATTTGAAGCATTTGAACTGAATTGTTTCATATATGCACTAAGCTACTTAAATCATGACATACCATGGACTCCATATCTTCTCATTTATTCAGAAATTAAGAACATGAACAGGTAGTCTTATGAAAGGGCAAGGTGGACATTGCTTTCCTGATACACAATAGATTCTCCTTTTGCGTTTTACTTTCAAAATACGCTGGGAATAGTGGTAGGCACCAGGTAACCCAGCACTCAAGAAACTGAATCAGCAGAGGGACATCACCCCAGGTTAGCCTAGCCTTGGCTATTGAGAGAAATCAGGGTCAGCCTGGGCCTGATAGTGAGACCCCAGCTCAAGAAACCCAAAACAGAATAACAAGACAATAAAGTAATGTGTTAAAAACAAAATAATCAACTTTTTCTTCTTGCACGAAGCTTCATTTCCCATTCTCTTGTGACTTAAATATTCAGGGTTGACTCGGAAATGTTGAGCAGGGACAAGAGTGCATGCGCAAACATTCAGTGCATCGAGGAAAGTGCTCTTGAAATCTAAGATGGGCATGCTGATTCCACACTGAGCCAGGGCTTCTGCGTTCTCCCTTCACTGACGTGGCTCCACGCTGCCTTTTCTTCCTCCACCCCACGTCGTTCAGTAATGTAAGACTACCTCAAATGGCTTCTTACCTAACACATACTATATAGCTAGTGTTGTATCGCTTCCTAGGGAAATGGCAACAAACATCTTCTCAGCTGGGGTGAGACACAAGTGACAGAGCAAAGAAATAATTCTACCACAGTCTCCAATTAGCCTCTGGAGAACAGGTGAATCAAGAGTAATTGCGTGCCTGAAAAGGCCGAGCCAGAATGGGTGCTAATGCAAGACCTGCATTGCTAGAGTTCTCTGTAAGACTTAAATGTCAGAGTCTCATTTCCCAAGACATTACTGGATACATAACATTGGGGCGGGGGCGTATCCCAATCTTGTATACTTCAGGACTGTCTTGCCTTTTTAAAGTTCTGTTTACTTACTGATCTGTAGGTACTTTAGTTATTTCCTGTGTCTAAATGAGCTCTTCTATTCCTTACCTATTTTTTTCTTTGTTTTTTTTTTTCTTCCATTAGTCTGGTAATAAAAAAAAATCACATCCTCAGCATGCTAATATTTGCCTTAGTGATTGTATTCTATTTCCATTTAGGTAAAAGAAGAAAGCAAGCAAAATACTATGGCATGTAAAATGCTTTATACAGGAAAGTAAAATGAACACATTCTAAAATACTACCTGGTGGTAATGATTTTTAAATCCAATATAGTGATTGCTTTTTATATACCCTAGACTGCATTTTAGGAATAGTGATTACATTTTATTGGGGTTTATCAAATATTTTTAAATATATGGATCTAAAATTCTCAAATGCATATATACTTGATTATGACATATTCTTTGTTTTACCTTGGGGTCTTTGTTTTTAGGTTTGATACAAGGTCTCACATAGTCAAGGTTAACCTTAAACTACAGATCTTCCTACTACTCCATCCCAAGTGCTCGGACTATAGCCAGTGAGTGTGCCACCACACCCAACTAATTCCTTGTATCAAGTTCAGACAATATACATGACCATAAAATTTTTCTGTTTATAAAGGATATCCAGCCTGTTATGTTGATCTGAATTCATTGTATCATAATCAATGAGAGAGAATGAGATGAACAGTTGAAGCAATCACTAAAACACAAATTGTAGGATCATATAAAATTGGCATTCTAATTTAATGTATAGCACAGGGTTATCATGCATAAGATCCTCGGTCCTATTGCCAGCATGAAAAAACAATTGAGTATAGAATTAAACATAATAAATTACATTTCTTCTTACAGTGCACCAGATGATCAACAATAAAGAGATACAGAAAACCAATGGGTGTTCTTAAATCATTGAACACAGTGTACATATACGCATACACAGCAAAGAGGATCAATGATGCACTCGGATGTGTTCTGCAAAGCCATCTTTTAGACTTTCATGTACTACTAAGTGCAATGTAAATTGTTTTAAAAGAATTATTTATTTTATGTATGTGAATACACTGTAGCTGTCTTCAAACACACCAGAAGAGGGCATTGGATCTGATTGCAGATTTTCGTGAGAATTGAACTCAGAACCTCTGGAAGAGCAGTTAGTGCTCTTAACCGCTGAGCCATCTCTCCATCCCATAATGTGATTTTTAATAAGCAAGGCGAATGTTTACAAAATGCAAGGGGCTTTTCACTTCATCTAAACACTAATGTTTTGAAAGTCTGCTATTTGCCACAATTTCACAATAAAGAAGTCAGACAGAAACAGAGGTTGGGAGTTTGAACTAAGGCAAAAAAATACATTCTAGAGATTATGCCCTTTTATATTGTGTGAAAAGAAACACCATCCCAAACACTTGGACCCCACCACAAGGTCACCAGTCACATTTCATCCTGGAGAACTGGTAGGGAGAAAGGATGGGCTGTTTGTTTAAAGTCCAATAAAAATCTGTGTCTCATGTGTAGTTTGCCTTGTCGCTGTGGCTGTACCGTCACCGTAAGTGATGTGTTTCTCAAAGCCAATGGTGGGAACATATGGATGCTTTAAGTGGCTTTTCTGGAAAGCTCAAATTGAAACAGAATAAAAGCTAAGTGATTAGTTTGCATAACGCGATCGAGTACACCTGTTTCCTCTAATTATGTCAATATTACTGAATTATATAAATGATAGTCTGGTAATAATGAGATGTTTCATAAATTTATTTTCAGCATTATGATATGTCCACTAAGAGATTTTGTTGTAGAAAATAATTGAAACAATTATCCACAGACATGCTACTAAAGAGAATTTACACAAAAACAAACCAAACCAAAAGAGACTGAGCTCTTATCCTGTTGACAGGAAAAGCAGAATAAATCCCTTTGTTGTGTTGTTAACACAGCTTTCCAGAAGAAACTATTTTTGTTGTTGGTGGTGGTTTTTTGTTTTTGGGGGGTTTTTTGCCAATTTACTGCCTATTGGAGAAACATCTGTCTAAGCCCACAGGCAGAACAAAGAGAAAACAACAGCTTCATTCAATTATGCAAAGTGCAGAAGTGCAGGTGAACAATTCTACTGAGCTGGTCTGAGAATCTTCTTAGAGAGATGAAGGCAGCATCATAGAAGTGAGCAATGCTTTGTGACTTTAAAAAAAAAAAAAACTGTACGGTTAAACTCTTCAAAATGGAGAAATACCTAGTGCACACGTTGTATATGATGTGGACATGGTGTGTGTGTGTGTGTGTGTGTGTGTTTTAAGAAGAACTTCAGAAATATGTTCCCATGTTGGAGATTTTTCTTCTCCCTGCAAATCTTTCATTATTTGTGTATTTGGAATATTTGCCTTTCCTTTTGAGTAGTAATTTGGCAAACATTGTGATAGTGTTTATCATTATCACAGGACCCAAGAATCATGTGATCTTCACAGACTGTTGTGTACACTCTCCATTAGAATTATTTTACTGAAAAGAATATGGTTGAGGGGGTGAAGATCAGTCATGAAATGCTTACCTAACATAAAAAGTGCCAGGCTCCACCTCAACCATTGAAGACAAAATAAAACAAAACAAATCCTGGCAAACAAACAATAAATCTACAAACCTATTAATGGGTATTTAATTATTATTCATATAAATGGCTACCAAAGCATAATCTACTTATTCTGTTATTGAATAGAACATTAACCAAAGTTCAACGTAATACAGAAAGGGAAAAATGGGAATTTAAGAAATGTGATTGCTATCAAAACAAACTGAACAATGGTAAGGACATTCCCATCATGTTTAAATTACTTGGAATTTCTTTGTTTTTCATATTCACCCAAGGTGAAAAAACTTCATGAGAGAGGAAAAATGTTTCTGACTTCCTACATTAAAAATTTATGATTCTAGTTATTCTAAATATATATCCTCAAATGTCATAAGATTTCTGATATTATTGAAGATGATAAAATAGTTCTTGGTGAAAAACAAAGAAGATATTGATGGAAATCAAATATTCTAATTTCTATGGAACAGTTATCCCATTAATGCAATATTCACAGAACTGGTATTAACAAATAAAAGCTAATGATACATGATGAGATAGTGATACCAGAAAGATACTGCTTACTTTTTTGTGAAATTTTGTAGAACAAAAATCTATCTATAATTATTAATTTCATTTATTCAATTAAACTAATCAAGCAAAATTTTAATATGGTATAAATTTAATTACCATGCACACTCCCAATACTCTCACATGTTGCCTGGAAATATAAGCAGCAAAAATTTGTTTTAAATACTTAAATTATGTTTTAATAAAAAATATTGCCTATTTTTCATGAATTTATGGCATATTTATTCTTTCTGCAACTCTATAGGATTGCCTTAGTCAGGCCATGTAGGATTTCTTACTGGAAATGACCCAGTTCAAAGATAAGTCACAATTATATTAGCAGTATTCAGGCTACAAGGAAATTTTTATTTTTAATTAAAGCTATTCCATCATTATTTCTAATCAAATTAGCCATTTTTATTTAAAAATTCAGATTATCACAAGTAAATGAATGCCACCAATTTGTGGAATAATTGTGGACATTATAAGAATATATGAAAAGCTATTTTTAATATTGTAATGTTACTGGAATTTGGGGGTCTGTTCATGGTTGCCAAAATTACAGGAAAAATCAGGAACACCTCTAGGGTTTGTTAGTCTCGTTATACAAACAATTTTAAAGTACATTCAAACTGAAGCTCAAGGAAAATTTTATTAGAATTTAGAAGAAAAATCCCAGGTAGGCAAGCTGTAAAACCTCATCAGCTGTCCAGAGGAGAAGGGGACAAAGATTCAAAAACTGCATTGTGTAAACTGATATGGAGATGAGACTCATGGGAACCAAGCAGCCACATGGCATGAATGGAAGCTTAGAGAAGTACTAGGCAAGTCAACAATGTTGGTGGAAAAAATCCAAGAAAAAGAAAAGGAAAAAGTTCAGGAAAGTGTGCAAACTTGCAAAGCTGTGTAACTGTAGCCAGTTATGGCACTGCATTAGGGACAGGGATTCTGGGAGGGAAGAGCAGAAAATCTCATTGAAGAAAACATTGTTTTGCCTACCTCTTTAGCATGACTAAAGGTAGGCCACTCTCCTAGGTCACATGACCCAACTCAACTCCACCCAGGCCAGGGACTCCATTTTTCTTGACTAGGAGTTATTTTCTTACTCTAACAGCAAAACATCAGCATGTTAAACATATTTGAACAATGAGAAGAATAAGACTGTTTAGAAACCTCAAAGTAGTAGACAGAGATCAAGGAAGATGCTCAGGAAATCCACAGTTCACAGATAAAAAGAGGAGCCCGGGAGGAGGGGGGGATGGTCATTAGACCATGTCTACTTACTTTGCTGTTCCCATGACAAAACACCACAATCAAGGCAGCATATGGAAAAAAACAAAACAAACAAACAAACAACAACAACAACAACAACAACAAAAATGGTCTATTTGTAGTTCATGGTTCCAGGGGCTTAGAGTCCATGACCATAGAGCATGACAGTAGCCAGGCAGGCATGACATAGAGCAGTGCAGTCTAGGAATAACATGACCCTACCCCCATTGGCACATCTCATCCAACAAGGTACTACCTCTTGGTCCTTCCCAAACAGTTCCCCAAACTAGAGACCAAATATTCAAATAAATGATTCCATGGACACCATTCTCATTGAAACCCACCACATTCTACTAGCTATAGAATTTCTTTCGTTACTTAGAAAATAACCATATAAGGTTACATTGCAAGGTACTACGGTTTAGTACTTTCACACAGGAATTGGTAGGAGTATAATTAGGGCCATAATAGCATTCTCTATGACTTCAGATGTTTTAACAATACATAAATTCCATGATCAGGAATAAAAGAATCTGGCCTGTAAGGACTTTCCCTCACTGCTCTCTTTGAAGCCATTGAGTGCTGCATGGCAGAGCAAATTTTTTGCACTGACATGATCCTAATTTGAAACGAACATAAAGATTTCCTCTTTATGAATTCATTTAATTTTTTGAGTGGTATGGGTTAATGACAAGTCCAGGATAGTAGATTTGAGAATGGTTTGGGGATGTAGCCTAATAAACCTACACTGTATTTATCATCTGTCCTTTATCTTCTGCGATATATATTATCACAGACTGTTATGAGTTCATCAAAGCTCATGTGTTTCTAGGTCTGACTGCATTCATAATGGGGAGGTAGGAGTGCCTAGTCATGTTAAGTACCATGGCTAGATTAATGTTTCTTCCAAATAAGCTCAAAATCATGTCTTTGTCATCTTGCTCTGAGTCCATGTAACTTTCTGTTTTATTATACTGGGACTTATCCTTCTATACACAATCACCCACTGAAAGCACTCTTCTGCTTTGTGTTTCCTTTACATTGTAACCACACTGTGGGAGGGCATGGCTTGATTTATTTCACTTTCATACAGAAACAATTCAGAAAATGATTCCTATTATTTTAAAAGGAAAGGTAATATATTTTCATAAATATATTCTCAAATTTGTTGAGTCCAACTCTCATAACTGTTTTATGATGGATTTACTAGTTATATTTGCAAAGATGTCAGAGATCCTCTTAAATCATAAAGTTAAAATAAACTGTCTATATTTTGGACTGAATTCAGGCTAAATCAATCTTAAGTTGATTCATTAGAGTATGATGTTAAGAATGCTGGATTGAG
The DNA here is from genome assembly GCA_028551405.1 of Uromys caudimaculatus. Classification (NCBI taxonomy): domain Eukaryota; kingdom Metazoa; phylum Chordata; class Mammalia; order Rodentia; family Muridae; genus Uromys; species Uromys caudimaculatus. The sequence goes on along the minus strand of CM052709.1, from coordinate 83,111,473 downwards.
AAAATACACAGAACAACTGCTTGTGTTGACTTACAACCTTGTTGTAAATAGTTCAATAGATATTCTCCTCTTGGGAGGATAGTATTTAATCTTTAACAGGACATTTCATTGCACTGATCCCTCAGGATAAGTTCACAGCCATAAAACTGAAAGGTAGAGCACCACCTATGGATGAATAGTTATGATAAGGAGCATTTATCCTATCTGAGGCTATCATTTTAAATGTGTTTACCTGATTATGCTGCATCAGGACCTGCCTCCAGCAGGGCAATGAAAGTTCAGGTCAGTTGAATTATGGAACAACGCTAAATGAAAATTGCCAACAAGAAAACCTGATGGAATTCGATTACTAAGGAAGAAAATCTTTAAAATACAGTAAGATGTGTTTCATAAAAGTCAACTTTAACTCTTTTAAATGGAATAATGTGTCGTGCCAGATGAAAAGACTCTCAATCTGACCATATCTTGTTGTATTTCAGAAATCCCTGGATATTCATAGCCAACAAGGAGGTTTGGGTATTGTCTAGCTAATTTCCTTTACTTAAAAAGGTTATATCCTACAGAAAACAAAAGTACAAATAACACCTAGATAAAGCAACTACATAAATGATGTGAGAGAAAGAGAAAGAGGGAGAGAGAGAGAGAGAGAGAGAAAGAGAGAGAGAGAGAGAGAGAGAGAGAGAGAGAGAGAGAGAGAGAGAATCAGATTTCATGAGAGAATATTTCCCATTATAAGAAGCAAGGGGAACACTTCTCCACTGCTGGTGGAAGTGTAAACTTGTAAAACCACTCTGGAAATCAATTTGGCAATTTCTCAGAAGATTGGGAATACTTCTATCTCAAGACCCAGCTATACTACTCCTGGGTACATACCCAAAAGATATTCTATCATCCCACAAGGACACTTCCTCAACCATGTTCATAGCAGCTTTATTTGTAATAGCCAGAAACTGGAAACAACCCAGGTGTCCCTCACCTGAAGAATGGATACAGAAAGTGTGGTTCATTTACACAATGGAATACTTTTAGCCATTAAAAACAAGGGCATCGTGAATTTCACAGGCAAATGGATGGAATTTGAAAGTATCATCCTGAGTTGAGGTAACCCAGCCCCAAAAGGACATGTATTAAAGAAGCTTAGCATGACTGTCCTCTGAGAGGCTCTACCCAGCAGCTGATAGAAACAGATACACACCTAAACATTAGATGGAATTTGGGGAGTCTTATGGAAGAACTGAGAGAAGGATTGAGGGACCCAAAGAGGACAGGGACTTCACAGGAAGACCAACAGAGTCAACTAACCTAGACCCTTGGGAGCTCCCAGAGACTGAATCACAAATCAAAGAGCAAGCTGTGGCTGGACCTAGGTCCCCTGAACATATATATGTAGCAAATGAGCAGATTGGTCTTTATGTGGGTCCCCCAAAACTGGAGCAAAGGGGCTGTTTCTGGGCCTGTTGCCTGTCTACTTGTCTGGCCTCAGTGGGAGAGGATGCACCTAATCCAATAGCCACTTGATGTGTGTAGGGTAGGCTTGGGGGTAGAGGGTTTGGGGGTAAGTCGGTTGGAGTATGGGGCTAGGGGTAGTGACACCCAGAGTGGGTCAGAGAAGGGGAAGGTGGAGTGGGGGGAGGACTTGCATGAGAGGATACTGGGAGGAGAGGAAGGGCTGATATGGGGTTGTAAAGTGAATGAATAAATAAACTTAAATATATATATGTTGAAAACAATACCATTTACATTATGATCAAAAATACTTAAAAATGAATTTAATGAAAGAGATAAAGTTCTTATGTATAGTAACCTATAAAACGTTAATAAAAGAAGACACCCAAAACTAGATTGGGATCAAGTGATCATGAATTCAAGAGTGAATATCATTCAAAGTCTATGTACTACTCAAAATTATTTATTCAGTGTTTTCTCCATCAACATTTTGACAGAACCTGATGGCTGAAGGAGCATGGGGCAGTGTCCCCCAGTGGCTACCCCTCTGTTTATGAAATAAGGAACTTCTCTACCACTGAACTATGTGCCAGTCTCATTATACTTTTAATGTGGATTCCAAGAGTCTTGTAAGATTATGGTTATATCAGCTCCTGTGTCCACCAAGCTTCAAATTCAATATCATTTAAAATAATTTTAATTTTGATCTCTGGTCATTTTAAGAAATATGTCATTATAGACACTTTAATATATTTATCCAATTATAAGCTGCACATAAAAGACTTCATGATCAGTGATGTGATAGTTCTTGCTATTTCCTCTTATAGACTCTTGAGATTTAATATACTCTTAAACACTCATTCAATAACACAACACTGGTAAATTAAAATTGAGACTGATGGCAAAACTTACATGAAGAAGAGCTCAAAGACTAATTGTTTTTCTTTTTGCAGGGTCTAATGTTAGTAAATTTAAAGTATCCACCTGCACAAAATCAAATATTTTTCATATTGGAATAAATAGACCATAAGATTTTTAGATATTCAAAAAATTCTACATATATAAATAATAATTACATATTATTTTCAAAGTAAATAAAATAAGTTTCTGAGTAGAAAATGGCTGTGACAATCATTAAGAGTCATTTACAAATCTTCTAGCAAATCAATCTATACCAATCAACAATAAAATATATGGTGTTTCAAGGTAAAAGATTTAAGGGTATTTGATAACAAGTCCTGATGATAGCTCTCCAATATTCCCATAAAATAGAGCCTGTCATTCCATTTCTTTGTATGGTAGTTGGGATTCTATACTTATCAGCAGTTCTTAGAGGCAGCTTCAGCCCACAACAAAATAAAACAAACTAATTTTCTAAAGTTTTACATGAATGTTAAACATTAAAGTGAATTTGGACAATCTATTCCATTAAATAACAAATTTAGAAAAAATAGGCTAAGTAATCAGAATGGTAATGAAACACATAAAATTACAACATTAGTATATAATTAATATAACATTAGTATGGTAGGGATTGATTGCTGAGCTCTTGAGCTGTGTATTCATTTCTTAAGACAGTCATTCATTTGTCTAGAATAATTTTATACCCAATATTATCTTCAATACCTATTATTTTTCAAATGAGTTCTTGAAATGACAATTCTGAAGGATTCAGATTATAACAATGAATAGATTAGTTATCATTCACAATAACTTTAATGCTAATAACTAGTTACATAAAATGAATTGTTTTGTAATTTGTATTTATCAGACAGAACGTTGTTGTTAGAAACCCACAAGTTTTCTTAAACTTGATATTTTTAATTACTGATAGAATTCTGTCTCAATAAAAGGCTGAAATAAAATCATCATTACAATGTTGTCAGTGGGCAGCTTCTTGAAAGAGGAGCTGTTTAGAGTTTAAGCTACTTCTTGTGTCACTATCTATGAACAGAGATGGGCTGAAACATGAAAAAATCACTTATGAGAAAGCTTCAGATAAAAGGAAAATAAAAATTCAATATTATAGCATATTTGTTGACCTTTCTTCAAGTAAATAAAATTAAATGTGAATACCAAGTTCAAGACTCAATGATGACTGTGTTCAAGTAAGCAAAAATTCAGAATAGCAGTTCATGCTATATACCCTTGACCTAGCCCTGACAATGCTGGAGTCTGACACACTCACATCACCTTCACAGCATCGCACGTCCTAACAGGAAGAAAGCCAGTCAGCAGGGAGAACATTCCCTCATCAGTTCAAGACTTACTACTCTATGTACTGCAACCAAAGCATTTGGTGTGTACAGCAACAGGGTCTTACCAATTATTTGTGGTGATCAACCAAGAGCAATGGCAATAGCCGATATTGTTTTGGATACTTTATGGCCTTCCTGACCAATAATAACACATGGGAATATAGAGTATCTGACATTGAAGATTGAAAAGTATAATACTAAGCAAGTGACCTGAATCCAGAAAGACAAAAAGCACATGTTCTCCACATGGGCAGATCTAATCTTTTAATGTATATATGAACTGCAATAATTGTGAATTAAAACAGAATATACATGGGAAAAGAGACACATGGGACATGAAGAAGTAAAACAGATGAGGCAAGGCTATAAAAATGGAAAATGGAGCAGTGGTGAGAAGAGAAGATAGGAGAAAGGAAATCTATTAATATACAATATATTCAAAATGTAATGATATCTAACACCTTTTATACTGCTAAGTATTTTAATTTTTTAATTTAAATTTTTTATTAAACTAAAAATAAGTTAGAAAAACAGTATCAGAAAAGCAATAACAATTGAGAAGGGCTTCTTCCCTTCTCTCTTTCATCCCACTCACTGATATTAACTTACATCTAGGGACAATCCCTCTATCATAGCAATATTGAAAGCACTAGAAAAGGGGACACCATATTTTAGAAATTTAACTATGTTTTTCTCTACATGCTAAAGGTAATAGTAGGATAGGCTATTCTGCATGTGTATACAGACTTTAGATCATAGAATCAGGATGATATAACATCTTAAAGTCATATTGAAAGATTTGATAATGCTAAGACAGCAGAAGGAAAGAATAAATATATGGTGACTACATTAGGAAATGTTCTCTGAATTTTATGACATAACTAACAGTTTTATTCTTGGGGAATCATTAATACTGATGAGAAGTTGAATATTAGCTCCATAAAGACAATAAAATCTTTTATCTAATTCCAAGATTAATTGTAATTACATCCAAAGTTTACTGGTTGGGCACCCATTATGAAAGATTTATAAGTATGGACAAAGAAGTTGGAAAAGAGTATTTAATTCTTGATCATTCAGAAAATTTGAATTAATGAAATATAATATCCTTTAATAATAAATTCTTTCTAAACATATGTCTAATCCAAATACTGTAATGCTAAGTATAGTTTGTTTTGTTCTGTGTATTTAATTAGAAAAATATTCAAAGAATATTATTTAAAATATATACTATTATGGGAATTAAAAAAAATGTTTTAGCAATTTTATTTTATATCTAATGAATGGGAAGATTCAGTCCTGCCATATGTAGTATTTTTATAACAAGCGTGGTAAAAATGAAATTATTAATTTTACTGGTAAAAGGAAATGAAGAAACTATATGTTAATATTGAGAAAGCTAGGCTTATTCCATGACAGGCTTCAAATTGGCAGTTAAAGAAACTAGACCTAAATCTCTGTTTCCAAGAAGAAGGCAATTCCAGGCAAGTCCAGGACTCAGAAGCTGCCCTGCCACCTGGCCTGAGGCAAGGACAGTGGGTCAGCAGCAGTTTCCAGACTTCCTCGGTTACTTCCTCAGTAACAGTCTCCAGCCCCCACACCCTTGTAATAGAGTGTCCATAGTTCTGGACCCAACAGATTAACATAAAGGTCACCTGCCCCGGAATGCCCTAATGTGTTTTAAATCAGGCGGGCAAACTCACTTGGTTGTCTCTCTATTCTGGTAACAGGAGACCCCAGCATGCTGGACTTCTGCAGAATAAAAAAACACTCTGCGTTTACATACTATTTGAGCCTGGGGTATCATTCTTCAGTGAATCATGGACTCTTACAGTATGTTATTTAAATCATTTTCTAAACGTGATACATTCATGTAATATTTTAGTAGTTGTCAAAATAATCAGAAGTGGCATTAATGCACTTTAGAATTACTTAAATCCACTTTTCACTATATTCTTCTTGCTCTTCTAACAGGCAATTGTAATCAAGAATTTATTAGTCTTTTGTCATTATAAATGGAAGTATACATGCATTAAGCAACTACAATATATTTGTTTGTGTTTACTTGTAATCATATCAATGAATTCATGATGTTTATTTACATTATTAAAATGTGTCTTAGTCATTGTTCTATTGCTTGAAGAAAAACCATGACCAAGACAACTCTAATAAATAAAAGAAAGCATTTAATTAGATGCTTGCTTACATCTATAGAAGTTTAGCCCATTGTCATCACAGCAGAGAGCATGGCAGCATGTAGGTAGGCTTGGTGCTTGAAGTAGTTGAGAGTTACATCCTGATTCATAGGCATAGGCTTCTGAAACTTCAAAGTCCACCTCAGTGAGACACGTCCTCCAACAAGGCTGCTCATCCTCATCCTTCTAATCATTTCAAAAGGTGTGACTACCTGGCAACCACGCATTCAAATATATGATGCTTGGAATGGCATGAAGGCCATTCTTAGCCAAACTGCCATATATGACTTAGAATTTTATTTTTAATACTTTAGAAAATAATATACAGATGTAACAATTTATTTATAGGTTTGTTTATTGAAAATACATTCTTTTGTAGGGATATATCACAATCTATACCCCAGAGAGTACTCCCTTGTTCTCTTATAACTTTTTTAACTGAAAGAGTAGATCAATAAGTTTCATCTTTTCCATTATTTCATGCTGTATGTACATACTACACAATTAATTTTAGTTTTATTATTTAAGTGGATTTACATTTTAAGCATCATACTTGTGAATTTAGTTTATTTACTTTATATCACTTAGAAGTATATTTTTACTCTTCTATGGTTTGTTTCTTAATGATGCAATTTTTTTCATAATCTAGGTTGAGCTCAACTTACTACTCAACTTGCTCCTGATTCTTTAATCTCCACCTCCTAATTGCTCTGTTCATAGTCATCGACCACCTTGATGTCTTAATTATTTAAGTTAGTAAATTTATTTTATTTTTTCAAAAATTTATTTAATTTTTATTTATATGAGTACACTGCAGCTGTTTTCAGACACACACTAGAAGAGTGCATTGGATTCCATTACAGATGGCTGTGAGCCATCATGTGGTTGCTGGGAATTGAACTCAGGACATCTGGAAGAGCAGCCAGTGCTATTAACCTCTGAGCTTTCTCTCCAGCCCCAGGGCACAGGGGGAAATTTCCTGAACAGAACACCAATGGTTTATGCTCTAAGATCAAGAATTGACAAATGGGACCTCATAAAATTGCAAAGCTTCTATAAGGCAAAGGGCACTGTTAATAAAACAAAACAGCAACCAACAGATTGGGAAAAGATTGTTACCAATCCTACATCTAATATGCAAAGGCTAATATTAAATATATACAAAGAACTCAAGAAGTTAGACTCCAGAGAACCAAATAACCCTATTAAAAAATGGGGAACAGAGCTAAACAGAGAATTCTCAACTGAGGAACCTCAAAGGACTGAGAGGCACCTAAAGAAATGTTCAACATCCTTAGTAATCAGGGAAATGCAAATCAAAACAAGTCTGAGATTCCACCTCACACCAGTCAGAATGGTTAAGATCAAAAACTCAGGCGATAGCAGATGCTGGCAAGGATGTGGAGAAAGAGGAACAATCCTCCATTTTTGGTGGGATTGCAAGCTGGTACAACCACTCTGGAAATCAGTTTGGCAGACCCTCATAAAAATGGACATAATACTACCTGAGGACCCAGCTATACCACTCCTGGGCATACGCCCAGAAGACGCTCCAACGTATAATAAGGACACATGCTCCACCATGTTCATAGCAGCCATATTTATAATAGCCAGAAGCTAGAAACAACCCACATCTTCCTCAACAGAGGAATGGATACAGAAAATGTGGTACATTTACACAATGGAATACTACTTAGCTATTAAAAACAATGACTTCATGAAATTCACATGCAAATGCTTGGGAACTTGAAAATATCATCCTGAGTGAGGTAACCCAATCACAAAAGAACACACACGGTATGAATTCATTGCTAAGTGGATATTAGCCCAAAAGTTCAGAATGCCAAGATTCAATTCACAGCCCATGTGAAGCCAAAGAAGAAGGAAGACCAAAATGTGGATGCTTCAGTGCTTCGTAGAAGGGGGAACAAAATACTCACAGGAGGAAATATTGAGACAAAGTGTGGAGCAGAGACTGAAAGAAAGGCCATCCAGAGACTGCCCCACCTGGGGATCCATCCCTTATACATCCACCACACTCAGCCTCCAGGTGGATGCCAGGAAGTGCTTGCTGACAGGAGTCTGATATGGCTGTCTTCTGAGAGGCTCTGCCAGTGCCTGACAAATACAGAGGTGGATGCTTGTAGAGAACCACTGGACTGAGCACAAGCATTCCCCAATGGAGGAGTTGGAGAAGGGACTGAAGGAGCTGAGGGGAGTTGCAGCCCCATGGAGGGAGCAACAGTGTCAACCGGCCAGACCCCAGTAGCTTCCAGGGACTGGATCACCAACCAAAGAGTACACATGGAGGGACCCATGGCACTGACTGCATACGTAGCAGAGGAGGGCCTTGTTGACATCAGTGGAAGGAGAGGCCCTTGTGCCAGAGGGTGTTCAACGCCCCAGTGTGGGGGAATGCCAGGGCAGTAAGACGGGAGTGGGTGGGTAGGTATCATCCTCATAGAGGCAGGGGGCAGAAGGATGGTTTAGAGGGATTCCGAAGGGGAGATCTGGAAAGTGGAAAACATTTGAAATGTAAATAAAGAAAATATTCAATAAAAAATATTTTTAAAAATTAACATTTTTTTATGTTAATATCTTCAGAGGTAGAGGAAATAGCCTTAAAGATACATGAAATGTCTACTTGTACTCTCTTTAAAACAGCTTTATTAACATAGACCTCACATGCTAAGAGTCACTTTTTTATTGAATTGTGCAAACAGTTCCATGGTTCTTAGTTTATTCAGAGTAATATACTATCATTCTAATATTCATTTTAGAATAGCAGAGGTGTGATTACCACTTCTTAAGCATTTTTTCCTCAACTTCATCTCATCTTCTTCACCTCATTTTAGAGTGTCCTCTCCAGAAAAGTAAATGTTACGCAGCCTAAGATGCCTTCAGGGGAAACAATTTTCTTTTGGCAAAGAGAATGGAATATCTGCCCTGAGTGAATATCTAAGAGTCCAAATAGGCACGTAAAGTCGCTCAGCAAGGGAACTACTCCACAAGAAGGCAATAAAACTCTTTTAAAAAGATGGAAACACTAAGCCACACTAAAGAGAAAGAGAAATAATTATTCCTTTAATATGATAATTTACCATTACTTCCAGATTTTTCTCACTGTAGTAAAGTCAGAGCTGGAGCCATGCAACTTTGCAGGTCTGCCCATTTTAGAGAAGGAACAGTTTTGCAATTTTTGAGTCAATTTGAAGCAAGCTTTAAGTACTAGCCACACGGAGCTCTGGCCAGACCCATCTCCGGCATCCCTGGAAATGGCCATGAGTCATGCTTTGCAAAGGCTTAAAAAGGCAAAATTTCACAGCCATATACTTCCAATCAGGTCCAATCAGAGGCTAGAATACAGTTGACATATTTCCTGCCTACATACCTCCACTCACATCCAATCAAGCACTTCTGGTGCAAATAAATTTGCTTGACTAGCAAAAACATGTGGCACTCAGCACTCAGGAAGTTCTGTCCTTGGGTAAGTGGTGCTTACAGGTTAATTTTGGCTCTTACAATTTACCAATCTCTCGATGCACAAATGTATCTCTCTTGTGAGAAAAATCACTATAATCAGGGACATAACACTTCCAAGTTTCCAAATGTTTCAACTATAAATAATTAGAAGGATATTATAATTTTGTCCTCTTTAGTAATCGTTATTCTTTTATAAAGAAATCAGAAAAGTAATGGGTTCATTATTTACAATCTGTAATAGTTATGCAATGTTTATACAGAATACACTAAGAATTCATCATTTATAATATATAGCTTCTTTTTTTATCTTTTTAAGCATAACACATTTCAACAAATGCAGCTATGATGAGTATTAAAAAAGGAAAAAATGTAATAACATTTTTCATTCCCCAAAATGTAATTTTAAGTGGTTATTATTTTTCCTTATTTACTATTTTTTACTAGATTTTGGTGTGGACTAAGAAATATTTGGAATAATTTTGATTTCTTTTATTGAAACTCAGATAAAAACTAATTGCTTTCAGCATTGTCTGCTCTCCTTTTCTATTTACTGGTAAGCATAAAATCATGCATCAGTAAGCTTGTGGATAAGTGTAGATACAAGTAATATAATACACTGGTTTAATTTAAATGCAAAATGTTTATTGCTCTTACATAAAGTCAATAACGTCCATACTAGTGAATAAGTTGCCACTGACCCAAATCAATTTTTTAAATTACATAAAAATTTACTACTGTTTATATCTTTATACTTCTCTAGATACTATGTAAATCTTCGTAAACAATTAGCAAATCCAAAAGCACTTTGTACGTCTATGAATTTTTAATGGCTCTTTGCATGCTATCTTTCTTCCACCTTCAAGAAATTAATTCCTCTAGATGTCTCCTCCCTCTTCAAACTCTTTCACATCCGGCACTTTAGGAAGTCATAGAGAATATAAATAACATGAATTTTCATGGTCTGTGAATCAGACAATAGTATGAATGGATATTCTGCTGTTTCATGAGCCTTCCTATCGCATCTAAATCTTACATTGCCATTAGCTGAACGCATGTGAGGCAAACCTCTTTTAATTTGGCCTAAAGGCCTGTGAAGAAAGAGCTTATCATCCTGAGGCTGCAGCATTTATCACAGTGGACCATGGCGATGACTAAATACAGAATGCAGGCAGCGAGTGGCAATAATGAAATGATTGCTCCAAGCCATAAAAGTCAGTGCATGCCTTTCAGATTCAAGCGTATTTATGAAGAAGTGTCTGCTTTAGAATCAAGTCATAATACAGATATGAGAATGGCCTCACTTAACCTTGAACAGAATTGTGATGTATATGGGAATGATAATTAAGCAATCTTACCTTACAACAGTGATTATCAGAGGTGAATAAGGACTCCTGTTCCTATGACTCTGGAATATTGCATCACAACCTTCAATGAAAATATGAATCCTCCCTTGAACACATCAAGACACGGAACTCTCATTCAGAATCTCACTAGCACTACTTATAAAGAAAAACATGATAATTATTTTATATTATCATGAACTTGCTTCTTTGGATTTTATTTTGTAATGAGTACAGAAAGACTGAAAAAGATTATACAGGAAATCCCATTAGGTTCCTCATCTAGATTATGTTAATGGTAGCATTTTATTCTAGTATGTCAAAGAGAAACTACTGACCTAGACCACTCTGTAGTCAGAAAGAATGATTTTGGGGGTATGAAACTGTCAAAGCTATCTCTCAGGGGACAGAGAAGTGCAAAATGGTGGAGAAACAAGTAGATCTTATGTGACATTCAGCAGAGGGGAGAACTGAGCTGTCTGGAACTTAGTGCCTGTCTTAGTCAGGGTTTCTATTCCTACACAAACATCATGACCAAGATGCAAGTTGGGGAGGAAAGAGTTTATTTGGTTTACACTTCCATGCTGCTGTTCATCACTAAAGGAAGTCAGGACTGGAACTCAAGCAGGTCAGGGAGCAGGAGCTGATGCAGAGGCCATGGAGAATGCTGCTTACTGGCTTGCTTCTCCTGGCTTGTTCAGCTGGCTTTCTTATAGACCCCAAGACTACCAGCCCACCAATGGTACCACTCACAAGGGGCCCTCCTCCCTTGATCACTAATTGAGAAAATGCCTTACAGTTGGATCTCATAGAGGCATTTTCTCAACTGAAACTCCTTTCTCTGTGATAACTCCAGCTTGTGTCAAGTTGACACACAAAACTAGCCAGTACAGTGCCCTTGCCAGAGACAGTAGACCTTTGGGGGAAGCTCAAGGGAGATTTCTATGGGATTAGGGGTGGTTTCTGGTGAAGAGAAACCATTTTAAAAGCTTATTTACCCAGTAACAGTCCTTCTGTTTACTAGGCCAAAGTACTGCAGTTTAGAACAATGTTATCAATTTGCTATTTTGAGGGAAGAGGGGCTTTGGACCTGACAGTAAAAAACTAATATTTATGTGTTTTTATCAACTAAATTAGAAGTCCTTTTTTCTTTGTACCATCCAAACTATCACAGCATTTAATATTCATTTTTTTTTAGAAACTAAACAATTTTATAAATATTTAATAATCAAGTCAGCATCCTCTTTATAATTATATTATGTAATTTAACTTTGGGGACTAAAAAGCAGCTCAGCAGTCAAGAGAGCTTGCTAGTATTATGAAAATTCAAGTTCAGTTGCCAGGACCCACACTGGGTGGATATATCACTTGTAACTGCAGTTCCAGGGTACCTGCTGCCCTTTTAAACTGCATGGGCCCCTGAGTACAAATGTATGCACATCTACACGCACGCACACACACACACAAACACACACACACATAGAACATAACAAAACCCAAAAACAATAGGCCAATTTCCCCATGAAATATAGACACCAAATTTCTCAATACAATAAATTCAGGAACACATTAAGGCATTTTACAATATGATCAAGTTATTTCATTGAAGAGAGGAATAGATGTTTCAAAGTGTATAAATCATCTCAAAGATGCAGAATAAGTCTTAGACACAGCCAACAACCCTTTTTTATTCAAGTTCTGAATAATATTAGGTTCTAAGACTAGCAGATACATATCTCAACATAATGCTGGCTACATAAGACAAACCTAGAGTCAACACTATTAAATAGGCAGAAACTGAATGCATTCTTTTTAAAATCTGTAATGAGATGAAAAAGATTCACTATCTCCACACATCTTCAGTAGAATACGATGAGAGAAATAAATAAAAGAGACTGAAATTAGGAAGAATTAACTCAAAATGTCCCTACTGATAGGCAATATAATTCTATCCTTTAAAAGATCCTAAATACTCCAAGAGAAAAACTTTGGATCTCATAAACACTTTAAATAAAGTAATGGGAATCAAATAAATATAAAATATAGTAATTTTACACATATCAATATTGACATATTCATGAGAGAAATCATTGGGAGAAACTCTCATTCATAATACCCATAAATAGAGGAAAACAATGATTGGGAATAACCTATACAAGGAGGTGGAAACGTTAAAGCACAAAATAAATTAAGGAAGTTACAAAATTATGTAGTAAACAATGCTCACAGTTCAGCAAAATTTAAAATGTTAAATTGTTACATTATTAAGAGATGTACTAATTCAACAAAACCTCCATCAAACCACAGTAGGGCTCTTTGTAATGATAAAAAAGTTCATAAAATTCACTTAAAACCCAAAAGATCACAAATACCCAAAGCAATGTGAGGCAGAAAGACGTTAAATATTACAGCACCAGATTTCAAATTACCTGAGAGAGCCACAGTGACAAAGAATGAATGGTATGGACAAAAAATCGGGGATGATTAAGATTAGAGTAGAACAGAGCAACAAGTTATAAGCCTTCACAGCTACAGACACTAAATTTTGACAAAGGCATCAAAACCATACATTGAAAAAGAGACAACCTCTTCAATAAATAATGCTAGGAAACCGTGTCGATCCACATGTAGGAGAATGAAACTGGATCCTTACTTTTTATGCTGTACAGAATCCATTGAAAATGAATTAAAGACATGATTGTAAGACTCGAACACAAACTGTTTGAGGAAAAACTACAGGTACATGCAATGGCTTTCCTAAAAGGATTGTAGAAGCTCAGGTTATTAACACAAGGCTTACTCAGTATAATTGCATGAAATTAAAATGTTGCCATGCAGCAAAAGAAATAATCAGCAGAATAAAAATATAGACTACATAATAGAAAAAATTAGCCAACTACATATACAAGAAAGGATTGAAATGTAAAATTATAAAGAACTCAAATTTTAAACATAAGAAATTCATCTAATCAATAAATGAAAAAGTGAATTACATACATGGTCCTCAGAAGAAGAAATGTAAATATCCAATAAATATATGAAAATCTTTCACTATCCAAATTAGCTAAATGCAAATGAAATACATTGGGATTCTATACTATTCCAGTCAAATGGTTATCACCAAGAATATCATCCTGAAAATCTAATCAAAGAGATTGGAGCCAGCAAAGAGTTAGGGCACATCTAGGCTCAGTGCAGCACAGTACCTGATGCGAAGATGTCATTCAGGGAGGAGCAATTACAGACAAAGTAGTAGGTGGACACCATGTAGTCCCATATAATATACAGGAAGATGGAGGAAACAGAGGATCATGTAAAAATAACTAAGCTAGAGTCAGGAAGACAAACATATCTTACATCTTCTATGTAGAAAATAGATTTTGATTGGGGAATTATCAAATGTGAGGAAATGGGGGAGGAGAGGGACCAGGGAGAAGACAGAAGGAAGGCAGAACATGAGCAAAGTCCTGATATAAATGGATGATAGTGTCCCAAGGAATTCAATTATGTAGTATTCCAACAATTTAAAAATATTTTAAGAATATTTAGAGAGAATTTATGATTAAAATAAAAACAAGGTGGTAAACTTTGAACTATAGTTAATTCGCTGTTTTTTTGTTTTTTGTTTTTTAATAAAAGAAGGTATGGGGAAGAAAGGAAAAATTATGAGTTAGAAAAATTGAGCAAGGCAAGAAAGAAAAAGACTGAGGTGTTATATGAATAGTCCTGGTGAATAGAAGCAGTTTTTCTCTATTCTCTATTTACAATGAAGTAGTGAAATTGTTTCATGTTGGTAGGAAACTATTTACAAACTGTGGTATGAAAAGTAGATACAAAGATATTTATAGCATATAAGATTTTATATAAAAATGGTAAATTATATAAAATCTATGCATTCATATTAAAACATTATTTGAATTTACTTGTAGAATTCAAAATTATACACAGAAGGTATACAGCAAGAAGCTTAGTAAATCACAAATGTTAGTGTGTAATTTTCTTTACATTTTATACAGTTTTTAAAAATTAGGATTTTAAGCTTATCTATTTCTCTATATTGTCTATCGTCAATAGCAATTATATGTGTAGAAGCCACTAGATCTTTGTGCTCACTGATAAGCACTAGAGAAATTAGGAATATAATCACACATGCTTGGCTCTTCAGTGAAAAGAACAGGTATAGCTGTGTTATGGTTTGAATAGTAATGGCCTCCATAGACTCTTATGTGTGAATACTTGGCCATAGGGAGTGGCACTATTAGGAGATGTGGCCTTGTTGGAGTACGTATGGACTTATGGGAGCAAATATGTCACTGTGGAAGTGGGCTTTGACATCTCTTATGTGCTCAAGCTACGCCTAATGTGAAGCAGTCTCTTCTTGCAGCCTGTGGATCAAGATACAGAACTCTCAGCTCCTACTCCTACCATGTCTGCCTGCATGCTGTCATAATGAACCAAACCTCTGAGACTGTAAGCTGCTGGACACAATGAAATGTTTTCCTTTATTAGAGTTGCCTTGGTCATGGTGCCTCTTATAGTAATAAAACCCAAACTAAGAAAACCTGCTTTTCCATACACAAGGCTGGGAGTAAATGTTATTAATAAGCTGGTCATCTTTTGCTATCTATAGAGCCAGGCCTCATCCAAATCTCTGAGACTCCTGAGTATTGTTTCTTAGTCAATAGAATCTATTCTTATGAAAGAGGTCCCAAGTACTTTGCAAAAGAGTCTGCTAATAGGCTTAATCCAGGCCCTTACTCTTTAGAACCGTATCCCAAATATTGCTCCCTGACCTCTTCTTATGAAGAGGTCACAAACATTTTGCAAAAGAATTGTACTTTGAAAAGTAATGTCTACCTAATCATGCATTCAGCTTTGTTATGATAATTGTTAAGAGGACACTTTTTTTCCAAAGCTGTACTGTGCTTAAATATGTCAAAAATAAACTTTTTGGGATCAGACTCTAGAAGTTTGAACCACACCAGCCAACTAGGTCACACTGAATCCGATTTTCTTCTTCCCTGCACAGATCGTTCCTCGGCCAGCTCTAGTGTTTGCAAGGACACCCACATACGTGAAAGGACATGCTGTTCTCTTCTTCATTTCGTATCTAAACTTTTTAGTACTCTGGTTTTTGAAAATTCCCATGGTTTTCATTTGTAAAAATCAAATGTCATGAGTTTATTTAAAACATCATGATTTTCTTTTAATTTAAGTCTAGCATGGATAATATAATGATTCTTCTTTTTAAACAAAAGAAACATCTCATGGCTTAAACTATACATGTATCTTTATTTCCTTATATAAGACATTATATGTGGATTTCCTGAAAAACAGACTTTATTTAGAATGAAATCTAGTACTGTTTATTGGTAATGGTTTACGTGGTGATCTCATAAAATTATGTTTATTTGAAAGGAGAGACTTAGCTGGGCAGTGGTGGCGCACGCCTTTAATCCCAGCACTTGGGAGGCAGAGGCAGGTGGAGTTCTGAGTTAGAGGCCAGCCTGGTCCACAAAGTGAGTTCCAGGACAACCAGGGCTACACAGAGAAACCCTGTCTCGAAACAAACAAACAAACAAACAAACAAACAAACAAGAAAATAGAAAGGACAGAATTTTAAGCTACATTGTAAGGTTTATGGTACTATACTTATATATTTAGAGGTCAATGCAAAATTAAAATTTTTCCATATATCTCAAAATATTTCATGTGACTAACATTATGTGGACATTGTGAAAAAAATAAAATTAGTCACATTAATTAAATCAAAATTACAACATTTCAGAAATGAGTAAAATTCAAAATCTGTATTCAAGATGTGTAAATAACAGAGGAGACAAATCTCTCTGCAAAACATTACATTCTAAATTTAAGTGTCAGTAACAGCAAATATTTCTGAATTATTACTTTAAATATGAGCCATTTATTGGCATTAGTCTCATCTGATACATACAAGACTGCATAAGTAGTCTCTTCTCATAATAGTACATAAAACAACGAAGTTTTAAAATGCTAAAATATATATTGAAACATAGATATTTAACTATCAGGCTAAATATGGATAAATGGATAAGTGTTATAATAGAAATGTGCTATAGACTAGGATTAAAGCTATAGACAAATTATTAAATCAATGTAACTAATTGAAAGTATATCATTGGAAGAAGTAATGCAAAGGACAATAATTTAATTCAATCAATATAAGATAAAAAGAAATAATTGCATCTATTAAAGAACAGCATTTCAGATTGTGTATCATGTCCATAAACCACTTTGTAGCAACACTGAATAGTGAATTGGATTTATCTGCCAATATAATAATTGGCCACTGCAGCACAGAAATGTAGATGGGCAGTCTGAGTTCATACTGTGAACAGCATTATTATTGAAACAGTAATAGTGAATCATATTGGGCAATGCTCTTATTAGCATCAGAATTCAAGGAATTTTTTTCTTCTTTTCTGTGCTGTTATAAAAAAACATTATAATCACAAATACATTATTTCTTGTTTTATCATGCTTAGTATGATCATGCTTTCTCTCCATTACATTTATTAGCAAATAAGTCTAGCCATATGATCTCTATTTATAAACACATTCAGTAAAATTTGCTTTTGTTTGCATTCATTCCAGTAAAAAGTGTGTGATCCATTGTACAGTGAAATTGGAATATGCACAAGGAAATGCTTTCACCTACATTTTCCCCTTCTGCTTTAGAACTCAGGCCCAGCTTTTTATGTCATGTGATACTGCTCCCCATGGGTTATAGAAATAGACCTCTTAAAATTTCATCTCTGCTAAGCCACATAAATGTCAGTTTGCTCTGACTGAAACAGAGTTTAAAGTCAATAGCAAGGACTGCTTCCAGAGGAAAGTCTTTCTTGCTAGTTCAAATGTCTAGTTGTAAACAACACCGAGTGTATTGAAAGCATTGTTCCCAAAATACTGTCAGTGAAATTTTACAATTTTGTTTTGGCTTCAGCCAGTGTTGGTGACATTATATTGTAACGTACAGTCTGGTCTCAGCTACTGTTATGGTTAATGATATGACATAGGCAAAGCTCTCAAATCTTCCAGCTTGAATATTTCCATATATTCATAGTAAGCCTAAAAGAAAAGATAAAAACTAAAAAAGCCCATAGTAATAATTTGGGAGTCATGCCATCAAATGATTTCTTTCTATCTATATTCTTCTCTTAATCTTGAAATTTTGGTCTATAGTTTGAACAAAAGCTTCCATAAAAATGTGATTTTTAAATTTGCAGAAGGAAATATATTTCAAGGGAAAATGTGAAAGCATTTAAAGGTATTATATATGTTCAAAGATAGTATTTTAATTACTTGACATAATGAAACTTTATTTGTAGTAGATTCAGAACTGTAGTATCACAAAACATCAATGTTTAGAAATAGCTCCAATAAATATTAGGATGCTACTGTTTGTTAGTAATCAATCTTATTTACTATTAATACACTATTTAAGAGTTTCATTGTTTTACTTTCCTTGTTGCTGTCCTTCTGGCCTGTAGAGGAATTTTAATCCAACAACCTCACTGCTCTGGGAAGGGATCACATCCAAAGTCCTTCTAGGTCTATGTGATCTGGTTGGAGTAACACACCTTTAATCCCTCTGGCTGGAATATAAACACCCTTAGTACACACCTTTAATAACTCTGTCTAAAATACAGACATACCTTTAATCCCAAACAATGAAAGCAAAGTTAGTTTGTAGAAGAAGAAAGTAGCCATCTTTGAAAGTGGCATGTAATTGAGGGGCAGTCAAAGTGACAAATCAGAGAAAGATTTGACAGAATGAGTTGTATATAGGATACATCCACCTGTCAGGAGAGCAGACAGGAAAGAGAGGATACTTAAGAGATGTGTGAAAGAGAGGAAGTTTGGTGCTGTTCATTATATTGGGAACCAGGAATCAATCTACAAACCACTCAGACACCATTCTCAACCAAGTAGGAACAGTTTATTGAACACATACACCCCAGGACTGATGGATCATGGATGCAGGTCAGACTTAGGAGCTGAGACTGCGACCCTGACTATTTTCCAGGTGCATCTTATAAAGGCAAAAACCACAAAAGCTCAAAGCAACCATAAAAGCTCATACATTGGTGCAGGAAATGCTGCAGGGTGGTTGAGGCAGTCGATTCAGGTCCAACCTTATTGTACCTAACTATGCAAAGCAGTTCTAACTGACCTTTATTGAGATTGACTTTAAAGGAAGGTGAGAGTCTGGGGAATTTTCAAGAACAGCAGAGCATAAAATTTAACACAATATGCAGTTAATGGTTAACTCAGGCATAAGCAAGGTCCTCTGTAATAGTATAAGATGGTTGGCTATAGACATAAAACAAAATAGCTACAGTGTCTATCTAAGTCTTACCAAGTTGACTGCAGTTGAGCTCAGTTCAGTTCAGAGCAGTTCAGTTCATGAAGTCAGAGACAGTTTTTCCAAAAAGAGCAATTTAGTGAGAAACCAATAAAAGCCAGTTTGAATCAGTCAACTTAAAGAAGAGTTTGGGCTGGAACGACTGAATTGAACCAGTCAGCCAGAATTCAGAAAGAGGTAGAAAGGGTGAGTTTATTCAGCAGTAAACCTCTGAGATGACAGTTACATCTGACAAATAAAAGTTACTTTTATACATGCCCTTCATCAAAGGTATTAAAGTTACTCACATTTAGAAACTGAGGATCAAACTCTCAATTCCTAGAGCAAGGATCTTAAATGAAAGTCACTATGCAAAAATAGGAAAACACGACATCTTTCAATGGAATAGCTATATATCAGAAGACCATTAAATAGTCAAAAGGAGATAATTTTGCACATTATTTTTTCAGATTAAGAAAGTAATGATGTGAAAAATATGGTTCATTTAAAATTCTCTAGTATTTTTAATCTCCTTTTCAGTCTTTAGCACATTGATGGAAGAGCATATCTTACCTGAATGATCAGCTGGTTGAACGATTTAGCTTTAAACAACCGGTGATACAGAAAACATATTCTTGCTTATAATCCTTTAGGAGCTTCAATCCAGTATCAGTCGGGATTCAGTCAAGGAAACAGATACAACTCACAAATGAATATAAAATTGGATGCTCTCCTGATTTTTAACTGGTCAAAACATGGAGCAGAAGAAAAATTCCCATGATCTGCTTGGGAAGGTGCTAACGAAGTTCACAGAAGTCTAACAGCAGTCTTTCTTATAAACACAGAACCAGAAATCATCAAGTAATATCACCAAAGCAGTTATATTCCTTGAGGAGATCTGAAAACAAACAAAAACCCAAAACAAACAAACAAACAAAAAAACTGTGTGGAAAATGGTCCTCAACAACTTGCCTGGATACTGCTGGTAATTTTTAGTTAAACAAAGAATAATAGGTTCTTTTTTGTGTGATAGTCCAATTATTCTGAAATTCTCTCATAGAGGAACTGTATTCCAGAACTTTTGGGTGAAGGGAACTGTGGAAAAACATCACTTGTTGATCTCTTTGTACTAACTGATTATCCTTGCATGAACATTCTATATTTTTCAGAGCTCCTTAACTACAAAACACAAAAATAGCACAAGAAACTTCTAGACTCCACTATTCTTCTACCTTATTGGTGGTAGAAAAATAGTCAAGTCTTTTTGCCTAATTATGTTCCAGGAAAAGGAGCACAGAACGCTTAGCTTACACTCCAAACTGAGTGATCTTCGGCCCCTTAGGGAGAACATTACAATCTCCAAATCCTGATGTGAGCTTAGCAACAAGATTTACATTATTGGCAAATCAAGGTCCATTGAATAAATGGCTACTCTATTATCCACTGTTTAATTCCAGGACCTATCATGAATGCTGGATATAAGAGAAAGGGTATTCTATCATCAATCAATGGAATCAATACTGAAGTTCATTTAGAAACTCTCCCTGCAATACAAAGTTATTACCTTGCTTTTTAAAGTCTTTTCATATTATTTATCATTCTATGAAATATTTTAAGAATGATATGTGATACAGTTTTATAAATTATAATTACAATTAAGTATAGAGCATATAGGAAGAAACAAAACAATTATGCATCCAGAAAAAATGCTAATTAAAGACACCAGACCCTTCAATTACAATATAAAGAAATGCAATATATTTTTTAAAAAGTTATCTGGCTGCAGATTTGCCTTGGGAAGTGATTACTTTGGCTGATTACTGCTATTGACAAGTAGAATAAATGAGAATTTGCACAAAATTGTATTTTAAAAGTACTAAGACTGACACCATGGTCACCTTTATTGAGATGCCATTGAGAAACAGTTTTACTATGAAAAGAATCTGTTCTCAGTCTCAGGTTTTCACAGAACTTTCCAACTTGGCTATGAATAGATTGCTCTGTTATAGTAACATTTGGTGTCCATATGGAGATGACCATGAATGTTGTGTAATCTCCTCCTCAAATATCAATTCTTGAATGACCTTCAGCCAACATGTGAGGCAAAGCTCATAAGGCACTGGACAGCTATGACTTCGGCTTCCCATACTAGCCTATGAAGTGAAAAGAGAATTTGCTTTGGATTTCTGTTTAATGAGATTCCCCTTCACTAGGAGCAGCCAAGAACTTCCTTATTGGAATTGAGTTGAGAATATTTTCTAGCAAATAGGTGACGCCAGTCAATCACTTGTAAGTAAGACCCAACCATTTTTATTCAGTCTGTTAATTGTTAGAAATTTCTAATGCAGGCTATGTGTGAGTTGAAGAGGGGAAGTTTTATCATGTCTACGTGCCATGAGAATCTAAGAAAATTGCTAATTGCATTTAATTGTGTTTGTGAGGTTTTTATAATCTTGGCTCCATATAGAGTTTGTAAAATAGGACCCAGGTAATAGATTTCACATTGGTTTTCCAAGGCTTCACATATATTTGATTGGGAGATACTTGTTGATTCATGCGGTTCTCTGCAGGAAGCTAATTGACTTTAGGTTACTGTGGTAGGCAAAGTGTTACTTTGTCAAAGATATTCACATCTTAATCCCGAGATCTGTGACTATGTTAGTCAACGTGGCAAAAGAAACTTTGCAAATGCAATTAACCTTATGTTATAAGATTAATGCACTTGTCTGAGCCTATTTAAGTCTTTAGAACTTTCATGGGTGGCTTAGATTGATGGCACTGAAGATGGTGCACAAAAGATTCAGTGTCACAGAAACTCTTACTACCAATACTGACTTATTGACTTAGAAAATGGAGGAAGAAGAAATTATATGAGAAATAATAAGTTGTAGAGCAGACGCTGTGGCTGAGCAGGTAAAGGCAGTCCCCACAAAACCCAGCTAAACCTGGGTTCTGATTTCTAATTCCATTAATTGTGTTCTAAATTCTTCATGTACACCATGGCATAAAAGCCTACATACAGAAATTATACAACACACACACACACACACACACACACACACAGAGAGAGAGAGAGAGAGAGAGAGAGAGAGAGAGAGAGAGAGTAAAAATTTCAAAAGGAAATGGAAATAGCTTCTAAAAGTTAGAGCTAGTATTCAGCTGGCAGAAAAGAAAGAAAGCCAACAGGTAAACATAAAGATCTGAGCCACAAATGTTTAAAGAAATACTTTAAAGAAAGGACCCTCCCATAGATGTTCTGAAACAAACGAACACACACAAAAAAAAGTAAGCCTTGTCAGCATTTAAATTTGACCAAGCAGCATTGGTTAGACTTTTGAGCTGTAGCCAGATACACTTATAAATTTGTATTGAATAATGGATTAAATGTGTGGTAGTTTATTATGAGAACACAGGGCAATAATAAAGTAGTTTCATGTATCTCTAATTATCCTTGGATGAGCAGTGAACCAGGCACTAGCTTATCAGAAAAAATAACTGAATCACAAGAAAAGTAGGAATGCATTGAATTTTAACATACTATCTTGGAACGGTTACATTGCCACTTCAGGCAACAATCAATAATTCAAAGTAAAAGCAAGCCCAATATCAACAAAGCTAAAAGTTACACTCAGGGCACTTGAAGGAACACAGGTGATGTGAATCAAAGGACTACAGTGTGCGTGTGTATTTGTATTTGTGCGTGTGTGTGTGTGTGTGTGTGTGTGTGTGTGTGTGTGTGTATGTGTGTATCTGTTTGTCTGTGTGTCTGTGTGTCTGTACGTGTACAAAGCATCTTATGTATCCAAATCTGGATTTTAATTAACATCTCTATAGCTAAGGCCATTCTTGAACTACTTTTCCTTCGGCCTCTACCTCCCAAGTACTTAAATTACAGGTGCCTGCCATCACACTGATACAAGAATGAATTTTTTTATAAGAAGAAATGAGAATCCTAATGTAATGTCTTATAAAATAAGAACAAAACAAATAGATGAAAGACATTGTAAGG
Organism: Uromys caudimaculatus; assembly: GCA_028551405.1. Taxonomy (NCBI): domain Eukaryota; kingdom Metazoa; phylum Chordata; class Mammalia; order Rodentia; family Muridae; genus Uromys; species Uromys caudimaculatus. The sequence goes on along the minus strand of CM052709.1, from coordinate 83,088,356 downwards.
GAAAACATTTTCTTCTCTTATAAATAACTTCTCTCATGTGTTCATATAATTACAGATACCCTTGTATATTTATATGAAGTGCTATAGAATAAAGGAACTTTAAATAGTTCAATATGTGGAGAAATGAATATGTGGATACAAATAAGACAACATCTATTAACATCAATTAAAAATTGATCAAAGGGCACAGCACACTAATACTCAGAGATGAAAGATATAAATATTCTTTCCTTGTAACTCTGAATGACAGAAAAGAATCAAATATCTCCATACAAGGAGTTGGACCCAGACCCAGAATTAAAGCTGAACTGCATGTGCATGGTAACTGAATGAGAGATCTTGTGAATGTAGATGTTGTACTGAATGTAAAGTTTTCATAAATGAGCACTGGAAATGTTTTGGAGTTGATTCTCAACTATTATAGAGGGTCCTACCAGAGGCCAGTATTTTCTTATCTCAAATTTTAATTGGGTAATTTGAATAGTTTCTCTGGGCCCTGAGGCAACAGGGCTTGTTCTCAGGTTTCTGGAATTTGGATATGCATTTATTAAGGCAGTGGATGCACTGGAGATTTGGAAATGTGAACTCAATGAAAGGGAGATGGGGCTTCCTAAGCTGCTCAGTAAGTGGGTGTGGTCTTTAGCCTTGGCTTCAGATCTACAGTATCATTCTTTAAAATTGTACATGACATTCCTGAACACCTTACAGAGAAACAAACTTAGAAAAATAAATGAATATTGGTGTATACTTCAATAACTGATAAATGATAGACAAAGGTGCTTTTCAATAGTAAAGAGAATAATATGTGTCTGGTAATGGAAAAGCTTACCCAAAGTAAAAAAAATGTGAGTTATGTGCATTTGTTTTCACTGCTTAGAATAATAGAAAGGGGATAATTCTGAATAAAGAACAGACATCATCACCTGAAATGCAAGTGGAAGGAAGCTTTCTAAAGATTAACATTTGTAATATTTTATAAAGATCCTAATAGAAGGGAGACAGGTTTGGAACGTAAATAAATAAAATAATTTAATAAAAATCCTAATAGAAACTAGCAGTTTATAATATTCAGAAATTAATTTAAACTGTCTTTGCAAATTTATTTTGTAGGTATTGAAACAGGAATTTTAATAGATAAAACTGAAAACTTCCAATGATGGTTTCTATCTCTCCAGGGAATCATTATCCAAACAGTATGATGCCAATTGTAAATCTGAGTTTAGAGAACAGAATTCAGGTACACATAAAGACAAAAATAAATAAGTTCTATGACTTTAATGCCTGAAAATATTTGTTTTGAAAGTTAATCTCAACGCAACAGTATTAAGAAATTGGTGCTTAATTACCTCCTTCCTTTTAAGTGGATTGGTCTCCTTCTAAAATGTCAAAAGCACAAAACATTTGGTGTGTGTGTGTGTGTGCGTGTGTGTGTGTGTGTGTGTGTGTGTGTGTGTGTGTGTGTGTGTGTGTGTTTTCTCTCTCTTCTGTCTGATGACATTTAAAAAGATGCCATATTGGGAGCCAAATCAGTTGCCACTCCCTTGATCTTAGACTCCTCCCTTCCATAACTATAAAAGTTACGTTTGTTTACAAATTTCATGGTCTGTAGCATTTTGTAATAGAAGCACAAATGTAAAAGTTGAAACATTAAAAATAAAGATAACCAGTCAGGCAGTAGTGGCACACGCCTTTAATCCCAGCACTTGGGAGGCAGAGGTGGGTGGATTTCTGAGTTCGAGGCCAGTCTGGTCTACAGAGTGAGTTCCAGGGCTACACAGAGAAACCCTGTCTCAAAAAACCAAAAAATAAAAAATAAAATAAAAATAAATAAATAAAAATAAAGATAACCAAATTGAATGAGATAATAATGAAATCCATAAACCTTGAAAGAAAATCAAGAAGGAAAGACCAGTAAACACGTTTCCAAGAGGAAGCAGATAGCTCTCCCAGTGTTAGTGTTAGTGATAAAGGAATTTAGATGTTATTAAGAAGATCTCGCTATAAAGTGGCGGACTAGAAGTCACATGTGAGATCTACTGGCAATAAAGTTAACATAAAATATTAATAGATCCTAATCTTAAAAGAAGATAGAAATAAATATCATTGGATTTTTTTTCTGCCATGAAGCAAAGCTAGGACTCCTGAACACATAATGAAGTTCAAACCAGAGTAATGTGTTCACAGTCACAAGGACATAGTACAGTATAGACTCTAGAAGCCCAATCCAGGCTGTGTGTGTGGTTATATGAAAATGAGACCAGAAGAGGAGCAGGCTTTCGAAAAGCACCCATACTCTACCTTTGCCTGAACGAGTTATATTAGAGACATATGGCAGAACTTGCATCAGGGTCCCAATGGGTGCAATGAAGACCCACAAGCAGAACATGATATGGCAACTCTAGCAGAAAGGTGATACAGGAATCTGGCACTGAGAGAGTCACGATGTCCTTCCCAAGAGGATGAGCTACCCAGTGTTACAGAACTAGGTTCAGTAGTATGATAGGTAAGAAAGGGTTAATGTAGGTAGATAGATGTTCCCTCCAGACCTCAGTCACAGAAAACCCTTCCTAGGAAACCTGATCTCTAAAACACTGGAGACAAGATTATTATTTGGAGGTGGTTGTCTCTGATTTAAGCACAAAGCAGTAGTCAGTCATGGGAAGTCCTTCTTGTTAAGAACACACACACACTAGCTGGAATTATTGAGACAAGCAGCCCCATCCACAGCCTATGAAGTTTAATGCAAAACAAAATTGAAAGGAAGGAAAAGGGAGGACATCCCAACTAAGAAGGGATAATAATTGATATCAGAATACATCTGTTTCATTTTATTTTTTAATATCAACAATCACACTTTTTAAAAAATATTTAAACAGTGTCCTTTATTGTTCAGCTGTCAGTTTTAATATGCATCTTACTATCATTTCTTTTGCCTCACCTGGGCTACTGCTTATCCCTCTAACTCATATACATTCCTCCTCATTCTCATCTGACTCCTTTATTTCCTTATTTCACATTCTATGATAATTTAACTTTGTAAGTTTTGGTACCCTTTGCTCTAAAAAGAAATGTCTATAAAAGACATGTTCTCTAAGAGGTGCCCTGGTGCTGCTATTTCAGAATCCTATTTGACACAAAAGTACAGTCATAAAAATTTTTTCTACTGTAAGTTAACTCAAAGACTTCTGTGAAATCATTAAACTCATACTGAAGTTAACTTCCTCCCTAAATAGCAACAGAACTGCAGAGAAGAAAGACCACTACTCAGTAAGACTAGCCAATTGGGGAGCTCTTGGTCCAATGAAAGACTTAGAAGAAAATGTAGAGAGTAATAGTGAAAAGCACCTGATGTCAACAAGTGCAGGTGTGCGCGCACACACATACACACACACACACACACACACACACACACACACACACACCAACCCACAAAATATAAGAGACAACAATCTACTATGATATTTCTAAAGGCTCCCTAATGCTGAAAAATAAACAAAAAAATCATTGAAAATAAAAAAAAATAAAGTTCTACTTTAAAAAGGATTAATGATTATAAGGATGATGTAAGCAGTAAGATGAAGGAATCAACAAAGTCACAGAGAAGAAGATTACCAGGGTGGACAAATGGTCAGCATACAAAAAAGAAGCTACTCAACACATGAAAGGAAAATTTAGCAAAGAAATTCTTAGAATTAAATTTAAATGACAACATAGCTTTCCAGAACCTCTTAGATACAGCAACAAGGCAGTTCTGAAGGGAAGATTCAGAATATAACAGCTTATAGAGAGATCTCAAAAAAAAAAAAGCATAATGGCGCAGATCCAGAATCTATAAACAACAATCAATAAACTGAACATAAATGCAGTAGGTGACAAGAAATACAAGCTAACTGAAAATACATACAATCGATAAAATAAATACTTTATTATTTGAAAACGTATAAAAGGCTGACCAATCCCTAGTTAGATTGAAAGAAAGAAACAAGGAAACAAAGAAACAAAGAGACAAACAAACATTTATAAAATTAGAGTTGAAAGGGGAGTTGTTTCAAGAGAATGTAGTGCATACCTGCATATCATAATGGAATATGTCTTCATTAATGTTACTCTTGCTATGATGAAATACCATGACCAAAGCAACTTTGGAGGAAAGGATTCATTTCAGTTTCTATCCATCACCATGGGAAGTCAGGGCAGGACTCAAACAGAGCTGGAACTTGGAGTCACAATCTGATACAAAGAACATGGAAGGATGCTACTTACTGGCTTCTGTATTATGACTTACTCGGTCTGCTTTCTTACAGAATTCAAGACTACCTGTGCAGGTATGATCCCAACCCACATGGGTGGGCCTTTCCTCACCAATCATTAAGAAAAAGCTCTACAGACTTGCCTACATACCAAAGTTATGGAAACATTTTCTGAAGCAAAGTTCCCTATTTTTAGCTGACTCTAGCCTGTGCCAAGTTGACATATAATTTAGCTAGCACAAAATACTTTAAAAATATACATTTCAAAATGCTGAAAATCCAAAATGAATAAATAAATTCCCTAACATACAAGATTCACCATTGTTAAATCAACATGATATAAACAGCTAAAGCGCCATTAAAATGTAACTGACAACAGTTGTTTTAATAAGAATGGCTCCAAGGCTCATATATTCAAATGCTTAGGCATCAGGGCAGGGCACTGCCTGAGAAATATTAGGACAAGTGGCCTTGATGGAGAAGGTGTCTCATGGAGGTGGGTTGTGAGGGTTCAAAAGCCCAAGCTAGTCACCACAGTGTGTCTCTCTTCCTGTTGCCTGAAGATCCGTAGAACTCTCAGCTACCTCTCCAGAATCACTGCATGCTGCCATGCTCCCTGCCATGGGTACAATGGACTAAATCACTGAAATTATAAGCCAGCTCCAATTAAATGTTTTGTTTTGTTTTTTAAATAAGAGCTGCCATGGTCATTGTATCACTTCACAGCAATAGAACACTAAGACAGACAGATACACACACACACACACACACACACACACACACAAATTAATTAATTAACTAACTAATTAAATGTAATTTTAAAACATATTTTTAAAAACCCTAAACTGAACTAAAACTAGAGTTCTAGAGTCAACACGTGATTCAGCTATACTACTGATTATACTACCAAAGGACTCTAAGTCTGAACACAGGGATACTTCAAAGCACCATGTTTAATGCTCAGTTCTCACCCTATGTGGCCCTGTACCAACCGAGAACTTCCCATGGAGGTCTCATTAGTTGGAAGACCCTCTCCATGTACTACAGTAAACCTTGAACCTCTCAGTAAATCGAATCATGGGTGGAATTTTATTCTTTACAAAATGTCTCCTGTGAGATGTTCATGTACTCTAGCAGAAAATGAACTCATTCCTTCCTAAGAGGGTTATGACTAAGCTATCTTATTTGCATACCAGGAATGTTAAAGTGAGAGTGTTTATATGAGAGAAGTTGGTATAACACTCAGCAAACCAAGAGTAGAAAAGACTAACGAAGACAAATGGAGGCAAGAAACAGATCCTAAGAGATGATTTGAACTTCCTGGGTCCATGACAACCGACACTGACAGGAAGCACCGATTGCCAAGGTACCAGCAACATTCAGCAATATATCCTAATTTCTTCATTAAAGTAGTTGTATTTTGGTATTAGTCCTAGTGTTTGTCATCTACAACTAGATTTTTCAAGGAAAGCTTCAAAAGAATGTGAAATTGTCTCAGCCAAGGCAGGAAGCAAGGCAGGAGAATGGCTCATGCTCACATCTCAGGCCCTCTGTGGTCCTTACAGAAAAGCAATTTCTTGAATTGCTTCTTTAGTTATTGCCAGTCCTTCATGGAGGTGATGTGGGTTAAGGATGACATGACCTCCGTAGGAGAACTTTTATAACCAACTTGATTCTCATCCTACTTCAGACCCTCAGAAGCAAATCCAGAGATCACCACAGCATGTTACTGAAGCTGCAGAACAGGGGAAAATGACGTGTGTGTGTGTGTGTGTGTGTGTGTGTGTGTGTGTGTGTGTGTGTGTGTGTTAAGTCAGCTACTCTTTATCTTTTTATGGAAATTCTATAAAATATAAATAACTGCTAAATAAACTTATAATCCGGAAAGGATTTCTTATGCAGAGAGAGACGTCAACTCGAACTTGAGCCACTAGGTGCTAAGGCTTTCTTTGGTTTGGGAAATGCAAATCTGCTTCACTTCACTGTTGCTCGGAAACCTGCTTCCTTTCCTTTCTCCTATGCAAGGAGTAGAAGGTGTGCTTACTTGGCAGGCTTAATCATTGTCATACTTTTAGGAGCAGAAAAGTATCAATGCTAAATGTATCCAACTGTCACAGTCCTATTGTCAAGAAAAGCTGTTTTGTTTTTAGTGAATATTTGCTTTATTTCTTTCTACCAACTATACCAATGGTTTTTTTTTTTTTTTCGGGGGGAACAGGGGAAGATACAGAAATCAGTAGTATCTGATTTTACAAATATTATTTGTAGACAACAAGGTCCTGCTCACCTCATAATTTAAACATAATGTAATGAAATATTAATTCAAAGGCAATATTCTTATAGAAATATACTCGTTATTTACAAGGAAGGTTCTTTAGTCTAAATATCAGATATAGTTACAGACTGGATGAGTGAAGGTAATAGTTTTAGCCAGTGCTCCCCAAGGTAAGCTTCACAAGATTGTGAAGCCAGTAATAGTTATCTCAGCCAATAACTTCAACAACCACGGATTCAATATTAGATACAGAATATATATATATATATTTTAAAAAAAACTTAGTCTACCATATAACTTATAGCACTATGTATTAACCTGATTCAATATTCATCAGAAGTCTTTACTTGTAGTGTGACACCTCTTGATATGCCTACTTCTACAGCTTGGCTCATGTTCTATGACAAACCATGGCCAATATGCAGATTTCATACACTGAATTGCTGTTTTTCAAATTTCAACCAAATTCACCTTTGTTTATCCCTCGGATACAGAGTTAGTCATGTGTGGGAGAAAGTGTTATTTTGGTGCCTATAATTTGAATAGATGACAAAATAGAGAATGCAGCCAACCTTTCATTACAAAACAAATGCCCAGATTTCACTTCACCCTCCTTAAAATTCTCACCACATTCCAGCAAACACATGGCATGACAGCCATACTCTACAGAGAAATTATTGCAATCCCTCTTGGTAATTCATATAAACTGTGTTCCCAGGCTCTTCAAACAGAGCCTTATACAAAAACAAATGTACTGCAGTTGCTGTGATACTTTTTCATATTTCATCTGGTTTTATACTGGGATATAAATAGCATATAAGCTGTGACTTCCAATTAAATAAATAACTTCAGGGGAATAGTGACTTGTGAGGTTGGAAAGGGCACTCAAGGTATTATATCGAAACCTACAACTAATTTGTAAAGTATCTATTCATTTTTAATAGAAATCTGACAGAACTTCTGAAATTGAAGGCATAATTTTAAGATTGCCTACCAAATTCTATTAAAGTAAATTTTAGTTCCAAAATTGAAATGCATTTATATAAGATGTACCTGTGTGCTAATCCTTATTTTGGCAATTTTTCCAATATATAAATTTTTCTATTCTTTTTACCTATGAAATAAAATTTTCTGGTTTGGGGGAGTGTCTTAGTTAAGGTTTCCATGTGAACAGACACCATGACCAAGGCAACTCCTATAAAGGACAACATTTAATTGGAGCTGGCTTACAAGTTCAGAAGTTCAGTCCATTATCATCAAGGCAGGAAAAATGGCATCGTCCAGGCAGGCATGGTGCAGGAGGAGCTGTTCTACATCTTATTCCAAAATGAACCAGGAGAAGACTGTCTCTCCTGGTTAGGAGGAGGGTCTCAAGGCCCACCTCACAGTGAAACACTTCCTCCAACAAGACCACACTTCCTCCAACCAGGCCACGCCCACTCCAACAAGGCCACACCTCCTAATAGTGCCACTCCTCGGGCCAAGCATATTCAAACTACCAGTGGGAGTATACACAGAATTGATCTGGTAATTGTTTAACAATCTTCTCCAATGAGAGGAGGGAAAGAGAAGTGACAGAGAGAGAGAAAAGAGGGAGGGAGGGTGGTAGAAACATGGAGGGAAGAACAAAGAAACCATAGAGAGAGGAATTCTGATTTATTTCATTTGTTCACTCTGCAGGGCAAATGCTGGCAACTTCTCAGTAAATGTGGAGTTAAGAATAGGAATGGAGGTTTTGCTCCAGTAATCCAAATGCGTTTGGCTTCAGCACATTTAAAAAGATTTTTTCAAAAAGAAATGGAATGTGGTTTTTACAAAGGAAATATAAAATGATAGCAGCTTAACATACCATAGAAAAATTACTGAGCTTTCAGATAGGATTCATATTTATTTTAAATACAATCATTTGGGTTCGAACTAATGCATTAGAACATTTTTCCTTGATTCAGCCAGTTTGTTGCGGAAGAAACATAGTTTCAAGCTTCACAGATATTTTTCAGGATGAAAAGACTCCTGGCAGTAGCTAACTCTCCATCCAAGAGCAGTGAAAAGGAAATGACTGAGATAAGTGAATTTTGTACTCATCAGATATCAGGGTGGTTGTAAAAGGTTATGTTGCTGGGTGATAAACAAGCTGAAGGGGTAAGATTCCACTTGCGGTGTCGCTGACCGCAATGATCCCACTGAATTGTTACTGATGCATTCCCTCTCTCTTTCCTGGTCCCTTTAAGCCATCCTCACACACATGTGGCCAATTCCTAGAAGTTCCGGTTGAATGAACAAAGGATTGGGGAAACGTTCTGAAACGGGTCAGTATACACCGATAGACATGTACAGAGGCAAATGTGTGGCAAACCCATAAAATCTTTTATGAACTCCAGATGTACATAAGTGAGTCTTATCTAAAGGATGTTGCAGAGGTCGTTGAAAAGTGAACCATGACATAATCCACTGCTGTAAACATAGACTAGACCGGGCATAGACCGCAGTACAGAGTGCTACAATAGATCTTTAAGGACAGCATTTACATTGAAGCAGAACTCACTGTTTCAGCCAACTGAGTGATTTTACGTCAAGAGAATAAACATGAAAACATGTTCCATAGAATTTTTTAAAGACACAGAATCTCATATTTGAAAACCGGATAGCAAGCGTCCAAAATTTCATGGCATACAAAGAAACAGGAAAAAGAAGTAAAAGACAATTGCTTTCAAATTAGAGATAACAAACGTGTTGAATTTATTTGAAAATAAGTTTAAAATAGCATTTTGTAAAAATATCCCAATGAATGACTAATAGGACAGAGAAGAATGAAATGGAAATTCTGAGAAATAATAACAAGCTGTATAAAGAATCAAAGCAATCCTCATGAACTGAATGGGAATTTTTGAACTGAAAACTATAATCAAAACCACCACTAAAAAAAAAGAAAAGAAAAAGTTTTATCATTTTGAACACAGAATCCTGACTGAACTGGTTTTGGCTATGTGTTCAGTAAAATTAAATGGTGTCCTTAAGTAAATTTCTTGAGAAAATTCCCTATTTACTATTGTATGCCTACACTTGATTAAAGTATGTAGATGATTTAAATCAGATGCAAAGACATGCACAGTAGCGACAGGGTGACTTAATCTGTCACTCAGAAAAGAGAACCATGTCAACTATGTCACTTAGTGACGAGTCCCTCTTTTTTACTGGACCTGACATAATACATCTCTGGCTAATGGAAATTTTTAAGACTTTTTACATTTAAAATTATAACTAACCTGCAAAGAAAGATACTTAGAATTTTCTTGGTAGCCCTTAGATAACACACAGGTGTCTTATTTCTCTAAGACTTCAAGTACTATACTGAATAAGTAAAGAGAGACTGTACATTCTTCTCTTAGCCTTTATTTGAAATGCTTTGAGTTTCTCTCCATTTACATTGATGTTGGCTAGGGGCTTGCTGTAAACTGCCTTCACTATGTGGAGGTCCATCCATTATATACATAGTCTCTCTGGGATTTTTATCATGAAAATATTTTGGATTTTATCTCTTTCTGTATCTAATGAGATGATCGTGTGGTTTCTGTCTTTCAGTCTTACTATGTGGTGAATTCTTTTTACCAGTTTATGGATAACTATGCCTACATTCCTACTTGATCATGGTGTATGATCTTTTGATATTTTCTGGAATAGGCTGGCAAGCATTGAGAGCTTTTGCATCTATGTTCATATGAGATACTGTTCTGTAATTTTCATTCTTGGCTATGTCTTAGTGTGGTTAAGGTATTATGGTTAGCATGGCTTCCTTAAGAGAATAAGGACATGTTCCTCAGTTTCTGTTCCTCAACATAATCTCAGGAATGCTGGCATTACTTCTTCTTTGAACTTCTGGTTGGATTCTGCATAGTCCATTTGATTTGTGGTGTTACTTAACTCCAGTATTTAACTTTTGAGCTTTTGTCTGGTTGACTTGTCTATTGTCAAGCGTGGGGTTTTACAGTCATCCACTGCCCATCTACATGTGATCTTAGCTGTATGAGTGACTCTTTTATGGACCTTGATGTACTTTTTGCAGTACATAAATGGTTAAGACTGCAATATTCTTTTGGTGGATTTTTCTTTGGTGAATATTTTGCCTCCTTTCCTTATCTCTTATGATTAGTTTTTATTTGAAGTCTATTTTGTCATATGTTATAGTGGCTATACCTGCTTGCTTTGGGTCCATTTGTTTAGAATACCTTCTTTAAAATCCTTTTACCTGAGATGATATCTTTACGTAATGAAAAGGTGTTTTTCCTGGATGCAGCAGCAGATGGATGGATCCTGGTTTTAAATCCAATCTGTTAGTTTATGTCTTTTTATTGGTGAGTTGTGACCATTAAAGTTGATAGTTATCAGTGAGCAGCATTTACTGGTTTCTTTTATTCTGCCTTTATGATCTGGGTCTCCTTTCCTTGGATTTACTTGTCTGTGGTTATATATTCTTATTATTTTTGGGGTGTGGCAAACCTCTGCAGACTGAAGTTTTCCTTCTACTGCCTACTGTAGAGCTCAATTGGTAGACAGATACTGCTTAAATATGGTTTTACAAAGAATAGTTTCGTTTTTATTGATTATTTGGGAATTTCACAGAATGCACCCCACAGACCTCACTTCCCACTCCTCTCATGTCTGCCCTTGTGGTTTCTCACTCACAAAAGTTAAAAATAAAACAAAAAGCAAGCAAGCAAACAAACAAACAAAAAACAAGTCCAATTTGTATTGTCCATATACTCACGGGAACATGGTCAAACTCCTTGTGGACAGCCACTTAAAGAAAAGTGAGTCTTTCCTGATGTCCACCCCCAACAGTAAGTATCAATTGTGGAGAGCTACACTTCAGCATCCATGTCACGATTTTTAAGGGCTCTCTTTCTTGGCTTTCTGTGTAGGTTGTTATTTTTGGGTAGAGGAGGTTAGGGGTTGGCACAGGAGCCCTCTATTTCTCTCTCTTTCTTAACTGTGAGCTTGCGGTCTTTGATATCCACTACAAAGTAAGCTTCCTGTCCTTTACAGTCAGCTGGAATATGGTTCATAAACTTCTACATGGTGCCTGGGAATAGCAGAGACCAAGGATATCCACCTGGCCTCTAGAGTCAGCACTTGTGACAGAACTCAGAATGATCTCCCCTGACAGTATGGACACAGACAGCAATCTAGCCTCAGTAAGGGTTTGTGGGCCATCATGATGGCTTCAAGCCACAGCACAGACCACCACAAACAGCTACATGGCCTTCAGTGGTAAGACAGGCCACCGACCTTAACATAGCCCCTGGCAATGAACCTAGACATGGCCTATGGCTGTAGTTCATACCATGGACACCAGCGTGGACCTCAGCATGGTCTCTAGTAGCAGTACAGACCATAGACATCATCATAGCCCTCTGGTGCTACATAGGCCACAGACATCAACTTTACCTTTAGGATAAGAGAAGCCATGAACCCCAACATGGTCCCTGGTGGATGCCAGGCCCACTGACATCCTCATGGTTTCAGGTTGCAGCACAGACTACGGACATCTGCATGGCCTTTGGTAGTAACACAGCCCATGAACCTCAACATGGCACTCAGCTAGAATAGGACTACAGACCCAAACATGCCTGGACATGCATGGCCTTTGGTGGTAACACAGACCAGATGGGCCACAGACACTGCAGTAGGACCATGGACCCCAAAACTGACCCTTTTGGCAGCACAGGCCAAAGACATAAACATGGTCTCAGGTGATGCTATAAGCCATGCACAGCAATATGGTGTCTAGTGATGGTTCAGACCTCAGACACTGACGTGGTGCAGCCTCCCTCCACAGTGGACTCACTAATCCATTCCTCCATCCTTGCCTCCATCACAAATTCATTAGTTACAGTGGCATTGAAAACAGCAGTGCATCGCTTACTGTATTTTATTTTATTTTATTATTTTCACACACAGCTCTACATACAAGTACTCGTCACAAGACATTGGTCTGGCTCAAGGCCTCTGATGTCTGAAGCACTATAAATACCAGAACATCTCTAAGACTTCTCAGATTGTAGATATGCTTCAGGTTTTTACCTTCATTGGTGATGACATGCTCCCAGATCTGTTCTGCAACACCAGCTCTTCCTTGCAGGCCAGCATCTTATAGATGGAGTAGGTATTGGGGTTGACCTACTTTAAGCACTGAGCTTGGTCTGGCCTGGATGGCAAAGAAGTTGATCAGGCTACTCTGTGGTTGTATTGGACTACTCTGGGTCAGTGGAATATTTTTCATCTTTTGTGATCGGTAATTTTGCTGAGTATTGTAGGGAAACATGGAGTTGGCCAGGTCTAACTGCCTTGAGAGACATATTGTTTTCTCAGGATAGAGTCTATGGCCTCTGGGGCACTGTATAAGTCCTTCAGTTCCTGATAAACCGAGGCACTTCCTCAGGCAGTGAAGCATTCAAGCCACCTGTGTTTCTTTGTGTTTCTTGGAAGTCAGTAAAGCATTTTGGCAGAATGACTAGTCTTAGACATTAATCTTATATGCTCTGTCTAGCTTACAACTGACATTGTATTCACCCTGGAAACTGCCATTGTATTCTGTTTTTGATAAGTGTATAAGAAGTCTGATTGCTTTACATAACCTTGTCTTAGTCTCAGTCTTGCTGAGACCCCTCCATCACAGCCTGGTTTTAATTCTCTCTCACCATATCAGGAGACTCTGGTAATACCCTAGCTTAGTAAGTAAATGCTGGTACTTACAAGATATATAGTATTCTGGGCTGGCATCTGTTGTATCTCAGAGTTTATAGAACATCTATCCAGGCACTTCTGGATTTCACATAACCTTGATTGAAAAGTTAGGTGATATTCTAATGAGTCTGCCTTATAAAATATTTATGGACAGAGAAGGTTGAGGCAGAAGATAGGATGTGTATTACAGGACATTTAATTATCATACATAGAAAACCTAATTGTTAAAAAATATATATAAAAGCTTAAATAGATATTTCATCTGCCAGATTCAGTTAAGTGTGTCCTGAAGAAATGCACTTTGGATGCCTCTAAAAGTCTTCATAGATAAGAATGCTAAAAAAAAGTGGATAGTTTCTGCCTAGTTTAAGGCAACTTTCTTGGAAGAGGTTGTGTGTTCTGTGCTCTGTGAGGCAAAGTCAGCTTGGTGTAAGGTGAAATGACTTGGAACCCAACCACCATGCTGGTGACATGGCTCAGCCTGCCCTGCCAAGGGTATAGGAGAGGGGCTAGAGACTTCTTTTATAGGCCAGTGGACCTTTGAGAGAGCTTCCCCACACACCTTGGAAGAGCCTTTGTGGAAGGAACTTTGGATAAGAGATAGGGATTCTCTCTTTGAGCTTGTGGGAAGAACCTAGAAGCAGCTGGCAGGACACAGGCAAAACAGCATTCTGGGAAAGAAAGCAAAGAAGCCCTCTTGGGTTTAGAGGAGCTCAAGAGAAAGGTAGTCTAGCTTTGTAGAAATGACACAGATAGAAAGAGATTTCTAAAGAGCTAGCAGTTTAATTGTAGAATCAGGCTTATAAATAGGTATTTTGCATATAGTCAAGAAAATAAAGTCATCTTGCTGATCTTGCAAGTTCTTACCTCAGTTTATACCCTCTGTGTCTTTTTGGTATAAATATTAGATAATTTAAATGGTTACAAGAGATTTTGGACTAGACATTGAGTGAAATGAAGTCAGGTGGACAGAGGAACTGGTTGGTATACAGGACATGTTTCCTGGTATAAGCCTAGATCGTGCCAGCAGATCTGGTTTGCTCACAAGGTCGGATATGACATGAGATAGATCTGTTGGTTGCAGGGGTAAGTGGGGAGGATCCCGGCTGGAAGCATCCAGAGTTGGTTACAAACAAGGCAGGTGTAGCCAGACTATGACTGGGTACTGGGTGTGGCACACGTGCTAGACCTGGACCTCTGAGAAACATGAGTAGGTGGGAGGGTCAGGAAGACTCACTGGTCCAGGCCCTGGAAAAGGATGTGTGAGATCAGGCTTGTGAAGAAGTTGGATCTTCTCTCAACTTCGAAAAACAAATGTCCCATTTCATTGTGTTTAATGACCAGATTATCCGTTTCATAATTAATAACCCTTTTCATGTTGAGTCACAGTTATGTTATGCAAGCTACTATTCTTCTTTTTCTCTTTTCACCAGAATTACTATCTCAAGCTTTTGTCTGTATGTCACTAGTTGGGTTTCAGGCCATAAGTGTTCTTTACACTGTAAACTCTTTGTAAATTTGTTATTTGCTCAAATAAATTGCATTCACTTTCAATTCACTACCTCTGAAGATCCCTTTTATTTCATGCTGAATATTAATAATGATCTCTGTGTGTTTTATGTTAATTCACCATCTTTTGTATTTTTACACTGTGCAAGAGGTTTAAATGACAACTATTTATTTTTAAAATAAAGTTTTGTTAGGTTTTGGTGTCTATGGTAAACCCTTCATCAATACATTTAACAAACATTCAAACACTTACATTCAGTTACCAGCGTCTACTATTTATTCTTATTAGCAGAATACATAACACAGACTAATTCAACCTATCCCAACTTTGACGTGTCTTATTGTACAAAATGCTAGAAAGAAGAGAAGTTCTAGTTCCTGAACTGCACACATGAAGGAAGGCTATCTGAGAATAGTGTCAGCGCTGTGAGTATCGCTTGGGTCTGTTATGATGGTGTATAAGAAGCATCAGCGGCATGAGCCTGAATGAATGATGTCACTGAGGTGGTAAGCTCTTTCTTTTTTCATGTTACTCAATACATTTTCCTTCCCGTGATATTGTAGCTTAACCATAATTGTTGTGGATTTTGGATTTTACACATTTTTCATTGCAAATGATTTTAGGTGAAGTGGTTTTGAGATCTCTGACACTTGGACCTCAATCTCATTTTCTGCTTAATTTCTGTCAAAATCTACACCTTTCTGTGTAATTGATCGCATCCTTATCTTCTTCATTACAATAAGTAAACAAAAAGTTTACTCTAAAGTAAGATTTTGAAGAGGGTTGATGATTTATATAAAGCTCTCTCTCTTTCTTTATGTTTAAAATTAAAAATGATGAAAATAAATCCCTTCCTTCATTAAGGAGTTAGATGGTAAAACTTAACATTGAAAATAAAGGCCTTTAAGTCAAGATGTTTAGGTCTAGATTTCATAGAGTGTCTTTGGTTATGTCAGACAGTCTCTGTGGTTTCTGAGATAAACCTTTATCTCTCTCATTTAGGAGTTTTGTTAAGTTCAATTATATATCCCAGTGAGATATTCTTGCTAAATACAACTTCACTGCTATGAAAAAGCAAAGTTAATTGTTCACCAAGTATGGATATAGGACCTAGATTTATTTAGGAAGTGCTGTCAAACAGTTTTTTAAAATGCATTGCTGGTCAAGGCAGTGGTTTCCTTTATAAATTCATGAGACCTTTTCTAGGTGTGACATCACGTACTCAAGTCCCAGACTGAGGCTGGAGAATGTCAAATTTGAGGCCAAACTGAGCAGTATATCAACATACAGTCCCCAAAATATAAGACCAGCATTTTTCAGAAACCAGTTCGCAGTTATTGACCACAGGAGTCTCATTTCTTCTCAACGTTAGTAATTTCTCTTGTCAGAAAGCTGGTAGGCATATAGGAGTGCCTTATAGAAATGATAGAAAACTAGTATGTGTGTGTGTAGATGCATATACTTATAGGTCTGTATATGTGTGTATATGAATGTGAAGCCTGTGTGTGCGTGTATGGTTGAAGCATTCGAATATGTATGTATGTGAAGCCTGTGTGTGCATGTGTGACGCTTGTATGTATGAGATGTGCTTAAATCTGGTTATTAGTGTCCATGTCCATGTGAAACCTGTCTCTGTCTCTGTCTCTGTCTCCCCCCCCCCAGTATGTGTGTGTGTGTGTGTGTGTGTGTGTGTACACAAGCTCACTAAATCAGCATTATTGGTAAGTAGACAAATGGTCCACCAAGAGTATTTGTTCCCAAAGTAATAGTGCTTTAGTCTACCACAATTATCATATAATTTTCTCATCTTTCTTTATTTTAAATTTATTTTGACTTAGTCATACTTTTGATTTCAGTAGGAAAATCTGGAGATGTAAGATTACCATCTCCACATTTACAACAAAACAAGCAGTACAGAAAATATGTAAAACTGTTTGATATTAACTATTTATAAAAACATGTTTTCAGAACAAAATTTTCTCCCCCAGTAGTGAAAGGAACAGGAAATCTCCTGAAAGGATAAAAAGGACTCAATGTTTACTTACCTGATATAAAGATTATATTGTATGCTATTATAAAGATTGATAAGAATAGTAAGCTAGAAATGATTTGTAAGTTGCCAAAATAACATATGTTTGCAAACGAAAGAATACTTTAATTTTAATACAAAGGTAATAGTAGACCTGCAAGTCAAACAATATATTCAGTGAATATTGCATAAGATATAAGATGGATACAACAATGTGAGAGATAGTAGAGAAGAGCTGGCTATATGCTACAACATTTTATACACTACACATTACCTAGTTTAAGGTGTTGGGGAGATGTCAGATTGTTTTAAATATTTATGCAGCAAATCTTGGAATGACCATACACAAACAAATAATTGTATTAATGGGAAAGTAACCAGTTAGCCAATAAATTAAAAACACAGAAGGCAATAAAAGTGAAAATGGAAGCAATGAAGAATAGACATAAACAGCAAAGGGCAAAAGATTGTAGAGTCTCGTGTAAATACCTAAATAACTTTCTTAGGTGTGAACGATAAAATAGAGATTAGGTAAAAGATAATTCTATACTAAATGTAAAATAATGACATTAACATAGTTAATCTAAAATAATGAAATTAAAAAGAATTAACTCTCATAAACATTAGCAAGTTATGGTAAAAGAATGGATACAACGTTCTAATAAGTACATAGCTAACAACTGAATTGCTGATTCCATGGAGAAGTAAAGGAGTCATCCAAAACCTTCCTAAGAGTTTTGGAAGAAAAGAATCCCATATTTTTTTACTAGCCTGTCAAAGGAAATGTCTCAGGGAAATCATTGGAAATTATATATTTTCTCTTCCAATCTCCCATCGCACTTTCAGCATTTAAGTTGTAGAGGATAACAGCGGGGACACTGGATGGCAATACCAAACATCTTGTGACAGTAGACTCCAGGCTCATCTCTATGTGGCCTTTTGCCTGCCCTTTAGAAGCAGTCCTCCACAAAACAGCATTTGTTAAGTAATTAGTATGATTTTTAGATGAGGCATTCTACTAATTGGATGGGTCCCTTTGTCCTGCATGGAATTTAAGGGAGATGACACTTATATTGCTCTCATGATTTTACTAGTTCCAGTTCCTCCCGTACTTTAGCACAGACTAACAGCCTGCATCTTGCCATCCACTTTTCCTTTAAGACTCTTACTTAGAAATTGTTTCAAAGATGTGGAATTCCATTTTTAAAATGGCGACATCTTATGTTTATGAAGAAAGTATCTTTATTCAATACAACCTTATAGAATTTTTGGAACAAGGTTTCAGTGTCACTAACTTGATCGATGATCTCTGTGGGACAGAAGCTTAAAATGAGCTGTCAATTTCAAAAGTAATTTGGTTGAAAATTTTTGACATGAAATTACAAGTCATGTTCATACATACAAGAGCAATTTCTAACCCCATTATGTAAGCCTACCAATCTAATTACAGATAAACAGGTCTAAGTCACATTTCACACAACCTGTCATGTGCAGAGACAGATTTTCAAAGTCACTGTAATGGATGTGATATCTGATATTAACAGCAATTCCTTAATTTGGTCCATTAGATTTCCATTTTATCACATTTCATCTTATTTCTTTGAAACACTGTAAAATGATGTTTTGGCTTGCACAGAACCTTTTGAAGATATAGCTTTTGATATGTCTTTCAAAAGACATTCTTTATGCCTGTTACCCCTCCCCACTTAAAGACCTTTCATATTCTTAATACTGTTAATAAAAGTTACGTTCTAATTCTCGGCTAAAATCACAGGTTATCATAGCATTATTTTTTAATTTAACAATCTCTTTCTTGAGTAAAGGTATCAACGAAATAACTTCTCATTATGATAAATATTATTTTTTAAACTGTACTTTTTGCTAAATTTCAGACAGCAATTTTTTCTTTCATTTCTTTTCCCTTCACAAATATGAAATTGTTATCAATTATAAGATAATTTTAAGTTTAGTCAACATCAAATATACCAAATAGTCACTAATCAAAAATTGAAGCAAAAAATAACTTGAACTTTATAAATTTTTCCTATTTTTCATAATTTTTTAACATTATGTTCATTACAATACAACATACAATTGCTATGTTGTATTGTACATAAATACATAAAAAGAAATATAAAGCCAGAAAAGCAACAAATTCTATGAACAAACAACTTAGAACTTTAATAAAATTTCTCTTATTCTGCTTTTATAAATCTCCCTAGAAATGTGGACCTCTTCTCATAATTCTATTATTCCACCTAAAATAATTTTTATATTTCTCTTATTCTACTTATGGTATCCCTATAGACTTAGAATACTTCTCATATTCAATGTTCTGTTATCAACATATGCCCATCGGGAGGAATTCTAAGTAATAACACTTATTTAAAAGTTTCTTGCATTCAGTTTGATCATTTAATGGTATAATTTACTGAATTATGCTGCAGTTATTAAAAACTGGTTTGAAATCATTTTACTAAGCAAAACCATAGGTCTGTTTAAAAGTTTGACCAAACCTGAAATTTAAGCTTCAAACTCAATGCCACTTCCAAGTTATTTGCATGAACAGAAAATGCTGTAATAATAATTTTGTGAAATGGGGTTAGAGAATCTCAAAAGACCAATTGTAGAACGTGCAGAAGTGTGTCACTAGTCTTTAGCACAGTCTGCATTTTAAATAAATATACGGTCAATTAAACAAACAAATGCCTAAAATATCTTATGATGTGAAAATGTATCTTTTTCACATGCAATTTTATGGTATTAACATGAAAATTTTTAATTTCTGAGGTAGAGGGTGAGACGGACTTGGGACAAAGAGAGGAGAGGGAAGGGGAAACGGTGGAAGGGCCAGGTATGGGAGGAGACAGGGATGATAGACAGAGGGTCAGGAATTTGAACAGAGGTGTGTAGCAATGGGGAATGGGGAACTGTGGTAGCCACCAGCAAGTCCCAGATGCCAGGAAAGCAAGAGCTCCCAGGACCCAACAGGGATGAGATTAGCTGAAATGCCTGATAAACGGGAGGGAGAACCTGTAGAGACCATATCCAGAGGTTAGGCAAGGCCCCCAGTTGGGGATGGGGCCATCCACTCATCTCCAAACTTTTAACCTAGAATTGCTCCTGTCTAAAGGAAATACAAGGACAAAGTGTGGAGCAGAGACTGAAGGAAAGGCCATACAGAGACTGCCCCACCTGGGGATTCATCCCATATACAGTCACCAAACCCAGACACTATTGTGGATGCCAAGAAGTGCTTGCTGACAGTAGCCTGTTATAACTGTCTCCTGAGAGGCTCTGCCAGTGCCTGACAAATACAGAGGTGTATGCTCACTGCCAACCCTTGGACTGAGTACAGGGACCCCAATGGAGGAGTTAGAGAAAAGATTGAAGGAGCTGAAGGGGTTTGCAACCCCATAGGGAGAACAACAATATCAACCAACCAGAACCCCCCAGAGCTCCTAGGGCCCTAACCACTAACCAAAGAGTACATACGAAGGGACCCATGGCTCCATCCACATAAGTAGCAGAGGACGGCATTGTCTGGCATCAATAGGAGAAGAGGCCCTTGGTCCTGTGAAGGCTCGATTCCCCAGTGTAAGGGAATGCCAGGGCAGTGAGGTGGGAGTGTGTGGGTGGGAGGAGAGCACCTTCACAGAAGCAGGGGGAGAGGATCAGATAGGGGGGTCCGGAGGGGAAACCAGGAAAGGAGGTAACACTTGAAATATAAATACATAAGAGATCCAATTTAAAAAAAAAAAGAAAAATTTTAATTTCTAAACTTTCTTAGTAGAAGTAAAAGACTGTTGTTGGAAGTGGGGGCATTGTCATTATGACAAAAGAATTGTATGCAAATGAGAAAGGAGAATACTTTAAGGCAACTTAAAATTTAGAGAGCAACTCCATTATTCAAGGTCTATGTTGCTGTTTCTCACTTCACTTTTGTTAGTGTGCTATAACAGTTTCTTCCTAATTGAAACGTCCTTCCTGGGCAGAAGTGGGAGGTGCACGCGCCTCTCAGGAAAAACAAACTTCACCTGGAAACTGGCTAAACTTGCAAGATTCAGGAGGGAACTTTTCTGCAGAAAACAGCTTTTAAGAGGAGACTCATGGACCTATACAACTGCCTGCAAGTTGTGAAAGAGCTCAAGAGATACACCTTTCAGGAGTTGTCACCAATGTCACCCATACTGGCATGGGGCTTTTAGTGATGCACACAATTTTGAGACCACCCTACTGCTACAAATAATCCCTCATCCATGCATCTATTATCAACCTCAATAAAGCTCATTAATCTAAAAAGCAGGACTTTGGTACAATCACTTTGATCTCTCATGGGTCCTTTCTCTGGGGTTAGTGTGTGTGCGTGTGTGTGTGTATTGTCTCCCCAGACAAAGTCTTTCATACAGCCATTAGTTATGTTCAGAGTATAAATTACAACATACTCTGAATTGTTAGATGACTATATCTGAATTGTTATACTCTAAATTAGACTATTATATTTTATAAAGATACAGAAGAAAGAAACTAGATTCTGATCCCTCACCCTTTCATCCTGTGCAAAAGAACTCCAAATGGGCCAAATACCTTAACGTAAGATGTGAAATTCTGAAACTATTTAAGAAAAAATAAGGGATAACATTTCAAGAAATAGGCACAAGTAGATATTTGCTGACAATAATCTAGAAGCTCAAAAATTAATGTCAGATGGGGAAATGGGGCGTCACGAACTGTGAAAGCTTTTTATAGAAAAGAACTAAGGGACAGAGACGATACGACAAGATCGTTTTCATTTTGGGAGACAGTCTTTACTAACTACACATCTAACAGAGTATATCTGGAATATACCCAAAACTACAAAACCTAAGTACCAGGAAGTCAAACACCTAGATCAATAAACGAGCTCATGAAATGGACATATAGCTTTTAGAAAATAGAGAACAGCAACAAAAAATATATTCACATTTAATGATCCTACATTTTAAATAGACATGTAAATTCTTGTATGTATGTATGACAGGAGAGTAGAAGCAAAACTGTATGTGAGATCAAAGTGGGTTAATGGATAGGCTGGCTCAAGAAAAGCTAAAATAAGGGGATACGATAAGAATGTGATGAAAGTACATAATATACATATATTAAAATTTCTTCAAGATTCCCACAACTATATGCAATACAAATATAGTATAAAATACATGTTGCAATGATAAAAGATCAAGACTAATAATTACAGTTACAAGTTCAAAGAGCAAGTTTTAGCTTGAAGTCAAGACAACTTGATTCTATTCCTAATTTTATAGCTAACCAGGTTGGGACTTCTGGTAAGTAAACCACCTTATGTGGACTTCAATTTTCTGGCCTTTAGTAAGAAAATTAAACTATGGAAATCCAAATGCCTAAGTCATTTACGTTTTTGTATATACGACTCAGGACTTCATTTATACACTCAATTTGCCATAGTCAAAAAAGAGCTGTATGCAGTCTAAGAGTATATAATTCAGAAATCTTTTTAAAGCATAAAAATAAAAAACAAAGTTTC
Source organism: Uromys caudimaculatus (assembly GCA_028551405.1). Lineage (NCBI taxonomy): Eukaryota > Metazoa > Chordata > Mammalia > Rodentia > Muridae > Uromys > Uromys caudimaculatus. The sequence goes on along the minus strand of CM052709.1, from coordinate 83,066,009 downwards.
ATTTTTAAAAATTGCAAAGATTATGCATCCATATGAACTCATGATTGGTGCCCCCCACCCCAGTATCTTAGAACCAATGTTATCAGAAAAAAAAAAAAAGCACTAGAGTTTAAGATTCACTTATGGGGGTCAGATTGATTGATTCTTCTTATACAGAGAGATAAAGCCGAAGATATTTTATGTATAATGACAAAAATTGAAGTATCAACAGCTTATTAATTTTGACTTAAGAACAAGTTACTTAACAGTCAGCCAGCACATTAGGGGAAACAAAAGCTCACAGAAGTTATTGTTAAGAAAAACAAATGCCTAAAGAGTGTGCAGTGCGTCATTCAGTTCTCAAACTCTCATGGAAAAGTGAGGGGTGAATGGCCTCATGGGAAGCTTAATGTGATGAGGCTGTGGGTTGTGTTTGCACACAATTGTAAGAGTAATGTATTGCAGGATGAGAAATCAATGTTCGGCCTCAGGACTAACTTACCTTATAGACCTCGCTGCACTGGCTCTCAAAACCCCACTGCGAGGAGACAGACAATGGACTCCCTTACTAAAGTCTAAAGTATTCTGCCTCCTAAAATTTTTCATGCTCTCAATTGATTTCACATCTTCCTAATGTGATATTAGGTTTTTCCCCCCAATGACTTAGCTTTTAAGTAATAAAGAAGACATTTTTTACAGTGTCATCCCTACAAGATAAATTACCCTACCATTCAAGACATAGGAAGACGAGGCTCATAATTTCCCACAGGGTAGTCAAGGTCATGGAGAAAAAAAATAATATGAGCAGTTAATATTGTAAGAAAGACTCAGCATCAAAAAGGAGATAATATTTGAGATTGAAAAGATATATTATTCCCACAGCTCTGCCAAACTCACTTCCTACACAAATTATTATCTCTCTTTTAAGTGCCTGCCATGGAAGTTATAGTTCTCTGAGGGAGATTTTAACTGCTTTCTGTTACTTAGACATTTCCTCTTTTAGCGCTCTGTCAAAATGACTTGAATTCCTATAATGTCATTCCCTTTTATTTTAGAATGCGTTCCACAGTGCAGAATTTCCAAATGAATATCTTATGTGTAGCTTGCTAAAATAGAGGGTTTTACATTTCTGTTATTAATGCACACTGCTATCCTTTGTTCTAAAATGCAAGGGTATCTTCACTTTTGGAGGCATCAATTTTGCAAATGCAAGAAGAGTGTGTTGAGAGTTGATGAAGTTAGTTATTAACTCCTAGATTAATACTAAACTTTGTTTATGACTTCTACATTCTATAATAAAATAGAAATATGATTCCTCTTTCACAGTTCTACTGATTTTCTTTTTAATTTTATTATCAGTCTGGAGAGAATGCCCCAAAATAATTTATATACTGACTCAGGAATTTCACAACAGTGATAGGATGGTACTGTTGTTACCTTAGAAATCATTTCCCTAGAAATCACGTTTCCGTTGATTACCCTAAGATTTCTGAAGAACTGACACAATTAGCTACTTTTGGATATACCTAATTATACTTGCAGTATGTATCATGAAGTGTGTGGTATCAAGGTCAAAACACAAAGTAGTATTACTCTTACATTATGACCAACATAAACAGAGTAAGTATTTAAATTGCAAAACCTCATCAGTTGGTTTTTTACAAAGTACAAATAATAAAAGTATCTTCCATTAAATGCCCACCTCTGAATCTCAAGTCAATAGCTGGTGCCAACTTCTTTAAGTCATCTGATTACCCCCAAGGTACCACTGTTCATTTCCAAATGGTTTTAGCTACTACAGCACAATTATTATGACAAAGTATTCAGTTCGGTAGTCTTAGAAATTTCAATGTGCACAAAAATAAGTCCTCCAACTTTATAGCCAATGAACCCTGTGAATACTGTCCTCTGGATATTTGGTCCATTTCTCTCCTTTAGCAATTGCCTTAGTCACTTTTATATTGCTGTGATAAGACAGCATGACCAAGGGAAATTACAGAAAAAAAAAAGATTTTGTTTGGAGCTTATAGTTTCAGAAGGTTACAGTCAATGACTCTCATGCTAGCAGGAAGACAGGCTTGGCACTGGGGCAGTAGCTGAGAGCTTACATCTTGAGACAGAGACCATGATGCAGGGCAAGCTCACTGGAAAGATGTGGGCTTGTGAAACCTTAAAGGCTGCAAACAGGGTACACCTCCTTTAACAAGACTGAACCTCTTACTCCTTTGTAAAGAGTGCCACCAACTGATGACCAAGAATTCAAATATAGAAGTCTATGGGGGCTGTTCTCATTCAAACCACCACACTCATTTACTTCAATAGTCATATGCATTAAATAATTTTTATCATTTTTCTGTATTTGAATTCACGTACCCTATGTCAGAGTCACTAGCCTCCTTGCCTTAGAATTCACTTTAATGTCCCAATGACTACAATTTTTAGTACCTTTATATCTGTAATTTGTCATTCTCCACATGTTTTCTGTCTTATTTCTTCTGGTGGGAATGAGCTCTGGCTCAAAACTGTCTCTCACTATGGAAAGCTCTGTCTGGCTCCCTTGCCGGCAGGTCCAGGGAAGAGGAGAGAACCTAGTCTAGCGAGTGTCGACAGCCCAAAAGAAACATGATAGGCCAGGAGTCTTGTCGAAGCAGGAACTCACTTTATTAAACTAGGCACTTGCTTATACAGAGACAGCAAGGACGTGGGCACTTAGGTATGGGAAGAGATGACGTAGGAGGCAGGGAAGGTGACAGAGGGTGAGAGGTAACTGACAGGGCCAATAGCAAAGTTTCATTATCAGAAACAACAGGGCAGAGGCAGAGCCAAACAGGTCTTGCTGAGTCACCCGATATGGAAGTGACTGAGACAGGTCTCAAAACTCGAGTCAGGCTCAGATTTGTCCTCAAGGCCCAAATCAGGGCCTAAATGGGGCCCAACAAAGCTCTAGTATAGGTTATAGATGTATTGTCTCTTGCCTTTCATTTCATTTTACCTCCCTTGCTTTTCATGGCTTAATGCAAATGATAACTGCTTTGCACACACACACACACACACACACACACACACACACACACCTCTTTCCCTGTGGCATTGTGGTTTTTTTTTTTTTAATTCTACATGTATGTATTTCTAGTACTTCAATTCATTACTCTTCACTATCAGTCCTCTCTTCCATTTTCTTCTTCTTCTTCTTTGATGAGCCTATCCTCTCAAACATTTTAAATACCATTTTACCTTTGATATTTTGAAATTTATTTTAGTAACTCAGTTATCTCTTGAATTGTATATAACTATTTTTGACCTGCTTGTACCCCTAGGGCCTTTGGTGATACATCTATACCCCGCTCCATACCCAGACTTCCCTCCAGGATCTATCCTCGTGAGTACCCTTGACCCCTTCATCAACACCTTTTCTGCAAGCTACCAAATCTAGCCTGGGACCCACAGCCAGTACCCCAGCCTCGTTTGGCTTTCTGTGCCTTCACTGCAGAGACGCTGCAGGCTTGGACCAATGTCCTCCCTCCCTATCCATCAAAGCACAGGACTGTCCCACATTATACACAGCATTTCTAATCACAAACATCTCCCCCAACCCTCCCAGTTTGGAACAGGAAGCACATTCTGTATATTAGTGCAATCTCCTTGGTCCAGGTGACTGCATCTATTCAAACCACTTCCAACCTCTAGGCCCAACCTTCCCCCACATTCTCTCTTCTGTCCTCACCCTCCCTGCCTTATCCATATCAAATTCAAAACTAACAAAGGAAGTTTACATGCCCAGATCTCATCACAGAAATAGCAACAGTATGAAAGTTTCATCAAACCAGGATCTATTCTCCAAAACCTTCCAATTCTGTAGAAATGCTTGCTTATGAAAATTACCTAGATGAACTTCAGGCCAAAGAGATTAAAAGAGCAATCATAAACCTTCTCAAAAGTTACAGGAATTAAACACACACGCAAACACACACACACACACACACACACACACACACACACACATACATGGATCAAGGAGCAAAAGAATGAGCTTAGGGTGAAAACATAAGTAAAAGGTTGGTCAAAATGATAAACATGACCTAGGATTTGAAAGCTGAATTTATTAAAAGACAGAAATAAAAAGGAAACTCAAGATAAAATAAAGACGGAATTGAAAAACCCCAAAGCCCAATTAAAATCTCAAAGGAAAGCCTTTGAGAACAAATCAAGCAGAAGACAGAATATCGGGTATCAAGGATAAAATAGAAGAACTAGACAAAAATTTTTCAAAAGATGTATGAAATACAAAATGAAAAATAAAAATCACAGGAAGGAAACACACAAGAAATGTTGGACACAATGAAAACAAAACAAAAACTTTTGAATTAGAATTATAAGAATTGGTGAAGGAAAAGAAACTCAAGTCAATAACACAGATAAGATTTTCAACAAATCATAGAAGAAACTTCTCCCAAACTAAGGAAAGGCACACCCACACAAATACAATGAGCAAGAAAAACACCATATAGATAAGACCATAAAAGAAAATCCCTAAGTCATATCATAGTTAAAATGTTAAGTGCGCTTAACAAAGAAAGTTTATTGAAAGTTGCAAGAGATAAAACACAGTTCACAGATAAGTGCAACCTCATTAGAATATCAACTGATTTCTCAGTGAAAGCTTCAAAAGGCAGAAGAGCCTGGAACAATGTATTACAAGTACTAAAAGATTATGAGAGCCAATCTAAAATGCTACAACCAGGAAAAGTCTGCCATGATTCAAGGGGAAAGAAACATTCTCCACAACATAAATAGCCTGAAAAATTATATCCAACCAACAAATCCTAAAAAGAAAAAATACAGAAAGGCTGAAGACAAGAAAGATCATAGCAGAGAGATTGTTGGGGTAAAAGGACCCATAATAATTAAAATATAAAGTAGCACTGAGAACACAATGATACTAAAAATTAACATAATGATCACAACTAATATATACATTTCTCTATCTTTAAACATCAATTAGCACAATTCACCAAGCAAAAGACACAGACTGATTAAATGGATCAAGAAAAAAGAAAACTCATATTTATGATGCCTAAAAGAACCATATTTTATTCTGAAAAAGAGCCACTGCTGTATTGTACAAGGATGGGTAAAAGTACACCAGTCAAATGAGACTAGGCAGCAAGCACTTTAGTAATACTTGACAACAAAGACTTCAAAACTGATCAGAAAAATAAATAAGGACACTTTATTCTAATCAAGGGAACAGTTAATCAAGAATGCATTATTCTCATAAGCATACATTCACCAAACTCATGTGCATACAATGTCAGAAAAAAATAAAACTATTACTAGAATTAAAGACATAGAATAACATTAGTCCATTAATTGTAGGTGACTTCAATATCCCACTTATACCTATAGACAGATAACCTGGACAAAAATAAACAGACAAATATCAATATTAAATTAGACCATACATCATATAGACTTAACAAATAACTACTTTATATTCTGTACAAACACTAAAGAGTACACATTCTATTTAACAGCACATGGAAGCTATTCTAGGACAAAGTATATCCTAGGACACAAAACAAATCTTTACAAATTAAAATAAAGTTTGAAAGCACTCTTTGTATCCTATCTGCCCCAAAGAAATAAAGCAGAAAAATGACAGCAAGTAACCTTTAGTAAATATACAAATTAATGGAGTTTAAATAGCTCATTAATATAAATAATGACTGGGTAAAGAAAAAAGTCAAGAAAGAAAAAAATACTTGCTAGAAATAAATGAAAACATAACACAATAAAACTTCTGGGACATATTGGGAACACATATGACAGAAATTTATAGCTCTAAGTGTCTATATTAAAAATTAAGAAAGAGCAAAATAAAGAGCTTAATGATGGAACTCGAAAAGGTAGCAAAACAAGAACACACCAAATGCAAACCCAGTATATAGCAAGAAATAATAAAAATGAGCAATAGCTGAAGCCAATGGAACAGAAATAAAGAAATAATACAAAGAATCAACAAAGATAAACAAAATTGAACAATCTTTATCATAATTTACCAAAAAAAAGAAAGAGATGACCCATATTAACAAGGTCAGAAGTGAACAGTGGAACATTACAACAGACACTGTAAGACTCTGCCTAGCCTTAGCTACTAGAAACCCTTTGAGAGTAAATCACACGGATCCATGCAAAAGCAAGAGGAATTTGTCGTTCCAGCACACTGGGGTTGTCCTACTCACACAGGAGAGGTGACAACCCTGGGCAGCCCCTTTGGTGAGTTTTTATGCAGTTTTCAGGGGCAGAATAGAGCATCAGCAACTAGGCACAATATGATTGGCAGAACTGTGCACCCTTTAAACTGATTGGTCTTTAGAAAATAAGGTAGTAGGGGCTTAATCAGCCTCTCCCCTCCAGCCTACGTGCTCTCTGACCTGTCTCTTCCAGGAGGGGAGCAGTGCATGGTGGAATTTTCCAACTGCTCTGAGCTCTTCAACACCAAAGAAATTCAAAATATTATGAGGGCATATATTAAAAGCCTGTATTCCATGAGGCTGGAAAATCTTTTTAAAAAGTTATAATTTTCTAGATTCAGCCAGACCACCAACATTAAACCAAGAAGTCAACAACCTAAGTAGAGCCAAGTAAAGATATTGAAATAGCAGAGAAATGCCTTGCAGCTAAAAGGATTAGAGAATATATGGATTCATAGCAGAATTCTATCAGATATTCAAATATCTATAACCAGTCCTTATTACTCTATTCATAAAATAAAAACAGAAGGATAAAAAAATAAAAACACCCCCAAAACATTATTACTCTAATACTCAAATGAGGTAACAAAACAACAAAGAAAGAAAGCTATAGGTCAATATCCCTAATAAATATAGAAAAAAATACTCCATTAAACACTTGAAAACAGAATACAGACACACATGAAAAAAAAATGATTAAACCATGACAAAGTTGACTTTCTCCCTGAAATTCAGAGAAAGTTGAAAATATACAAGTCAATGAGTGTCATAAGTCACATAAATGAACTCAAAGACAAAAATCATATGATCACCTCAATAGAAGCATAAAAACACTTTGACAAATTCAGCATGCCTTCATGATTAAAGTCTCACAGTATGCAGGGTGAGAAAGAACATACCCCAAAATAATAAAACTATATACAAGAAACTGACAGCCAACGTAATCTAAAATGACAAAAAGCTTGAAACAATCCCATTGTAGTTGGGAACTAGACACGGATGTCACGTGTTCCCATCCATTTTCAACATCATGCTCAAAGTACCAGCTGGAACAATAAGGCAAGAAAATAACATTAAAGATGCAGAAGGAAAAGAATCAGTCTAACCCTACTAGCAGATGACATGGCACTATGCCTTAGAGACCTCAAAAATTCTACTGTCTTAGTCAGGGTTTCTATTCCTGCACAAACATCATGACCAAGAAACAAGTTGGGGAGGAAAGGGGTTATTTGGCTACACTTCCATGCTGCTGTTCATCACCAAAGGAAGTCAGGACTGGAACTCAAGCAGGTCGGGAAGCAGGAGCTGATGCAGAGGCCATGGAGGGATGTTCCTTACTGGCTTGCTTGCTTCTTCTGGCTTGCTCAGCCTGCTTTCTTATAGAACCCAAGACTATGAGCCCCACAGATGGTACCACTCACAAGGGGCCCTCCCCCCCTTGATCATTAATTGAGAAAATGCCTTACCGCTGGATCTCATGGAGGCATTTTCTCAACTGAAACTCCTTTCTTTGTGATAACTTCAGCTTGTGTCAAGTTGACACACAAAACTAGCCAGTACATCTACTAAAAAAAAAAAAAAAAAAAAAAAAAAAAAAAAAAAAAAAAAAAAAAAAAAAAAAAAAAAAAAAAAAAAAAAAGTAGAAAATTGAAACTCAGCAATGTTTTGGGATACAGAATAAATTTGCACAAATCAATACCTTTTCTGTACATTAAAGACAAACAAGTGGAGATAGTCATGGGCACACTTGCATTCACAATAGCCTCCAAGAAAATAAAACACTAGAGTAAATCTACACTAAGAACTTGAAATCTTTGAAGAAAAAGATTGAGAAACCTGAAAAGGGAAAGACATCCTGTGCTTCCAGACAGGTGGAAGTAACCTTGTAAAAATGAACATTCAACCAAAAGCTCTTTACAGATTCAGTGCATCCCATCAAGATCCTCATCTCAGTCTTTACAGTAACAGAATGATTAATGCTAAAATTCATATGGAACCACAAAATCCCTAGAAAACCAGACACATCCTGAGCAAATAAAATAACAGTGTTAGAGGTACTCCCATTCCAGACTTTAAGATATAATACAGAGCCAAGGTTATGAAAACAATGTGATATTGGCACAAGAACAGGCATGGAGTTGGTTGTAGAAACAAAAGTGAAGACTCAGACATAAGTACACATTAACTTCATCCACTTAATATTTGACAAAGACCCAAAAACACAGATTAGGGGAAAAAAAGTGTAAGGGTCCAAAAATCGCTGAATGAAGACCCCGAACTCAGATTGTATGCAAAAACAAAGAGCATTTATTTTGCACCATCCAGCATGCAGAGGTCAACCATTCTCTAAAATGTCAACCCCAGACAAAGGCATGCAAAGCTTTCATATAGGGAACTGGGGGAACAGTCTAGAAGGATTATGTAGTCTAAAATTTCATTGGTAGGTGCTGGGGAGGTTACAGGTGATCAGTGGTCTGCATTCCTGTGTCATGAACTTTTAACCATAGGATGAAATAGGGCTGTCCAGCGCAGATGGGCCATTCAGAGATGAGATAGCTCCCCATTTTTGTAGTTATATTTAGAAGGGGGTTTTATGATTCTGTTCTGGGTTTTATGGTCTGTCCTTGGAGCTGCTGTCTTATGGCCTAATTTCTGGGACTTAGGGTCTGTTCCTGGCCTGGTCCTTAAATGGAAACAGATGGACCCTTACATGGAGACAAATGGGGTATATCTTGTCCTTTCAAAAGCATCCTCAACACAAAGTGCTGGAGTAACTGGATGTTCACATTCAGAGGAATAAAATTAGACCTTTATTTTCTTACCTTGCACTAAATCTAACTCCATATATATCAAAAAACATCAATCTGAAACACTGAAACTGCTAGGAAAAAAGAACAAAAGAAAGAAAGAAAGAAAGAGAGAGAGAGAGAGAGAGAGAGAGAGAGAGAGAGAGAGAGAGAAGGAAGGAAGGAAGGAAGGAAGGAAGGAAGGAAGGAAGGAAGGAAGGAAGGAAGGAAGGAAGGAAGAGAGAGAGAGAGAGACTCTATATGATTTAGGTGTTGGAAAGGCCTTTCTAAAGGAGAATTCATTGCCAGTGGACTAAGGCCAACCACTGGCAAGCAAGACCTCATGAAATTAAAAAGCTTGCATGCCGCTAAAACACAAAACAAACAACAACAACAAGAAGACAACAACAATCAACTGGGGGAAGAGAAGGCCACAAAATTAGAGAGAATATTTATCAGTCATACCTCTGATAGAAGTTTAATATCCAGTATATTCACAGAACTCAAAGAACAGTCACATACACTAAACAGACTAATTAAAAAAAAAAAAATAGGGAGTTCTCAGCAGAAGAAAAAAGAATGGCTAAGAAATATCTCCAGAAATGTTCAGCATTCCTGGAAATTAGGGAAATGTAAATCAAAACAACTTTGAGATTTAATCTCATGCCAACCAGAATGGCGGCGATCAGCAATCAGCTGATCACAAATGCTGCTTGGGGTGGAGGGAATAGGTAACCCTCATTTACTGTGGGGTTGCAAACAGAAGCAGCCATTATGGAAATCAGTATGGAGGAATATTGAAAGCTAAAAGCAAATCTACAATATGACCCAAATAGCATCACCACTATCTGAAGTCAGAGGCATGTGTTTGAGAAAATCTATTTCCCTGTTCACCTAAGCACCTTAGAATCCAGCTTTGCAATTTAACAGAAATCAGGAAGTGCAGCTGCCGCTGAATCCTGACATATATTCTGTATTGATTTAGGACCCCAAAGCCTGTAGGTCTGGAAACACTTCGCCTCACAAAAAGCTGTGGTTGGAACAGCAAAGTCCTAGAATCAGTAAAGTTGGCCTTCCTAAACATTGAACGTTTTAGTGTTTGCTGCCTGGTGAGAAAAAATGCACTGCAGTTGGTGGCATCACAGGGCATGAGAAAACTAGTGATCAGAATGCCAAGGAAAGCAATCTCTCCCCGGAAACCACTGGCCTGCCTAGTAAGCAGTTTTCACTCTCCTTCCCATTCTCCAATTCCAAATCCCCAGCCTGATCCCCAGCTTGGTAGCCAACCACCTGATGTGTCCTCTCCCTCCCAGCTCCCATTTCAAAGTGACTAATCAGATCTCCCACAGCTTTCCTTCCTGATCCCACTCTGATCTCACAGGTCAACAGCCCCCAAGTATTCTCTACTACTAGCTAGCCGGCATCCACAGAGTCAGATTCTCCCAGCTATGAAGCTCACCTTCGTTCCGTGGACCCTCTCAGTACCCTGGCCACATAGCTCATATCCAGTCCTGCACGCTAGCTCTCAACATCTAGACTCTAAAACCCCCCACAGTAACCACATCCCCCTAATCTCCAAAGAGAGCAACAGAAACTAGGGAAAGCCCAGTCAAGAAAGACCTTACAACACCAGATACCAATACCTAGAATTACAATCATCCAAAACCCAGATGCCAAATATCAGCATAAAAACACAATAAATGGCAGCCAGGACAGTATGTCTTCACTAGACCCGAGAGCCCTACGACGGAGGGCCCTGATAAACACAATACAGCTAAAGTACAGAAAAGAACTTCAAAATAGCTATTATTAATATAATCAAGGACCGTAAGATATAAAATAAATACATGAATAAAATCTATGAAAACACAGTGGGGTGTTGGGAGCCATAATGGGACAAGCTGATAACTAGCAGGTGATCATCCTGAAATGGCCTGCTTCGGATTATTATATAATCTGCGACAGGTGAACCCTTATAACGCAAGACTGTAAGGGATTCATTTTAGGAATGATTCCTGCTATTAATATGCTTTTCCTGTTATTATTAAACAATCACTAAGTAGTAGCACACCCCTTTGGAGCAGATCTTTGCAGATCCACGAAGATGTACTGTCTTGTAGTGATGCTATATAGGCAAATAGATGACTTAAGTCTTTATGATGATTCTATAAGAAAATCAGTGATTATTGAACTCTTTTATAGTGGGACTGCTATTAGGTCCTTTTCTGATAGTCAAAACTGCTCTGAGAACTCTACCAGTCTCCCAAGTGTCACCAGTTAATTGCTTTTAGATAGTAACCAGACATTCTCCTACCCAGAGCAAATTCCAAGAGGTTGTAAAACAATTAAACAAAGGTCATAAAAGGGGAACGAAAGATTTACTATAGGTGCTAGGACAGGAAATAAAATATTGACTGGGTTTATCTATACAAAACTTCACTAATAACTTAGTTACGGTTTTAAACCTTCAGTGAACCTGTGGAGCTGAGACGGTTGATGGATGTTTAGCCAGATAATTATTCCTAATGGGTACACATGTAAACATTCTTTGTTGCAAACTTCTATTTCAATTTATGATTTGATTTTTTGTGTGAACTTGTGATGAACTCTGTAACATGTGATCATGTATTCTGAAAAACTTATAAGTACTGAGGACAAAGAGGATAGGGGGGCGAAACCTTCTCTTTTTTCCCCTTAGAGTAGAATCCTTTCTTTTCCTCTTCTGGAAGAATTTTTCCATTGCTAGAAGTTTTCCCTTTCCCCACTTAGGATCTTCCCGCTTTCCCCCTTAGATAGCTTTCACAGGAAACTTCTTACAACTTAGTAATAAATGCTGTAATCATTTTCTAAATGTCCTTTTTTCTTCCTGCGACTTCGGACTAGCGGGCTGAAAGTTAGAGCCCAGCAGTTCCTGCTGAGATAGAACAAAGGCCACATTACTTAATCTCCTGCTGCTTAGACTACAGGTGTCAGTCTCCTAAGGCAGCAGTCTTTTACCCTCAGAAAGAACAAGAAAGTTTTTAGGATTTTTTTTACAAGCTATCATCAGCATTTCAGTACAGTTAGAGAGCTAGAAAGTCCTGAGACCCTCAGACTTTAAAGCCGTCACCAGAGTTCTACTCTGTGCACTCCACCACTACCTTCTCCGGGCCGGGAGGCTCTCGGCAGTGGGGTGAAGTGAAGAAAACTGTTCAAGACCTGATTATGGAAATAACAATCAGTAAAGAAAAGCCAAAGTGAGGTCTAACGGTATGGAAATCAGGAACCTCGGAGACAAGCCTCACCAACAGAATACAACAGATGAAAGTGAATATTGTGATCAAGAAGACCTTGACAAAGTCAAACATAGATCGAGGCCAAATACCAACCAACGGCCCTAGGACTGAATAAGAAATGCAAATGCCCGACAGAGAATAAGGCTAAAATTCGCACATGACATTATTTATATTTCATTTAAAAGTAAGAATTCAGAGTCAATTTTTTACTTAAATACTACAATAACATAATTAACTTTGAAACATCCCTGTTTTGCCCACTATTAGGTTTTAATCTGGCAAACCACCTTTATTACTTTGCCCTTAGTATTCCTGTTGCCGTTTAGGGTCGAGATAACACTGTAAGCGTGATGCAGTTAATCCAAATCAAGGCCAATGATAGATTCCATCAGGTAAGCTCTGTTACCTTGGCTCTCTAGCGCTCCAACCGGTCATGGTCCTGCATGACAATTTTAGTGTTGTCTCTCCCAGGTCCTGCTACTTCTGACTGCTGCTTGAATAGCTAATAATGTATGTGGATCCCCATAGTCAAGTTTCATCATAGTTAAGATCTGTTACCCAATTAATTGCTGTTCAGTTAGAGACTTTATTCTTTAACAATTTTTTGCATTATCTGCGGGTTATAAATCCTTAAGATGAAACCCAGATGTGAGAAATTTGACAAAAAATATTCTAGTTTAGAATTTTATACTTAGTTACTTAAATGTGAGGTATTTCTAAATTGATTACAAATTTGACATATAAATAAAAGACTATGTTAGACAATTTTTATTTATTTCATAACGAATGAGAAAATGTTAGTCAATGTTATAATGAATGTCATAATGGCATATTATATGAAAATTATATTACTATTATAATGATAATTATTGATCATTCATTATTGTTACTGATAGTAATATCAGATGTAATGTATTTTATGTATCATTTAATATTTTAAAAACTAAATATAATTAAAACTATTTAAAATTATCACAAATATTCATGAATTGCATGGAGTTCAAAGATTATAAATTACTGCTAAACATGTTGATTGGAATTGAGGAAACTCATTGTTTTAGCTAGGGATTTTATTGCTGTGATGACACACCATGACCAAAAGCAACTTGGAGAAACAATGGTTTATATGACTAACATATCCCAAGTCACAGTCCAGGGAGGAAGCAGAAGCAGGATCTCAAATCTGGCAGAAACCTGGAGACAGGAGCTGCTGCAGAGGCCATGAGAGGTGCTGCTTACTGGCTTGTTCTCATGATTTCCGGCATTTCTCAGCTGAGTTTCCATCCTTTCAAATAACTCTAGCTTGTGTAAGCTGGCATAAAACTAGTCAGCACATTCATTTTTTTTTCAGAAGTTATTTTAAATATTTGTATTATTTATTATCAAAGAACTAAAATTGGTAAAAAATTAATATGTTCTTATTAAAGTTTCCTTCATTAATTTAAAGCCTATGTCTGCAAAGCATGCAATGAACAGTTAAGCTACACAAATGTGTTAAGAAACATAAACATACATGTCATTAAATACATTTGATTAAAAGAGTGCAAAAGTTACTCAACAGTGACAGCTAAGAATCAGACTCAATCCTTGAATGACATTTAAATTGGAAAATGATTTGCCATACAAAGTCACATCTGGGTTATAAATGGAGCTATTGGGGACAGCATGTGTGATATGGAAACAGCTTCCTCTTCCCATGTTCGGTTCCTAGTTACCCGTGGACAGACTCCCAGAGAATCTCTTTTAACTCAGTTCTCATCTGAAATTCTAATGCTCCTTGTGGTAAAGTGGCAGAAAGCTCAGAGTTACAAGTGTGTTTACTCTAAACTGTGTCTAAAGTACATCTAACAGCTCCTTGTCACAAACTGTAACAGACAGGCTTTGCTTGGATGGCTGATTACTTTTATTGATTAACACTACAGTTGATTTATCAGGTTCTGTCTGCCTGGGGAACGCCTGGCTCCTCAGGAGTAAGGTGAGATTTGTTGGAAGCACTTGGCAACCTGTGTCCACTGGAGCATGACTGGAGCATGCTACTTCTCTGAGTTAGACAGGATAAGCAATTAGATGTGTGAATAAAAATTTTTACTCTGGGTATTGAAGCAAAAGCTTAAAAGCTATGTAATTATAAGTGAAAAGTCTGCTCTAGTGATAGTTCTAGAATCTAAAACATTTTAGAATTTCAGATTGGCTCAGAAAATTATCACACAGAGAAATTGCAGTTATTTTCTCTTTACAGGTTAGCAAATGTGCAGGTTTTATTGTCATGCCTCTAAGTTCTTACACTTTTTAGTCTGTATATTTAGGGGGAAAGCTTTGAATGAAGATAATGGCATCCAACAAAGTCTGTGTGATTCTACTGCAAAACTTGAATTTTCAAATCTGTAATTACTCAAAAAGAAACCATATGACTCTATTTAAGACAATTTCAGAGATGGATATAAAGGGAGTTTTAGAAATGTTAGGGAAACTTTGACAACTTTAGACAGAACTCTTGATGCCCACGCTGCACTTCTGATGGATAAATAAAATGATTTATGCATATACTACTTTTACTAATTCTGTGTGAGTGTGTGTGTGTGCATGTGTGTATTTATGCAGTCAATACAAAATTAGAATCAAAGCATAACAATGGAAGAATCAATCACAAGCAGTCATTTTGGATGATATAGATTGTACCATTTAAAAATATTTTATATAATATTCAAACATGCATATAGTGTGGTTAGATCTAGCCTATCTTTCTCTCCTCCAATAAATTATTTTTCCCTCTCCACCACACCCCAACTTTATCAACTCCATGTCTCTCTCTGTCTCTGTCTTTGTCTTTGTCTGTTTCTATGTGTCTGTTTCTGTGTCTCTGTCTGTCTCTGTCTCTGTTTCTCTGTCTCTGTTTCTGTCTCTGTCTCTGTTTCTGTGTCTCTGTCTCTGTTTCTGTGTCTCTGTCTCTGTTTCTGTGTCTCTGTCTGTCTCTGTCTTTGTCTGTTTCTCTGTCTCTGTGTCTCTGTGTCTCTGTCTCTGTCTCTGTTTCTGTGTCTCTGTCTCTGTTTCTGTGTCTCTGTCTCTGTTTCTGTGTCTCTGTCTCTGTTTCTGTGTCTCTGTCTCTGTTTCTGTGTCTCTGTCTGTCTCTGTCTTTGTTTCTCTGTCTCTGTCTGTCTCTGTCTCTGTCTGTTTCTGTGTCTCTGTCTGTCTCTGTCTATCTCTGTCTGTCTCTGTCTCTCTGTCTCTCTCTCTCATGCGAGCACGTGCATGTGTGTGTGTGTTTATTTATCAAACTTAAAATTCACTGATTCCATTTATTAGGACCTTCTACAGGAACTTGGGGAGTTTTACACTACCTGTATCTCTAAGAAAAATGACTCTCCTTTTCCTAACAGGAGTGGGACTTCCTATCCATGTACGTAGGTATTTTAGTGTGTTTGAATATGTGCAAGTCTTATGCATGCATTTCCAGCTGTTTACTTATGCAACTACTCTGTCATATCTGACAAATGCTACATCATTACAGACATCTACTACCTTTGGCTCTTAAAATCTTTATGTCGTGTCTTCCAAGATGATTCTAGAGTCTGAAAGGGGAGGTCATGTGATATCGATGTCCCATTTTTAGCTTAGCACTCCAGTCTCTTATTCTCTGATAATTAACCAATTGTTGTCTATAAGATTAGCCTGTAAGCATGTCTGTAGGCCATTTTCTTGACGAATGATTGATTTTGGGGGAATTCATCTACTGTGGATAGTATTACCTCTAGGTAGGTGATCCTAGAGTATATCAGAAGTCAAGCTGAGCAAACCGAGATGTCATTCCTCCATTTCTGTTTTAGTGCCTGCTTCCTACCCTGACTTTCTCCAGTGATGAATTGTAACCTATGAATTATGAGATGAAATAAAGCCTTTCTCACAAGTTGATTTTTGTAAAAGTCACCTTTATCCTCCAGATATACCTGTCATCTCAGAGGGATACTGATGAATAAGCTCTCCCTTTCTAGTTCTTTCTGAACTAGGCTGACTGATTCAATTCACCTATTCTGGCTCAAAATTACTCTCTAAGCTGACTGATTTAAAATGGCTTCTCTCAGCTTCTTACTGAATTGCTCTTCTTGGCTTCATACTAACTTTGGCTATTTGCTCTAATCTTCTGGTCCCTTTGTATTCTCTTTCTTCAGCTACCTCTGCTGACCTACACTGAACAGCACAAACCCACTGAACTGACTCCCAATTCACTGTCTTAAATAGTTTCTCTTTCCTGTGCTGTTCTTGGGTTGGGTTGGGTTGAGTTGGGCATATCCTATCTCTGACTCATTCTGTCAATCTTCTCTGATTTGTCACTTTGACCCTCAATTGGAAGTCACTTTGGAACATGACTGCTTCCTTCTACAAACTAATTTTACTTAAAAGTGTACACTAAGGGTATGTGTGCATTCCAGCCAGGGAATTGAAGATGTATCTGTATCCTAGCCAGATCACAAAGACCTGGAAGGTCTTTTGATGTGGTTCCTTACCAGAGCAGCCATGTTGCTGGATGAAAATACTTCTGCAAAATTTGGTCATGGAATTTAATCATAGAAATATAAGCCCTTACTAAGACACTCACTAGATCCCCTTATGTTTTTCCATATGTGTGTGGATATGGTGATAGCCACTGATATGTTGTTCAGTGTCCACATCCTTAGAAAGAGAGAGAGAGAGAGAGAGAGAGAGAGAGAGAGAGAAGGAGAAATAAAAATAGATAGGTGATAGATAGATAGATAGATAGATAGATAGATAGATAGATAGATAGACAGAAAGACAGACAGACAAATATCTAGATAGATTATTCTTTCCTTGGAGCTATCACCTGAAAATAGGTTTTCAGCAAAGAGTGGAGCCTAGAGAGATCCTCCCACAATTATGAATAAATTTTGCCTGGCTTAATATGTGAATCTTGTGCAGGTAACTATCACAGCTGCTGTAATTTCATAATTATAGTAACATGTTATAGTAAATCAATTTTAGTTTTTAATTTAGAATATTTGAACTAATAATAAAAAATTATTTGATCCTACAGTGCTGATATTTTCCAATTGAGCATTACAAGTTTAGTTTGGGTGGAGCAGTTTTAAAATACTGAGTCCTGTATCTCCATGATTAAGGACTTTTATAGTTGTAATTCTATTTTTGCAGAAAACATTGTTCAATTAAAAGTGTTATTTAATTTCCTGTTAGAGAGAACTTTGGTATTATTTTCCTATGTCTTATTTTGTTGATAATTTCCAGTTTTATTGCAGTTTTATTAGAGTGTTATATTTTCATCAAATGCACTGATATTGTTTTTCTTTTAAAGACAATCCTTATAAATCCTAGTGTGCATTTCCAAAGGTAATTCATCCTGTATTATCAACAGAGTTAATAAAATATTCATACAAAAGTCTATCTTATTGACCATATTAATTCTTCTTCTTCTCTTTATATTTCCTCTCCCTGCATCAGAACCAATTAGTAATCTACAGTTGATGAGTTTCTTTCTTACTCATGTTTAACAACATAAATTAATAGCTCTGGATAATCTATACAGATTAGTAAAATTATTCCCAGATTAGAAGATCTATGTTGAAAACTGGAATGACCAAAATACACAAAATTAAAATTGTAAACTGATGGGGTTTTATTTATCTTGTATTTCCTTCATAAACGAGTGTATGTAAGTTCAACTATCCTTTGTGCACCAGCCTTCATTGATTATTCTATCCTATTTGTTTTTATAAAAGAACAATAATGATTTTAAAATGAATATTTTTGTGTATACTTTTGAAACTCTATTTATTATAAGTTTTGTGCATTAATCTATTGATGTGTAATCCTATTTTGCAAGCTATGTTTATTTTTAAATTAAGCCGTGTGGTCTTCACCAAGAGTTTTAGAATCACCATTCAATATATAATAGTTATTTTAGTGATTAGCTTCTTTATTATTACTCTTTGACACTGAGGAGGGGTCCTGGGAACCAGAAGGCAACATTGGGTATCTTCTATTTTTCCTCTCTTCTTATTTTTGAGACAAGACTTCTCTCTGAACCTGGAGTCACTGACTCGTCTTGCTGTCCAACAAGCCCACTGGATCCAGTGCTGGTATTATAGACACTCACCACTGATGACTCATTGTCATAGGGTATGACTGGGGTTTTCAGGTTTACACAGCAAGCACTTTACCCACTACACAGTTTCTTTATCTTCTATTATTATTTTCATTCAGCAATAAATGATATGAAAGAGTTTTATGTAGACATTTTGACTAATTATGAACACCACCTTAATAGGTCAAGTATTTTCAAGAGCACAATTGCATCTATTCATACTCTTACCCATATTCATAGCTTTAATGTCACAGCAATCTGTTCCTCAGGCATAAAACCTTTTTAGTCACAATGTGTTGTTTTACTTACATGTTGGCAAATTAAATAATCTCATATTAAACTATGGGTGCTTGACTTAAACGCGTTGATGTGAGCATCATGAAAGATGTGTTAGGGTTTCTTCTACTCTCAAGAAACCATGGGTAAGTTAGATTACTATTAGGGACTGCAATGGTCCTCAAAGGAAGACCTCCAGCAATGGTGCTATTTGAGATGCAGGAATCTTTCAGATGCAGGGTCAGTGAAAGGATTTCTAGCCACTAAACATCTGTCAGTGAAGAGGCTTGAGGATGGCCAACTACTTCCTCCTCATTGGTCTTGCATTCATCCTGAAGTGACTGGATTGTTGTAGTCATACACTACCACACATACCTACCACTAAGTGACAACTAAATCACAGACAATGGAGTTAACTGAGACTTCTAAGAGTTTGGGCCAGCAAAGTCCTTATTTCCTTTTACATTAGTAACCTGAAAGTGTGACGTGTTAATGGAAAGCTGGCCAATCGTCCTGAAAAACTCATCATAAATTTCTGATAGTTTTTGGTGCTCAGATTTATTAATGATGATAATATTTCCTAGTCAAACCGATACAAATTTATCTTTATAAGTGTTTATAACTTGATGTTAATCATTTTGTTGTTTTTATAAAATATATTTTGTTTATTATTTTAAAGAGAATTGTACTGCTTAATTTGATATAACACCTAATATTAGTACTCCTTCCTTTCTCATCTGACAAAGTGTCAGGATGACCTTGTAAAAGTATCTTTTCTGACAATGCAATTATTACTTAACTACATAACAACAAAAACCTATAAAGAATCTTTAAGAAGAGATTCTGTTTAGTATATTGTGGCAATGCATAAGACTATATAACTATAATAGAGATATGTGCCAAGTAAAAATATGTTCTCCTCAGAGATTTCATTAATTAAGTTTAGAGACAGTATATTTCATTGCAAAGACTTTTCTTTCTAAATCCAAAGCATAGAAAAACTATATATTTTTCTTGATTCAATGTATTTTGTTTTTGTTTATTGCGATGGCTTTCTCTGTGTAGCCCTAACTGTCCTAGAACTCACTGTAGACCAGGTTGGCCTAGAACGCAGAGATAATGCCTGCCTCTGCCTCCTGAATGCTGGGATTAAAGGCATGGGCCACCACTTCATGAAAGATTTTTTTAAGCCAATAGAAATTCCTTATTAGCTGACTGGTGACTTCACTGAGTGTTTGGAATAACCACACCTTGGATTGACATACATCAGTTAGCAAGATCAGTTAGCCAAAAATGGAACTACAGAAGACTAAAACCAAAGTCAGAACATTTAAAGACATTACCAGAACTATGGACATTGATAGATTAGGTCTTTGTTCTCATTCTAGTAGGCAAGGTGTTGCTGACTGCATGTGTATTGGGTTTTAAAGCCTAAATGCTATATAATCAGGGTGACAGTTATCCTAAGGCCCAGAGGCCTGTAACAGTATGGTGATGTCTGATACACTGTTTCAGTCTTTTAGGATATAAGATATAAAAGGAATCTATTTTCAATAAAAGAAAATGTGAAGAATAAAAAGAATCAAAAATTTTCAAATATAGTGTGTTTCCTACCAAATTTATTTTTCTACAAATTTTCTTTAGTTTTCACTATTAGAAATAACAAGTTTGGCCATATTTCTGTTTTATATATCAATTGTCCAAAATGAATTATGTTCATATATTTTTATATCTTAAAAATGCTGTTATATACATAATATGTGTGCTTTTTAGTGCATTTTAGTAATAGACAAGTCAATGAACAAGTCAACATAACAATTCAGAAAAAATTTACATATTTAAAAATAATTATGCAAGAATATGTAAACTTATTGGACATATTTCACTTTTATTTCTGGCAATCCCTCAAAGCTGTTTCATCAAAAATGCTTAGAAGCAAAATACAGTCTCTGTGTTTAATCTTTTAAGTTCCTTGGAAAGATTAGTCCCTTTCAAAAGACTTTGCATTCCTGTAGACTAACCACCCAACTTACAATTAGCAATCTATTACTTGTATTTCTGGTTTTATCAAAGTTTCTGGCATAAATTTAGTGAGTATTTACTCTAACACGTATATGCTGTTTTAGGTTGTATTTCATGAAATTATAAATATAGAAAAACTGATATATAATAGCTTCAAATATTCTCTGTAAAAATTGTTAAGTGACAAATTCAACAATTTCACTTTTTTCAAGCTTACAGCTTGAAATTATTAAAATATGCTTAATTGTAGAAATTTTTGACTAAGATTTTGCCACCGTTGTTGTGAAGGTTGTACAATAATAGGTAGAAATAGGTCGTGGTGGCAATGTTTTTTGTTACAAAATATGAGTTTATTATTGACAATCCAAGAAATACAATACACTTCTATACCACGATTTCTAGTTTAATGACAATTTAGGGCAGATTAAGGTGAAAATATATTTCACAATCATCTCAGAGGGAGGAATAAGGGTGAAATGTTCCATATAAATCATGCCCACAAAGCCCACGATACCGGGGAGGTTGGAGCGAAAATAATAAAGTGTGAGAAAGACAGACAAGAGGTCGGAATGGTTAAGGATCAAAGGTGCAGTAAAATTCTGAAGCATTGCATTCCTGCAGGCAGTGCACTGGGTGGTGAGACTTAATGGATAGAAGTTCTGGTAGCTGTTGGAGAACTGAAGAAAGTTGGGATTCCCAATTTCAAAAAGGCTTCGCATAATACACAGATGTGTATGGCTGATCATGGCATTTGGGAATTTGGCACCTAAAAATACAGGCCATGAAATTTGATATTGCTTTTATTTTGAAAAAGTACACAGTATAACTAAAACATATTAAAACAACCTCAGCCAGGTTATTTTAATAGACACTTCTTTTGATACATGCTGAAAATAAAATTAGGAGAAATTAGGAGAAATGTGCTGCTTCTTTTGTGTGTGTATGTGTGTGTGTGTGTGTGTGTGTGTGTGTGTGTGTGTGTGTGTGTGTGTGTGTGTGTGTGTGTGTGTGTCAACTGGACACAAGCTAAAGTCATCTGGAAAGAACCTCAACTGAGAACAGGTCTCCATATGCTTGTCCTGTAGCCCAGTCTGTAAGCATTTTCTTAAAACATGATTGAAGAAGGAGACCCAGTTCCCTGGGGACCATGCCACTCGTGGGCTGCTGTTACTCAGGTGTATGAGAAAGCAAGCTGAATATACCAGGAGGAGCCACGACCTCCACTTCAGTTCTTGCTTCTAGGTTCCTGGCTTAAGTTCCTGCCCTAACTACCTTTTAGGATGGAAAACCCTTTCCTTCCCAGTTTACTTTGAGTCATGATCTTTAATCACTACAATGGAAATGAAACTAAAATAAAATTATAAAATAATCCGCTTTCTCAAATTTTTCATTATAGGTATTTCTTAAAAGAAATGAATATACAGGGACAAAAATGGAGCAAAGACTGAATGTATGGCTGACCAATGACCGGCCCAACTTGGAATCCATCTCATGGGCATGCACCAAACCCTGACACTATTACTGATGCTATGTTGTGCTTGTCCAAAGGAGCCTAGCATGGCTGTCCTCTGAGAGGCTATATCAGCAGCTGACCGAAGCAGATACAAATACTTACAGCCAACCATTGGACTGAAGTTGGGGACCCCTATGGAAGAGTTAGGGGAAGAATTGAAGGAGCTGAAGGGGATGGCAATCCTACAGGAAGACCAACAGTATCAACTAACCTAGACCCCTGGAAGCTCCCAGAGAATAAGCCAGCAAACAAAGAGCAGACATGGGCTGGTCTGGGGCCATGGGCACATATGTAAGACTGATTTTTCTGGCCCTAGTGGGAGAGGATTTGCCTAATCCTGTAGAGTCTTGATGCTCGGAGGAGGCAGATGTAGGGGTGCATCCTCTCAGAGGCCAACGGGAGAGAGGATGGGGTGAAGAACTCTGGGAGGGACCAGGAGGGGGAAACATTTGGGCTGTAAATAAATAATATTATTAATTTTTAAAAAGTAATGGATACACTGCTTCCCACTTTAAAAAAAAATGAAGTCTAACAATAAAAGTAACTGAACTGTAAAGTACTATTGATTTAACAGATAGTACAAAAAAAGAAAAAGAAAAAAATTTTTTTAAGACATCACAAAGGCATTGGTATCCTCTGATAGGAAAAAAAATCTGAAGATTTACTAAAGAAATGCATTGCCTTGGATATCCCAGAGCAGACGACCTTAGGGATGAGAATGGTAGAGGTAAGAAAGGTGTGTTGGAAGGCCAGAGGAGCGCCTCAGTGGATTGGTCTAGCCAAGTATTTTAGAAGTTTCTCTAAAGATAAAAGAACCTGAAGTTACTCCCTCACTCTACTTTTTCTACTTTAAAGCAGTGTGGTGGTAAGAGATCTCGCTCTTCTGCCAGTGAACACAGGCTATGAGGGGGGGGGGATTCATCCACTCAAGAGTTTGTGAAAGGAATAACTACATACACCAGTGAATAGCCCTCATATCATATACATGAATATGAAGTGACCCCAAATCTGCAGCAGCCTTCCAAATCTATGTTAGCCAGAAGCATGTATTACTTATTCAACAGCCAAGGGCTTCCTTAACAATGTTTGCCCCACAGGTGGAAGCCAGCTATGATCCCTGCACAGAGGAGGCATCCCAGCTCTGTCCATCTTTTTAATTAGCACATCAGCCTGCACTTGGGCCTGGGAGATTGATAAAGCATATTAGTTTGTATCTTTTTACATTTCTATCTAGGTTGTGCATTCTATTTCACAGGGTTCATCTATGCCACGCCCTTTCCATTTCTTTGATTACCCTCCTGGATTGATCGCTTGGCTCACACGCCTTAAATGCCAATCACTGAGTAGATGATAAGTGAATGTACCATTTAGATTTGTTTATTTTATCTTTGTTGCTGCAGTGATGTCCTAATAAAACCTAATTAGTGGACTGACACACAGGTTTGTAAACAATGATTAAGAGTGGCTTAATAACTTGAAATTAGAATTATCTGGTCCTTTAGTTCGTTGAAGTAGGTGATTCTATAAATGATTATTTTATCATGAATACAATTAATTTATATATTGACTTAAGCAAACAAACAATTAAAGGCTACTCTTGGAATTAATGCTTACCTGTTGGATAAGATGATTATCTAACATATTTAATAAAACCAGGGTTGCTCTCAATTTTAATCTTTCTTACGATTCTTTTGCATTCCAAATATTTCCAAGTATATGTCCTTTGTTTGACTGTGTGAATTTTTTATGTTTTGTTTTCTGTTTCCCTGATATCACAACCTGCTTACAATTTAAAATGAATTTAATCAACATGCACATCCCAGTATCTAAGTGTATGATACCCTTAACAAATAAAAAGTATTCATGCTTAATCTAAAGCTCATTAAATCATTTTAAGGTGATTTTCAATTTTATACTTACTTCACTTCTTATAGTCAACTAATTATTATAATGGGATCTTGCAAGATAGCTTTCTCTAGTATACTTTCCTGAACTTCATATATCCAATTCATGGCAAAGGTCTAGAGTACAGGAAATTGAAAATTCAAGTATAGATTCCTCACAGTATTTATTTATAACAACGCTGCTTTAGACCATTTCTTTCATTCTTCAAGGTTTACTTGGTGTTTCTGTTGGCTTGACACATGGGGAGTTGATTGCATCATCTGTATGCAGGTCTGACATTTCACATAATATTGCATTGTACACTAGTGTCACGTATAATACACAAAATACTACTCTTCACAGCAGTTATGGACAAGATGGTCATAATGAAGTGTATCACTTTCTGTCTTGATTATTTTCAACTTTAATAATGGTATATATAAAACATGTTAGAATTGTAAAAGAAAGGATCTTTAAAATTGTCATGAATTTAGTCTATTTCAAGGGTAAACTTGTGGTTTTTGAGTAACAACACTAATGAGCACAATGGTGGTGGCAATGAAATGGGGAAGAGTCGTTACTAACCCCACCTTTGTTGCAAAACACACTTAAGTTCTCCAATTAATTTGCGTATTTTGTAGAAAAAGAAAGTCTTTTCCTTGTAAGCAAAATGAAACTATCATATGCTGTGTACCAGCATTTTATTTAATTCTCCTCTAGGAGACATTTCTTTCTCATTTCATGATAAGGCAGGAAAATAAAACAACCCATGGGTATTACTTAATTACATGCTTGTTCAGCTAGAAATCAAATAGGTCACTTCCTTCTGAAGAAAAGCACCACAATGAAGAAGAAGGCACAGGAAATAGCAGGTGCAAGAACCTGATGGTGCCCTCCTTACAGGATTTTCTACCCATGGTGGCCAACAGGAGACCTACTTAGGGTTGAAGGCATAGCATTATTTTATTTTATTAATTATTTATTTCATTTTTAATTTTTTTTTAGTTTTGAGATTATAATAACATAATCTTCTTCTCTTCCCCCTCCAAACTCTCTTATATATACTTCATTGTCCTTTTTTGTAAAAATTAATTGTTGTTACATGCATGTAGATATACACACATATAGTAAACAGAACTTGAGCATAATTGCTAACTCAAAGAAAAACAAGCTGCACAATGTTACTTGTGTGCATGTTTTCAGGGATGTTTTCATTTGGTATTGAATTACTGATTGGTGTGTTCTTCTCTGTAGGGAAAAATATATACATATAATTTCAAAGAGATCAAGAAGTATATGGGAGAGTTTAGAAGGCGATGATATAATTTTAAAAATAAAAGAAATAATAAAGACACAGGCTATAGAAAAATAGCAGAATTAAAGACTGAGAACCACAAATAAGAATATCTTCAATTTCTGATAAATTTCTATTCCAAACTCTCACTGATTGCCTGGATGTGCTCATACTTTGATCATCTATTTTAAATAATTAAAGTAAATATTTTTATTTTTTTAAAGAATAGATTGCATTTATTTACATGTTTACAAAATATTGACATATAATCAAAGGTATGTCACTGGCAAGTAGCTTTCTCCAGAGACGAACTGCTTTGGAACAAGAGTCATGGGAAATGCTCTCATTCTAGGGTATGCAACAGACTGTTGAAACACACATATACATGGGCTACAGGCCCATGCATTATGAGGTCAATAACAGAAACAATTATATTTACTCCTAGACCTATGTATAAATTAACATTCATGAACTTTATGTCAATTACCTCTGCAATTCCGTCTTAAAGGGAATAATTGTTATGATTCATTTCCCACTGAATTCCAAGTATTTGTAGAGATTTCAGCTTAGGTGATACCATCTCTCCCCAGTTGTGGAATGTGCACAGATTGTAAGGAGCACAAAGACTGATTAGCATTGCTGATTATAACCCAGAAAATAGTGTTCCAGACTTGCAAGTCAAAGTACTAGGTTAGGTTGCCAAGTTGTTAATTGTGATTAATGCCAAAAATACCATGGCAATAGCTTAGGGTTTTTATACTTTCGTAAGTAGGGTACCTCATATTTTATAGAGATATATCATGATATAAGAGTAATACTCCCTGTTATACACCAAAATAAACAAAGTAAAATGTGTTACCCTATTGGAAGATGATAAGAAAGGGCTACAATACAAACCTCCTCTGCTCTAGGAGACTGAGTTCTACTTTCATAGCAGTGCTCCTTAGGGGAAATATGTCTGCATAGCACATTGACTCAGTGGGTTAGGAATACAGAGCCAGTCCTCTATATACCTGTGTATTACCAAACCAGAGATCCAAGCAACCACTGATCCAACTATTTGGAAAACAAAAACAAAGCATACGTCCGTTGCAAGTAGGCACATATGTTGCCGTCATTCTTCCATTATTATGTTTCTATCTATATAGCAATATTAGATTAGATAATATAACTAACCTATTGATGATTTCAAAGCAATGAGTATCAGCCATATGCCAATACTCTTGTCATTTTCTATAAGGTACTTGAGCATCCGCAGATTCAAGTGTCCATAGTGGTCCTGAATCCAGTTCTTCATTCATAGTGACTGATGAGTGCATTGCACTAAAGTACAGTGCCCCACTCTCTATTTCTGAGGTGTTGAAGATCTAACTGCTGTGGACTCAGTAGAACAAAAGCCTTGATAATAGTTTGCAGCCTTGGTGTGCTCTGCATAGTGCCTCTTCATTTGATCTGTTTTTATCATAGTTCTTGTCTTTTTCCATTACTGAATATTAAATAGTACTCTTTTAAGCCAAAGCCTCTAAACCAGACATATACACAAATCAATAACATTTGTAAGAAAGAATAGCATATACCTGTGTAAGTAGTGACAAATGTCCTGACAGAATAATAGGGGAACGAAGACCCTGGTATTTGGATATGTAGAAAAGAATCAACAAGAAAATACAAAAATAAAGGGAAATTTCAACCACAAATCATATTTGGTTCAGAAGTTTATAAATATTTTTTCTCTAGAATATTTTTACACATTTGATACATGAAGAGCATAAACACATTTCCACTTTCAGATCTTGAATAGCCATTTTTATTTCCTAAATCTGTTTGATTGTATTTTCCTGTATTTCTTTACATTTATTCATTTCCTCTTTAAAGGCCTCTATCATCTGTATAAGATGAGAATTAAGGTCTTGCTCTTCAGGTGTGTTAGAATATCCAGGGCTTGCTGTAGTAGGAGAGCTGGGTTCTGATGGTGTCATATTGCCCTGGCTTTTGTTGATTGTATTCTTTTCCTGACCTTTAGCAATATGGTGATCTTTGGTGTTGGCTGGCCCGGTAGTCCTCTGGGACTACAGGTAGAGCTGGTAGTTCCTGATGGCAGGAGGCCTCTGGTTGCCTGGGTGACATCAGGCTTCCAGGGACATAGGCAGAACAGTGTGGCCCAGGGAATGGAGTGTAGATTCCGGATTGCAGGTAGAGGTGTGGACCAGAAGATGGAGCACAGAGGGAACTGGGCAGCCATCTTGGCTGCAGGCTTTGCTGGGAGACCCAGCAGACAGGCGATTGGGCATAAGTATGTATCTCACCTGGTTGTACAGGTGGCAACAGGCCTCCAAGGAAGCAAGCAGAACTGTGACCCAGAAATGGAGTGCAGACCCAGGATTGCAGGTAGAGATGCGGACCGGAAGATGAGAGTTCCATTTTTTAATATTTGGAAAGACATCATAAATCTTCAGTGCACACTTTTGCACTAAAATATATACTCATAAAAACATGCAATTCAGAATCATATGGTTAAAATGAGTATGTCATCACTTAAGCATACCATCACCTTGATCTATAGAATGCCAAGTGGGAAGAGAAGACCTTATTCTTTTCGTTTAATATTGGCATGCTAAACTATGGATACACGTATATAAATGTCTCAGCTTCTCAACATTGTGTATTGTGTCATCTTCTCTACATCAATGGTGCAGGGAACACAGCCATCTCCCCAGCTGTGGAGGATTCTTTTGCCATTTCCTCAATCAGATCAGACAGAAAGCTGTCTGTTTTCAAGGTGATAAAAAACAGAAGATCTCCCACAGTGAAAGTGAAAAAGGATTTGCCTGTGTTTTAATCCCTTGCTCTAATGGTCTGGTATGAGCTCTGTCCTTCTTGGAGACAATGAGAAATGGAGCTATTAATTTTAGTATAATGATAGTCAAGTCAGGAATTTCCTAGTCTACAAAAGGAAAAAAAGAAAAAAAGGTTTAATTTTACTTGGTCTCTTGAGAAAATTACTTTCTTTCTTTTTTTTAATTTGTAGTGCTGAAATATGCATAGTGTCATTAGGAATGTCAAATATTAAAATTTCCCTCAGTATTTTAGATTTGAATTTTTCTAAATAAAAATGAGATTTGCCTTATTATATTTTAACTATTAGTATTTCACCAAAGATTTCAATATAAGCTCTGTATCCCTACTTCCATAATATAGTCCAAGTATGCAATCATAGAATATGCACCAAGAAATATATGAAAGAGTGAAATACTTACTGTTCCACGAGGAAGCAATGAACTCTGTAAGGTAATTGTTGCAAAGAAAGGTTGGAAATGTGACTTAATGGCCCTGCCCATGCCTCCTATGCACAAAATCCCAGGCTCAATCCCCAGCTACAAAATCAAGCCCTGCCCCCCAAGAAAATCACACCAAAGCAAAACAATTGTAAATAAAATAAAAGAAAAAGAAAAAAAATCAGAAAAAGGAGAATCAATGGAAGAAAACCAAAGGGTGTAAACTGTACATGAAAAGGGTGTAAGAGACCTGAAAAACAAAACCGAACTTGCTTGTATCTCACAGGAACATGGTTCCCAAGGGAAATTTACAAAAATCTTGACATTTACCCAATGGTCATGAATCAGAATATAAATACTGCTTTGATCAAACTATCTGTGATTTCTTCCCCTCCCGTACCTCCCCTACACACCTGATTTCATGTGTGTGTTTTTGTTTAATGAGTCCGCTTAATACCACCAGGATGTGCACTAGTGTGGGGCCATCTGCTGGATCATGGGATAGTATCTATGAAGAGAGCTGATTCTTCCTCTCCCATCAGTCATTAATTACTGATAGCTCCTCATCTGTGGGTGCGCCATGCAACCACCTCCATACCACTCTAGGCTGAAGGTTTATCTGGCTTAATCTTGTGCATGCTGTCTGTGGGGATTTGAATAGGAATGTCCCCCGAAGACTCATGAGTTTGAATGCTTGTCCATAGTGATCCTACTAGGAGGTGTGGCCCTGTTGGAGGAGGTACGACCTTGTTGGAGGAAGTGTGTCGTTGTAAGGGCAAGCTTTGAGATCATATATGCTCAAGCAACACTTAGTGTGGCATACAGTCTCCTTCTGCTGCCTTCTGATCAAGATGTAGAACTCTCAGCCCCTTCCCCAGCACCCTGTCTGCCTGGATGCTACCACCTTGATGATAATGGACTAAATCTCTGAAAGTATAAGCCAGCCCCAATTACATGTTTTCCTTTATATGAGTTGTCTTAGTCTCTTCACAGCAATCAAACCAAAACTAGGACACTGTCAGAAGTGCTGTGAATTCCTATGGGTAACTGCCCTGTCATAGCCAGAAAACAGTTTCACTGTAGTTAGTTACCCACTGCCTCTGGTTCATACAATGTTACATGCCACTTCTTAAGTAATCCCTGAGGTGGAGACATTGATGCCCCACTTAGGACTGAGCACTTCCCATTTCCCTGTTCTCTGTATGTTGGTCAGCTGTGGGTCTTTGTGTTAATTGTCATGTACTACAAAAAGAAACATCTGCAGTGAAGGTTGAGAGAAACACCAATCAAGAAACAATTTTTGAAAAATTTCTATAGTCAGAAAAAATGCACTTTGCAATAAACTCATAAAAAAGGATGTAACAGTACAAAAAAAAACAATGGTAATTGTTAACTGATATTTACTTACAGTTTTCATGGAAAACTGAAAGATCAACTCTAAACCCATCCGTGTGCTGTGTTTTATATTCTGAATTTTTCTTTCCTGTCTATAGGAGCCAGTTAGACACAGTAAGATAAAACATGTGTACCAAACCTCAGCATTTCTAAAAGAGAAATCACAGTGTCCAGAAAAACAGTTCCCTACTTCTCCTATCCAAATCTATCCTTCTGTCTATCTCTCATTAGAAAACAAACAGGCTTCTAAAGGATAAGAATAGAATAGAATAGAATAGAATAGAATAGAATAGAATAGAATAGAATAGAATAGAATAGAATAGAATAGAATAGAATAGAATAGAATAGAAAAACTAACACCCTAGTTTAGGACAAAACAAACAAGCAGAAGAAAAAGAAGTTCATCCTTACTCCTTTTAAAACACTGATTTGATTTTTGCTTTATGTGTATGAATGTCTGCCTGCATTTATATATGGGCATCTTGTGTGTACCCGGTGCCTGCTGATGTCAGAAAATAGCATCACAGCCTCTGGAAACTGGAGTTATAGACTGTTATGAGCAGACATGCAAGTACTGCGAACCGAACCTGGACCCTCTGGAAGGTCAGTGATAGTTCTGAATGATGCTGACCCATGGTTCCTGCCTGCCTCTGTTTTATGTCTTCCTTCCCCACTTCATTAGTAGGATGCACTTGCACATGTTGGTCCTTTCCAAAAGAGCGATTTTTGTAACACAGAAGACACACAGTCTATTTAACAGGTTACTTGGCCTAATATTTAGTACTCTCTGACTCATAATCAAAATTTTTATTTTGTTTTTTACCTCCTATTTGATGCAAAAACCACAATGAAGAAAAACAGTCTATTCATAATTTTTCATGAGTTCTATTTGCTTTCTTGCTTCTGCATCTTTCTTCCTGGCCTTACAACTCTCCTCCTCAAAGGATCAAGTTCCTAATCTTCTGCTTCCTTCCTGATGACATAAAACTACACATCTTTTAATGCTCATCAGTTCTGTTAGACATCATTTCTCCTGGTGTTCCCCCACGATCCCAACCTTTACATTCTTTCATTGGGATATCTATTCTGTAAAACATAGAACTTATTTCTCTTTCTCTGCAATCAGTGTGTTGTACTGGATCCTTCACACTCCTTTTCTTTTTCATTGTATGCATGTAGATTGCAAAGAAGGTTATGGAGTGGACTGAGAGGCCAAGGGTACCTACGAATGGATTGTGCTCCCTAGGAAGGGCAGGGAAAACTCACTCATGAACTGACAACAATATGGTTGCCTGAACAAAACCAGAAAAATGGCAATGCCAGTAAACATGGCAATGAGGACAGGAAGAATCCCACACCATCCTGCCCTTAGATGAAAGAGCTAGAGGTGATCATTGGTTTCCCAGAGAGGGAGAATCAGTCTTCTCTACAGACTATAGAGGCTGTCTAATTTCCATAGGTCTTCCCTAGACACACGAACATAAAAACAGAACTAAGTGGACACAGTAAGAAGTATATACTCAGTAGGGAGTGTATATATATATATATATATATATATATATATATATATATGTGTGTGTGTGTGTGTGTGTGTGTGTGTGTGTGTGTGTGTGTGAATATATACATGTGAATATATACACTCAAATATCTATACATGTGAATGTATATGTATATAGTCATACATATAAGTATAGGGAAAAGGACTTAAAATTAGTATTCTTAATATTCGTGTGCTTTAATACATTCTGATATTATATTGAAACTATGAATTAAAATCACCCTATGGTCGTGTAAAAAAATGCAAAATATTTTATTTCACCAAACAATATTTCTGAAATTAAAACAGATATTATATACGTGTGTGTGTGTGTGTGTGTGTGTGTGTGTGTGTGTGTGTGTGTGTGTGTAAAATTTGGAGATGAAATTGCATGTCTATACATTCAAAAATTACTATCTATAAATATAGTAATATATAAAGAATGCTTTTCTAAGAATATCTTATAGGAAATGCTCACATAGCACAAAACTAGAATTTAAAAATGAAAAGAACAGGAAGGCCATAGGTGCACAGAAACTGATTTTCAATGCAGATTGATAGAACAAAGCAACACAGTTTAAAAACACTGATGAAATATATTTACTCATGTGTTTACCAAAAATTGAATGGCAACTCCCCTTTGAATGCCATCCAGCATGACAGGAGCCCATTAAAGAGGGATTCTAACAAAATGACAGTGTTCCAAAGAAGACAAACATGAGTAAGTGCTCAGGCATCAGGATTCATTTTATTTTCTCAGTGTGCTGTGGTTTCTGTCAGATGTCATGAATGACCCGGTGCCTGTGTTCCAGAGATAAAACAATATGAACCCAATGAGAAACGATGCTTGACAGGTGATGGACCATGTAAGTTCTGCATGTGCTGTGTTCAGGAGCCCTACAAGTGCCAGCTGGAATGAGTTCACCTGTCCAACCTGTCAAAAGTATGAATACAAGTATAATTAGAGATAGATATACATTGCTCAGAGAGTCTTGGACTTGAAGCTCTAAGCACTTATGCAAAATAAACCAGAAATTTTCCACTAGTGTATAACATTTTACTGATATATTTCACAAGCATTTTATCTTTTATGATATATTTTGTTTTCAGTACATTTTCTATAGGCCAAACATAAACTTAATAACAAGGCGGAGAAACATATTAATATAAGCAACTTTAAAATCAATCACAAATATGTATACAAATATTTTTAATTATTCTTTAATCTTTTTTTTTTTTTTTTTTACAGTCTGGTCATTATCCCCTTCCAAGTCTGCCATCTGACAGTTTCTCATCCCATACCTTCTCCCCTGTCTCCAAGAGGCTGTCCCCACCTCACCATACCTCCCTACTTGCTGGGCCCTCAAGTTTCTTGAGGGTTTACAAATAATTTTAAAATGGTATTATGATTTCCATATGAGTTTTAAAACAAAAACTATCAAAGACTTATTTTGAAGTATGGTGAGGTAGAATTTCTGTGAAAGATGTGAGA
Source organism: Uromys caudimaculatus (assembly GCA_028551405.1). Taxonomy (NCBI): domain Eukaryota; kingdom Metazoa; phylum Chordata; class Mammalia; order Rodentia; family Muridae; genus Uromys; species Uromys caudimaculatus. The sequence continues at coordinate 83,032,915 of CM052709.1, read as the reverse complement.
CACAAAACTATCTATTCTAAATTAAAAACAAATTGTAAAATAGGAAGAAAAACTTATGTAGAGTGATACAAATAGAAAACAAAAATAAAATTGTCCTGTTTATATGCTCCTTGCATGGGCTTTCTACCTAAGAAATGTATTAAAACCCTAATGAGTGTTACATGCAGCTCTTGTCTCTAACTCTGTCCTCCAAATTGAAACATCTCTTCCTGGAGTAGAGAGTTAGACTGTAACACTCAGAAGCAGATGTAACTTCTCCAGGAAAGCTGTTAAGTTGGACAGGGAGCTCTGCAAACAGCCAATACAAGTTTCTGAGATTTTTGAGCCACCATGTGGTTGCTGAGAGTTGAACTCAGGACCTCTGGAAGAGCAAGCAGCCAGTGTTCTGACTTTGCACGGTGTGGGTTAACTGATATGCTGTCTTTGATTCACCCATGCTCCTATCAGTGCCCCTCGGACGTTGTTACAGCAACCTAGATGTGAGACTTAAACTGAATATTATTATTATTATTATTATTATTATTATTATTATTATTATGTCTTTGGTACTGTACTCAGGTAATTAGACATCTGTTTACATTTTCCCAATTAAAGTTACACAACAGCAACACAACAAATATTTCACAGAGCTGATGTTGACATTTTGTTTTAGCTGCTGGAAAATACATATATGATAGTAGCTTAAATCTTTACTAGAAACTACAAGGTCTAATGATTTCTACCAGAATGAGTCAAACAATTAAATTGTTCCCACAGGATTTTGATTATTACACTTGGATTAAAAATATAAAACTTTGAAGTTAGAATCATTTTAAACTTAGGTATTGGAGATGCTGGGTATTTAGGAGCTAAACATATTTCTAAGTGGGCAAAGTTAAGAACTGATTGAAATGTAAGAAATTCTAAAGCAATACACTATCATAAAATTTGACAAGCAAAATACATGAAATGCATCATTGAAACTAGACATCAACCTACCCTCCCTAGAAAACACTAACATTAACTTCATTTTTTTTCTCTTTAATCCACCGACAATTATAATTTTCTTGTACAGAAAGAAAATTTAAGTTTTTGACGCTTAAGGAGACACTTGAAAAACACATTTCTAAAGAAAATGTTCAAAAGTAGTTCAAAAGTTAATGTGGTTACTTTCTCTGAGATGAACAAAAAAAAAAAAGAATCAATACACACAATTTTCATCTCTTGAAGAATCTATTCTTTTTAAATTGCAAGTTGGTCATGACGACACTCACATCTGAGTGCGTTTCCTCTTCAAGCAAGGCAAGCCCCCTTATGTTCTATGCTTACATTATACAGATTTGAAAATGATTATGCTTAAGAAGCATGTGTAACCCAGGAGTATACTCAAACTGAACAAATTAGTCTCCTATTGTTTTAATAATGAAGGACATAATAAAATAAATTATTTTACTAACATTTAATATATATTAAAATGTTAATTTTAATAGAGCCAACTAAGCAATATGCAGTATCAAAGCATTATGAGGAAAGAAACAGTGTTCAAAGTATATTTTAGTCGTGGAATTATAGACTTACTAATATCTTTGTCTAGAACAATTTGTAAGGAGATTTTTACATGGTAATGATTATTTAGTGGACAATTAAAATATTAATGTTTAAGATATTATTACATATGTTATGAAGTGGTTTTAATCAAGAATACATAATTAGATATTTGCAGCAAAGAAATGAGATAATCCATCATAGCATTTAGTATTATACAAATCTTTAAAGACATATGCATTTCAGTTTAATTATATTTTAACAGATTGGCCATCTATTTTTAATAAGACATATGTGATTAATTGTATCTTTTAAATAACTATAGATATTTACTTCTGAAAATAAAGAACAATATTCATAAAAATCTATCATATAACAAATAGAGTTTAAAGCAGGAAAATAATAATAAAGTACAAAAAATAGTATTTAATTTATGGACAAAAAATAGTGTCTTAGTTTTCTATAGCTGTAAAGAGACACTATAACCAGGGTAACTCATTAAAAAAAGTATTTAATTGGAAACTTTCATGTGGATTGATAAGTTAGTCTCTGGTCATTATGGCGGGTGGTGGGAAGAAGGCAGAGACAGGCATGGTGCTGGAGCAGATGCTGAGAAGTCTACATTCTGATCCAAAGGCAACAGGTAGACACAGAGAGAGAGAGAGAGAGAGAGAGAGAGAGAGAGAGACAGAGACAGAGACAGAGACAGAGACAGAGACAAAACAGAGAGACAAAGAGACAGAGACAGAGGCACTGTACATTCCATGGGCTTTTGAAATCTCAAAATCCACCCTATTAACACACCTCCTCCAACAAGGCCACACCTCCTAATCCTTCCCAAATAGTTCCACTAACTGGTAAAAAGCATTCGAATAGGTGAACCTAAAAGCTATTCTCATTAAAACCACCACAAATAGTAATCATGTAAAATCCTTTCCAAAGGTTTTTGCTCTAGAAATCTGTAGAATATTTTCCAAATAGTAAATACATAGTGAGAATAATTGACATCACAGAATGTTTCATATAACAGCCCATAATCACCAGTATATTCCCAGCATATCCCAAAATATCTGATCTACAGCAGTTGTTTAATATAATTTTCTTTGCCCAAATGCCTAGTATAATGGCTTTTTTCTTCATTGAGTTATAGAATCACATCTTAATTTTGCCTAGTTTTCAGTTAATAGATTTGTGGATATTTTATAGAATCTTATATCAAAATGGGTGAACTGAGAAGGAGGATCCCATATTTTTCTTTTTCCTCTTTCTCTTCTCTCTCTCTCTCTCTCTCTCTCTCTCTCTCTCTCTCTCTCTCTCTCTCTCTCTCTCTCTCTGTGTGTGTGTGTGTATGCAGAGAGCTCAATGAAATCACAAGGAAAACCACAGAATCAACTGACCTGGCCTCGTGGGGCTCCCAGAGACTGAAGTAACTATCAGGGAGCCCACATGGGTCTGACCTACGTCCTCTGCATATATGTTACATCTGCGTAGCCTGGTGTTCTTGTGGGACTCCTAAATGTGGGAGTGAAGGCTGTCTCTGACTCTTTTGCTGCTTTTGGAACTCTTGTTTCTCCCACTGGATTGCCTTAATATGAGTTGAGATGCCTAGATTTAGTACAACTTGATATGCCATGTTTGGTTGATATCCCTGGGATGCCTGCCCTTTTCTGAAGCAAAACAGAGGAGGAGTAGTTGGTCAAGAGAGAAGGAGAGACTGGGAATTGAGTAGGGAGTGGAAACTGTGATCACATGCAATATATGAGAGAACAATAATTTAAAAACAAAGGAAATATAATCAATATACTATGATATAATATAAACAAAACAATATGATAAAATAAAAACTAACATTGAAATTGAACAAAAAAAAAAAAACAAACAAACATAAGGAAAAGTGAAGGCACAAAGATCAGAGATGCATTTGTTTGCACACTCAGCAGTTTCATAAAAACACTAACGTGGAAGCTATAATTTATGTACAGTGGTCCTGGTACAGCCTTGTGCAGGCCTTGGGCACACTGCCTCAGTGTCTGTGAGTTCATATGAACTTTGCTCATGTTTATTTAGAGGGCTTGTTTCTTGGCGTCTTCCATCCCTTCTTGCTCTTACTTTTTGTACCTCCTCTTCCCCAAGGAATCCGGAATAGTGCGAGGAGGGTTTTGGTGGAGACATTGGCTTTGGATTCATTTTTCCAAGGTCTATCATTTCCCCTATAGTGATACGGTATCTTTCAATTAACTAGTAACATCATTTGGGCTAGACTGAATGCTCAAAAAACTGTCAGACTTCACCTCTGTCTCCACAGTCTTAAAGTTACAGAAATGTGTGATCATCATTATCATATAAAAGTAAGCACTTTACATTTCAGTTGTTCTGGAAATAGTTTCATCCATAGTAGTTCATGCTTAGTTTAAAAGTCTATGTATTCAAACAATTGGAGAATTTGGTATTTTTCTCATAAAGTCAACACTGTTAATCCATTGAGTCCATCACACAATTCATAAAAAACATGTTTATTCTAGTTGGAATAGCGATTTTATCTCAATTTTTTTTGTTTTTGTTTTTGCTTTTGTTTTGAGACTTCTTGCACTGTTTCCCAAGCTTGGCCCAAACACCGCTTGTACAAGATCAGTCTTCCAAGTGCTGATGTACCACCTGGCTGAGATAAGCATCTTCAAAAAGTACCTGTTCCAGCTGCTTGTTTCTCTCTCTTCTTAGAGTTTAGTAGTTTATCTAGAAACAGTGCAAGAGTGTAGAAATGTAATCTGGTGCTGGTATTGGTCACACAGGAGAGTAGCTGGTAGCAGAGAAGAAGGGACAGTAAAGGTCAGGAGATGGAAATCAGAAAATCTGTTAGCATTAGAGAAAAGACCAGGCTTATACTTAGGTTCTGGATCTTTGAGTCAGAGAGAAAGCACTTTTAAGAAGTAGAATCAATTTGACACTTATCTACTACATTCCATAATCATTTATCTTGGAGACAGAAATAGATATGAGAGATTAATAAATGCACTCCTACTAAATGTATGTACCCTTTCCAACAGAAGTGCAGAGAGCACTGGTAACCAGATACTTGGCAGATAATGATTCCCCAGTATGTGCTCAGCATTGTTAAACATTGGGTTAGAAACCTCAACATAGCAAAGAAGCTGTTGATAAAAGAAAAAATGCCTTCTGGAAAATATATTCAGACCAAACAAACAGAATGCACAAGTCCACGAATGACTAAAGTGTGGAGTCTGCGTGGTTTTGGCTTAGGTTAACTCCGCAATGGACAGGTAAGACTCAGTAAGAATTTGGGTTTGTTTGCTTGTTTGCTCTTTATAATAAGATGGGAAACAAACTGGAAGTTCTGCAGTGCAATGGTGTGGTCAGTAAACTCTTAAGAGAATTATATTGGCTGCTATCCTGATGAAAGATTGTCAAGAGCTGAGCCTGGGGAGCAGGGAGGCCCTTTAGAAGACCTTTAGAATAATGTGGTGGCTGACAGAGGTAAGTTGGACAATCCTCTATACAGTTTAAGCCTTTGCTCAGCGGGACTTTTGAGAGATCCATATAAAAGTAAGTAGGTAGACTAAGTGGGCATACAACAATGAAAGCCTCTGTCTCAGAGGTAAGTAAAGATGCTTTTACCAAACCAGAGATGCTTCTCTGTAGGCGATGGAGCAAACACACACAATAACCAAAAAGATATGCCAGACAATTTAAAAGAGAGAAAGCAAACTGTCATCGTGGCACAAAAGAGACATCTTTATATGACTATTTATATCAATGAGATAAAATTGTTTTATCAGTATTCTGATTTTTGTACTTTTCCTTGGGAATTCTTCAGATCAATAATCTGGGTGACTTCTATATGGAACAAGATTAAGCTTGTGGGTGTTGGCCAAGTGTTCCTTTCAATCTGTGAAAAAGGAATGAAAGTCTGAGGAGTAGAGAAAAACAGGATGTGTACATTCTGTCTTTTCTTACTTAAAGGTAGCAAAACTGTAAATGAGAAGCCATTGTCAATTTTCCATTACAGTCTATGTACTTGATGCTGGTCAACTAACCCCTCGGCAACAAAAGTTCCTGATTTATTTTGTCGTTATAAATACAAAACAAGATTTGCACAAGATCTTTTTCTGGTTGTACAATGAAAAAAAGAAATAGGCAGAGACCCTGTCTCCATTTTGTGCTCTAGCCCGGGGCAACTCAGAGTGTTTCAGTTAAGATCTAATCAGAGAGGCTGAAATGAAAACAATAAATAGGAACTGATTCTTCTAACCAAGGAACATTATTACAGTGTGAGGGAAAGGAATAATACATTTTGGCACACATACGTTTGACCTTTAAAAATACCTTATGAAACAGAAACCAAAGAATTTTCTGAATTCAAAGGTAAAAATGATCTTACATATAATTGAGAAACATTATTTTAAGATTCCCATTGTATGTGTGCACTCGACCCAGCTCTGTGTTGTCTAGGGATGGATACATATACACATTTATTATGCATGGAATATAGTTTTGCTGTAACCCATCATCATTGACTTTCTCTAATGCCCCCTTGTTCCATTGTCTTCTTTGGTCCTCTAGGCAAATTCTTGCAAGTCAGCTTAGGATACTATAAAATCAAGATATCATTCACCTAAGTTAAATGCTGAAATACTATTTTAAATTGTGAATACTGTCCTTAGTTATTACACATAGTTAAAAATACAATTAGGTGAGCCCTACACTGAAAAGCATGTGCACTTGAAAGACTAATTGTGTCAAGAGAACCCCCAACAGGTCACATAGTATGTGTACAACCAGCATTGCCTTAATATTAAGCATAATTATAGTTTATACATTTTATATAAATTTCCATATGTGTGTGTGTGTATATATATATTGATACATTAATACACAGGAAAGACCTTGTTGTGGTTGTCTTACTTTTGTTGTATAAATAATCCACCCAAATCAATTTCAATTTCTGTTCTCTCCTACATTATCATAGACTATATATATTAGAGTAAGTGGGTAGGCATTCAACCCCTTAAGGAATAAATATTAATAGACAAAAAAACCCACCTTTCTGCTGAATTTGATATGTGTGCAATTTAATATTGAGATAAATCTACATAGCACCACTCTAACAAATCCATGGCTTCTTATAACTCTGGAAGTAAAAATAAAAGATACTTTTATTAATTTTATTATACAACAAAACATTAAACTGGAGCAAATGTATTTATACTCCTGGAAATAAATATTAAATTTTGCTACTAATTATATATACAGCATGACTGTTTAGGGTGCTCATGAGTTGTTGTTGTTTATTGCTTTTTGTGTTTATTTGTGGTTTTGTTTTATTTTCGCTTTTGCTGTATAAGTACCAGGTACTATGAAGCCCTGGCTGCTATGGAAACTGAGCTGTTCTTGAACTCAGTGATTTTTCTGGTTTTACCTTCTGAGTGCTGGCATTAAAGATGTTTACCACCACACCCAGCTCCTAGGATGGTTGTTATAGAAAGCCTGTGATTAATTAGCATAGAATTTCTTTGGTCTGGAAGGTAAACTAAGGTGTATCCCTCCAATCATATTCAGGAAGTGTATATGGTTTTGTAGGCTGGCACTTGAATATAGTAAATACAGCAAAGGAATAGAGAGAGAAACTTGTGGCTTTGAGTTTTCTTTTGCGAGCATATATCTTTATATCTTGTGTGGAGTCTTGTGTTTGTAATTTCTCGGTACATACTTTTGCTTACTTAGTAGGTAAACATCCAACTGCTGCTTTGATAAGACTATCAAGTTGCAAGCTCCAATTAAATTTCAGGCATGAACAAAGGGAACACGAAATCTTATTACAATAAGTGAAAGGGTGAAAAATTCAAAGAAACAATGACTATGATTAACCAATGCACATGTTCAATTTTGTAAATAAATAAATTTTGCAAAACAACTGTGGTTTACATTTGATTATTTTACATGTCCCAGAACCGTGAAATTTGCTATGAATTCCTCAAATATGCTAATATCTTTAATTATTCAGTAATTTGATTTCTGACATATTTCACTTGCCAGAGCAGTCTGAGGTTCTATCCCAGGTGTTAATAGATGGCAGCACATCATTACTTTTGCACTAGTATTCTATTATGTGTATGCGTGACATTTTCCTATGCACTCAAAAGGAGATGAGCACCAAACTTCTATCCTTTTCCCCACTGTGAATATCATCCTGGAAAACATAAGAGTGGAACTTTCACGTCATCATGCTGATTTTCAGTCCATTTAGTTACATGATAGATCGTGGACTTGTTGGTTTTGCATAGCAGTTCTTCATCAATTTTATTTTGTGTGTGTAGAAACTCCATATTGTTTTCTAGGATGACTTTACTAATTTCCGTTCCTTCCAATAACAACCAAGGGTTGGCTTTCTTCTACACCTTCAGTAGCACTTGGCATCTTTGGTCATTTGGACAGTAATTGTCCTTATCAGAGCTGGGGAATCTCACTGTTGTTATTTTCTACATATGTATTTACTTCATTATTATTAATGGTGAATATGTTTCTAAATACTACTTAACTACTTACATATTCATTTGAGAAATGTCAGTTCAGTTCTCTTGTCTGCTTTTAAAAGTATTCTTGTTATCATTGTCAACTTACATTTAAGTCATTATAGTCTTTATAGATGCTGGATATTAATCATTTATCAGATGAGTTGTTTACAAACATTTTTCCCCATTCTGTAGGTTTCCTCTTCACTCCGACAACTGTTTCTTTTGCTGCAAGAAAGAAATTTAGGCTGATGCATTTAAATGTTTATGCTTATTTTCTGTACTTTTGGGGGAGGCTATATAAAAGAGAATGTCTATAGTAATATCAAGCCACTCCCCCTTTTTCTCAGCAATTTTATCAGTTTTGTATTCAAATATTTAGCCCATTATTCATTGATTGCTATGAATATCTTCTTCATCTAGAACCATTTATTGTGAAGACATCTTTTCTCCTGTGTTTATTCTAGGGTGAAAAATAGTGCTATATTAATATCTACTGCATATATAAACATATGTACACACATGCACATATGCCACACACACACCTGTGCTATATCACACATATACAGGCATTACATCACAGATACATACCATGCACTACACCACGCACAAACAACACACAGACATCATACCATACACATATATCACATACCATATTCACGCTACATCACACACACAAATTACATTCTACATCTCAAACGCAAACTATAAATACACATGTGCACCATATTCAATATGTATCACGCACATAAACACAGTAAATAAAAATAAAATAAAAAATCTTACTATCAGATACAATTTAGAAGAAGAAATTGAGCAATTAAAAAGCCATAAAATCTGTTCAACAATATTATTTCTAAAACAAATTCTAGTTAAAGTCTAAATAGATAGTATTTCTATTTATGTATTAGAAAAAGTTAAGTCATTGACAACCTCCAATACTGGTTGAGTTGAGTATAGAACAACTGGAATTCTGCTTCCTAGTATATGTATAAAATAGAAACACTACTTTGAAAATTTATAAATTTTGTCATTCAATGAAATATAAATCAATTATACTATTCGCAAATTGCAAAAGGAGAATCTGTCCATCTTCCAGCAATTATTTTTATATACTATTATATATTTTAGGTGCTATTATGCATTGAAGGATTTTCAATATATGAAACCCTACCTAAAATGTACAGGAAAATAAATATTCCTTCTTATCTATTCTATGGAGTCATAGTTCCACTATAGCAGCAATCTACACGGCGGCTGAAGTGAACTAGGAGGGAAAGGAGTGTTGTTTCAGTAAAGTGTTGTGTTTTTATTAGATTTTAAAATGTATTTTATTCTAAAGTTTATCTTAATTTAAATAATTAATTTAATTTAAACATCCGGTCACTTCTTAAATTATTATCCTGGCTGGAGTGTGCGTGTTGGAGGAGGGTAATCAACATATACTATGTGCAAAAATAACCTGTTCTCAATAAAAGGAAAAATAGGTAATTGGAGGTCATTAAAGGAACAAGTGTAAGGTTAATGAAAAGTAAAATGAATGAGGGATGGAATTGTTAAGAAATCTAGTTCATAATTAAACACACACACAAATATACACACTCCAGTGTAACACTTGAGTTTCCTGAACTCTGGATGCTCCACATTAAAATAGTAAACCATTAAAGAGAAGATGCAACGCATCTTAAGATTGACTTAAAACACACTGTATAAACGCCTATGGTCATCAGGAAAAGAACATTGCAAATAATACACAGTCTAACTCCCCAGAAAGTCTCTTCTCACTTCCCTAAGAGTTGGTCTCTATAGCAACTCCTTGACAGTGAGCATCTGCAATGCATTAGCTCTGTGAGAGGAGGATCTCCATGGATTCCATGGTCTCTGCACAGCACTTGGGTGTGCACCTGCTTTGAAATTCCTTGGCTATTCAACTCTGAAGAGAGCTCCTAATCCTGAGATTTAGCAGCTGCCAAGGGTCTTAACAGCTTCTGACTAACAACACGATGGAACTCACAACTTTTGTTGGGTTGCAAGGACTATCTTGATTTCCTTTGTATTTTCTGCATACTAAGAAATTCCGGCCACCAAATACTCTGCTGAGTGATCAGAGTGAGGCAAGTTAAGGTAGTTTTTTCAATTGCAAGCTCATAAAATGGATCTTTATGGACCTGGAAAGAAAAAAAAATGCACATAGCTCTGGATGTTTACCAGGACCTTGGCCACCAAATGTGTCTGAATCTGTAATTACTGACAATAGAAAAATTGTGAGAAAAATGCACTCTCTTTTAAGTAAAGCACACGCTAAATAAAAGAATTTCGAACATCTGAAGGGGGATTAAAATAATAATTTTGTACAAATCAAATGATTACAGTTTGCTAAAAGTTAAAATCATCATAATTTTATAAATACCTACAATTGTCTAATGCTATTCTAATATACAGAGTCCATTAGTTACATAATATAAGAGAAAATCTTTGAAGGAGTTGAATGTTTGAAAAAAAACATGTCCAAATGACTGAGAGGATGAGTGAGATATACCTCTATGTGTATCTTGTATTATTTATTAACATTCTTCAGCTATTTTCTCCCACTAATGCTATGGTACAAAATTTACGAATAGTTACAACATAATATTTGATTACACCTTTCTAGGAAGAAAGTCAAATTTATCAGTGACATTTATAATCTAAGAATATTTTCATATTAAAATTTCAACATTATAGTGATTAACTTTCTTAGATTTTTTTTTATATCTCTGGGCTATTTTGTACCACAACAAGGGTCATACATACTCATGAAAACACACTCATGTTTATTGGGTCATCCTATTGCTTACAAGTTACTAACCAGTGCTCTATAGCATCTTCTGGGGGAAGTAGTCATTCTCCTTCAGTGCTGACACTTAAATCTTCATGGTAGCATGTAGCATGTGCCTGGCAACAATCTTCATGTTTGTCAGAGACTAATTATCTATCATTGCAGTCTTCTGGAAGATCACAGCAAATTGTCTCATTCTGACAGACTGGGTATAATATAGTATTCTGATATGGAAGATTGAAATGTTTTAGAGAGGTGGGCACCATATCATTTTAAGAACGAAGTTTAAGGTAGTTCTTTTCTTCCATGGATATGCTGCCTAGCACAAAATGCTTATGACTGCTAATCAAAGTATACATCAGTGCTTTTATCAGGTCACTTTTTAAACCTGGCTTCATTTCTTGCCTTATGTCTTTCATGAAACCCTTTCATGTAATAGCTTCTTTATAGGAGGCAAGCCTCACGTTCTATAACATTGCCTTTGGTGTTGATCTGATCAGACATTAACAATCTCCCTCCTCACCCTTCTTCTGGAAGCCAGTCCCCAGAGAATCTCTCCATTAGAGTCTCTTCATCACTTGTATTATGTAAACTAATGCATTCCATTTACTGAGCTGATTGGGATTTAGGATCCAAATTTAGGTTCAACTAGTAATCAACTCACTTAACTCATTTTAACTTGTTAGAACAATTCATTGCTATTGTTGTTTATTTGCTTTTGTTTTTGTTTTTTCTCCCAAATTTAGTATCTGCCTATAGGATCTTTTGTGGGAAACTGTACTATCTTCTTTCTCCTCAACCTTTTCTCATTGCTAATATTCTACATTAGCAGACATACATTTTCAACATAATTATCCTCAAAAGAAAATATCTTTGAAAATAGTTGTCTTAGTGTTCTATTGCTATGAAGAGACACCATGACTAAGGTAACTCTTATAAAGAAAAACATTTAATTGAGGCTTAATTACAATTCAAACATTTAATCCATTATCATCATGGCCAGGACCATGGTGGCACAAAGGCAGACATGGTGCTGGTGAAGTAGCTGAGAATTCTACATCTAGATGGTCAGGCAGAAGGAAGACAGAGACTATGGGCTTGGAAGGGGCTTTTTGTAACCTCAAAGCCCTCTCCAGTGACAAATTTCCTCCAACAAGGCCCCATCTCTTAATGCTTTCAAGTAGCACCACTCCCTGATGACCAAGTATTAAAATCTATGTGCCTCTCTGGGCCATTCTTATTCAAACCATTACAATAGCGTTTTGTCCTTTTTTGAGGACTGAAGTTATGGAAGAACAATCAATCTAGAGACAAAGTTGGTCAGAAAACATATGATGGTCTTGTAAGAAAGGAAACCTACGATTTAAAAAGAAAAATAATAGTATCCTATATGTAGCCCTTTAAAAAGGGAAGGCAAGGTATGAGTCCCAGGATGAAGTGACAGTGATTCCTTCAGGATGTAAAGGAGTGGTGCAGAGACTCTACTCAACATGGAGACTGTGCAAAATACTATGAAAGTTGGCCGCATTATAATAGCAGATACTCAAAGTATGACTTTCATCTCCTGCAAAAAGTAAGCAAATGCAACAGACCCCTTAATGTTTCATATCTTTATGGTCGGTTTTCAGAAAACTTTCAGTTGTACTCTTAGGTACATACTTGGTTTTTCTTACAGGCAACACATTCAAATGTTAAGCAGTAGTGACAGTTCTGATAGGTATATAATGGAAGACTTTTAAAAATATATTTAAATAGTATTGTTGAATAGTATTTGCTATAATAAATTATTATATAGCATCTATAATGAATCAAAATCCAAGCAGGTTCCCAGCTAGAGAAATTTGATTAGTATGCTTTGGCATTGATATTTTTGCCCCATAATTAAATGAAGTAGATAAGTTGTGAAAGTATCTACAGCTTGTTGAGAATGAGTAGAAATAAGTATTCACAATTGGTTTAGTAATTCAGAGTTCAGACAAGTTAATGATCACTATATAAAATTCTAAAATTTATCTAGTGGCTCATACATATAGAAAGCCTGAAGAAAAAGCTGGGGAAAACCAAAAATTTATAGAGGAGCACAGATAAATATTATTTTTTGTTTTTAATAAAAATTTAAATTATAATTGGAAGAGGTCTTAATATTTCCAAGTTCCAGTATAAAATAGTATAAGAAGGCAGCAATTCATCCAAAATAATTCACAATCATATACCAGTTAGACTGATAATGAAAATGGAAGTAAACAGTAAGTAAAAACTAATTTTTTAATTGAATTCAAAATAGGCAGACCAGCAAAATTACAGAATTGATTTGAAATTTTAAAAAAATTACAAGGCCAGACAGACAATAAAAACAGAAATCAGGAACTTCAGATGGGCAAAGAAAAGGCTAGCAGTCCCTAGAAGTAATGACTGAGACCCACAGGGCACTGAGATTCACGGAGGTACAGTTTCAACCAATCCATTTCCTCTGTGCTCTATACTTGTCTTCCAAGCAATCAGATCTCCCTCTGCATTGTTAAGACAAAGAAGTAGCTTGGTAAAATTTAAACCTCTTATGTTAATCAAAAGTTGTTTTTCAATGCCCCTAAGAGAATACCAAAGAGTTAAGTTTAGAATTACTGCCGGAGCCCCACCCATCCCACCCTCACACCAGATCTATAACAGTGCTAAGGAGCTGGGTCTGTACAAACCCCTGAGCATCTTTAAGGAAGTTATTTTACTCATCTGTCTTCTTATGCCTACAACTAAAATGAGACATCCGTCGTCCTTGCCTGGAAGATCCTTTGTGTGTCCTATAAAAACGGATCAGCTGTGCCAAGACCTCTGCAAGGAACTGTGACTACATGAACTATTGAAGACAAAGTAAAAGGAGGCCTGCTTTCGTTTTTCTGATGTTTTTCACAAAAAATTCCAATCAGAAAGGCTTTCGATTAATTGGCTTTATTCATTTACATTTTGTTTATCCATCTCAAGTGTAGGGATGCTTTTAAAATAATCAAACGACTTAATCATTTGATGGTTTTGATTTCAGTCACTTGAAGATGACATCTTTTTGATGATTTTTCTCTTCCTAGTGTACTTCACAGAAATAAGGAAGTCTATGCCATAAATGAGTGAAGAGTTTTCTAAAAGCTGATGGAATAGCATACAGACACCATGAAGTAAGCAACCAAGTGTGGATTAAAATATGAGTGTGGGATCAAATACATGATATGATTGTGGGAACACACACACACACACACACACACACACACACAATGCACAGCAAGTGCTCCATGGAAACACAAGTCCTGGGCAAACACACAACTTGATAAAAAAGCAAGTTGTCAAGTATTCTGTTGTCCTTGCAAGCTAACGATTGAAAACACCAGCCTACCCATACCCAAGTTACAATTCAGAAGTATTTGGCTCAGCAAACTAAAGTGTCTGTGAATCGTAAAAGAACTGAGTTATTCAGATGCTACAAATACATCTGTGAATTTCTCCTTTTGAGTGTGCTGTGCTTCTTTTGCTTCCCTGAGGAGAAAGAGAGACATTCTGCTGATTGTAAAGCAGTTTTTCCTTAAGGCAGAAAGGATGGTCTAAAGTTGTTTCAGAGTTGCAGTTTATCACAAGATTTTGGGGTTTTCTTCTTAGCCAGTAGTCCCCCTTCGCTTTATGTGATGTGAAAACCACCATGAGGACTTTAATGAAAAGATAAGTAAACTAGAACACAGTTGTTTCCGATTAAACGGTCTGTATTTTACAAACTCTGTTTCCCTTATCTTTGAAATAACAAGATATGACTCTCCAAGGGTCTTGTGGAGATTAGCTGGAAACATGTACCTTGAAATACCAATAAATCCTCAAAAATATTTACCATTATATCTTACTAAGTTTAAAGGACAACAAAGCAGTAGACAAATCCCTTGATGGCCACAGTAAACAGTAATCTGCAAGCCACATAAACCATGCTTTCCACAAGGAGACATGAAACCAAATCGTCCATGCCGTTTAAAACAGTATTTCATGTTTCTTTTTCTAAAAAAAAATAAAAAAATAAACTTCCAAGGCAGGAATAAGAGTCAAAGAAGCTCAGATAGGGAACATCCCAGCAGCCTCCATAGAGAGCCCACCTGTGAAGCTCGAGGGTTTTCTCTTTGAGCAATTTTCTGCCCAGCAACATGAGTCTCTACAGCCTAATGAAAAAGCAGATGTTCTTGTTATTAAAACGTCCATCTGGGGTCGTGCCTACACATCGGAGGATTTGTATCTTCATCTTTCAACCATCCCTGGTGTTTGGAGGGAGTGTTTTCAGGTTCTGAATATGTGTATTTCCAGCAGGCACTGGAGCCCTAACTCACTCCATCTGCCCCTAAATGAGCACTTAATCAGAAGATTTGTACACACATCATTAAGCTGCCTGGAAAAGAATGTGTTTCATACACAGCAAGTATTCTTAGTCACATGTGGCATTTTGTTTAACCAGAATGGTTTTTTTGTTTTGTTTGTTTGTTTGTTTATTTGTTTGAGCTACTGCAGTATCTAGCCTATATTTTCCCTTCTGGGGGCTCATACATTAGTATACATCCACCTAAATGCTTCCGGCTGTTCATTTGGACATGTTCTATCTTTTAGAGTAAACAAAGGAATACTGATTTTTGCCAACAGCGGGTGACTTGTCTTTTGTAATTTGTCATGCCAGATTTCATCAGCTACTTTACACTGGTTTGGTGGAGAGACGCAACAAAATGCAATTGCCTGAGAACCAAACAATTTGTCATAACATGACATGTCCTAAATGATGAAGTTCCAGCATCAACACTGGAAAAGGCATCCTGGTACTCAAGGAACATACAGCAAAGGGAAGGATGAACTCTATAACCCAGTGTCCACAACCATGCTGCACTTTTTGTTCCTGTCAATAAAAAACAATATGCTTTAGTATAACCTCCCTGATTGCATGACATATACTACATATGTGTAGTATATACATTTTTTACAAACCTAAAACTCAAATACTAATTAAGAACTTGTACATCAAGGGCAGTGCATTCCAAAGTTTAAATTTCCCCAGCTTTAAAACCAGTCCCTTAGCACCTGCTAAATATGAGAAATAGCCTCTAAGTTCATATGAATAAAATTTTAGGATGCTTCTAAGACCTGCGAATCATCAAGAAAAGTAGATAGACTCATTAGGGAAAACCCCGTGATTGCAGTGTCAAATGAAGCATTAGTTTGATTGTCTTTCAATGCATCAGGTTTCTTCCTTCGGAGTCTGCCAACACATAATTTAAAAAACATACCTCCCATTGGAAATTACTTAAATACCATTTTTCATTTGCTTTATATATTATAGTATAGTAATAAAATGAAAATTTTAATGCAAATATAAGGATATCTTTTACTATGTATGTAATTTATTTAGATAGCGGTATTTCTAACATATAAATATTTTACCACAATCAAAGAAGTCATGTGTGTTTGTTATTATATCTGAAATGTTATTATACCTAAGTCTAAGAATGAAATTTTTTAACTTACAATAATTGGGAATAATTTTCTTTTCTCTCCTCTCCCTCTATTCTTCCCTCTTTCTTTGTCACTGTTCTCTTCCTTCCTTTCCATTCTTCCTCCATTCTTTTTTCTCCCCCCTTTCTCTCTTTCTTTTCTTCTTTTTCTCTCTGTTCTGGGGATGTGTCATAGACACCGGGGAAATAGTCTATCTCAGAGAAGTTATAGATCATTTATTCAGAACATCAAAAGCACTAATATTTACACAATGTTCTATTCATTTCTCAGAATTTTCACTGTAAGGGTGGTGGGAACATATCGAACATTTGTTCTATTGTTGAGAAAATTAAATTACTGATGCTCATGCTTCAGACACAAAGACAAATAATTTAAAATTATAATTAAGTATATAGTAAACGTCAGCAATGATGTCTTAGACAATGTTTTGTTTCTGTGAAGAGAAGACATGACCATAGAAACCCTTATAAAAGAAAGCTATTAATAGAGGCTTGCTTATAGTTTCAGATTTTCTCCATTGTCAACATGGTGTACTGCATGGTGGTGCCCAGACAGACATGGTGATGGAGACGGTGCTGCGAGATCTACATCCAAACCTGTAGGCAGCAGCAAGTGAGCGCTACTGGGCCCGGCTTGGCCTCTTTATACCTCAACACCCAACCATTTTGACACAATTCCTCCTAATGCTTTGAAATATCCAAACCTTTTAGGACCATTCTTATTTAAACAACCACATTTCACTGCCTGACTCCCATAGGCTTGAACCCATAAGGTAAAAATGCATTCAATCTAGCTTCAAAAGTCGCCATAGGGTATCCCAGTCTCAACATTGTTTAAAACTCCAAAGTTCAAAGTCTCTTCTGAAACTCAAAGCAATCTCTTATTGTAACCCCCTGTAAAATCAAAGTCAGTCACACAGAATATGTACTACCATTCTACAAAGGAGGAAATGGAGAATAGTGAGGAAATACTAGGCCAAAATAAGACAAAAGCCCAGAAGGGCACACCCCAAACTCCAAATTTTCATGTCTGATGTCAAGGTGCTCTTCAGAGCTCCTTTTAGCTTTGTTGACTGCAACAGACTTATGTCTCTTGGGCTGGTCCCCAACCTGTTAATAGCATCTAACCTGTTAGCAGCATGTACCCCTTGTTTTGGCACCTCCAGCATCCTGGGGTTCCAGGGAAATCCAGGCTTCACCTTCACAACTGCAAGCAATGTAATGTCTCTGATCCTCCATGCAAGAATACCCCTGACAGATTCCTGAACGTAATAGCTTTCCTTAGCCACAGAAAGAGAGTCTACCACCCCTTTCTTGTATCCTTGACTCTAAAACCAGAACCACATGGCCGAAGCTGCCAAGTTCTGCTGCTTGCTGGGGCTAGAACATGCTCCCCTTGTTGAAAAGCCTATTTTACCAGCTTTCTGTTTTAGATATTTGCATTCACTGCTTAAGCTTTTCTTTAATTACTTTTCACAAATTGGAAGTTTAGCTGGGTGGAGCCTTGCCATAAAATAACCACTTCCTTTATTCCATTTTAGCATCAAGCTTTTCTTTACTGCTTTAGTCCTTGAGCACTGGACTAGCTCCATGATATTTCTAGGTACTCCTTTTATTTTCAAACTGTATATTTTACATTTCTCTTTACTAGGTAGTCTTGAAATCTCTTCTGCCAAAGCATTACTACAAAACCAAGTTTAGTCTCAAGGTTTTTAGGACAAAAGAAGAAAGCATCCATATTCTTCACCAAAATATCACAAGAACAGTCTCTAGGCCACTTACTAATATTCTTCTCTCAGAACCTCTTGAGCTGGGCCTTCATAATCTACATTGCTCTCAGCATCACTGCCTTCCACATTCCTACTAGCATGGCCCAGTAAGCTACTCTTAAAGCTTCAATTGCCACCAAGAAGCATGGTAAGGCCTGCCACAGTAATACCTCATCCTCTTACCAACTTTTATCTTAATCAGTGTTAAATCCCTGTGAAGAGACACTGTGACCACAGCAACACTTATAAATGAAATAATTTCATTTTTGTTTGCTTACAGTTTCAGAGGTAAAGTCCATTGTCATTTTGACGGGGAGCATGTTGGCAGGCAGACATGGTTCTGGAGAAGAATCTGAGAGTCCTAGGCATGGATCTGCAGGCAACAAGAAAAGAAGAGTCACTGGGAGTGGTCTGGAGTCTTGAACCCTCAAAGCTCACCCTCAGTGACACATGTCCTCCAACAAGGCTCCCTATAATCCCTCCGAACAGTGCTACTCCCTGATAACAAGCCATTAGAATCAACGGACCTATGGGGGCCATTTGTATTCAAACAAACTCAGGGTACTAGTGCCGAGAGAATTAGTCACAAGCTTCCAATCAATATCTAATAAACTATTACCAATCAATAAATGCTTGCAAATTAAAAAACAAATAGATTTTCCCAGGGTGTTTCAGTGGGGATAAAAAACATTCTTAAGGGCAGGTCTCATGCCCAGCCAACACAAAAGAAACTCAGTGGTATCCCTGATAATTCTTTGCCTCAGAATGTTTCGTTGGGGCTTTTAGTTGTTGTTCTTATAGGTCCTGTGTATATGTATTAAGGCTTCCCTTTTGAATTATAACTCAGAAACATTTCTTCACATTATCTATATATTCAATTGACATACAATCTCTACAGCAAAATATTTTCATGGAATAGGCCCTGTGTATATGTATTAAGGCTTCCCTTTTGAATTATAACTCAGAAACATTTTTTCACATTATCTATATATTCAATTGACATACAATCTCTTCAGCAAAATATTTTCATGGAATTTAATATGATCATTTAATAGCTAAGAAGAAACAACAAATACCAGCCCATATTTACGTTTCAAGCAATATAGTAGACTGGAAGATGCTCAGCACACGATCAGTCTGCGGTAATTCAAAAGGAGGGAATTCAATTATGTTTTCAAGGACATTTTCATCTTGAACTGTGCTGCCTCCAAAATTAACTCCCAAATTACTCTAAAGTTTCAGCACCTACTACTCTGAGACAGCCATTGTGTAGAATACTGTCAGTCAACCAGCTAAAGAATGCCTTCCAAGTTACACTTGGAAACAGGAAGTTTAACTGCCATAGACTCCAGTAGACCCATTTGTTACAAACCAATGACAAGTGTTTCACTGTTTGTCTGTTTTGGGGGTGTGTTGATTGCCATGATTGTTTGTTTGAGACAACATTTTCCTGTATTGCTTCCACTGGTCTTCAATTCAAAGTCTTTCTGACTCAAGCTCCTTGGTTCTAAGATAGCTGTGATATTCCACCATACCCAGCTTAAGAGGAATCCTGTGAAAACCCATTGTTCCCATCCAAGGTTACCTTTCTCTTTGTATATTAGCAGTGTTTCTAAAGTATTTGTTATATGACAAATGTCGTAAGTCCCAAACTGCAGACATTTCTCCTCACTGCCTATTAAACTTCATACCATTTGGTTTCTGTAACTAGACAAAGTTGATCGGTCATGATGTTTAACGGAATAAGCTTTATTTCAAACCCACTTGCTTGGAATGTGGGAACAAGGCTTTGAGCTCAGGAACTCTTTAAGGTTAATGTAACTTAACTCTAGATATTTCTGGTCTCTGGTCAAGCACTTACCACTGCTGCCCACTTTCCATTTCCAAGAGATTGTTACTTCTGGCAACAGCTCCAAATGCTATTGTTTTAAAAGGTGCAAAAGTAACATTTCCCTGTCTTTTTGTCCTTAGGTTCCAGCTTTTACAATCAAAGATGCAGTGTGTGGCCAGAGGAGCTGCTGATGTTGACGACAAATCTCTAATCATTAAGATCGTCATAATTACTTACCAAATGTTCTCTGTGTGTTTTACATGCTGTGTCTAATGTTGAATAAAATTGCTCAGTTCTCTAATCAAAAAGACTTCAGACTCTGCTTGGGTGATCCAGACAATAAAAAAATATATATCTATGTAATACAAGGTTGTAATGTATTGCTGTAGAACAAAATGCATTGTATTATGAGACAAAAAGACTATTGAGACTTAATTTTATTCCTGGTTCCAGGAAAAGCTATTCAGAGAAATTACTCTTAGACATAAAATTTGTATAAATCTGTCTAGTCACAGTCAAATGAGCAAATTATATGTGTGTGTGGGCACCTGTGAGAGGGAAAGTGTGTGCGTGTGTGTGTGTGTGTGTGTGTGTGTGTGTGTGTGTGTGAGAGAGAGAGAGAGAGAGA